>OX438871.1:20000-1220000 GCA_949315895.1 Anania crocealis
GGGCAGTCAGCCCCTACCCGACGGCACCCTCAGAGCAGCGGATTTCCCGGGCGTTTGGCCACAGTGGCCAAAAAAACAACTTCCACGTGGTCACCGGAAACCGGAACCGGAAGTCCCAGTAAGCTGAAATTTTAATCAATTATACACATCAACAATAGAAGACCTTTGGCGCAAATTCCAGATTTTTAGATTAAGTAGTTTTTAATTAAATTTAATTTCAAAATTCAAACTTTGCCACCCTATATCTTTTGTAATATTTCAAAATTTAAGAATCTGCAATTGCTATCTGTTGCGCGCTAGCTCGAACAACAGATAGCCCATTTTTAAAAATTTTTTGGACATCCGGATTTTCCGTGAAAATTAAAAAACCGAAATTTTCGAAAATTTTGAAATATTTCAATAAAAAATTTAAATTTTTCTGTTTTTATTTTAGATTAAGTTAGATACCTATTTTAGACGTTTTAATTCCAAATTTGGGATTTTTCGGACTTTCGGTTACGGAGTTGTCGAATTTTTTGTGAATTTTGTATATATATTAGAAATTAATAGTAAATAAATTATTTTGACCACGGAATCACCTTAAGACCATCCATTGGGACTCTATTAAGCCCAAACAACGTCGGAAAATTCCCAAAATTGGCAAAAATTGCAAATATCCGATGATTCCGGTATTTGTACCCGAACTTTAGAAAATTAATAACTTCGCAACGCTTAACGTTGTGGACTCGGGATTTCCAGTGTTGACTAGCTCAAAGTTAAATCTACCGGATTTTCCGACTTTTATCCGGATCCGACGGAATCCGAGATACAGGCACGAAACCACCGTGGGTTTGTAGTTGGAGTCGAGCTCCACCCTCGGGTCTTTGTCCGGGAACTCTGCGACCCCAGGAACCGAAGTTGCAAGAGTCCCAACTTTCACCAGTCTTCCGCGTGGGACTCCGGGTCAAGGTTGGGCAAGGCGCAGCTTCGGCGATAGTAGTCGCAGAAACTCGCGGTTTGGACGGAACACCATCCCCACTCCTGTTCTACTCCTCCACCAGGTGGCGAGAAGATCGGGCGCTCCATTTTTTCTAGGTCCGGAACCGGTTCCGATCGTTAGAGTCAGTCTTGACAATCACCCGTGTGAAAGCCGCATCCCTCTGCGACACTTGGAAGCAAAGTTACGGGCCGGAGCAACTTCAATTTTTTGAAGAAGTGGTGCAAATCGAGCCACTCTTCCTTGATTATCTCCGCATCCAAGCGTCGCATGAACACGGGATTTTCTCAGCTGACAGGCCCCCGACACCCCCCGTCGACTGATCCATATCCGATCCACATCCGGCTCCTAAAATATCCGAACGCCAAAAACCGGAAAAGTAGGTACATCTCGGCAAGCTTTACATAAGTCCCTAAAGAACTGGTTCGTTAGCTCAACTAGTTTAGAAACTGTAGCCGATATACCTACGTTCGGATACAATACCGGAAAAAGCCGAACGCTGATATCTCCGGAACAAATAAAGGCAAGTACATCGAGATTGGTATTGTTGCGTCGGGCTTGAAAAGATCTACCTAGAAATTGAGATCGACTGGCTCTACGTAGAGCCATAAAAATTTTATTTAAGAAAAACCGGAGTTTTTCCGTAACTCCTGCATTTTTAATTAGACTAAGTTTAACTTTTTTGTGTCCCGCGCATAATAAAGACCTCTACACGACTAGAGTAAAACTTTACCATAAAGTTAGTTTTATTTACCCAATTTTGACCTTTTTAAATTTTTTAATTTATATTGTTTTATTGTGTTTTCTTGTGTTTTTTGTACTGTGTATTTACATATTTATATTACGACGTACGCGAGGTCTTTTGCCCGCGTACCTAGACTTAGTATTTTATTTAACTTTGGCTCTATTGAGCCAAACTCTTTATTTTGACAATTGACGTTGCTTTCCCCCCTTAAAATGGCAACACTGCGTACCCCCGCTAAACGGACTGACGAGGTTAGCCCCAAGATTTCCCCACCGAAGATACCGAGCAAGGCAGGACCTAGCTCTAGGCCGACACCAGCTGCAAGCAGTAGCGTACGACGGAGCATAGGAGAGTGGGAGGCAGGGATGAGCACCCCGTGCTTGGAGCCGACACACCCCCACTCACCTAAACAGACGACTCAGGCAAAGACAGCGGCGGCTCCCCAGTTGCCGAAACCGAAGGCGGCGTCACCGACGCAGAGAAGAGCGTCGGTCGAAGCAAGTGAGGAGGCGACGATGCCAGTGCCAAAGAGAAGGCCGTCGGCCGGAAGGATGGCGGAGGCCAGAGACTGGCTTCTGTATGCGAAATTTAATGTAAATAAATCTCGCAACATGAAGACCGGTCTCAAAACCGGCGCCATTCTTGCGGTCGACAACCTGTACCGCCTGATGAAAGAAGCATCGGAAGAGTTACTCACCAGGAAGACGGTGGCTCCATTGAAGATCCAGACTACAGCACCTGCAACAGAAAGGGGTATTAGTATAGGGGTTAATACCGATAACAGCGGGGAGAAATTTGACAACAAAATCGGAACTAACAGGGAAGGGGTTTTAGACAGCCAAATTATAGAGCTCTTAAAGCTACAGAGCGACAAAATTGACGAGACTCATCTCAAACTAGAGCAGTTAAAGAGCACCATTGAAAGTAACAGAGTGTCCCCAACCGCAAACACCTACGCGGAGGCAGCAGCCAATCCCTCCAACACCAAAGTTCAGACGAGAGAGTCCTTACACTCCGTGATCATTTCGTCGAAAGACGATCAGGAGACTGGTGAGGAGGTACTCAACCGAGTACGTAAGGTGGTCAACGCAAAGGACGGTTGGGTGACCGTTGAAAGAGTCCGAAAGGTCAAGGACCGAAAAATAGTAGTGGGATGCAGGACCGAAGAAGCTCGGAAAAGAGTCCAAGAACGATTGAAAGGCGCAGCAGACCACCTCCACTTCGAAGAAGTGAAGAACCACGATCCAATGGTCGTGTTGAAAGATGTGCTACAGTATAACACCAACGACGACATCATAACGGCACTAAGAAGTCAGAATACTGAGCTCTCACAACGTATTCCAGCTAAAGACTTCAGAGCTGAGGTGAAGTTTAAGCGTAGGGCTAGGAATCAGCAATGTAGCCACGTCGTACTGAAAGTGTCGCCACCACTATACAACGCAATGATCAGCAGGGGATATGTACACATTGATTTGCAGCGAATTAGAGTCGAAGATCAGACGCCGCTGATGCAATGCTCGTCATGTCTGGGATACGGCCACGGCCGCAAGTACTGCAAGGAAACTATTCCTAAATGCAGTCACTGCGGTGGCCCCCACATGAAACAGGAGTGCGCCGATTTCTTAGCTGGAGAAAACCCCCGTTGCTGTAACTGCGTGGCGGCAAGATTAGAGAATACTGAGCACAACGCCTTTAGCTCTGAGTGTGCGGTGCGCAGGAAGTGGGATGCGCTAGCCAGAGCTAAAGTTGCATATTGCTAAGGTGGTCACACGGGACTCCGGGGCAGGCAGCCCCACCAGACGATACGTAGTCGCCCAAGCGAATCTGCAGAGAAAACAGTTAGCGACAGAAGAACTAATGATAGAGTCCGCTAACCACAAATTCGCAATAGCATTTGTCCAGGAACCTTATGTGGGTGGAGCAAAAAGGATGAAGGATTACCGTGGGGCGAGAATCTTCCAGAATGCTGCCATAGGAGATGGGATTGTAAAGGCGTCGATTGTCGTTTTCGACAAGGATATCGACGTCATACCTTGCCCGAAACTCACATGCAACAATATCGTTGCTGTGAGGATCCGAACCAGTGCCTGGGAAATCGCGGCGGTGTCCTTCTACTTTGAGCCAGACCAGCCCATAAGGCCCTACCTGGACCGGCTTACCACTATTTGCGAAGAACTTGGGCCGACCAGAATACTGATTGGCGGAGACTGCAACGCCAAGAGCACCTGGTGGGGCAGCACCACAGAAGACCACAGGGGCGTTGAGATGTCCGGGACCCTGGAAGAGTCTAGATTACAGGTATTAAACATCGGAGATATACCCACTTTTGAAACCACGAGGGGTAATAGGGTTATCTCCAGCCGAGTTGACATAACGGCCTGTACCGACGACCTCATGGGATTCGTGCAAGACTGGAGGGTAGACCGGTCGATAACCTGCTCAGACCATAACACCATTATTTTTCAGCTCAACTTGGAGCGCAGCAAGGGTATGAGAGTCGAGAGAACAACTCGACTCTATAACACCAAGAAGGCGGACTGGGAAAAATTCTCAGAGACACTCGCGCAACAAAAAGCTGCCAATAACATTGACGTTCAGACCATCAACTCCATGAACAGCAAAGAAGAGCTGGAAGATATGGTCATCAAGTTCAGAAACAGCATTACTGAGGCATGTAAGGGCAGCATGCCCATTAAAAAGACGTCTGAGACAATCACGATCCCATGGTGGAGCAAAGAACTTGCCCACAAGAAGAAAACAATGGTTACCTTTAGAAGAAGGATCCGTTGTGCTGCGCCACAGAGAAGAACCAAGGTCGTCGAAGAATACCTGGAAAAGAAAGCAGACTATGAGTGCCATGCCAAGAAAGCCCGAACGGAGAGCTGGAAAGAGTTCTGCGGGAGACAGACCAGAGAAGGAGTATGGGAAGGGATCTACAGGATCATAAGTAGGACCGCCAGGAGAGAAGAAGATACGACCCTGAAAACCAATGATGGAAAACACCTCACACCCAAAGAATCAGTAAACCTGCTAGCTAGCACCTTCTACCCTGAAGACCTCACAGACACGGATAACCTAGACCATCGCCGGGTCAGACAAGCGGCAGAACAAGTAAACGGCGCGGCATGTGGTGATCCACATGACCCACCGTTTACCATGTTAGAGCTAAAGACCGCGACGGGGAGTTTTAATCCAAAGAAGGCCCCGGGAGTGGATGGCTTCACAGCTGACATCTGCAGCCGAGCTATACTCCAGGATCCGGACGCCCTCCTTGCCCTGTACAACAAGTGTCTACAGATAGCACACTTCCCGGACATCTGGAAAGAGGCCACAGTCGTGGTACTCAGAAAACCGGGCAAGGACGATTATATGAACCCCAAGGCTTATAGACCGATAGGTCTCCTGCCGGTTTTGGGGAAGATCCTGGAGAAGATGGTAGTAGCACGGATGAAATGGCACCTAGTACCGAGGATTAGTACTCGCCAGTTCGGATTCATGCCCCAGAGAAGCACTGAGGACGCCCTCTATTGTTTAATGAACCACATTAGAAGCAAGTTGGAGCTGAAGAAGCTAGTCTGCTTAGTCTCATTGGACATAGAGGGGGCCTTCGACAGCGCATGGTGGCCGGCTATCCGAGTCCGACTGGCTGAGGAAAAGTGTCCGGTAAATTTAAGGAGGCTACTCGACAGCTACCTGAGCTGCAGAAAGGTTACCGTAAGGTTTGCTGGGTAGGAAAGCACGCGTAACACAACGAAAGGTTGCGTGCAGGGGTCGATCGGCGGTCCCCTTCTCTGGAACCTGCTCCTAAACCCACTGCTAACCGGACTGCAAGACGAGAAACATTACTGCCAAGCATTTGCGGACGACGTTGTCCTTGTTTTCCACGGTGAAACTGCGCGCGACATCCAGGGGCAGGCAAATGCTGCACTTGATTATGTTCAGCAGTGGGGTGCTCGGAACAAATTACGCTTTGCTCCGCACAAGACCTGTGCGATGTTGCTGACCAGAAAGCTGAAGTACGACACCCCGCGGCTGACCATGAACGGGATCAGCATAGGCCTTTCCAAACAGATTAAAATCTTGGGGCTAACCATAGACGACCACCTAACGTTCAATGACCACATAACCAACCAATGCAAAAAAGCAATAGGTTTATATAAACAGTTATCTAGAGCCGCTAAGGTCACGTGGGGCCTCAATCCCGATATAATAAAGTCCATTTATACAGCCGCGGTAGAACCCACGATCTTATACGCTGCAGCAGCATGGGCGCCGGCAGTCAGAAAATTGGGAGTTCAGAAGCAGTTCAACACGGTGCAGAGAGGTTTCGCCCAAAAACTCTGCAAGTCGTACCGCACGGTCTCTCTCCACGCCGCCCAGGCGCTGTCGGGGATACTGCCTCTCGATCTTAGAGTGCAGGAGGTAGCAGCCCTGTACGAAGCCAAGAGAGGGTCATCTCCGACGCTTCTGGGCGACAGGGATATAGAGCGTGTGGTGGGATTTGCGGAATCGCCGCATCCGGCATCGCATATGACTCTGGATTTCATAGGTTTGGTAGATCAAAACCTTGTGGACAGGCACAACGTGCAGGAGGTGCGAATCTTCACCGACGGCAGCAAGCTGGAGGGAAAGGTCGGAGCATCACTTTCCATATGGAAAGATGATGCCGAGATCCAGAACCGAAAGCTGTGTCTGTCCGCGTACTGCACGGTCTACCAGGCGGAACTTTTGGCCATATGCGAAGCAACGGGCGTCATCCTTAAGAGGGTGGAAAAGAGTTATGGTGTGTACAGTGACTCTAGAGCTGCGCTCGAGACACTCACTAGCCATGACTCTCTCCATCCTCTTGCACGTAGAGCCAGAGATAATCTGCAACGGGCCTTGGAACAGAACAAAGATGTCTCTTTGTTCTGGATCAAAGCCCATGCAGGACTCCCTGGAAATGAACGAGCTGATGAACTCGCCAAGGAGGCCGCTTTAACGGTAAAAAGGAAGAGGGACTACGATAAATGTCCCGTTTCGTACGTCAAACGCATTCTTAGGGAACAATCCGTACAAACCTGGAACAATAGGTACGTAGAAGGCGACACAGCATCCGTCACCAAGCTTTTCTTTCCCGACGTAACAGACGCATACCGATTTATCAAGAGCATCCGGCCGACCGGTCTGCTCACCCAGATTCTCACGGGACACGGTGGGTTCTCCCAATACTTGAACCGATTCAAGCGTCGGGAGAGCCCAGCGTGTATCTGTGATACAGATGTAGAGGAGACGGTCCCCCATATCCTGGCTGAATGCCCCGTGTATGCCAATCTAAGATTTGACTTTGAGCAGTCGACAGGACAGAAAGTCCAAACTAGCAGCTTTAAGGAATTGATACAAGATAAAAATGTTAAATGTAGGTTTATAAGTTACTGTCTTGAAATATGTAAACTAGCAAATAAGAGAAACAAAGATGAACAAATATTGCTCTAAAAATATGTGTGTATATTTTAATGTAGCAATAGATAATGTAAGATAGAATAAGATAAAACATGTATAGTAAATAAGATAGTTTAATTTGCACAACTAGAAAATAGTAATAAAAATGTAATGTCTCTCAGATAGTTTTAAGTAAACACGATGCACTGTAGCACCGCTTGGTAGTTTATAAGATTTTTTAGAAATAGTGGTTTTTATAGATATAATTTTCGCTCTGCGAGCTCTGTTTAAATTTAGTTCTTATCCATTTGCAATGGAACAGATATTGTAAACCTAGTAGTTTAGAAATCAGAAAGTGTGTTTTATTCAAATGCTAGACAATAAAGTAAAATAAGAAAAGAAAATATAAAAGTCCCCATATACAAAATCCCTGTAAAAATGACAGGGGACAGAAAGCAGAAAAAAAAAAAAAAAAAAAAAAAAAAAAAAAAAAAAACCTAACCTAACCTAACCTAACCTAACCTAACCTAACCTAACCTAACCTAACCTAACCTAACCTAACCTAACCTAACCTAACCTAACCTAACCTAACCTAACCTAACCTAACCTAACCTAACCTAACCTAACCTAACCTAACCTAACCTAACCTAACCTAACCTAACCTAACCTAACCTAACCTAACCTAACCTAACCTAACCTAACCTAACCTAACCTAACCTAACCTAACCTAACCTAACCTAACCTAACCTAACCTAACCTAACCTAACCTAACCTAACCTAACCTAACCTAACCTAACCTAACCTAACCTAACCTAACCTAACCTAACCTAACCTAACCCCAGTTGCGCGCCACCCTCCGCCGAGAACGTCACGATTTGCACGTGCTCCTCACGGAAAAAATCGAAAAAGTGGTTTTTTGTGATCCGATTTTCAAAAGTGAAGTGTCAGGGGACGTGTGATTTTTGCCTCCACCTCCACAAGCTATAATCAGTGTGAAAAGTGCAACGGTGAAAAAGTTTTAGCCGAAAAACCTCAATTTTGAGAGGTTAGGTTTGGAAACACCAACTGAAAACACCTCTGGAGTGCGAACCCCTGCACGGATCGGCGCGCAACAAATTCCTCCGACAAGGGGCAGTCAGCCCCTATCATCCGACCCCACTCACGGGCCCGAGACTACAGGCGCTGGGCGACAGCAGCCAAAAAAACAAGTCGCACGTGGTGACCGGAAACCAGAACCGGAAGTCCCAGGTACATGAAAATTTCATCAATTATACACGCAGCAGATAGAAGACTTTTGGCATCAAAATTAGATTTTTAGCACTTATAGTTTTTAATTAATTTAAATTTAAATTTTCGATTTTTGCACCTTAATATTTCCTAAAATAATTTAAATTTCAAAATTGTGCAATTGCTATCTTTTGCGCGCTAACCACGGCAATCGATAGCACATTTTTAAAAAATTTTCCGACTTCCGGTTTCATCGGAGTAATTTAAAAAGTGAAAAATCCGGTTTTCATAAATTATTTCCGGAAATATTTATAATTTTATTATTTTTATGTTAGTTATAAGTAGACCCTTATTTTAGACGCTTAAGTTTTAAATTTTAGATTTTTCCGACATCCGGTTCCAAAGATACCGATTTTTTAGTGATTTTTACCTATATATCCAAAACAATTAATAAATAAATTAATCTGACACCGGAAATAGCCTTAGACAACCCCCCCCGACTTGTTTAAGCCCAAACAGCGGCCAAAAAATCGTAAATCTAAGAAATTTTGACAATATCCGAACTTTCCGGACATTGGACCCGTAACTTTAAAAATTCATAATTAATTAACGCCTTACGCTAGAGTTGCGGGATTTTCAAGGCTTATAAGCCCCAGCTCTATATTACCGGAATTTTTGGTTTTTATCCGGATCGGAGAAAAATCGAGCTATACGTTCGGGACCGCTCTCAGTTTGTAGCCTAGATCGAGCACAACTTACAGGTTTTTATCCGGGTACTCTACGACTATCAGGACCGAAGTTGCAAGATTCCCAAACTTCGGCAGACTCCAATCCCACACTCCGTGTTGATGTTGGGATAAGTGTAGATCCGACAATTTTGGTCTTAGAGATTCGCGGTTTTCACTGTGGACTTTGTTTTGCCCCCCTCTACCCTCGTACTGAATTTCAGGCAAATCGGACGCCTGAAATTTTCGGCTCCTGAAAGCGGTCTCGCACGATAGACTAGGTTAAGACAAGGCGTACCCAAAAAACCGCGCCCCTCTGCGCTGTCTAGTTCGGGAGTTACGGGAGAGAGCGTTTGCATTTTTTCAGCGAGCGAAAAAAGCGGAAAAACGCTCTCGGTTATATCTCCGGAGCGCGGCATCGCACAGTGACCCGGTTTGGTGCATTTGCTAGGGCGGGACACACTCTATCAGGCTGCTTAGTTTTCGTTCGGATACGGGTCCGAAAAGTTTTTCTTCCAGATTCTTGTAGGTATAGGTCCGGCTCAACAAGCTCTCCAACATTGCCTTAATAACCGGGCTCATAGCTTCCTTCGTTCCGAAGCTACGAACGATATACCTTTTTTCGGATACGATTCCGGAAAAAGCCGAACAGCCATATCTCCGGAACGGGTAGTGATAGATACACCGAACTTGGTATCCCTATCAAGGGCTTGGAGAGACCTACCGATTTAACAGGACGGCATAACTCTATGTAGAGTCAAAAAAGTTTTAGACAACAAAAACTGAAAAATTTTTACAACTTTTCGGATTTTTAATTTTTTGCAGTGCAATAAAGATAATTATATAGTAGGCGTCTAGATTAAGGAAATTGACCATTATAAGGTAAATCGTACCTTAGATATTTGTTTTATTTACCTTTTCCCCTTTTTTGATTTTATTGATTTTATGTGTTTTTATTTTGTTTTATATCTTATATTTCTTGTGTTTTATTGACAATCTACCTTAAATTTACGCCGTACGTGAGGTCTATTGCCCACGTACGTAGATATAGTTAACTCCGGTTTTATTGAGCCATTTTTAAATTGACATTTGACGTTGCTCTATCCCAAATGGCAACCTTGCGTACCCCTGCTAAGAGGACTGACGGAGATAGCCCCAAGATCTCTCCACCCACTAAACCGAGCAAGGCAGGACCGAGCTCAAGACCTTTGACCACCACTAACAAAGTAAGGCGTAGTATAGGGGAGTGGGAAGCTGGGATTAGCGAACCTAAACCTTGTCCAGAACAGACACACCCGCACTCACCAAAACAGACGATGCAGGCGGGAGCAACGGCGGCTCCTCGACTGGCGAAGCAGAAGGCGGCGTCCCCCCAGGAGACACGGGAAACGCAGAGAAGAGCGTCTGTGGAGGCAGCCGAGGAGTTGACGATGCCCGTGCCGAAGAAGAGAGGACCAACCGGCAGGATGGCTGAGGCTAGGGACTGGTTGCAGTTTGCGAAGTTCAACATCAGCAAGTCTCGCAATATGAAAACAGGACTGAAAGCCGGGGCCATCCAGGCGGTTGACAATCTATATCGGCTGATGAAGGAAGTAGCGGAGGAACTTCTCATTAAGAAATCCATAACAGCATCGCAGAATAGACCTGAAAAAGAAAAAGAAAAAATTAGTATTGGGGTAAATACAGAAAAAGAAGGGGGTAGTTTAGAAAGGGAAGTACAGGATAGGAATAGGGAAACAAACATTGACACAGACAAAATTTTAGAAATTTTAAAAATACAAAGTGAAAAGTTAGATAGAACACAGAATGAAATAGAAAAAATTAAAACTAGTATGCAATTAGATGAGAGTAGACCAGCCGCAAAGTCCTACGCGGAAACAACAAGCATGACAACAAATAAGACTGTGCAGAACAGGGAGTCCCTCCATTCAGTAATCATATCATCGAAGGATGATCAGGAGACTGGAGAGGAGGTTTTAGCCAGAGTGCGAACAGCTGTCAATGCGAAGGATGGCTGGGTCACAGTTGATAGAGTTCGTAAGGTCAAGGACCGAAAGATTGTAGTCGGGTGCAGAACCGAAGAAGCTCGACAAAGAGTCAAAGAGAGACTAAAAGGCGCAGCGGACCACCTTCGAGTGGAGGAGATCAAAAACCACGACCCCATGGTCATACTGAGGGATGTTCTGCAGTTTAACACCGACGAGGACATCAATGCAGCCCTCAAGAACCAGAACGGTGATCTCTTCCAACAGCTAGATCCTAAGGATGTTCGAGTGGAGGTCAAGTTCAGACGACGAGCCAGGAACCAACAGTGCAGCCATGTGGTTCTGAAGGTGTCACCTCCGCTCTACAACCGATTAATCAATAGAGGCTACGTGCACATTGATATGCAGCGCATAAAGGTAGAGGACCAATCACCACTCATACAGTGCTCTACGTGCTTAGGATTTGGCCACGGTCGCAAGTTCTGCAAAGAAAAGATCTCCAAGTGCAGTCATTGCGGTGGCCCCCATATGCGCAACGAATGCGCCGACTATCTGGCCGCAGAAAGTCCAACATGCTGCAATTGCACGGCAGCCAGATTAGACAACAATGAGCACAATGCCTTCAGCTCTGAGTGTGCGGTGCGCAAAAAATGGGATGCGTTAGCCAGAGCGAAGATAGCTTATTGCTAAGGTGGTTCCTACTGACTCTGGGGCAGGCAACCCCACCAGACGATACGTAGTCGCCCAAGCGAACTTGCAGAGAAAACAGTTAGCGACGGAAGAGCTAATGATAGAGTCCGCTAACCGAAAATTCGCATTAGCATTTGTTCAGGAACCCTATGTGGGAGGAGCTAAAAGTATGAAGGATTACCGTGGGGCGAGAGTCTACCAGAATGCTGCCGTAGGAGATGGGATTGTAAAGGCGGCGATTGTCGTTTACGACAAGGATATCGACGTCATACCTTGCCCGAAACTCACATGCAACAACATCGTTGTTGTGAGGATCCGAACCAGCGCCTGGGAAATCGCGGCGGTGTCCTTCTACTTCGAGCCAGACCAACCCATAGGGCCCTACCTGGACCGGCTAAAGATCATTTGCGAAGAGCTTGGGTCGACAAGAACAATAATTGGCGGAGACTGCAACGCCAAGAGTACCTGGTGGGGCAGCATCATAGAAGACCACAGGGGTGTTGAGATGTCCGGGACCCTGGAAGAGTCTAAACTGCAGGTATTAAACATCGGAGATACGCCCACATTCGAAACCACGAGAGGTAACAGGACTATCTCCAGCCGAGTAGACATTACGGCTTGTACCGACGACCTCATGGGACTAGTGCAAGACTGGAGGGTAGACCGGTCTATCACAAGCTCAGATCATAACACCATACTTTTCCAGCTCAACTTGACACGAAGCAAAGGCTTCAGGGTACAGCGCACCACCAGACTGTACAATACGAAGAAAGCAGACTGGACCAAATTCGATGAAGTACTTATACAGCAGAAGGCCGAGCACAACATCTGCACGGCATCGATTAATGCCATTAGTGGCAAAGAACAGCTGGAAGGTATGGTAGTTAAGCTCACGAACGCAATATCCGAGGCATGTAAGGGCAGCATGCCCGTTAAAAAGCAATCTGAGACAATCACAGTCCCATGGTGGAGCGAAGAGCTCGCCCTTAAGAAGAAAACTATGGTAACCCACAGACGGAGAATCCATAGCGCTGCGCCACATAGAAAGCAAAAGGTCGTCGAAGAATACCTGCTCAAGAAAGAAGACTATGAATGCCACGCCAAGAAAGCCCGAACCACGAGCTGGAAAGAGTTCTGCGGGAAGCAGACCAGAGAGGGAGTATGGGAAGGCATTTACCGCATCATTAATAGGACCGCCAGGAGAGAAGAAGACTTGACCCTTAAAACCAATGACGGTAAACATCTCGATCCCAAAGAATCGGCAAACCTACTTGCAACAACATTCTACCCTGAAGACCTCGAAAGCACGGATAACTCGGAACATCGCCGGGTCAGACAAGCGGCAGAACAAGTAAACGCAGTGGAGTGTGATGATTCACACGACCCACCGTTTACATTGTTGGAGCTAAAGACCGCAGCGGGGAGTTTTAATCCAAAGAAGGCCCCGGGAGTGGATGGCTTCACAGCAGATATCTGCAGCCGAGCTATACTCCAGGATCCGGACGCTCTCCTTGCCCTATACAACAAGTGTCTGCAGATAGCACACTTCCCGGACATCTGGAAGGAGGCCACAGTGGTGGTCCTCAAGAAACCGGGCAAGGATGACTACATGAACCCCAAGTCTTATAGACCGATAGGTCTCCTGCCGGTCTTGGGGAAGATCCTGGAGAAGATAGTAGTAGCAAGGATGAAATGGCACTTATTACCGAGGATTAGTACTCGCCAGTTTGGATTCATGCCCCAGAGGAGCACCGAGGACGCCCTCTATTGCCTAATGAACCGAATTAGAAGCAAAATAGAGCTGAAGAAGCTGGTCTGCTTAGTATCATTGGACATAGAGGGGGCCTTCGATAGCGCATGGTGGCCAGCCATCAGAGTCCGGCTGGCTGAGGAAAAGTGTCCGGTAAATGTAAGGAGGCTACTCGACAGCTACCTGAGCTGCAGAAGAGTTACCGTTAGGTTTGCTGGGGAAGAAAGCACGCGGAAAACCACGAAGGGTTGCGTGCAGGGGTCAATCGGCGGTCCCCTTCTCTGGAACCTGCTTCTCAACCCACTACTAGACGAACTCGAAAATAGGGGAGTCTACTGTCAGGCGTTTGCTGATGACGTGACGATGTTATTTGACGGGGACACAGCGCGCGATATACAGCAACAGGCAAACGCAGCTCTCGCCTTTGTTCGGCAGTGGGGTGTCAAAAATAAGTTGAAGTTCGCGCCACAGAAGACCTGTGCAATGCTGTTGACAAGGAAACTAAAATATGACACACCACGGCTGACCATGGGGGAGACCAGCATTGGCCTTTCAAAAGAGATAAAGATCTTGGGGCTAACAATTGACCAAAACTTAACTTTTAACTCCCATCTCTTAAACCAGTGCAGGAAAGCTATAGGGCTTTACAAGCAAATAGCCAGAGCAGCAAAAGTTACTTGGGGCCTTCAGCCCGAGATCATAAAATCTATCTATAGCGCAGCGGTAGAACCGGTGATTTTGTACGCAGCAGCAGCATGGGCACCGGCCGTTCGGAAACTTGGGGTTCAAAAGCAGCTCAACACAGTGCAGCGGGGATTCGCTCAAAAACTTTGCGGATCTTATCGCACTGTCTCTCTCCACTCAGCCCTACTGTTGTCGGGGATACTTCCTCTCGACCTACGAGTGCAGGAGGTAGCAGCCCTGTATGAAGCCAAGAGAGGGTCATCGCCGGCGCTGTTGGGTGACAGGGAGGTAGAACGTGTGGTAAGACCCGCAAAAGCGCCGCATCCGGCATCGCATATGCACCTGGAGTTCATAGGTTTGGTAGACCAAAACCTTGTGAACAGGCACAATGTGCAGGAGGTGAGAATATTCACCGACGGCAGCAAGCTGGAGGGGAAGGTCGGAGCATCACTTTCCATTTGGAAAGGTGATGCCGAGATCCGGAACCGAAAGTTATGCCTGTCCGCGTACTGCACAGTCTACCAGGCGGAACTCTTGGCCATATGCGAAGCAACGAGCGAAATCCTGAAGAGGGTGGAAAAGAGCTATGGTGTGTACAGTGATTCTAGAGCAGCGCTCGAAACACTCACTAACCATGGCTCTCTCCATCCTCTTGCACACAAGGCCAGGGATAATTTGCAAATGGCTCTAAGACAAGGCAAAGATGTTTCTTTATTTTGGGTTAAAGCACATGCAGGACTCCCTGGCAATGAGCGAGCCGATGAACTCGCCAAGGAGGCCGCGCTGACGTCCAAGAGGAAGCCGGACTACGATAGGTGTCCCGTTTCGCACGCGAAGCGGCTATTACGTGAAGTATCTATAGGTATTTGGAACCAGCGGTATATAGATGGTAGCACTGCATCGGTGACCAAACTGTTCCTACCCGATGTTATCAGCGCGCATAGAATAGTCAAGACTGTTCGGCCAACGGGCCCACTTACGCAGGTCCTTACGGGACACGGCGGGTTCTCCCAATACTTGAACCGATTCAAGCGTCGGGAGAGCCCGGCGTGCGTGTGCGACCCTGAGGTGGAAGAGACAGTCCCCCATCTGATAGTTGAGTGTCCCGCTCATGCAACTTTGAGGTTCGAGTTTGAACAATCGATAGAACAACAGTTAAGTATAAATAAAATTAGTGAATTTATGGTAGACAAGTGTATTAGGTATAAGTTTCTTAATTATTGTTTAAAAATATATAGTATTGTAAAAAATAGGAATAAGGATACATAACTGTTACTTTTAATATATGTGTTCATATAGGATAAAAGTAACGATAGATTTAGCATTAGAAAACTGTATTAGAACTTAAGCCCAAATATGTGTATTAGTCGTAATCATAAAGTAGAAATATAGCAAAGTAGAAAAATTTTGTAGTAGAATTAAAAACAGAACCTTAGATAGTAAGCAAATTGTGTGTTAAATTAGAATAAGAAAAGTAGAAAATGAGATTGTAACTTGTAAAAAGCTGCATAAAACTGTAGACCCCAAAAATATAAAAATGTATTAGAAGTAAGCTGTAATTAAAATAAGGATATACTCTAGGCCAGAAATAAAATTGAAAGACTCCAATCAATGAATAGGCAATAAAGAAAGAGTGTCAAATCATTATAAGAAATAGAAAATAAGTAAAAATGTACAATAAATAAAACCCTATAAAAAACAAAATCCCTGTACAATAAAAACAGGGGACAGAGCAGAAAAAAAAAAAAAAAAAAAAAAAAAAAAAAAAAAAAACCTAACCTAACCTAACCTAACCTAACCTAACCTAACCTAACCTAACCTAACCTAACCTAACCTAACCTAACCTAACCTAACCTAACCTAACCTAACCTAACCTAACCTAACCTAACCTAACCTAACCTAACCTAACCTAACCTAACCTAACCTAACCTAACCTAACCTAACCTAACCTAACCTAACCTAACCTAACCTAACCTAACCTAACCTAACCTAACCTAACCTAACCTAACCTAACCTAACCTAACCTAACCTAACCTAACCCAGTTGCGCGCCACCCCCCGCCGAGAGTGTCACGAAAACACGTGTGCTCCGCATTAAAAAATTCGAAAAAGTGGTTTTTTCGTGTCCGATTTTGAAGTGCAAGGTGTCAAAAGACGTGGGAATTTCGCCTCCATCCAGTGCAGTGATAATCAGTGCAAACAGTGTGACCCCCGTGAAGAAATACCCGAAAAACCTCGTTTTTTGGAGGTTAGGTTTCGGAAGACAAACTTCGGAGCGGTGTGGAGTCCACAATCCTGCACGGATCGGCGCGCAACAAATTGCGGCGACGTGGGGCAGTCAGCCCCTATCATCCGGCACCACTCACAACCCCATCCCATCAGGCGTTTGGCCGTAAAGGCCAAAAAAACAAGTCGCACGTGGTGTCCGGAAACCGGAAGGAGCAGAGCCAGGTAGCTGAAACTTTTACTACTTATACACAGCATCAACAGAAGACCCTTGGCATCAGTTCCAGATTTTTTACTTTTACTGTTTTTCTTTTATTCAATTTTGAAAATTCGGATTTTGCCCCGTAATAACTCCGGATTCCGACTTTTTTACAAAATTCTGCAATTGCTATCTGTTGCGCGCTAGCCCCGACTACAGATAGCACACTTTAGAAAAATTTTCACTCTTCCGGTTTCCCTTCTGGAATTAAAAAACCGGAAATTTCACTTTTCTTCCTAATTTTCCGGTATTTTTACAAAATATTTTAAATTAAATTAATAACTCGATAGAACCTAATTTTAGACGCCCAATTCCAAATTTTCAGATTTTTTACTTATCCGGATCCGGAGATATTGATTTTTATATGTATTTTTCCTATATATCCGAATATAATAGAAAATAAATTATTTTTATAGTAGAATTAGCTTTAGGTACCCTAGGGCACATTGTTTAAGCCGAAACTGCGGTCGAAAATAATCAAAATTCGGAAATTTTGACAAAATCCGAACATTTGGGATTTTTCGGATCCACCTTTGACCGGGAATAACTTCCTTAGTTTTAATCGTATAGACTTGCGGTTTTGGATAGGAACTAGCCCAGGACACGTTCTAGCCAATTCTTAAGAAATTTTTCAAATCGGACGAATATCCGTATATCCGATCCGGACCATTTTTGCAAGGTAGAGATAAATATTCCAGACTGTAGGAACCTTTTCCCGAAGCTCTGCGACCCCTGGAACCGAAGTTGCAAGAGTCCCAACATCCATCAGTCGTCAGTCCTAAAGCGTGGGCTAAAGTTGGGATAACCGCAGCTTCGGCAATAGGGGTCGTAGAGAGTCGCGGATTGGTTTGGAAACCATCCCTGCTTTCCCTCTACCCCCCCACCGAGTATCGAGAAGATCGGGTGCCTCACTTCTCGCTCGGCCGGAATCGATTTTGCGCGGTAGGGACACCCTAGGACAACACCCCGGAGAAAACCGCGTCTCGCTGCGGCTACTGGGACCGGATTTACGAGCGGGAGCGTTTTCGGTTTTTTGAAGAGGTGGTGCAAAATTTTTTACGCTCTTTTGATTATCTCCCGAACCAGAGGTCGCACGAGCCCGAGGCTAGGATTGTTGAAAAGGGCAGGATTAACTCTACCGGATTTTTCGGTTTTTTCCAAAATCCGGCTCAAAAATTTTTTGACGCCCAAAACCCGCACCAACGGATAGCTCCAAGTGAGGACCATATTTGCGCCGAAATATCCGTTCCGATAGCTCGATCGGTTCCGGAGATACAGCCGATATACCCGCTTTCGGATATAAATCCGGGAATATCCGAAAGCCCTTATCTCTGGAGCCGCTTGAGATAGGTACATCGAGCTTGGTATTGCTGTGTAGGGCTCGGGAAGGCCCACCGATCTACATAGTCAGTTGAGCTCTACGTAGAGCCAAAAAATTTCTTGACTCGAAAAACCGCATTTTCGGCTTTAGTTTTAAGGATTTTATAGATACAGTGCCAATTTCTTTTCTTTTGGCTACAATAAAACTTATTTAAGGACCTTAAGGTATAATTTACCTTAAAATTTATTTTGTTACCCCTCTTTTTTCTATTTTAAGTATTTTGATTTTTATTGAATATTTTGCTATTTTATCGTGTATTTTGTTGTGTATTTTGATTATTACGCTGTACGTGAGGTTTTTTGCCCACGTACTTAGGATTAGGCTACCATAACTTAGCTCTATTGAGCCACTGACTTTTATTTATTTTATTTTATTTGTTTTGATTGACGTTGCTCTGTCCCAATAATGGCTACCTTGAGAACCCCAGCAAAACGGACCGACAAGGACGGTAGCCCCAAGACCTCTCCTCCCAAGATCGTGAGCAAGGCAGGACCAAGCTCAAAACCAATGACGCAAGCCCTAAATAGTGTTAGAAGAAGTATAGGAGAATGGGAAGCTGGTATGAATGACCCCATTCCGTGCCCAGAGACGACACACCCGCACTCACCAAAACAGGCCGTGCAGGCAAGGACAGCGGCGGCTCCCCAGCTGCCAAAACAGAAAGGAGCGTCCCCACAGGCGGTGACACAAAGAAGAGTTTCTGCTGAGGCGACTGAGGAGGCGACGATGCCCGTGCCTAAGAAGAGAGGCTCTGCCGGCAGGATGGCTGAAGCCCGGGATTGGCTTCAATATGCGAAATTTAATGTCAATAAATCTCGGAATATGAAGACCAACCTCAAGGCGGGGGCCATCCTGGCGGTAGACAACCTCTACCGACTGTTGAAAGAGGCCGCGGAGGAGCTTTTGACGCGCAGAGCTGCACCATCACCGAAGGCACCTGAAACAGAAAAGAAAGATATTAGCACTAACACCGACGAATCAGGGGATAAAAAAGGAGATAAAGGGAATATTGAAAATGGGGAAGGGATAATACAGACAAATTTCAAGGCGGTACTGGAACTCCTAAAGGTCCAGAACAATAAAATTGAAAACACACATCTAGAATTAGAAAAATTAAAGAATTCGCTTGCATCTAATACAACGTCACCAACCACGCAAACATATGCAGAGACAACGGCAAAGCCTGCAAATAACAACATGCAGCACAGAGAGTCACTACACTCTGTGATTATTTCGTCTAAAAACGAGCAAGAGACAGGAGACGAAGTATTAAATAGAGTCCGCAAAGCGGTTAATGCTAAAGACGGTTGGGTGACGGTCGAAAGAGTCCGAAAGGTCAAAGACCGCAAAATCGTAGTTGGGTGCAGAACGGAGGAAGCTCGGCAGAGAGTCACGGAGAGACTTAAAGGCGCAGCGGACCACCTCAACTTTAGCGAGATTAAAAACCATGATCCTATGATTGTCCTAAAAGATGTTCTTCAGATTAACACCGACGAAGAAGTCATCCTAGCTCTTAAAAATCAGAATAAAGACTTACTTCAGCACATTGACAAGAAGAACATCCGTATAGAGGTTAAATTTCGCAGGAGAGCGCGGAACCAACAGTGCTCCCATATTATACTCAAAGTTTCACCTCAAGTCTACAACGCGCTTACGAGCAAAGGCTACGTGCACGTGGATCTTCAGCGCATCAGGGTCGAGGACCAGTCGCCGCTGATACAGTGCTCCACATGTCTGGGATACGGCCACGGACGCAAGTTCTGCAGGGAGACCATCCCCAGATGCAGTCATTGCGGTGGCCCCCACATGCGGAAGGACTGTGCAGACTACTTAGCGGCGGAGAGCCCTAGATGTTGCAACTGCACGGCAGCCAAGCTCGACAACGCTGAACACAATGCCTTCAGCGCAGAATGTGCGGTGCGCAAGCGTTGGGATGCGCTAGCCAGAACCAAGGTGCAATATTGCTGAGGTGGTCCCTACTGACTCTGGGGCAGGCGGCCCCACCAGAAGATATGTAGTCGCCCAAGCTAACTTGCAGCGTAAACAGTTAGCGACGGAAGAACTTATGATAGAGTCCGCTAACCATAAAATCGCAATAGCACTTGTCCAGGAACCCTACGTGGGAGGAGTGAGAAGGATGAAGGATTACCGTGGGGCGAGAGTCTTCCAGAACGCTGCAATAGGAGATGGGATTGTAAAGGCGGCGATTGTCGTTTACGACAAGGATATCGACGTCATACCTTGCCCGAAACTCACATGCAACAATATTGTTGTTGTGAGGATCCGAACCAGCGCCTGGGAAATCGCGGCGGTATCCTTCTACTTTGAACCAGACCAACCATTAGGGCCATACCTGGACCGGCTAACTATCATTTGCGAAGAACTTGGGTCGACCAGAATACTGATTGGCGGAGACTGCAACGCCAAGAGCACCTGGTGGGGCAGCATCATAGAAGACCACAGGGGCGTTGAAATGTCCGGGACCCTGGAAGAGTCTGGATTACAGGTATTGAACATCGGAGATACGCCCACATTTGAAACCACGAGAGGTAATAGGACGATCTCCAGCCGAGTAGACATTACGGCATGTACCGACGACCTCATGGGACTTGTGCAAGACTGGAGGGTAGACCGGTCAATAACGTGCTCAGATCACAACACCATACTCTTCCAACTTAATCTAGCGCGTAGTAGAGGCTTTACAGTAAGTCGCACCACCCGCCTTTATAACACTAAGAAAGCCAACTGGACTTTGTTCTTGGAAACCCTGGCAGCGTATAAAACTGAACACAACATCAGTGAGGAGGCAATCAAAGCCATAAGCTGTAGGGAACAGTTGGAAGGTATGGTTCTTAAGTTCAATGATGCAGTAACCGAGGCATGCAAGGGCAGTATGCCCACCAAGAAGCAATCTGAGCGGATCACAGTCCCATGGTGGAGCGAAGAACTCGCCCGTAAGAAGAAGATCATGGTTACCTTCAGAAGAAGGATCCATAATGCTGCGCCACACAGAAAAGATAAGGTCGTCGAAGAATACCTGGAAAAGAAAAATGACTATGAATGCCACGCCAAGAAAGCCCGAACCGAGAGTTGGAAGGAGTTCTGCGAGAAGCAAACCAGAGAAGGAGTATGGGAAGGTATATACCGAATAATAAATAGGACCGCCAGGAGAGAAGAAGACACGACCCTGAAAACCAATGATGGAAAACACCTCAACCCCAAGGAATCAGCAAACCTACTTGCAACCACATTCTACCCAGAAGACCTCGTAGAAACGGATAACTCAGACCATAGCCGGGTCAGACAAGCGGCAGAGCAAGTAAACGTAGTGGAATGTGGTGATCCACATGACCCACCGTTTACATTGCTGGAGCTAAAGACCGCGGCGGGGAGTTTTAATCCAAAGAAGGCCCCGGGAGTGGATGGCTTCACAGCAGATATCTGCAGCCGAGCTATACTTCAGGATCCGGACGCTCTCCTTGCCCTTTACAACAAGTGTCTAGAGATAGCACACTTCCCGGACATCTGGAAGGAAGCCACAGTGGTGGTACTTAGAAAACCGGGCAAGGACGACTACACGAACCCCAAGGCTTATAGACCGATAGGTCTCCTGCCGGTCCTGGGGAAGATCCTGGAGAAGATGGCAGTAGCACGGATTAAATGGCACCTTGTACCGAGGATTAGTACTCGCCAGTTTGGATTCATGCCCCAGAGAAGCACTGAGGACGCCCTCTATTGTCTAATGAACCGTATTAGAAGCAAGTTGGAGCTGAAGAAGCTAGTCTGCTTAGTCTCATTGGATATAGAGGGGGCCTTCGACAGCGCATGGTGGCCAGCCATCAGAGTCCGGCTGGCTGAGGAAAAGTGTCCGGTCAATCTTAGGAGGCTACTCGATAGCTACCTGAGCTGCAGAAGAGTTACCGTAAGGTTTGCTGGGGAAGAAAGCACGCGAGAAACCACGAAAGGTTGCGTGCAGGGGTCGATCGGCGGTCCCCTTCTTTGGAACCTGCTTCTCAACCCACTACTGATCGGACTCGAAAATAGGGGGGACTATTGCCAGGCCTTCGCCGACGACGTCGTGCTCGTCTTCGACGGGGATACTGCAGGCGAGATTAACAGACAGGCAAATGCTGCTCTCGACTATGTACAGCAGTGGGGTGTTCGGAACAAACTGCGCTTCGCTCCGCACAAGACCTGTGCGATGCTGCTGACTCGAAGACTCAAGTACGACACCCCGCGGCTGGCCATGGGAGGGACCAGCATATGCATGTCTAAGGAGTTTAAGGTCTTGGGGCTTACCATCGACGACAAACTGACTTTCAATAGCCACATCACTTCCCAATGTCGTAAAGCCCTAGCGATATATAAACAGGTTTCGAGAGCTGCCAAGGTGACTTGGGGCCTTGATCCTGAGATTGTCCGTACCATCTACAACGCCGCGGTAGAACCTGTTATTTTGTATGCTGCACCAGCATGGGCCCCAGCCGTTAGGAAGCTAGGAATACAGAAGCAGTTGAATTCGGTACAGAGGGGATTCGCCCAGAAGCTCTGCAGATCGTATCGCACGGTCTCTCTCCATGCCGCCCAGCTGCTGTCGGGGATACTGCCTCTCGACCTCAGAGTTCAGGAGGTAGCAGCCCTGTACGAGGCCAAGAGAGGGTCATCTCCGGCGCTACTGGGCGATAGGGATATAGAGCGTGTGGTAGGATATGCAGAAACGCCGCATCCGGCATCACATATGCGCTTGGATTTCATGAGTTTGGTAGATCAAAACCTTGTGGACAGGCACAACGTGCAGGAGGTGCGAATTTTCACCGACGGCAGCAAGCTCGAGGGGAAGGTCGGAGCATCACTTTCCATATGGAAAGGTGATGCCGAGATCCAGAACCGGAAGCTATGTCTGTCCGCGTACTGCACTGTCTACCAGGCGGAACTCTTGGCCATATGTGAGGCTACGGGTGTAATCCTCAAGAGGGTGGAAAAGAGTTATGGTGTGTATAGTGACTCTAGAGCAGCGCTCGAGACACTTACTAGCCATGACTCTCTCCATCCTCTTGCATGTAGAGCCAGGGATAATCTGCAGCGCGCCTCGAAACAGAGCAAAGATGTCTCTTTGTTCTGGATCAAAGCGCATGCAGGACTCCCTGGCAACGAGCGAGCTGATGAGCTGGCGAAGGAAGCCGCGTTAGCATCAAAGAGGAGAGCCGACTATGATAGATGCCCAATCTCTTACGCGAAACGCCTTCTCCGCGAACAGTCCATATCGGCATGGAACGAAAGGTATTCAAACGGCGATACAGCTGCAGTCACTAAGTTGTTTTTCCCGAGCGCGGCAGAGGCATATCGAGTTGTCAAAAACATCCGGCCGACCGGACAGTTGACTCAGATTCTCACGGGGCACGGGGGGTTCTCCCAGTACTTGAACCGATTCAAGTGCCGGGAGAGTCCGGCGTGCGCCTGTGACCCTGAAGTGCAGCAAACAGTCCCCCACCTACTAGTTGAATGTCCTATCTATGATAAATTACGATACGAATTTGAACAAGCAACAGGCTTAAAAATAGATATTGGTAGTCTAAGTCACTTAATAGCTAATAAAGATGTTAATAATAAGTTTATCCAATTTTGTCTCAAAATATGTACAGTAGAAAATAAAAGGAATAAAGATGTATAACCGTTACTTTAGAAATATGTGTTCATATTTTGTTCAAAGTAATAAAAATTGTTAGATTTATAAGAAATAGGATTAAGAGATAATTAGTAGTATAAGCAATAGTGTTAAGAAACTATGTAAAAAATCTACCTCTATAAAATAATAGTAAGTAAGAATATATGATAAGGACACAAAAATGTCACGCAACCGTCAGAAAGCTGTATTGTAATATTATATAAAAATAGATATAAGAATTAAGCGATAAATATTGTTAAAACTCACACTTTAGAATGACTAGATATAAGATTTGTAAAATTAGTGTCACTCCATTTGCAATGGAACTGTGTTTAGTAGTTTAAAAAATTAAAAAGGTTGTTTTATTTAATATAATATGTAGGAAATAAAGATAAAAGAGAGAAAATTTAAAAAAAAAAAAGAGCCCCTTGAAAATATCCCTGAAAAATAATATCAGGGGACAGAAAGCAGAAAAAAAAAAAAAAAAAAAAAAAAAAAAAACCTAACCTAACCTAACCTAACCTAACCTAACCTAACCTTTTTTTTTTTTTTTTTTTTACGTTGGAAAAATGCATTACGCATCCCCCCCGCTCGGGAGAACGGGGCTTTTCTGGGACTCTCTGCCAGAAGCTGGCAGCATACCCAGTAAAAAACCAACGATGCTCCACCACACATCTGGGGGTGGACCCCGGGTAAATGCCTATGCATTCTACCGCAGACCACCCCCACAGTGTTGTCCAGATGGACACCACCATCGCAGCCCTGAAAGGACTGCCCCAATTGACCCACCCCAATTACCCTAAGGGCTGAAGTGTCCCGAGCATAGGGACCGCTTCCGCCAAGCGCAGGCAGTGCAATGCAGCTGCAAAGGTCTCCCGCCCTTCACAGCCGCGGCCTGGCTAAATCGCAGAGGGAAGCTGCTGCTCGAAGCGCCTCCTCCTCCTGCCTCCACGCTTGCGGCGAATCACGTCCGCCAGAGGATCTTCCTCCCGGACACGCTCTGCCGCCTCCTTCTGTAGCATCACCCGCTCACAGAAAGATGCCACCGCACGCCAAGCTCTTCCGTCACCCGCCATAGCTCTCACCACGACCGGCAACGAAAGATCCTGCCCTATGACAGAGCGTAGTTCTGCACGCTCTGCATCCCACTCCTGACACTGCGTTAGGGTATGCATTGCCGTATCCTCCGCTGCCCCACAATGGTGGCACTGCATTGTCCTCTCCCTTCCCGCAATCTTGCACAGATATCTCCCGAAGCAACCATGGCCCGAGAGAACCTGCGTAAGGCGGAAAGTGAGAAGACCCTGCCTCCTACTGACCCACTGCTGCAACACTGGCTGCACTGCCGCCACCGTCCATCTACCTGCCACAGGACGCTCAAGCTGCTCCTGCCACCGGCGGTACATGGACTCCTTCGCCCGTGCTCTCCAGCGCTCCACCTGCTCAGGCATAGGGCGCCCTCCAGCCATCCGCACCTGTGCCCCACGATCGTATACAGTGGCCAACACCCCCGCTTCCAACTCCCACGGTGGTGTACCTGCCAAAGCACAAGCCGCCTCAAACGACACAGTGCGGTAGGCCCGTATGAGCCTAACCGCCACTACTCGCTGTGGTCTCCGCAGCATAGCCCTGTTCTCCCTACACAAAGAATTCACCCATACCGGAGCACCATACAGAGCCATAGATCTTACCACGCCTGCATACAGCTTCCGCACCAAGACGCTGGGCCCCCCCAAATTAGGCAACAGTCCTGCCAACGCACCTGCAGTCGCCACTAGCTTCGGCGACAGACGCTTGAAATGCTCCTGGAACTTCCACCTACCATCCAGTACAAGCCCCAGGTATTTCATATTGTCTGCCACCTCAACCTGTATATCGCCGATGCAAAGGTGTGTCCCCGACGGCGGTTTATTGCGAGGCCCATGGAACCAAAGCGCTTCGGTCTTATCCAAAGACACTCTGAGACCAAGAGCCTCGATCCGCCCGACAACCTGCCGAACCCCGACCGTACCTAAGGTAAGCGCCTCCCGAAACGTCCCCGCCCGCGCCGCGACCAGTGTGTCATCAGCGTAGCACAATACGCTTAGCCCTCGCAGTAACGCACCCCGCAGCACCCAGTCATAGCCGATGTTCCACAGAAGAGGGCCCAAAACCGACCCCTGTGGAACACCGCATGACACTGCTCGCCTCACTAGGCGCCCCTGTCGATCCTGGTATACGATATACCGGTTACTGAGATAATCACGTATTACCCGCTGCAGATACTGAGGAACTCCGTGATAATGTAACGCCTCACGAATACAGTCTTGCGGTAGTGTGTTAAAGGCATTGGCGATATCTAACGATACCGCCAACAACACCTCCCCACGACTAACCGCCTCCTCAGAGAGCTCCTTCAGCCGCCCTATCGCGTCGATAGTAGATCGACCCTGCCTGAACCCGAATTGAGACTCCGACAGATCCGGACCAACCGTAGACAGGTGCTCCAACACCCTTGAGGCCAGAATACGCTCAAAGAGTTTGCCCCCTTCGTCTAAAAGCACAATAGGCCTAAAAGACGAAGGAGCATCCTCCGAACGACCCTGCTTCCTCAAGAGCACCAACCTACCTAATTTCCATATGTCCGGAAACCGCCCATTCTCCAGGCACGCGTCTAGAAGACCCCGAAGTCGATCCTGAACCAGGTCCTCGACAATCACCCACACACGGCCAGGTACACCATCTGGACCCGGAGCCGTCTTCTTTCCGCGCAGCTGCAGAAATGCCGCCCCCAACTCCCCCGGCGTAACAGGTGGCACCACCGTCTGAGAGACACCCTCATCGCGACGCTGGGCCATCCGTGGAGGCTGATAATCGCCCCGAGTCGGAAACAGGCCCGCTACTACGGCCTCCAGCGCCTGTGGTTCCAGAGACTCTGTGACCGGCAGACCGGCACCACAGAGTTTCCCGCGCACTGCTTTATACGGGCGCCCCCAAGGGTCCCCGTCCAGTTCAGACAGCATCTCCTCTCTAGCACGCTCCTTCGCTCTGCAAATGGCAAGCTGCAACGTCTTCTTGGCAGCCCTATACGCTGCCCGCAGCGCCTCCTCACGCTCTAGAAAGTCGGCACCCCGAATACGACGCCTACGATGCCGTGTCACCGCCCGTTGTGCAGCAATGCTGGCAGCCCGAAGATCTGCCAACTCCTGCGACCACCAATATACTGCCTTCCTCGGTTGGGCTCGTTTCGCACGTGGCATGGCTGCGTCACAAGCAGCCGTCATCGCCTCGGCAAGCTGACGAGCCTGCTCGTCCACATCCACCGTCGGTACTGTCGACTCTGCGAACCAGGAACCTAACCTAACCTAACCTTTTTTTTTTTTTTTTTACGTTGGAAAAATGCATTACGCATCCCCCCCGCTCGGGAGAACGGGGCTTTTCTGGGACTCTCTGCCAGAAGCTGGCAGCATACCCAGTAAAAAACCAACGATGCTCCACCACACATTTGGGGGTAGACCCCGGGTAAATGCCTATGCATTCTACCGCAGACCACCCCCACAGCGTTGCCCAGATGTACACCACCACAACAGATGCCCCAAATGACCCACCCCAATTACCCTAAGGGCTGAAGCGTCCCGAGCATAGGGACCGCTTCCGCCAAGCGCAGGCAGTGCAATGCAACTGTAAAGGTCTCCCGCCCTTCACAGCCGCGGCCTGGCTAGATCGCAGAAGGAAGCTGCTGCTCGAAGCGCCTCCGCCTCCTGCCTCCACGCTTGCGGCGAATGGCATCCGCCAGAGGATCTTCCTCCCGGACACGCTCTGCCGCCTCCTTCTGCAGCATCACCCGCTCACAGAAGGACGCCACCGCACGCCAAGCTCTTCCGTCACCCGCCATAGCTCTCACCACGGCCGGCAGCGAAAGATCCTGCCCTATGACAGAGCGCAGTTGTGCACGCTCTGCATCCCACTCCTGACACTGCGTTAGGGTATGCATCGCCGTATCCTCCGCTGCCCCACAATGGTGGCACTGCATTGTCCTCTCCCTCCCCGCAATCTTGCACAGATATCTCCCAAAGCAGCCATGGCCCGAGAGAACCTGCGCAAGGCGGAAAGTGAGAAGACCCTGCCTCCTGGTCACCCACTGCTGCAACACTGGCTGCACTGCCGCCACCGTCCATCTACCTGCCACAGGACGCTCGAGTTGCTCCTGCCACCGGCGGTACATGGACTCCTTCGCCCGTGCTCTCCAACGCTCCACCTGCTCAGGCATAGGACGCCCTCCAGCCATCCGCACCTGTGCCCCACGGTCGTATACCGTGGCCAAAACCCCTGCTTCCAACTCCCACGGAGGTGTACCCGCCAAAGCACATGCCGCGTCAAACGAGACAGTGCGGTAGGCTCGTATGAGCCTGACCGCGACCACTCGCTGAGGTCTTCGCAGCATGGCCCTGTTTTCCCTACACAGTGAGTCCACCCACACCGGGGCACCATACAAAGCCATGGACCTGACCACCCCGGCGTATAACCTACGCACCAAAGTGCTCGGCCCGCCCAGGTTGGGCAACAGCCCTGCCAAAGCCCCCGCAGTCGCCACAAGCTTCGGTGACAGACGCTTGAAGTGTTCCCGGAAGCTCCACCTACCATCCAACACAAGCCCCAGGTACTTCATGTCGTCTGCCACCTCAACCTGAACGCCACCAATACACAGGCGTGTCCCAGACGGAGGTTTATTGCGAGGCCCATGGAACCAAAGTGCTTCGGACTTATCCAAAGACACCCTGAGACCAAGAGCCTCGATCCGCCTGACAACCTGCCTGACTCCAATCGTACCCAAAATCAACGCCTCACGGTACGTCCGCGCTCGCGCCGTAACTAGCGTGTCATCGGCGTAACAGATCACGTCGAGCCCCCGCAGCAACGATCCTCGCAGCACCCAATCATATCCGATGTTCCACAGAAGAGGGCCCAAAACCGACCCCTGTGGAACACCGCATGACACCGCACGCCTCACCAGGCGCCCCTGCCGATCTTGATACATAACACATCGATTGCGAAGGTAATCAGTCACCACCCGTTGAAGATACCATGGAACGCCATGGTAGCGCAGAGCCTCTCGAATGCAATCTGGCGGCAGCGTGTTAAATGCATTGGCGATGTCTAGCGATACCGCCAACAACACTTCACCGCGACCCACCGCCCCCTCAGACAGCTCTCTCAGCCGCTTTACCGCATCGATCGTGGATCGCCCTTGTCTAAACCCGAATTGGAACTCTGATAGATCCGGGCCCACCGTAGAAAGGTGTTCCAACAGCCGAGAGGCCAGGATGCGCTCGAAGAGCTTGCCCCCTTCATCCAAAAGCACAATAGGCCTAAAGGATGAAGGAGCATCCTCCAAGCGACCCTGCTTCCTTAAGAGCACCAACCTACCCACCTTCCATCTATCCGGGAACCGCCCACTCTCGAGACACGCGTTAAGGAGAGCTCGAAGACGCTCCTCCACCAGGTCCTCGACTATAACCCATACCCGCCCAGGCACTCCATCCGGTCCTGGAGCCGTCTTCTTGCCGCGCAGCTGCAGAAATGCTGCCCCCAATTCCCCCGATGTAACAGGTGGCGCCACCACCTGAGAGACACCCTCATCGCGACGCTGAGCCATCCGTGGAGGCTGATGATCGCCTCCAGATGGGAACAGGCCCGCTACTACGCCCTCCAGAACCTGCGGGTCCAACGACTCCGTGACCGGCGCGCCGGCACCACAAAGTTTCCCACGCACTGCCTTATAAGGGCGCCCCCAAGGGTCCTCGTCCAGTTCCGCCAGCATCTCTTCCCTAGCGCGCTCCTTAGATCTGCAGATCGCAAGCTGCAGCGTCTTCTTGGCAACCCTGTATGCAGCCCGAAGCGCCTCCTCACGCGCAAGAAAGCCCTCGTCCCGGATGCGACGCCTTCGATGTCGAGTTACCGCCCGTTGCGCAGCGATGCTAGCAGCTCGAAGATCCGCCAACTCCTGTGACCACCAATACACAGCCTTCCTAGGTGGGGCCCGCTTCGCACGCGGCATGGCTGTATCGCAGGCAGCTGTCATTGCATCCGAAAGCTGACGGGCCTGTTCGTCCACATCCCCTGTCGGCACGGATGACTGCGAAAACCAGGCCTGGACAATGGCCGCTTCAATTAGCAGGTCCTTATCCAGCCTAGTTAGTGCCCACCGAGGAAACGCCGAGCCTCCCCTCGATCCACCGATACCCCCAGAAGACGACGACGAATGCCGAAGATCAAACCGGATGTACCGGTGATCGGAAAGTGACTCCTCCCCGACTATCACCCTCCAACCAGAAACCCGAGGCTCAATGGACGGTGAGGCAAACGTGACATCCACAATGGAGTCCCCCTGTGGTCTGACGCAGGTCGGCACATTACCACGATTCAGCAGAACCACCCCGGCTCCAGCAGCCCAGTCCTCCACTAACTCCCCACGAGCATCAGTGTCGGGTGAACCCCAAGCTTGAGACTTAGCATTGAGGTCACCCAAGACGACAACTGAGTGCGGTGCCGATCGGAGTACAACTCCCCCCAACAGGTCCATAAACGGCTCGAACTCCGCTAATGTTCTATTAGGGGAAAAGTACGCTCCGACCAACACGATGCCGCCCCACTGAACAGCCACAAAACCTGGCCCACGCTCTTTCAATACAGGCGGCGGAGACATGAACGACGAGGAGAACACGATCGCCGCTAACCCATTCTCGTCACCAAACCAACCAGGCGAAGATGGCACAAAATAAGGCTCAGAAACCACCGCAATACCGATCGACCACTGTCGAATGGATTGCAGAAGGATATCTTGTGCCCCGGCGCAGTGATTAATGTTCGCCTGAAGGAACTTAACTACGGGCACACTATCCATCTGCAATATCCATTAACGTCCCCTCCTGTGTCGCACCTGCTGGGATAGAAGCGCCGGCAGCTGGCTGTCTCTTCATCAAGGGACGCGAGCACATCCTCGACCCCACGGTATGTTCCGATGACCGCCCTGACTCCGCACAAACTGGGCAATGCGGCTTGGCCGTACATGTTGACGCCTTGTGACCGTCCTTGCCACAGCGGTAGCACAAGCTGCTTCTGTCCACCGAAGATGTGCACATTGAGCGCGTGTGGCCAAGCTCCAGACATCTGAAGCACTTCAGAGGCCTTCGCTCTAGCGCCGTGACTATCGCTGAACTCCAACCCACCGAAAGCCTCCCTTCGTCTGCCAACAACTTGGCAACAGCCACTGGGCACTGGACCCAGGCAGAACCTAATACCCCCGGACCACGCCGAATCTCTCCCACCTTGACCGACTCAACAGAGCAGCCCCCCTTAGCCGCGACAGCAGCCAGCAGTTCTGACTTCTCTATTGAGTCGTCCAACCTAGAAATGCGCAAGTCTGCACACATCGTGGGTCTAGCCACTCTGGCAGTGCCAGCCAACGCCAGCCTAAGGCGCTCCGCGAGCTCGTCGGCCTTCTCGCCAGTGGTAGAACCCCCTAACTCTAGGATCCGTGCCCCCGTCCGTGTTTCCCTATAGTTGAACTTAGAGCGATCGATCCCTATCGCATCCAAGTCCACACTATTTCGAGCCTTCGTCATCAGCTCCGCATATGATACCCCCCTGTCTTTGGCATCGGGCTCCAATGTGAGCACAACAGCCAAAGAACGCGGCGGACGTAGTGGCGCCTTCTTCTTTACTGGACCCGTCCTAGTCAACTGCTCACCCCCACGCTGAGACGGACGCTGAGTACCCCCCGCCTTATTTGACCTTCTACGTTCCACCACAGACCAACCCCCATCAGCAGGCTGATTAGGAGCTGCTAAAACAGGCTGCGATGCTGATAACGGCGCCACAGATGGGGCCGGTATAGGAGCCCGCGTCGAAGTCGAAGCTGGAGCAGCCACCATCCTCCTCGCTTTGCTCTTCTTCTTCTTGTTTGCCCTCTTCTTCCCTTTGGCCACCTGTGGTTGCAAGACAGGTGGAACCGTCGAAGCCACAGCCGCGTATGACGCCTCCATACGCCTATCTGCCGCCAGCGGCGGACGTAGCCGCTCAACTGGCGGTAGCCGCTCCTCCAAAGACTGCAGCCTCGCAGACACCATCTGCCCCACCTGCAACATAACCTCCCTTAAAAGTTCTTGTTCCACCAGGGGGCGCTGACTGGCTCCCTCTTTGCTGACAGGAGGCTGGCCGCATCTGCAGGACCGCCGCAACTCCGTAAGCGCCGACTTAACTTCCTCCATTTCCCTTTTGAGGTCATCTACCTCCTTTCTCAGGCGGCAGTTCTCCTCTTGCAGCCTTTGGTTGTCATCACCAACTGTGCGACACCGCAAAGCCCCAACGGCCTCTTCAATAGAAGCTGCAGCCTCCTTTAAGGACTTGGCGTAGGTTCCCTTTAGGTTTTTAGAGTTCGAAACCACTTTGAGGACAACCTGCACATCATCCTTTACTTGGTTGACCAAGGCTTCCGCAGTCTTCTCCTCAACCGGATCCCCAGCCATCGCCTTCGCCCTGATCTCCCTCCTAGCTCTGGTTCGCTGCGTCAGCTCCACCATCTCCTCTTCTGCCAAAAGTTCGAGCTCGCGCCTCCTTGCCTCGATGTACTCATGTTTGGCTTTAGCCAAACCCACATATTGGCCTGTAGTCGGTGGACGGCCCCTGCCTCTAGTACGGGTGACAACACCCGCCGCTGATTCACCACAATCAGAGACGGATCCTGAACCGGCCCTAGCCGCCCTCTCCTTGGAGTATAGCCGCATCCGCTTCCGCTTCCTCCTTTCCGCCGGTGACTCCATCACCCTATCCTCCGCACACCCTGACAGGTTGGATCCTGAATCGGACCCCACCACCATCTCCTCACCTTCTTCTGCATTTTTATGTGAAACGATTTTAATAACAGTATCCATGCGATTCCCACGAGTATGGGGGAAATAAAAGGTCCACCCGGGCAGTGCCCCCTGTACCCGGGTAAGTGTAGGGTTGTGAAGGGAAAGGGTCCACCATTCCTCCCCTCCAGAGGTCGCGTCGGAACCAACCTCCCGTTGGCCATTCATCCCCTGGGCCGCGACTACCTCGGGATTGGGGCTTTTTTATAGAGGTAAGCTCCTCGCAGGACCACCCAACTAAGGGCAGTCCCCCCGGCCCTGCCTAACGCAAGGTTACGGTTTGGCCGACGGTAGCCTAAGCCCGCCCCCCCGATCATACACCATGACCGAGACAGCCCGTCGCCCCGCTCGCACCGCCGCTACCCGGAATATCCAGGACGCCGGTCGAGCCCAAATCGCGCCACCGCTACCTAGGTTACCCCCAGGGCGCCAACGCGAAGCCTGAAGCCTGTAGACAACCGTCTACCTACCGCTATCCGGAATACGTCCAGGACGCCAGGCAAACCACCAAACACCAAAAAACTCGCACCGCCGCTACCCGGACTGTCCGGGGCGCCGGTCGAGCCCCACTCAACGCGAGTTGCCCAAACCCACTGCTCATACGAGCCACCAGCCCCTTCACGCCCCCCATAGCCACCACGGTCACATTCCTATCCTACTCCTACAGGTCCCTACTCCTAGCCCTAACACCTACGGCCTACCTACATCTACCTGCCTAACGTGACCGCGGGGCATTCTCCCTCTTCCCGCTACGTAGCGCCTCTCTGCTAATCAGAGAGCGTCGTGCGGGTTCCTATCGCCACAGTAGATGAGTTCCAGACAGAATTCATCTACCATGTGCCCACCCCCCCTTTGGTTTTGGTCCGCGCCGGCCGAAGCCGGTACCCCCCATATCTGGGAGGCATTCCCCTATCCGCCACCTGGGGACGCGCCCGGTAGGAGACCAAAAACTCCTTCCCTTCCGAAGAAGGGCGAGAACCTAACCTAACCTAACCTAACCTAACCTAACCTAACCTAACCTAACCTAACCTAACCTAACCTAACCTAACCTAACCTAACCTAACCTAACCTAACCTTTTTTTTTTTTTTTTTTTTTTTTTTTTTTAGGCGGGGGAATGCATTTACGCACTTCCTGCGTCGGCGGGGGCCGTCGCAGGGGAGTGTGGGGCTCGTCCTATCTAACGGACACTACCCACTAAACCACCCTCCGTGTACCTCTCGTGTAGTTGGATCAAACACCGAACATGGGCAACTTGCCAGAGGCCTTCCACGCCGGCGCCTACACTGTTGCAACTGCAGCTCTCTCATAGGTAGTCCTGCCACCCTATCCTCTCTAGAGGGCGCGCGGGTACACCGCACGCGCCACTCAGGTCTTCCTGCTGAAAGAACCAGACGCCCCCGCGTCTGATCTCTCGGACCTAGCAGGCCGAACTGGGGAGCGATCCCTATCCGGCCGTATCTCCCGGGAGCCCTCGCGTTCGCGTTCTCGACGCGGAGCTGGGTCTTCGACCGGGATGCGTGGTGCCTTGGGTCGTTTCTTCGGCTGAGGGCAGTCGCGAGTCCCCAGTCGATGTTCAGCGTTCTTGCCGACGCTGGCACACAGAACGCAGCGGACCTGATTTGAGCAATCGGCGGATTTGTGGCCGGTTTCGCCGCAACGTATACATGTGTCGCTGCGGTCATCAACCGCAGCGCATCTCATGCGGCCATGGCCCTCTCCTAAGCACCGCGAGCAGCGCAAGGGTCTCGGCTTGAGGAGGATGACTCCTGCCGATATCCACCCCACGTTTATTCGGCTGTTCGCCAACTTCTTCGCTACCATAACGGGGCAGCGGACGATGACAGCGCCGCCCCAGCCACCTGACTTGATTTGGCCCACCCTGACGTGAGCCACATCACACTCCCCAGCCTTGGCCACCGCTTCGGCGACCTCCTCGGCTGTAGTGGACCCATCGAGGCCGGTCAGTCTAATGTCCGTAGACTTGACCGGTCTTGAGATTTTGATCATACCTGGCGGGTAGATTTTGGCTAGCCGGGCGGCGAAGACATCCGCTTTTGCATTTGCCTCGTCCACACTCTGCCCCGCCAGGGCGACTATCTCCAAGATTGTGTTCCCAGTTGGGACGGAGGCCTTGTAACGAAGGCGGCCGCCGAGACCGAGATCCGACACATCTGTTCTGGCCTTAGCCTCCTTAAGGAAACCGTTTATGGTCAGACCGGCTGCTAATCCCTCCTGCTGCATTTCTAGGACCACTGCGGCAGAACGCGGGGCCCTTAGTCGGGAGGGGTTTCCTTGATTGGGTGGGAGCTTTTTCCTGCCGGACGTCGCAGGATTAGCTCTATCCGTAACTCTGGGAGGGGCAGAGGTCGAGGGCGTCGGAGCGCCTCGCTTCTGCCTCTTCTTCCTCTTCTTCCGTTTGGACACATGGGTAGGTTGAGCCTGCTGCGGGGTGGCCGGAGCTGCAATTGGGCCAGCCCCTTTAGCACGCCTGCTCTTACGCCGGACTACTTCGGTCCATGCCTCGACCGGAGCAGTGGTGTCCATGACCTCGATATCGTCGGGTGTGGACAGGGGGACTACCCCCGAGTTGGAGGTCTTCCCTTTGCCCTTGCCCTTTCCCTTGTTTGGTTGGGGTGTAGGAGCAGTGGCCCGGGTGGTTGGTGGCTGGCGTGTTTCGCGTTCCAGAGGAGGGCGCATGCTCTGGATCGAAGGGACGCTTTTCTGCTCGTAGGCCTTAAACCTCTCGTCTAATAATTCGCCCACGTGAAGGAGGATGGAGCGAGTAAATTCCTCGACTCTATCCTCCGCGGGGCGTGTCGGCTCTATCTCAGGAGCTCGGTGAGGCGCTGAATAGCCAGCCCTCTCCTGGATCAATTTTATCTCAGCCTTGAGGGTGCTGATCTCGGCGGACAGATAGGTGTTTTCCACCCTCATCGTAGCCATCTCCTTACGAAGGCGCTCTTCCCTTGCTTGAGTCGCCGAAAGCTGGTCACGCACATGTGCAAGCTCCATCTCCAGTGTGCAGTTCTGGCTGGAGACTGTCCGGTGCCGCAGCATGTACGCGGCGGACTCGATCTCGTTCGCGGCATTCTTAAAGTCGCGAACATATGTCCCCTTAAGGTTGCCCGAGGTGTGGGCCAAACCTCTGACCCGTTCACAGCAATCCCTTATTTTGACGTAAAGGTCGCCGGACAGGTCAGGTGGCGCCGTGTTGGACGCCACATCTTCAGATGCGACTTGTCGCCTTTTCATGGCCGACGAAGTGCGAGACGATCGCGGGGGTGACGGCGGTGGCATCAGGTCGGAGTCCCTGACATTATCGTCGCCAAACACCGTGGATGGTGGACGCTCGAACAGATCGCCTTCCGGGATGAAATGTTCGATCTGTGGCGGTTCGGGTGAGGGTGTGATCGGGCTGCGAGCCAGTTCTCGCTCAGCCATCCGAATTTCCCACATTAAGCGGCCCTCCGGATCTTTGGGAGGACCTCGGTTTTTCCCCTTTGAGGGTGCTCTGCCTCTGCGGCCGCCAGGAAGCTTAGAAGCTTTCGAGGTGCCGGGGGCATCTGCGTCGAGTGGTGGTGACACTGTGTCTCTATCCTGGTGTCGTCTCTTTGACCCAGGTCTGCTGTCGTCTAGATCGTCACTGTCTGCCGAAGTGACATCGTAGTCGTCATTGGCGAAGTATCTGTCTTCCCAGGAACTTCCTCCAGAGACGGTTGACTGCGGCTTCCCTTTGGTAGCAGAAGCTCGACCGCTTGCACGGGAGCTACTCCTACTTCGGATGTCTCCTTTCCCTATCTTCTTTCCTCCCTTAACTGCCTCTTCTCCGGCGACGAACTTCAAAGAGAGGTTCGCGCTAGGCTTAGCCTTGGAAGTACTCACTTTCGCAGCCTCGCTGCTCTTCCCTGTCGTTTTGGATGACCCACCAAACATGCCAAAAAGGCGAGATTCGAAGGTGGGTTCCTTCGGCGCTTTATCCTGGGATTTAACCCCAGCCCTGGGTGATTCACCCAGTGAGTGCAAGTTGCCCCCTCCAGATACGTGGGGCATTCCCGCGGCCGAAACCGCGGGTCCGGATTGTCCCCGAGATGGGGCTTTACCGGCCTGGAGACTAGTTCGTTTTGCCTTGTCACTCATGGTTTTTACTGCTTGCGGGCGCAGTAACCCAACGTCACCTCGTCATGGCTGCTAGCGGATGGCCATATCCCGCCATCCACTTCGCCCAGAGGGCGAAGCCCTTGCCGACACAGTCCAGATCGGCTCGGTCTTGGGGATTTTTTATAGAGGTTAACTCCTCGCAGCTCTGGCAGAACAGAGCCCCCGGTCCGCCCTGAGAAGGGCAGATTACGGTGTACGAGGGTTTTTTAGGGAGGTTTTCCTTCCTCGCAGCTCGGACAAAAGCCCCGACAGCCCCCGGGCTGCCCTAAAAAGAGCAGGACGGTATGTAGTTTTTTATTGAGGTGGCCTTCCTCGCAGCCCGGACAAATACGGCGGTATGAGTCCGAGCCCCCGGCCCTTCCGTAGGGTAACGGGTTGCCCGGCGACCCGCCAGCCAGCGGCGGCTGACTAAAGGCGGGCGCTGCCGCGCGGTGATTTTTTATAGAGGTTTCTTCCTCGCAGCCCAGGTAAACTGAGCCCCCGGTCCGCCCTGAAAAGGGCGGATTACGGTCTGCCCCCCTGATCACATCTTTACAGTGCTATGTTGAACATAGCAAGGTAAAGAGTGATCCCCCGTTCAGAGACTTTGGCCGTCAGCTGATGATCACTTTTCAGGGATTATCAACTGCCGTTGCCCGAGGTGAACCTGGACGGAATCCTACCAATTACGACATTGAAAGAACATAACTGGTAACATTCCGCCGCACAAGGAGGTATCTCCGACTGACACCTCTTTTTTTTTTTAGGGGGAAATGGTTTTACCCAAAAAACCCCCGGGTTGTCACTTGCGCCTCAATTGACGCTTGCCGTGCAAGACAACAGCCCACTCGGTGCCAGTATCGGGGAGGGCATACTCTAGCCACTCACCCCTGGACACCTGGGAGATTTGGGACTTCTGCGTCCTGCCACCGATAAAACGGCTCTCCCCGTGGCTGTGACCCCTGTCGGCCTCAGCGCGAACGCGCTCTTTGGGCTATCTGGGGCTTCTCCCTGACAATCCTCGGTCGCGGGCACTCTTTAGTGCCCAGGCGATGGTCTGCCTTGCGACCCGCTGCCGCGCAGAGGCAGCAGTTATACGCGGCCGTGCAACCGGCGGCCTTATGACCGGGCTGGCCGCATCGGATACAGATGTTACTCCGATCCTCTGCGGCTTGACATACAGCCCGGCCATGGCTCTCGCCAAGGCACCGCGAACAGCGCAGTGCTCTGGGCGGCAGCAGCTGGACTCGTACGGAGAGCCAGCCGATGCGCAGCTTCTTAAGTTTGGCCAGTGTTTTGGCCGCCTGGACGGGGCAGCGGACGACTGTAGAGCCGCCCGATCCTCCTACGCCCATCCGGCCAACCTTGATGTGGGCCTTGTCACAGCCTCCTTGATCCGATATGGCCTCCGCTATGTCTTCAGCGGTGGCAGTCTCCTCGAGGCCCGTCAGGCGCAAATCGGCGCATTTGACGGGTCTAGTCACAATAGCCGCGCCGGGCGGGAAAACTGAAATGAGGGCAGCCGCTAGTGTGTCGGCAATCTCGTTCGTCTCTCCGGGTGGGCTGTCCTTGAGCGCCCTAATTTCGAGGATCCGGTTACCCGTCATCCGGGAGGGCCGGAGTTTCAGGCGGCCGGAGAGACCTGTCTCTTCAATAAAGGAGGGCCCTAAGACCCTCCTGGCATCGCGGAGCAAAACCGCCACACTGGTGCCCGCTGCCTTGGCTTCCGCGGTGAGCTCCAAGACGACTGCAGCCGACTTGGGAGGGCGGAGCCTAGGGGGCTTTTTCTTCGCCTTTCTGGCGGTGTCTCCTTGAGGGGCCCTAGGAGGCCTGCTTGTACCGGTTCCGGGTTTAGCCTGGGCGGCGGCGTTGTTGCTGGTGGCGGGCTGGGCTGCTGGGGCTTTCCCCCTCTTGCCTTTGCGTCCGCGAACCACCTCAGTCCAGGTGGGTGTGTCGGTCCGTGTCGTGGTCGGGGCGGGTGCCGGTTCGGAGGTCTTAGACCCCTTCCCCACTCCCTTCCCCTTCCACGGCTTAGTCGTAGCGCCACTGGGGCCAGCCCGTGAAGTAGGGGCGGCTGGCGCTGTCCTCGTCGAAGTAGCCCCGAGGGGCGGTCTAATCAGGGGGGCCGGGGGGAGACGGGCCTCGAGAGCTTCGAGGCGGGCCTCCAGCCTGGCACCCAATGCGTCACCGACTTGCCGGAGGATCCGGTCGGAGAACGCGTCCATGTCCTTGTGGGCGGACGGAACCGCTGTCGCGTCAGCCGGCCGCGGCGATAGCGGCTCGGTCTGGGTCTCGATTGAGATACCTGTGCTTGGGTGCGATTCAAGCTTGCGCTTTGGAGGGCGAGAAGCTAAGGCCATCTCCGAGCGCAACTTCCGCATGTCCTCGCTGAGGCGCTCGTTTTGCGCCCGTACCGACGCCACCTCTTTCTGGAGTGTGGCGTTCAAATCCAGCGTGGCCTTCGACAGCCTGCGGAGCTTATTCACCTCCTTGTCGTGGCTCTGAGACGCAGCCAGTGCGGCCCGGAGCTCTTCCACGCACGAGGAGATGGACTCCGCGATACTCTGTATGGCCTGCCGAACGCGAGGCCGAAGATCTACCGATGAGGAGGCGCCGATCCTACAGATCTTATCGACGTCCTCCTGAACTTGGTTTGCCAGCCGGTCCGCCAATACCTCCTGTGAGGTGACTTTGAAGGCGTCGGCGGCATCGTCGCTGTTGTCGTCGTCGTCGGTGTTTGCCTGCTTGGAGGCAGGACCTCTTGATGTTGCGGAGGCCTGTCGCAAGCCGCCTCTGCCTGAGGCCAGCTTGGCCACTTTGGCGAGGCCGAACGAGTCTCCGTCGTCTACAGAGCCCGAACCTTCGCGCCTAGGCGCGGTTGTGCCACGTGAAGTGGTTCCACCTCGCTCGCGCGAGGGGCTATCCTTCTGGGCAGTGCCAAGGCTGGCAGCCACGGCAGTGTCCATCACTGAGCACAGGTCAACAATATTGACCTCCTCTTCTTCCCCCCCAAATAAATCCCCAGTTTTTGAATTAAATGACTCCATAAGCGTCCCACGAGTCTGGGAGAAAAGATGGTCCACCCGGCCAGAGATCCCAGAATAGCCGGGTAACCCTAAGTACACCTGGGGAGTCGGGCTAACCCCAGGGTGGCCGCTCGCCGGTTGATCCCACTATGCCAACCACTCTGCCTCACTCCGCGCAAGGCCAGAGACCCCGTCGCCGCGCAGGGCCCCGCAGGGCGCCCCAACGACGAGAATTGTAGGATTTTTGAGAAGCCTTGGTGTCCGGGGCTGAAGGGGTACAGTGTGGAACCTAACCTAACCTAACCTAACCTTTTTTTTTTTTTTTTTTTTTTTTTTTTTTTACGCGAGGAAAATGCTTTGCGCATCATCACCACTGCCCCGGGGGAGGGCAGGGCGGTATGTGGGACTCCCGGCGCCCTGAAAAGGGCGCTGCTCCTGGGAATGGGACCCAGGGGTATACCCACTAAAAACCTCGCGTCGCCCGCCGCGCTGACTGACGGCAGGGTCTGTGGTTACTCGACAGTCCACGGACCCCGCCAACGGCCACCTCCGCCCTGATAAGGGCAGACCTCCTCAGAGGGGGTGCTGTGACGACACCCCACTCCTACCTCTGGACGACGCGCTGGGCGAACAGCGCGCCGTCCTGGTCCCATGTGCTAGGCAGCTGGTGCCCCCGCACCTGCCGCCCGGGACCCTGGCGGGGCCTACCGCCCCGCCTACGCCGACGGAGGCGGAGAGAGTGCGGATCCCGCTCTCTCTCCCTCTCGGCGACCTCCTTCTGCGACATGACGTCGTCGCAGAAGGCGGCCACCGCCTCCCAAGCCTGCTCGCTGCGGACCATCTCCGACATGATGGTCGGCAGCGAGAGGACTCCTCCTCCCAGGGCCGCGGTTAGCACCGACCGCGGCCCCCTCCACGCGGGGCACTCCACCAGCGTGTGGTGCGCGGTGTCTTCCGCGCAACCACAGTGGTGGCATCCCTGGGTCGGCTCCTTCGCGGCGACCAGACACAGATATCTCCCGAAGCACCCATGCCCCGAGAGTATCTGCGTCAACCGGAAGGAGAGCGACCCGTGCCGCCTCTCGATCCACCCCTTGAGGATGGGATGGATCGCCTCGAGGATGCGGCGCCGGGATCCAGCTAGTGGAGTGCCCAGCCGCTCCTCGATGGACCGCGTCCACCGGTCCAGGGCGACCGCGTGGGCCTCCCTCCGCCACCGCACCACCGTGTCGTGCGGGGGCCGGTTTCCCTGGCTTCGGGCGTCTGCTGCCCGCCAGTATACCGACCCCTGTACCTCCGCCTCCAGGTCCCATGGAAGGGACCCGGCGAGTGCGCACGCCACCTCATGCGAGATGGTGCGGTAACCCCTCACCACTCGAACCGCCATGACTCTCTGTGCACTATGCAGGAGAGCCCTATGGCGGTTCTTGAGGGACGCCGCCCATATCGGCGCCCCGTAGAGGGCCATGGACCTCACCACCGTCATATAAAGACGGCGGCAAGAATCCCCTGCACCCTCTAAGTTGGGCAGCAGGCGGCTCAGAGCGCCCGCTGTCCGCACCAATTTGGGGACCAACGCTGAGAAGTGGTCCCCAAAGTCCCATCTGCTGTCAAGAATGACGCCGAGATACTTCAGCGTCTTCTTGACAGGGATGGGAGTGCCGCCCACCACGATGCTGGCGCCGGCAGGTGGTCCACGCCGAGGCCCGTGGAAGCAGATGGCCTCGGACTTGTGGAGAGCCACCTCCAGCCCCAACCGCCGGATTCTGGCCACCACCGCCGCAACTCCGGCGGTGGCCAGCACCGTCGCAGCCCGGAGGTCAGAACCCCGGGCCGTGACGAGGGTGTCGTCGGCATAGCACGACACGTCCACGCCGCGCAGATTTGCGCAGCGTAGGACGTAATCGTACCCGATGTCCCAGAGCAGGGGTCCTAAGACTGACCCCTGTGGGACACCACACGACATCTGCCGATGACCTGTTCCCTCCATGGTAGGGAAGACTACCGCTCGCTCAGAGAGGTAGTCTCCCACCAGCCTCCTCAGGTAGGGTGGCACTCCATGATAGTGGAGTGCCTCCAAGACTACCTGCCAGGGTAGGGTGTTGAATGCGTTCGCGATGTCCAACGACACCGCGATCAGCACCCCACCCCCGGAGACCACCTCCTCCGCTGTGTCCCGCAGACGTCCGATCGCGTCGATGGTCGATCGACCTCTGCGGAACCCGTACTGGGCGTCGTCCAGGTTCGGCCCAACCTCCTCCAGGTGCTCAACGAGACGGTTCACCACCACTCTCTCTAGTAGTTTACCCGCCTCGTCGAGCAACACAATGGGCCGGTACCCAGACGGGTCCTCGGCCGGGCGGCCCTCCTTGCGAATGAGGACCAGCCTGCCCTCCTTCCACTTCCGGGGGAATCGGCCCTCCCGGAGGCACCGGCTGTAGAGCCTCCGGAGCATGGGCTCCAAGGGCTTGTGCTCCCCGCTGAGAGCCAGGACCCAGGCTCGGGCAGGAATCCCATCGGGCCCGGGGGCCGTTTTCTTGTCTTTTAGACGGAAAACGGCCGCCCCCAGCTCCACCTCCGTGACCTCGGGTGGCACCTCAGGCCCAGGGTCGTGGGACGAAACTCCCATGGAGGGAGGCACGAAGTCCACCCCTCTTTCGGGAAACAAAGTCCCTACGACCCGCTCCAGGACCTCCGGATCCAGGCTGCTGGAGACTGGGGGAGCCCAGGGGCGAAGCTTTTGCCGTACTAGTTTGTACGGCCTGCCCCAGGGGTCCCTCTCTAGGGTCCCCAGCAGATCCTCCCAGGCCGCCGCCTTGGACCGCGCTATCGCCAGCCGCAGAGCTACCGCTGTCTCCCTGTAGGCGGCGTACAGCCGGTCCAGTTCGGCCTCCACGTGAATCCGCCGCCTCCTGTACCGCTGGAAGCGGCGGCGCTCCTCTACGCACCTGGAGCGGAGGGCGGCAATCTCCGGGGTCCACCAGTAGACCTGGGTTCGGGGAGAGGGGGCTCGAGCGCGAGGCATCGCCACATCGCAAACTTGCGACATGGCCTCGATGAGCCGTGCGGCTTCCCCCTCCAGGTCCACTGGTGGTGGCTCCGGCAACCACGCCTGGACCAGTGCTGCCTCCTGCAGCAGGTTTCGGTCCAGGCACTTTACCGCCCACCGCGGGCCTTCCTGCCGGGGCTGGCCGGGGCTAGCCGTGGTGGCTGGACCGGAGACGCAGAACCGGATGTGCCGGTGATCCGACAACGTCTCCGGGTCCGTCAACACTCGCCACCCTTGGACACGGCGTGCGACGGCGGGCGATGCAAAGGTTACATCGACCCGCGAACTCCCATTGCGTCGCACGCACGTGGGCACGGTGCCGACGTTGAGGATCGCGAGTCCACACTCCACGATCCACTCCTCCAGGACTCTCCCCTTCGGATCAGTAGTCAGGGAACCCCATTGCGAAGATTTCGCGTTGAGGTCCCCGAGTACGATTACTGGAAGGGGAGAGCAACGTCCCACCATAGCCCCGACCTCCACCAGATATTGCTCGAATTCGGCGAGCGGTCTATTGGGGGAGAAGTACACCCCAATAATAACCAGGTCGCCGATTCGAGCCGCCGCGAACCCGTGACCCCGCCACACGCATGTGAGCGGGGGAAGGCCAGACGCCCCCCGCCGGTGTATTGCGACGGTGCCGTCCAAGTCCCCGACCCAGTCAGAATGGGCCGGGATGCGGTATGGCTCCGCCATAACCGCCAGCTGGACTTGCCACTGCGCTACATCTTGGAGCATGAGATCCTGAGACGCGGCGCAGTGGTTCAAGTTTCCTTGAAGAAAGTGGAGGTCCTTACGCATGTTGGACCTCCATTTCAACCTCCGGTTGGGCCGCTGCTGCGGGCGGACTCAAGGGCCGCGGCTCCGAGGAATTCCTCGGAGGCGCGGTGCTCCTCCTATGCGCACTCTTCTTCGGGGGCTTGGTGCAGGCCTTGCCCCCGGGTGCGTGACCTGCCGCTTTCCCGGCTGCCTCACAGATGGGGCAGTGGGGAGCGGCAGTACAATCTTTGGCCTGGTGGCCCTTATTACCGCAGCGGCGACAGTTGCCACTGCGGTCCACTTCCGAGTGGCATTGGGCCCCAACGTGTCCCAATGCGAAGCAGCGGAAGCAGCGCTGCGGGAGTGGGGCCAGGATCTCCACCCTGGCTGAAGTCCACCCCACGAGCAGTTTATTCGCTGCCACCTTTTTAGCCGCCTTGAGGGGGCACTTGACAATCGAGGCGCCCATGCCTCGAGGCCCCCTTCGGATCGCGCCAACCCGAACCTCCTCAGCCGGACAACCGCCAGCCTCAGCCACTGCCAGTTTGAGCTCTTCGGCAGTGACGGAATCGTCCAGACCGGAGATCCGGAGGTCTGTGTGGATCGTCGGCCTGACCACCTTAACTTCCTCCGGGTTTAGGACTCCCCGGAGCTTGTCAGCGAGCGCGTCGGCCTTAGCCTCGCTGGTTGCTCCAGGGATCTCGATGATTCGGGCCCCGGTCACACCTTCGCGGAACTTCACCTTCTCGATTCCGAGGCCCTTAAGGTCGATCTTGGCCTTGGCCTCGGCAATTACCGCCGCGTAGGTTTTCTCCGCCCCCTTTTGCAGTGTGAGAGTCACTGCTGACGAACGTGGGGGGCGGAGACGTGGGGCCCTCTTCTTCGATTCTGGCTTTACGGCCGGAGTGGAAGGGGGCTTCGCCTTCTTCGGAGGTGCCGAGGGTCTGGTCGCGCGGCCCTCCGGCTCCACGCGCAACTTACCCCGGCGTCGCACCACCTTGGACCAGGAGTCCGGCCCGGTGATCGGCCCAGGTGTGGCCGATGGTTCGGCAGAGGGCTGGGCGGCGGACTTTTTGCCCACGCCTTTGCCCTTGGTGGAGGGAGGGGCGACCGCCGGCTTAGCGACTATCTTCACCTTTTTCCCCTTCTTGGTAGTGGCAGAGGGGGAAGACGTCACCGGAGCAGCCGCAGTCGCGCGAGACGTCGAGGGGGCGGACAGAACCGCCGCGAAAGATGGAGCCGGTGTTGGGGCCTCTTCCCGCCTTCGATCGGCTGCAAGTGGGGGGCGCAGGCGCTTCCCCGGCAACAAGCGCCCTTCAGCCTCGAGACCGTCGAAGCGGGCGTCCACCATCCTCGAGAAGCGCGCCACTACCTCTCGCAGCGCCTCCTCACCCACTCTCTCGGGAACGGGGGCTGATGACGCCGGAGCGAGAGACGGCTGAGACGGTTCGCCGGATCCGCGCCTCACCTCTTGACGGAGCGAGGACAGCTCCGAGCGGAGCTCCTCCATCTGCGCTCTTAGCCGCGCGTTCTCCGCCCGGAGTCGGGCCGTTTCGTCGGAGACGGTCCGGAACTCCAGCTCCGCTACAGACTCCCTTATCACTCTTGTAGAAGCCTTTAGCGCGCTCGTAAAGGTGCCCTTCAGGTTCCCCGACTTGGTGGCGACCATCTCAATAGTCTTGAGACTTGTGTCTAGTCGCTCACCCAACATAGCAGCGGTTACCTGCTCCGCGTCGCGCCACGATGACGCAGCAGCCACATAGCGGCTTGCGGAGTCAGGCTGGACCTTGCGAGGCTTCGCCGCAACCTCCGACTCCGAGATCACCGGAGACTTCGCCTTCGACTGCAGTGTAGGGAACTTGTTCGCCACGATCGTTGGTCTGCCACGGCCACGCTTAGAGGTCCGTGACGACCGGGATAGCACTGATATAGTTGGTGACCTGGACCTATCGGAGTCCGGGCTTTCTGATTCGCTCTGCCGCGAATCACCTCTCCTCTTTCTGGCCTGCCAGAATTTAGACAGGCCTGAATTGGCCGACCTCAGACTCATTGCTGAGTCCGAGTCGACACCGCTACCAGCGCCGCAGATGTCCTGCAGCACCACAACGCACTTTTTGACGCCTTCCGGCGCGTCAACAACCTCTTTCTCGCAAACGCCCGGCTCACCAGCTGGTGTGGTCTGAGCAGGCGCTGCCGATTCGCGGGAACAACCCGCCCCATTTGTTAGGTCGTCGAAGGACGACGACCTCTTCGCGGACCTCCCGCGGACGAGGGAGTCTTGGCCCGGGTGGACCTCATCCCGCATCAATACGTCAAACACTGCGTGTCCCCCTCCCACATTACGAGGGGACATGCCAGCCGAAGCTGGGGGGATTGTCCGGCAAGCCGGCTTTACCCCGTGGGTAGTTATTTTGCGTAGTGTTGTCATCGTCATGTTTGTTGCCTGTTGTGACCCTGAGGGGACAGGCTTGAGCCCCAGGGTTTTGCCACTCACTGCTCGGACGACCGCCCCGTCGTCCTCCCTCCTATACGGGAAGGTCCAAGCCGCCGTGGTCACCAACGGCCCAGTCTTTAGGGATTTTTATAGAGGTTTACTCCTCGCGCGCCCCTGGAAGGTACCCAGTCAGCAGCTTCCAGGAGGGGCCCGGTCCGCCCTAAGAAGGGCGGATTACGGTGTACGGGGGTTTTTTAAAGAGGTTTTCCTTCCTCGCGGCCCGGGCAAGAGCCCCGACAGCCCCCGGTCCGCCCTGAGAAGGGCAGATTACGGTATACCCCCCGTGAGGAGACGCTCAGTGCGCCCCCCCACCCCCTGGGTTTTGGTCCGCGCCGGCCGAAGCCGGTACCCCCCATATCTGGGGGGCCTTCCCCTATCCGCCACCTGGGGACGCGCCCGGTAGGAGACCCAAAACTCCTTCCCTGTGAAGGGCGAGAACCTAACCTAACCTAACCTAACCTAACCTAACCTAACCTAACCTAACCACGGGGGGTTAGGTTACTCCAAACCTAACCACGGGGGGTTAGGTTACTCCAAACCTAACCACGGGGGGTTAGGTTACTCCAAACCTAACCACGGGGGGTTAGGTTACTCCAAACCTAACCACGGGGGGTTAGGTTACTCCAAACCTAACCACGGGGGGTTAGGTTACTCCAAACCTAACCACGGGGGGTTAGGTTACTCCAAACCTAACCACGGGGGGTTAGGTTACTCCAAACCTAACCACGGAGGGACGGCAGCAGCGTGGGGCGAGTGTGCGCGTCAGTAGGGTGTTGTCGTGCTGCTGCTCCTGGAGGCGCTGGGCGCGGCGGCAGCTTGCGCGGCACGTCACTGATCATAATAAATTAAATAGATTAGGACAATAAGGCATTACGCTATTCTTACCTCAACGCAATATCGCACAAACACCCAAGACATTTTTTTCATTTTTGTTCGCTTTACCGGAAATCGAACCAGTGACCTTTGTGCAGGAACAATTAAAAAAAAAACATGAACGTGATGTAAAGTAAGGGCCTTTTGTCATCTCTGCAAGGCCTGCATCATTGAATCTAAGTTTCTTTGGCAATTATAAGTACAGGTATAATCACTTCGCTTTTTAAATGCGGACTTGTAGTCACAACCCCGAGTACTTTTTACCGACCAAGGATCGAACTCAGAACCTCTGACATCTCGGTATTTAAGCCACTAGACCAACGAAGCGTTACACTGTGGCGATATTATAGCGAAGTTAAATAGAAATATACTTTCATCGGTATAAAAACTTATTTCATACTGAATACAAAAACAAGCCTGGTTTTAGCTCCTTACCCAATTCAACAGCCTACATTCATTGAATTGCAAACTTTGAGCTTGGATTTCAACTGCTATTATATTGTTTTAGCTGTTGCATTGTAGCATTTTTCCAAAATAAAAAGTAGCTTTCATATACTTTCTTATCTGCTTGAACCTTTTTTATAGAGTAACAGACGTCCATACATTTTGCAAGCTTTCGCGTTTATAATATTATAGTATGATTACTTACGCTCCATATATTCCTTTTGATTAGCATTTTGTCGACACTTCTAGATGGGTGTACTGTTCTCGAAGAGCCATTATACTGGACAGCACTGAGGGTTGCCGCCGCGGCCTCGGCTCGAGGCGGGCGCCGGCGACGCCGGTCGCTCGGTCTCGCGCCTGCAAAATTCAATAAAACATATAAATTTTCCGTATTTGAAACAGTTTTCGTAATTAAGTACATTCAATAGAATTTTATGAATTTAAAGCATGTATTTGAGAATAATGTTTTTAAATATTAGGTACAAGGTAGGTACACCAACAATGAAATGTTTCATTCACATTATTATCTATCTTAAAGCTAACACTAACACAGACACACAGCTTTGAGACCATAGTTTGTAATTGTTAATAAAATTTTACAATATTCTTAAAATATGCTTGGCAAAAAAATTACATGTTTAGCATACTTTAATATTCAATACACATTTCTATATGCTACTAGCGAACCCCGCGACATCCTAGGTATCGAATGATGCAGTCCAAGGTTAGTTTTAAGTGAGCCCATTTTATTTTATAAAAAATGTGCTTAATATGTGCTTAAATAGTAATGATTGTATGGAGATTTCATCCAATAATATCATAAAATAAAGTTAAAATGTAAAGGTGCTTACTTACACAGAATACAAGGGAAATCGATACAGCGGCAGCGCTCAGCTCGCCCCGTCTTTTACACGCAACACTGAAAATCATAATACAATCTTGTTAATTAATTTTAGGTAGGTATCTTGTTAACTGATTCTGTATAATAAAATGATACAAAATGAGCCACGACCTTATCGATTATTACTAAAGACATGAATATAAATAACTTTAATAAATAATCTTGTACAGACAGCGGTTCTCTTAAGATGTCTCTAGTTCAATCACAACACTCGCACCAATATAAATGTTATCCAGAGTGCGTTTCCAAAAATCAAGGATGTAATGTCAAGTGCACAGTAGTTTGATTTGGATTGCAAGGCTTCACTTGTGAACTGCGATCCTGGGGTTGGCGCTCTGGCAAGCATGTCGATAGCGACAAACTCCATCTATTGGAGAAGGTATATATCGGATTGCCGAATTGTTTGTACTCCTAATTGTCATTGGCACACAAACTTTTAGCCTAAAATATTTTCGCACAATTTTACTTTTCCTACACGTGTTAAGCCTATTTTTACTACGCTTAACTTATTGCCGTATTATAATGTACCCAAATGTGAATTGTTCGGCGAAATGAAATTAGGATTTCAAATTTTAGGCTAACCGAATGGCACCCATTGGAGAGGCCTGTGCCTAGCAAAGGACTAATGTGCGCGATCGCGGAGGATGAAGATGAACGCTAGAGCCTTGCAAATATTAAACAGAACAAATGATGAACGTGGATAAGTCATATAAACATATGGTTTGAATGTATATTGTATCAATTTCAAAGTTATTAATACACTTGCACATATGATACACTCCAGTCATTAGGGTAAATGATGATTTGTAAAATAAAACGAAAGCTAGGCAATATGCAATTGCCAAGTAGGCAACTAAAATTCACGAGTTAAGAACTTAAATATTTTAACAACAGAATTTAGACAAAGTTTTACTAAACGTAATACCTACCTAAAATAAATGCACGGTTGCACGTGCACATTTTACATTGTAATGTAACTTTAATGTTATGATAATGTGTAATATTTTCATTAATTTTTAACTTTTTGGGTGCGATTATTACAACAAAACAGACATAGATAAACCGAGATAAACATAGGAACTAAAACTACACAGCCCTATACAAAATGTCACTCTGAACTGTTCAAGTTTATATAAGCATCTACTTATGGACTACCAGTAAAATCAGTAAAATCAGTTACGGTCTATAATCATCCCAAGGCAGGGAAAAGGACTCCATTATTGAAATCATACAGCACCGATTGAAAGAGGCATAATCAACAGGTTTGCTAAATGCTGGTAGGTGATCGAAAATTCGAGTGCGACCCGGGAATCAAACTTAGGACCCCGGGATCTTGTTCGGTACTTAAACTTCTAAGCCGACGGGGCGTTTTACATCAATGATAACAGATAACAAATATTACCTTCCCGTTTGTTAGTCGACACCACCGCCTCGGGCCTTTCGTATTTATCTCCCACTGGAATAGATCAGAAATAATAATGAGAACTAGAAATAGCTATAGAGCTAAGCGACATATTTTATACTATGGTCCTTTCTTAAGTAATTCCATGTAAATAAAGGGTGTTGTTACTTAGTAACAATAAGAGCAGCCGCATTTTTATAAATTCTGGCAAATGCGCTATAAACAATGAATTATATTAATTTACTAGCTGTTGCCCGCAACTTTGTACGCGTGGAATTTTGAATTTAAAACTATATAATAGTTATCCCACGGGAACCGTACCTTTTCCCGGGGTATAAAGTAGCCGTTATTACAGCCAATAAATGAATAAACTAACACCGCGCCCTGTTTCATTCGGGTCCGTTGAGTCGTTTAGCGAAAGAGCAACAAACATCCTACATCCTCCCACTTTCGGGTTTATAATATTCATAGGATTTACTTTACTACAATCAAATATTATCAGCCTATAATCATCCCACTGCAGGGCAAAGGGATCCATCACTGAATTCTAGTTACCAAGGCAATGATGGGTACATGCATATAAACCACCACGTTTGCCTAATGAAGATTGTCGATCACAAACACGAGGAATGTTCGAAAATTCGAAACTCTTGTTGCCCAAACGGGTTCGAACCCAGGACTTCGAGGTTGTTGGCAGCTATCCAACATCACTATTTTTGATAGACAACACTAGTTGCTGTATACTGTCACTCGCTCTCTCCACGTTAGGCCACCGTACTATACGGACGTGTTCCAACCTACAAATAAATAATTAAGTGTCTGCTAAGAACCAACTAAGAACTAATTTAGTGCATGAAAGGCGTGTATCAATATATTAAGTACCTACTTGATCTGTGACAGTTTTCTTGTGAGCTCTTGAAATAAACTCTTGTGAAATACCAGTGTTTGTGTCAATTCTCCTCATCAAACTTACAGTTCACTACTAGACGAGCATTTGGATCAGCGGTAGTAAACGCTGCTTCTGAGCCATGGGTCGCGGTTTCGATCCCCGCACAGTACAAATATTTGTGTGCATGAACATGTCTGTTTGTACTGGTCTGGGTGGTTTATTTGTATTATAAGTATGTATTTACAAAAAAAAAGAATATAAGTAAGATTATCGGTTGTCTAGCACCCCATACGAATAGTAGCTTAATTTGGGACTAGATGGCTCTGTGTGGCCCAGTGAGGCATGTCTTAAATATTTATTTATGTATTTATTTATTTAATACAAGCCCCAACACCGTTCAAATCTCTATTCAAAACTTACCTGCCACGGAGCTCCATGACCTTATCACAGTATTCCACATGACTTATAGATTATTTAATAATAACCCTTCAAAGATAATTTTGCAACCAAATATAGAGTTGGTGCAATATGATTGTTGATGATTCCTTGTTTGGCACCTACTCAAATTTGGTGTATTATTTCATACGATTGGATCCCTTAAGTATTTTGAAAGACGTTTTTTTATTCATTGCAGCATTACCTATTCTAAGAAAGAACAGGGTTCTAAACAAAGATCCTAGAGCTCTATTGTAAAATTTTCTTTTCAAATACAAATTGCAACAACATTGAGCTATAGGTGTATCGAATAAAAGAATAATAAAAGTCTGATAGCAATAGAAACATAGGAGTCTGATAGCTCCACAAAAACAGTATAGACAATCACCAAAGTGTATTAAATAAAATCAATTTATTTCAGACATTGTTAAACTAGTTATCTGTAGGTATATGAACTTTAATCGTAGTTTAAAGTAATTGTAATGGAAAAAGGCTAACCTATTATCAAAGATTACATAAATCATAAAAATGTTTAGCATTTTAAAATTCAAGTACCTAATTAAAGATACTAACCAATTTGTTATTAATAGTCGTTCGCAGTTCGTACCACGCGATGCCATACGCCGCCGCGCGGTTCATTTCTTTTGCCCCTGATATAGATCGGGAAAAATAATGAGTCTTCCTCCAGTAGTTAACCAAATATAGTTGAAGAACAATAGTTCTTCAACTATATTTGGTTAACTACTTGGTTCAAATGATGATCTGAAATTGATAATTTAAGAAATGTTTCTAGGTATTGCAGTATAAGTGTGATTTGATTTGAAAGATTTGCCTTTGAAAGCATTTCATGCCTTTTGTCTGTTGAATTGATTAATTTGTAACTAGTTTAACTTCACGAAATGGAAAAATATCATCATAAGCGCTGGAGTAGTTTATATCAGACAGCATGTGACCTTAGTGGTCATGCATAACAGGGCTTGATTAAATTGATATTAAACAACCAACGATCGTTTTATTGAACTATTAGTGTACAAAATAGAATCACTGATCAAAACATTTTTTTACAATGAAACGCTGATTTACGTTTTCTGATTAATTTATTACAATAATAAAATAATGTTACAATCGCAACAAAATGTTTCGCATCCCCAACTTCGTAACAATAATGCTCGGCGATTAATGGGTTTATACCACAGATTTAAAATAAAAAAAACTTAATACTCAATCAAAAACGTCTTCGCCAAATGAACACCCACTAGTACTTACATTTGGGTGTTCTTTTTGACTTAGCAGCATTCAACTTAATGTCATGCTGCACCGTAAGTTTGAATTTCCGTTAAGGTAGGAATATGACGACCGCCTACGTAGATTCAATGGCGGACATTTTGAAATGCTATGTTTATTTATTTAATTGTAAATTTTTAATAAATTAGTTTTAATAAATTAAAAATAATTCTTTACTTCGATACTTTCATCTCAGTCGTGCGTCTGACTTGCAGCGCGTTTTTATTATAAGTTAGGTAGTTAGCTACCTTATATTGGTGACAATTATTAAAAAACTAGATTTCGGCCGCGGCTCTGTCCGCGTAAGTACAGTTAGCTACAAAAGTGTATAAACCCTTTTTCGTTTTACCAAACTTATATCGTTGTATCCCTCAACCCTCGTGAGGCACTCGGGTGCCACGATAACAATCGATTTCAATTGTGTCTGGAATAACTCACGATCGTTGTATTAAGAGTCACGTTAGTCAAAAGTGTAGGTACACATACTTTTGCAGCAGACTGTAAAAGTTAGATTGCGCAGGCGGAAAATACAAAATAGCCTGTCCTGTTTCAAGGTCTAATCTATATTTGTACTAAATTTTATTAAAATTGGTTTGGTTTAAGTTTGAAAGAATTTAATATTTTAAAAGTACCCCGTACAAAAAGTCTTTTCTGCGGACAAAAGTACCTCGTTTGCGCAGGCCTTAAGGTTTTACTATGAGTCACACGTAAAAAGAGTAGTTTTTTAATGACAAAATTTTCGTGTCTGAAGAGGGCACACCGGCGTGTGAGGTGAGTAACGAGTGCGACCCTTCCTCACTCTCGTTTATTCGGTGCGCACAGAGTGAGTAGGTAGTTACCTACAATTTAATACTTCAGGGCAACGTCTCTATAGAATTCAATTTTGATGAGTACAGACATAATCACCACTGTCACCACTCAAGTCAAATGGTGATCACAAAACCGAGCAATGATTGAATATTCGATACGAAGATCGAACCTTGGACCCTATCTTGGTCCGGTACTTAATCCCTCGATCGTGAGTTATTCCAGACACAATTGAAATCAATTGTTATCGCGGCACGCGCGTGCCTCCTGGGGGTTGAGGGATTAAACTATTCGACCAAAGGGACTAAGAATTATCTAGATCTTTTGAGACTCTGAATTAAACCGCAGACTGAATACTCTCCAATTTGTTGTTGCTGTTCTCACATTTAATAGTTGTTATTTTTTAATGACTACTACATCACTAACACTGCTTTTTTACACATAATTATGTTTACATATAATTATTATAAGCAATTCAATAATAAACGCAATTAATTATGATACACGCGCAGGTCAGACAAACATACATAATTTGCAAGCTTTAAAATCTTAGCTTTTATTTACATAATATGTATAAACGTATCGAAGGTAAGGAAGGCAATCAAACTAAGAGATTCACGGGACACTGAAACCAAATTTCAAAACATTAAATCACTAGCATTCAATTTTTTTCGACACAAAATGTTGTCCAAAAATATGTATAACGCTGAATTTTTTTAAGAATCTATTGTATGTTCAAAAAAACGAAACAACCCTACGGATTCTAGACAGTAAAGTAAGTAAAATAAGTATCGGGCTAAATCATCATCACACACCCAAGCAATGTTCGACAATTCGAAAGGTTTTTTTTGCCCAACCCGGGGATCGAACCCCAGATCTTGGACCGCAAATTATTTATTCCTACGTAATTATTATGCGGCCAACTTTTGTACTAGGTATCAGTATATAAAATTGAAAAATTATGTCTCAGGCGGGACTCGAACCCGCATCTCCTCGCATTCCTGCCTTCTTTTCTTTCTTCTTCATTCTTCAAGTCCCGCCTGAGACATAATTTTTCAAGTTTATATACTGATATTATAATTGCAATTAAGTTGCTAAAATATCTATCTATAGATACCTAAATATTAGCAAGATAATAACAGAAAGTAACAAATTGAGCTTACTCGAACATTAGTGTCGTGCGATGAGCTGACTTGAGTCCTGTCCTGGGCTCTTGGTAGTTGTAACGGCTTAAATTTCTTATTTTGAATCTTAACTTCAACATTTTTTACCCCGCGCGTCATTATTTTCAACGTCAGGGGGGGGGGGCCTGACTTCACTGTGGGGTTCCTCACCTTCGTTCTGTTTGGACAAACACAAAGGAAAAATTGAAGGACATACCTAGTAATGTAAAATTTTCCATATTCTAGTGTATGTAATCGATGCGTATCTTGATTTTAGATATTTGTAACTTCAATAGTTTAAGCACATGAATAAATATTTTAAGTTTAGTGGATAAATTAATTAAATAAATTTAAATTAAGTGATACTTGCTACTGCTCTACTTAGTGCTACAATCGATTATATGAGTCACCACAACCCTACACGGCTTAGAGATAATTTGTAGTTTTTTTAATTTTACTATTTACCAAAACATTTTTTTATCGTAAGCAATTACTTACGGTACGTATGAGTAACGACACTGATTAGGTACTCTTAACTATTAATCCACTATACTACACTAGGTAAGGTATAAACCTAAATGTACATACCTATGTGTAGGTGTACTATGTTAAAAATTGCAAGAAAATGTCAAAATTTGTGATTGAGCGACCGTGGTTGTCTTAGTAAAACTTTTATAATAATTGCGCCAATTTTCTTGTTGTCTAACAATTTTTTTAAAAGTTATTTTCGTTCCATTAGGAACCGGCTAAAGTCTAAGACCATGCTGCCATATCATTTGTGCGAATTCAATCATTAATTAAATACATAAAATATCATAAATAAATACTTACTTACACATAACAAATTAACCTAACCTAACTTATTAAATGTATGGGTTTATAGATTTCAAAAATCTCAGGAGTTTTCAGGAGTCAGGAGCGCATTTCCTTGCTTATTACTTTTGTTTGATTTATCCTACTTATATTGTGATAATAATGCCACCTTTTTATCACAATAAATCACGTATGATAAAATTTTACAAAAACTAAAAAACAAAGTTCATGTGTCCCTTCCGTTTCTCACACAAAACTCTACCTTTTCAATTTTTAATGGCTGCCAAGGAAGTTTTACATAATTTATGTAAAACTTCCTTCCTTGTATGCTTAAGGATATACACATACATTTTCCTCAAAATGAGTCAAATTTTGAGAGAAATAGTTTGATTCTAATACTTTCCAACAATGGAACACGCCCTTCCAGCGATAAGAAGCTAGGGATGTTAAAACACTGAATAAGTATCGATATACATTAAATCGATTTGCATAAAAATATGATACTGATTTTATATACAAGAACACTGAGATGGTACAAATTTACTTTCCTGGTCTAGTAATTTATCTTTTAATCCTATTAAAACATAATATCCTAAATTATTTTTGTGCACTACTGCTATAGAGGCTAATTTCTGATCATGGGTCGGTACTTAAGGTACGTCATCACGATAAAACCAAAAATGCAGCAATGCAGTACCTATCTATAAAAAAATTTTCGTTTCCCAAATGAATAACTTACAATGGACAACTTCCATATTATTATCATTTATTCGCCGTTACATGCAACGAGATAAAAGTAAACTAACATTTCGTGGTAAGCTTTATTCAACACATGATTATTTGATTGATCATTATTTGATTTTAGTCTGAAAACAAATATACATTTTTAACAGTTCGTTTGTTGTTTTTTTTTATCGATTCTTTCATTTCATTCTATCCTTAATTTACACAAGCCTCGAATATGTCATGTTAGTTATGTCAGTCAGTATCAGTAGGTAGTACTTTCTATAAGTCCTTATAATATAGCTTGATTAGAATGACAGGTGTCACTAAAACAGACGACGTAACTTTGTACCAGCGTTACACAAGTAAAACACATTTGCACACGAAAAAATATTGGTAACTGGCATGTTAAGAATATTTTATTATACTTTGCTGTACATATTAATCAATTTCAATATATAAAATAGAGATTTTAAGTTAAAAACATTAAAATAATCCAGTCACAAAAATTACACTTAACTTTAAGAGACGTCTTTACAAGGTTACGTCATTTTTCATAATCACTAGTGATGACGTAAAATCGACAAATCAAAATCGACAGATTAACAATATTTCAAAATTGAAGTAATGTAACATAAATGTTACAAATGATTTAATGAGAATGGGGACTACCGTTTCTTTGCTCCCCAGTTGGCGCCACTGTAGACTGAGGTCCGGAGGTATAGCTGTCAAAGGCGATTGGCGCCGAAACAAAGTGTTATATCTTGAATCTAATTAAGATTATATTGTTTATAAATAACTATCTTGATATCAACAAACTAACTTCTGAAATAGTTGCTCTTGGGGCCGCCTATTAATGCGCTTTTTCTTAATTCCGCTTTTAAAGCGTTCACATTAATCGCCAAATAATCCATATTTGCGATATTTTACGAAGGAGATCACTTTCCAGCAGGTAAATTAAAGAAATTATAATTTATACATCAAATTCCGCTAAAACCAGTACAAAGTGAATGATATTGGACCTCACGCGACACTAGCGCCTCTAGTGGCAAATTCGCTAGCGATAGCCCCCATTGGTTGATGCTATGAACATCAAATTGCAATTATTAATAGTTTACGAAAAGCTTTCAAATTTATTAGATTCTATATGCTATAAATTAATTTTATTATGATCACGATACTGACTCACTGTTAAATCTTAATATATCTGATTTTCGTTTTATTTCATTCGCCATTACTGTTTTCTTTCGTTTGATCAGTCGAGACAGTCCTATCACTAGTCATCTCAGTTTGACAGGTGTCATTCTATTCTAATCAAGCTATCTATATTTTACGGACTATAGTGTCTGTGTGACATATCAGTTCAGTTCAGTTTTATTATTTGAAAACAAGGCTATTGTTGTGCGTTTCCTCGAAGCTGTCACAGCAGAAGAAGTCGTAATGAATGTAATCTAATTACTGCGTGTGTCGAGCGTACCGTGAGCAAGCCGCAGTATAGTGTCCGCGAGCTAGCTAGCGGCGCATCAGGTGGGTTTGTTTACGCGCGCCATGTGATCTCGTCAACTGCGTCTCGGCCTTCGACGCATCGCCGCTCGATCGAGGCGCGGCCACGTGCTTTCTAGTGTAATCCAGTTAGTAGTTCGATGTAATTTGCGGAGTACTCGCGAGTTGTGTTGCGCGGCGGTAGCGCTCGTCGCTCGCTGTCTTTCGGAGTGTTGGTATTGTGGTGGTTGTTTCGCTCCTGAAGCGTGGTGTTTGTGCGCAGGTTGCACTGCAGACCGAGAGCTGCGACCAAGCAGTAACATGAAGCCGCAGGACGACTACAGGAACGGCGACGGTGAGTCTTAAAGGCTAACATTGTTGTGGAAGCCTCTCCCTGCCACTCTGCCCTTGACCCTCGATCCCTCGATCACAAATTCGAGGTCAATGTCAGCTTCCTGCTGTATTTGTCAAACAAAGTGGTTTATTACATTATATGATTATCAACATTGATTCCGGCTACATTATAAAAACACCAATCTAATTATATTAAGTTTTTTTTGCATGTTTAACGAACATGAATTCACAAAGTAAATGATTGAGATTATTAATTAAAGCTAGAAACTGGTTGAGTGAACAAGATATGGATGTCAGTGAGCAGTTCAATGTGGAGTCAATTGAGACAATTGTCTTCCAGAACTTAAATAACCTTGACAACAGTTTAAATGACAAATATCACACATACTAAGATAGAGATTTAGATTCAGATTTAGTTCATCAAGTTTTGTTCTCTATATTTAGTGTAGGGCAGTAACCTTGTGAACTATCTGATGATAGTTCACAAGCCTATTGCTATCAGTTGATAATGTTCACAACAATAACAGGCCAGATAAAGAGCTGCATATCAGCACAGACATTAATTTTGCTCACAGTCTGTAACTATGTAAAATATATAATGAAAACGGTCTTAAAATCTGTATTTTTTTATAAACGTGACATTCAAGAACCTATTTATAACAAATGAATAAGATTTTGTTTAATTTATATAATTCAAATAATACTGCAAGTATAAATCAGTCGTAATAAAATTGTAGCTACAATATTATTTTATTTGTTCATGTAGCACATAGTAATTATCTTTGAATGATTGATCAATCTGTCATAATATTACAAAATATCTTTATTTTGTTTAATACATCAGGTGCAAACAATGATTAATTGTTTAGTAGATTAATAAGACTTGTCTCAGAGATATAACTGGTAACATGCGTATTACACAAATGACTTATCAGCATAAAGCTTTATATTCTGACAAAATTATAGTGACTTGAATCTGCTAAACAACATTTACCTTACCACAAAAAGTAATTTAAATAAATTACCTAATTGGCAGTACATATGATTGCATGTCAGGTCTAAATCATAATAAGGTGCCTCATATAGCATTCTATAATGCATTTATTTCTACTAACAATTTGCTTATCTTAAGAGATAAAATTTTGTATGTATGTATCTAGAATACAAGGAAATATTTATAATGTCCTTCTTATTTACAAATTTATGATAAACTAGGAAGCAATAAAAGTAAATCAATATTTTGTCGTGTAATAGGTACTTTGTGATTCAGTTTCTTGATTCTTGTGTTTGTATGTTTGTTTCGTTGCTAGGTGAAAAGCAATTTATAGAGGTACTTAATTAAGTAAATATTTAATTCATTACAGTTCTGATTGGTATGATTTCTTTGTAACACGATTCAAATTTATTTTTTCAATTCAAAATTATAGAACTTAACAGGAAGGAAAGAAACTATCATTAAATTTATTAAATTTTTTAGTTTGTTGTTAGTTCAAGTAAATAAATATAATATATTTGTTGACAAGTTATGTGTATATTGATAGTAATTTACTTTTTTCTTACTATAAAATTTAAGTAGGTATTTGAAATTAGGAATAGACTTTTAGCATACGAAGTGATGATCGAGAAAGACGGCTGAGGGTGTTTCAAAGGGTTTCCATATGGGTATCGAGATAGATCGAAATGTGTGCTGGCAGACGGCGGCGGCAGCGGCGACGGCGCGTCCGCGTCGGACGACGAGGGCTCGTCGGGCTCGTCGGGCGGCGAGGACGAGCTGACGCTGGAGGACCCCGCGCTGCCGGCGCGCGCGCTCAACGCGCTCAACGCGCTGCGCAAGGCGCGCCAGCACTACGACGCCGTGCTGCTGGCCGAGGGCGCCGAGGTGCCCGCGCACCGCGCCGTGCTGGCCGCCGCCTCGCCCTACCTGCTGCGCGCGCTGGGCGAGGCGGGGGCGGCGGCGGGGGCGGGCGCGGGCGCGGCGGCGGCGGCGCTGCGCGTCGAGGGCGTGGACGCGGACGCGCTGCGGGCGCTGGTGGAGTGGGCGTACACGGGGCGGGTGCGCGTGCGCGGCGCGGCGGCGGCGCGGCGGCTGTACGGCGCGGCGTGGCGCCTGCGCGTGGAGCCGCTGCGCGCGCGCCTGGCCGAGCGCCTCGCGCGCCGCCCCGCGCCCGCCGCCGCGCTGCCGCTGCGCGCGCTGCCCGACCTCGAGCCGCATCTGCGCGCCGACCTCGACGCATACATCGCGCAAAACGTGAGTCCCTCCTCCTTCTGTTACAAAATCAGCTTGTCCAGAAGGGGCGAATTCGTTACGAATCGTTTCGCGGAAATCAGTCGCGCGTTGGTGAGATTCTAGGCACCGATACATGGCGTCTCCGAGCATCGCACGAATCAAAATTCGCGTGCACTACGCCAGACTCGACTCGCGCGTATTGCGCGCCTCCTAAACAAGCTCTATTGCCGTATAGTTCACATCATTTGGCTCACTTAACTCATGTAAGGGATGTGACAGAGATAGTATGTCCGCAGTTAAGGGCATGAATGACGTTGCCTTATCGAGGCCTCTAGGACGATTGCATAGTATTCTGCTTTCCTCCGAACTCGCTTCACTGTATTTATTTATAATATGAAAGCAGGTGCGACGTTTATATCTTCTATCACGCCGGAGATAAGCGCTGCTGAATCTATGACCGCGTTATCACTTTGTAAATCTTATCGCGTAGTAGCATCATAATAAAGTAAATTATGTAGCATCGTGGTGATACAATTATTTATTTAATAAGATGAAAAGTAAACTCTCCGCTGACGCACTAATGATACGTAGTATAAATCATGTTTAAAAAAAAACCTGCTACGTATAAAGCTCTTAACGGCCGGTGTCTGCAGCTTAAACATTGAACCTTTCAAAATGACTTTAAAATAATGATGTATTGATAAATCTAATTTCTGTATATTTAGAAACATAATACCCTAACAGATTCGCGAATTGATCCCCATAAATATCACTTTCGCACACACAACACACACACCAAGAATGCGCTATTGTTTCATTGAACAGAACAAAATTCTTGTCGTCTCGTGTAACAGATATTGCTGCGTTAAAGGATGTCTGTAGTTTGATGCTGAATTGTATCGCGTACAGGAAGCTTAACTGTATTTTGAATTTATTCTCTTTTGAATCGATCGACAAGAAAACACGATTATTTATGACAATTGAAAAATTAACATTCGTCGAATATGTGACCTAGTTAACAGGCAATTACAGTAATAAATGGGACGTTCTTAAGTTGCCTGAATCATTTCCAATACATGTATGTGTAAACGGCGACAAGCTAATTCGTTAATGCGTTGGCGGAGAATATGGGCCTAATTATTATAAATAAATGCTCATTTATTTACTTTTAGTTTTACTAGTACTACTTTATTACTTTTAAGCGTAAATATGATTAATTTTATATTCCTAGCATAAAAAAGTCACCTATTTCACCCCTTGAGTCACACATTTGCTACGAAAAGCAACATAATATCAGAGTCCAAATGCTCATTATTCAGTGTTGCGAATGTAATGGACGAAGAGATAGTAAACTTTGTTTAGCATTTATAATACATATACATTTAAATTACCTTAAATCGGTCTACGCCAAGGCCGTATGAGCCTCTCCAAAAAGAGGAATCGCAGTTTTGCCAATGGAAGACGTTGTTGCCTGATTTAATTTATACATTTTGCATGCCTGATAAATAAAGACGCCTATTTCAAAATGTCGACCTTCTATATTTATTGCACATTTAAAAGATAATTCGAAAATAAGAGGGCACGACAAGTACAAAACACTGTAACAAAACGTATTCATTGGTTATTTTTACATAAATTATGTGAATATTGAGGACCCTGTAAAATACTGGAAAAACTGTATTGCTATAGATAAACTATAAGGTTAATATAATTTAAATATAATCACTCGTAGTTTTCCTTATTTTAGTGTTTACGGTGTACTTTTAATTTCGATTTATTTTTTAAATTAGCACACGGCATAACTTTCTCTACAAGTCTCTTAAGGTTTGAATTTAGTTAGTTTTTAAAGCCCGTCTCGCACAGTGTTGCGGCATTAGTGATGCGTGCGGCCGTGTAGTGAGCGTGTGCGGTGTGTGCGCAGTTCGAGGAAATCATGGCGACGGGCGCGCTGGCGGCGCTGCCGCGGATCAGCATCGAGATGGTGCGCGAGAGTAGCGCGTCGGGCGGCGCCGAGCGGCCCCAGGCCGTCGCCGCCGCCGCGCTCGCCTGGTTGCGCGAGCGGCAGGCCGCCGACGCAGACGTACGTACTCCCGCCGGCAGCCGACTGTACCCCCGCTAACATTCATTATTATCATTTTTTATATCAAAAACAAATGAAAATTTTACGGTTTACTATTTAATTAAATTTTTGGTACTTTTCTCAGTGCATTGTGTAGTCCTGTCAAAGCTTCTAATTGTAGTAGCCATAAATTTAATATGTACTAAATCCATGATAGTAGCAATAAATTAGCCTTACACATTTTTTTCTTATTTTAGTCTTGTACTGTATTAAAGTAATACGAGTAGTTGTATTTTTTTGTAGTTTAGACGTGACTAGAGTAAATTTAGTGGCTATCTACGCAGGCGTAGTTTCATAGAGCTAAAATCTGTCTACTTTTGCGTCAAGCTTGTGAATAGGCATCGGCACTGTGTTAGCAGCGAGTTTACAGACACAGCGCTCTATGAGGCTACGCCTGGCGGCCAGCTGTGGCTTCGCCTGGCGGCTTGCTATGTGGCTGCTCCTGGCTGCCAGCTGTGGCTACGCCTGGCGGCCTGCTCTGGCTACGCCTGGCCGCCAGCTGCGTGGCTACGCCTGGCGGCCTGCTCTGGCTACGCCTGGCCGCCAGCTGCGTGGCTACGCCTGGCGGCCAGCTGTGGCTACGCCTGGCCGCCAGCTACGCGGCTACGCCTGGCGGCCGGCGGGCCTGTAGCGCAGTACCGTGTGCGCAGCTGGAGGAGCTGTGCTCGCGCACGCACCTGCTGTTCGTGGACGCGCGCGGCGCGCTGCGCGACTGCGGCGAGCTGCCCGAGGCGAGCGGGCAGAGCGCCGCGCTCGGCAGCTACCGCCGCGAGGCCATCGAGCGCGCCGCCACGCACAAGGTACAAGCACCAACAGAATACACGTTACTGTGACATTGAGTCTAGAACAGTTCACTGTACACTGTCTCTAATACGAGGAGGCACTTCAACTATTGAAGATTTCATGGTGCCCTGACTTTTACTTGGAGATAGGTTTCGAAAGGTCCCGATTCCAATTTAATTCACCGGTATTCACACTGCCTGTCAATCGGCCTGTGACCACGGCCGGTGCGACTCGGTTGAAACGTCAGGCGAATAAAATAAGGTATGTTTTGCGATAAATCCCGTTACACTTTAAATAAGCAATGTACATATTTTGAACATTGGCATCTTGCATTTATTTTTAAACTAAACAGTTTTCTAAAATAAGTGACAATCATCTCGCTTAAGGCGCTGCGGTGCGCAAATAGTCGTCGAAGATACTTATATGTCGCGTAGACTTTGCCTCGCTATCTAGTTTCGCCGCTGCTCAGCAGCAACAGTTGGTAGGGAAAGGGGCGGGGAGTGAAACTCTCGCTCGGTGCGCAGGAGGCGAAGGCACCGCCGGATGACGAGTGCTGCGTGGTGCCTGCGGGCCACGGGGGAGGACAGCGACAGGGGCACGTACGCGCTAGTCGTCACAGATACTAAGGCCGAGTGAACAGGCCTCGCTATGTAGTTTGGAGCAGGTTGAAGGGCACAGGGCTGATTGTGGCGGTGCGCAGGAGGCGAAGACGCCGCCGGACGACGCGCCGGCCCTGGGGTCGCGCACGCGGCGAGCGGCCGCGGCGGACGAGTGCTGCGTGGTGGCGGTGCGGGCGGGGGAGGACAGCGGCGGCCGCGGCGGCACGCACGCGCTGGTGTCGCTGCGGGGCCGGCTGGCGGCGGCGCGCGTCACGTGGCGCACCGCCGGGCCCGGCATCACCAGGGGCGGCGTGCTGGGTGAGTTCAACTTAGCTGTAGCTCGAAATCTGGCTTGCCCTTATGTGGCACTTATATCATCTGGGCTGGATGATCCCCGCATGAGTAACATCGTTGAAAAGTGGATCGACTCTCTGTACTTTATCGGCCGGTCCCAGTAACCTATCTATCTTCAGTTTTGGCATATCGGAGATAGAAAACAACTTTTGTCTTTGTTTCTCTTGACTGCAAAAACAGAGACAGAAGATGTTTTCTATCTCCGATATGCCAAAACTGAAGATAGATAGATTATTGGGACTGGCCGTATATCTGTACAAAATACAAATTAAAGCCGAGCCTCGACGGCGAAATGAGAGAGATCATCACTGAGGCCTCTTAACTCGCAACGATAGTTTTCAAATTTGAAGTTCGACCGCCAAAGAAACTAGGTCTGGGAGAGCAATATCAAATATTTCTCACTTTTAAAACCTCGCTCGGCTCAGCTTTGCCCGTTCATTTTGCGGTCGAAACTCAAACGTTGTTTGAAAGTACGTTTCAAACTCGGGTTTACTTGTTCTCTCGACAAGTGAAAAACTACGTGAAATCAAATCAAGTTATGGGATTTAAATGCGAAAGTTTAGATGGATATTTGCTACTGAATCTGGAATAAAACTTATCACGGAAAATTGTTGTTTCAAATTCAAATTTCCACACGTAGTAATGAAAACAGCTTCTGTTTGATTATGGTGTAAAAATGAAAAAAAAAAGTTCTATATCTTTATGTTACATTGCTTCTACATACTGTAACCAAATAAATTTTCACCGCAAAAATACAAATGATTCGAGCAATTTTATGTTGTAATTTGTTATTTTTAAGTTAAAACAACTTATGAGTCGGCTACATCTATCTAACAAAAGCAAATGTAGATTCTTACACAATGTTTACAAATAATTGCTATAGTAATTACATGGCTGGCTCGTACTGAACCCGGGGCGGCGACTGACTGTCAATCAAATGTCTTTTGTTTTGTTAAAATGACACTTGTGACGTATTTATTGAACATTACCAGTTTTTGTTTGAGTGACCTTGGACTTGACTTACGTAAAGCATTTGAGGGTCATGCGAATACTGGTAAGTGACAGTTAGACATACGACTACCTTATTTCGTTTATTTTGCAATCACTCGTATATTGAATTAGGACATAACAACCTAATAGGTGGAGGGTGACTCACGCAACCGCTGCGATCGAAAATAATTGCCTGACCTTTAAACTATCGACAAGTTGCCGCTTTGACCAGATACACTGCAGTACTCTATGATTCTAACATCACTGATTTCTTAAAGTAAAATAAAGTAGATATTTATATTGTACAAAGTTGAAATTGTTATAAACTTATCGTTAACCATTATCTGGAGATTGGAACGAAATATGAAGATACATTTCTAAAAGTATAAAGTTTTAAACAAGCACTCAATAACAGAAAAAACCAAACCTATTGTACTCAGGAAAATTATAAGTTTATTGTCTGTGTATTATAGTTCATTTGAACCTAACATCAATGATACTCTTATAAAAGCAGGGGTAGAAATAATTTTTTTTCTTATCCATGGGAAAATTCCTGGAGCACTACTATGTAACACGAAGTCCGAATATACGGATCCATCTGTCTCTTTCAGATACTCGAAAACATAGGTATGAGTGAGAGAGGCAGACGGATTTTTATTCACGGACATTGTATTGCGGATTAAGGCCTCTGCTACAAGGATTGATATCAATGTAGCCAAATATCAAGCCGTAGTGGTCAAGGGGTTACATTAATCTATTGCGGTGTTGACTTGAAATTTTTCTGATTATATTTAAATAAATAAATTTAAAATTTGAATTAAAGCGGTATTAGATAATGTAGCATGTGTACAATTTTTCTAGAATCGTAAGATGAAACAAAGAATTTTATAAAGTAGTAAATCCGTTCAGTCGTTTTGGTGTGATCCAAACTTTCGTATTTATAATATCAAGTGTGATTGTTTCGGGAATCGAAGCCTTCGTTCCGCGTATCTCGCGATGTAGTCTCGGGAAGCGATACCTCCGTTCCGCGTATGCTGCGATCTAGCCGGCCCTCCTGCCCGCAGGCGGCGCGGAGGCGGAGGCGGAGGCTGCGGCGGAGGGCGGCTCGGGCGGCGTGAGGATAGCCTCCCTGTCGCACGGGCGCTGCGCGCTGGGCGTGGCGGCGCTGGGCGCGCGGCTCGTGGCGTGCGGCGGGTACGACCGCGCCCGCGTGCACCAGGCCACCGAGGCCTACGACCCGCTAAGGAACGTGTGGGAGCCGCTGCCGGACATGAGGACTGCGCGTGCCAGGTACGCAGATACAGAGACATAAAGATAGAAAGGCACGCATGAACGCAGTCGTAGAGACACAAATTACACACAAAGATAGGCACAGACAAATAAAGAGATGACACAGAGGCGCATACGCCACGCACGCGCACACTGAAAAATCGAGAGACATACACCACGCCCACATACACACAGAAAGAGAACGAGGGAAACACACAAAAACAAAGATACAGAGACACACACAATACACATACAAAGAGAGGAACACATACACGCGCACGCATGCAACAATATACACTAATTCAGAGCTATCGAGCTTCCTCAGCTAATTTCTTACTGTGATGCCTCTGACTTTTTGCCATATTTTTACGATCTCTTTTCTACCAGCTCCTAAAGTATTTATCAATTTGAATATAAGCCTAGTGACAAGTTAACAGAAGAACGCTATTTGGACACTTGCGTTTAAACAACATAAACAAGCAAGACAATAGAAAAGGCGGAGGACAGGAGATCGAATATGCCCGGGCTCCGCTGCTCGGAATGTCATTATGTGACGTCTCTGGGACAATGTCGTAACGCTGTGAGACGTTTAGAAAACCCTGCACTAATCTCTATCAACCCAATGACTGTAGCTTATCTTTGCTCCTTATGATTGGTTAACAGACCTATTCCACAGCCGTTATGATCCCACAGGTCTCACCATCCAGGGTTTCAAACGCGTCCTTTAAATTCTACCGTAAGGTTAAATATTAACAGAAATGGATCTACAGTTGTCAAGGAATAAGTTAGGTTTTTTCAATGGAATTAGAACTCGCTGTGTTTACAATTGTGTATACCGGTCATGTCTAACGAATTCGTACTCCGACCGAAGTCGCTCGCACGATGCCAGCTACATACGGCCTCGCCCAGGTTCCCTGTGGCGCTGGTGGGCGACACGCTGTTCGCGCTGGGCGGCAGCGACGGGCACGCCGACCTGGCCTCGGTGGACGCGCTGGCGGCGGGCGCCTGGTCCCCCGCCGCCCAGCTCCCCCACGCCCGTACCCACGCGGGGGCGGCGGCGGCGGGGCGCGCGCTGTTCGTGCTGGGCGGCTGGGCGGGCGGGCTGAGCCTCCGCCGCGTCGACCGCTACGAGCCCGACAAGCAGCTGTGGACGGAAGCGCCGCCGCTCATCACCGGTGAGTTTGGGTAGGAGTAGTAGCGGGCCCAATAATGAGCCCTGCGACATAGTGATACTATAGTGATGTGAACGTAGTCTTAATTCTATCAGTACGAGCATCGACACATAATAAGAACTGTCCTCAATTACATGATTGACGTTAATTTTATGTGTATCAACTTTATAATCCAACCCAATTATGTCATCATACAATAATATGGATGTCATGTTGTATCTATTCGATTTATATCGAACGATTGATTAAGTTCTTTATTCTGAATTTTGCTGTCTTTTTTACCACGCTTTTATTTCTCTGTGTACTTTATGATATCTCTCTCAATTCAATGCCTTCTCACAAAGGATTCCTGTAACTATTTTAAATGTATTCTGTTGCGAGCGACTCTTTCCTAGCTGTATTTCGCTGTTAGCTGTTCATCTTCCTATCTCCTTTGTTCCTTTCCCATGTTTCGTTTGCTATCTCTGGAATACCAGTTTGTTATGACATTTTGACACTATTATTCTTGATTTTCTCTTATTATATGATCAATCCACTGGGCCTCCATTTTTACAGGTCAATTCGGGATAGAATATTAGCTACCTTTTTGTAGCCCTCAATTGTTCTGTTTTAGCTCTCAATTGTTCTTTGATATTGATTAATGGGGTATTAAATTAAAGAAGACAAAATTCTGAGTACAAAAATGTTCAAACAATCGATAAAATATACAAAGTGACTTTGAAATCATTGCATTTTCCTAGTCAGGTTCCATTTTTTTGAACTACCTATTTATTAATATGACATGGTTGCGTAGGGCGGTCGCAGTGCGCGGGCGTGGCGTGGGCGGGCGCGCTGTGGGCGCTGGGCGGCTGCGACGCGTGGCACTGCCTCGCCTCCACCGAGACGCTGCAGCTCGACCAGCCCAACGCCGTCTGGACGCAGGGTGAGTTCAAATATCAGGCTCAACGAAGAGGCCGTCTCACGGTCTCAAATTTCAAATTGAAAGCATTGATTTCAGGATTTGATTGTAACAAAATACTGTTACTGTTCTTATGATTACGTTCGAAGGCCAATTTTAATACAGAACATAAATTATAGTACATGTGTAATTAAGTTTGTTCATCATCATCGTCAGCCACATTATACGTTACTGAACATAGATAGTAGCTGCAGTAATCACTGGCTTGAATCTTGTAAACATTATGATTTTTAGTATCCAAACAAATCTGTCAGAATACATAAATTGCTCGTGTAACATTTCCCAAAGACATACTCTTTAACCCATGATGACTCATTAACCCGAGATCGGAGTAGGTAGAGCTATTTTGTGGACTTGCCATATGTTAGTATAATATGGATACTCCCCGAATACCGGGATTCGTTTTTTAGGTAGAAAAATAATAAAAACAATTCACGCCTCAGGGCGTAATGTAAGATTACACTTCCTCTCCGACGGGTAAATATAAGAGGGACGGTTAAGGATAGTATAATAAATAAATAGAAACTTGATTCATTAAACCAAATATTTTTTATGTAACAAATTCTTATATTTGTACAAGAATCACCTATCATTTAATATTTTTATTTTGTAGTTGTATAAGAACACAATTTTACCATACAAAGTAGTTTTTCTCAATAAAATCAAAATATTATCAAACACTAGAGTTATTTAATTCGGGATTTATACCATGTACCTTATTTATTATGAGTTTCCAATATTTCGGCACTGTTGCAAGCGCCATGATCACGGGAGAACTGAGTTCTGAGAGAATCCCGAATTAAATAACTCTAGTGATAGTGACCATGAAAGTTTAAATCAGTATATTATCAAACAGAATAAACTATTTGTATTTACAATAAAATCTTACTTAAAATGATCAAGACGTTTAAACAATAATTTACTTATTTAAACAAAAAAATGTCATTGGTCTATTTCTTGGTCTGGTTCTTCTTCAGGTTCACTAGAAGACTGAGTATGACCTGAGACAATATAAATTTCATTTTTTCACTTATCCAATAAAATAACTCCAAACGTCTATCTAATCCAATTAGGTCAAATCAGAGTATGTAAATGCTTGGCAAAGTCGTAAAAGTGGTTCCAGAATCCAGTAAACAAGCCCGGGTCAAAAGAAATTCACCTCACAACAAAACGCAAATGGAAGCTAATAAACGTACTCTTAAAACCTACGTAATCGATTAAGAAATAATTTTACATCAAGTTACTGTCGTTATTAAACAATTGAATTCTAGAGGTGCAGAAAGGACAAAAGCAGGTGCGTCACTCCAGCCTTAGAAACACCCCGCTATTGTTTTCGTTTGTTTCCATAATTGCGACGATATCACGCGTTTTAACAAAGTGGAAACGTCGCGCATTTGACAAAAATATAAAAAATTTTATACCTTATTATTATTGATAATAATAATTTAATTCATTATAATCCCGGAGTTTCGGACGGAATCCTGTGGAATATCCATATTAACATTAATGTTTGCGAGATTACGGGGTACATACAACTACAGCGGTCAATTAACCTAAATAGTTGTACGTACTCCGATGAGTGCTAATTATACTCGGACTTTTGGAAGGCTTTCGATAAAGTCAATCACATAACTGTTAGCTCTGAAGTTACAATAATGATTAAACTTTGAAGTTACAAGTAATAAATAAACCTGATTCACCGTTCCGTTTGGGTAGTTCTCCGTTGTCCAATAACAGCCAAGCTTAACGGTGAAATCTCTGAACCCGTCGTTGTGACATTTGGTGTGCTCCAGGGGTCACATCTAGGTCCACTACTGTTCAACGTTTGTATCAACAATCTTTTTGTTGATTTAAAAGTAAACTCATTAATAACTGATGTTCAAGATTCAATCAGTCCGTTAGCTCCGGTGCCCCCGGGGTCGGTGTGGTTTTTTGTTGTCATTCACGCTAGGATGTGGTGGCCTGTTGATGTTGTCGCGGTGTCCTGGTTGTGACCCCCTTGCGTCGCCGCAGGGCCCCCGCTGCCGACGGCGCGGCGCTCGGTGGGCGGCGCGGCGTGGCGCGGCCTCCTCGTGTCCGTGGGCGGCTCCGACGGCGCCGCCTCGCTGCGCCGCACCGACTGGCTGTCCCCAGGTACTGTGCTACTGGGCAGGGCTGCCCCAGGTACTGTGCTACTGGGCAGGGCTGCCCCAGGTACTGTGCTACTGGGCAGGGCTGCCCCAGGTACTGTGCTACTGGGCAGGGCTGTCCCTAGGTACTGTGCTACTGGGCAGGGCTGCCCCAGGTACTGTGCTACTGGGCAGGGCTGTCCCCAGGTACTGTGCTACTGGGCAGGGCTTCCCCAGGTACTGTGCTACTGGGCAGGGCTGTCCCCAGGTACTGTGCTACTGGGCAGGGCTGCCCCAGGTACTGTGCTACTGGGCAGGGCTGCCCCAGGTACTGTGCTACTGGGCAGGGCTGCCCCAGGTACTGTGCTACTGGGCAGGGCTGTCCCCAGGTACTGTGCTACTGGGCAGGGCTGCCCCAGGTACTGTGCTACTGGGCAGGGCTGCCCCAGGTACTGTGCTACTGGGCAGGGCTGCCCCAGGTACTGTGCTACTGAGCAGGGCTGCCCCCAGGTTGTGTTTCATCTAGTAGTTTTACAATTTTGTCTGAAACAAAAATTATCTATTATATTTTAAGAATGAAGTGTCAGAAGTGTAGTGTGGTAGTAGAGTGCAGGTCGGGTCGTCATCGTGTGTCAGTGCACGCCGTGCTACAGAGCCGCAGCGTGCCGGGGCTCGCGGCGCTGTAGTGCAGCGGTGTAGAGTGTGTGTCGCCCGCAGGCGGCTCGTGGCGGCCGGGCCCGCCGCTGCGGCGCGCGCGGGCCGCCCTGGGGCTGGGCGCGCTGGGCGACGCGCTGTACGCGGTGGGCGGGTTCGACGGGAAGGAGTTCCTGCGCTGCGTGGAGGCGCTGCGGCACGAGGACGGCGCGTGGACGGCGCTGTGCGAGCGCGCCGGGCCCGCCCCCCCCCCGCCGCCCCGCCAGGTACGCGCACACACACACACACACACACACACACACACACACACACACACACACACACACACACACACACACACACACACACACACACACTACACGAGCACGAACACACTCATCGTCAGCCTATCACAGTCCACTGCTGGACATAGGCCTCTCACACTCACGCACTCAATAAATATTTATCACTAGCGGACCCGACATACGTTGTCCTGTCTTAACTATGAACATTGATTTCGAATTGATATAGTTAATTAAAAAATATTTCAGATACAAATTTATTTATCGACATCGCAAATGCTGATCGCACTGAAAATTGTAACCGTTCGCAGCACGCATTCAGTCAATGTTATGTCAAACGCCATCATGTTACATTAAAAAAGTTTAAATTGTCAAAAGCTCTAAAGTTACATAACAAATAATTTAGTATGGTGATTAAGTTTCCTTAAATTTTCTAATTTTCCGCACAATTTTCTTATACTTTTCTTTCATAAGAACATTCTTCTAACAATAACAAACAAAATAAAAAAAAATAATTAGCGAAATCGGTCCAGCCGTTCACGCGTGATGCGATGACCAAGGGAAATAGGGATTCATTTTTATAGTATACACCGTGTTTTTTGAACCGCCTGGAAAACCAAGCCCACGTTATTGGACCATTATGGCAGTTTTACTAATTTTTTGAAAAATATTAAATTTTAATTCGGACTTTTAATTTTGTAACACGCTGTATCGCGCTCAGACGTATTATTTTGCTGCGGCGGGGTCTCGGTTGAATGGACCTTACACAACTATATCTGTACGCGTCACAGCGTGTTACTCGTATAAAATTAAAAGTAAATTAAAATTTAATATTTATTATACAAAATTTTTTTGGTAAAATATTAAAATAACAATGCCATGGTGTTATACATAATGGTTACATAACGCCGCTGATTACGCCGCTAGTTGATTGGAAATTAGACTCCGCAGATTATGATTAATAATTTACTAGTTTAAACAAAATATGATAATATGTACAGAATAATAATTGATGATTTGTATGTTGCGTCGTCCGAGTCTCCAAGCGCAATGATTTTCCTCGTCATAGTGACGTAGTATGGAATGTGAATTGTTGCTATTCACTTTGTCTAGGCGTGTATCTGACCTTAAGGCCCACGTGGGGCTTCGCTTTACGGGTGGTTGAAAATGCACCGTGTGTACAGGGTGAAATTTTAACCACCTTTCATATCAATCTGCGAGACAAAAAAAAATACGTATTTTTCCTTTTGGTAAAGCCCAGTACAAAATTGTCAAAATAAAGCACTTTAAAAAGGTCCGCCAAAAATCTAAAATTTTTGATACGGCTGCCTAGCAACACTTTTTTACGCAATGCACATCACATTCATTCATTACGATACTGATCAATAAGTTTTTGATTTTCCCTTTATACCTAAACAGGCCTAAAACGTTAAAAATTTAAAACTATATTGCGAAAAATATTTTCGGGTGAAAACTTGATTTACATTTTTAACTTTATAAATGGGTTCTAAATACGATATTGATCGCCTACAAAAATTTTGGTAAGTGAATAGAATTTCACCTGTATAGATTACACATACGAGTATTACGCAACAATCACACTACACGTTACACGTACAAATACAGTGTTACACTAATCGCAAATACAAAAACAAAAATTAAAAAAAATAATGTCTTTCTTAACAAAAAAAGATCGCGATACACATAGAAAGTATTTTCAAATACACTTAAGTGATGGGAATATCGTCACTTTCATAATTTCTCTCTGCTCAGTTTTGACTGATATGTTTTTTTCGTACTATGTATTTACAACATTAAAAAAAATTAAGTACTATTATAATTAATAATTTAATCTATCCTAATCAATCACTCTGGTTTTAATTATAATTAATACTCAAAATCGTTTTAGATAACCTTGAAAGACTATCAGTAACTGTAATAACAGAAATTTAATTTAGAGTCAAATTCTATAAGGGTACAGTTCACCAACAAACGTTTAAGTTTTAAACAGCGTTTAAAATATTATTTGGCATATTTTGTATGGGAATTGTGTCAAATTAATCGTCAACCTATGTTTACCGGCTGTTTAAGAATTAGTGAACTCGAACTGAACTTAATAACTTAAAATAAATGTGTACGAAGAAAGTATTCAAAAATTTGTTTTATGTAAATCAGAAACAACGATTGGTACCTTATGAAATGCAATAACACCCAGTCCCATGCAATAATAATCGGAGCAGGTGACACTTTTGCAAGGTAGATTGTTTGGTGGGTGCTCTCTACGTGTTAGGAATAACAATCTAATCCAGATAGAATTAGATGAATGTGAAAGAATGCAAATTAAATATAAAAACCCATCTGAAAAGAAATTTATCAAATTAGTAACCTATCTTTTGATACAAAACATGAGGCATGGAAACACCTTTTCCAAGTAAATACTTACGTTTACTGAAGAATATCAGATTCAGAAAACATATCCCTCGTCCACCAACTATAATTTACTTAATTCCTCTGTAACAAATATATACGATTTTACAACCACGCCATACGAGAAATTTGTCAACCGGTGAAAAAATAAATCAATATTTCAATATATTTTACCTCATGTTGTTTTGCTATTACACTTTTAAATATAAGATTTATTAGATGCCCTTGACATCTTTGGATTGTTATTAACAACCACTATAAAAATATATCCGCCATTTGGGTCGGCGATCCCAGGTCAAGTGTCCCAAAGAAAACCTAATCCTTCCCGTTATGACGTTCCGTTACGCGTTTCGATTCACTAAAGTAATCGATCATGCAAATGACACTTAAATGGAAGGAATCTTAATAAATTAAGAAATAGTCCTTATTTCCTTTATTAGAAACGACCCAGAAAGAAAATTATTATATTAGATAGATATTCCAAACTTGAAATTGGGAAAAAAGGAACAATATGAACTAAATCACAATACGGCGCCGTAGCGACGAAACCAAGAACCATCAATAAATGTCGCTAGGCGTTCGGAAAAATCCAATCAATTACAATGTTATTAAAGCTGCAAAAAAATAGCTTGCGTAGAATTTGCGTCCTTACACTTTGTATAGTAAACCGGTGTGAACGTCATGCGTCGTTCTACCAAGGACAAGTGTTGAAATATTCTAGAAGAATTTCATTATCGACCTTTATTTACTTACAGCAGTAGACTACTAGACACAGGCCCCTTTATAAAGAGGACTTGTCTAAAATCGCCACTATTGGCAGGCGGGTTGACGGTCATAGTTTGAAAGACGATCGGTGTGGCAATATAAAAAAACTGTATTGTCTCAGGTCTGGGTGTATGTGGTACCTTCCTTGTTTCTGTCTTTGGGATCAGAATAGTATATCATGTTGTGCACAATCTACATTTTATTTATTGCATGTCGTGTGCGGCCAGCTTCTGGCCAGCATTGAACTGTCCAAGCCATTCAATTAAACAAAATTTGTTTTCATTCATAAATTCCTTCATTAGCCGTAAATTGGTATTTTAAAACTCCCATAAATTTAAACGGGTTTTTTTTTTCGTTTACCTACATTTAAGGTATTATGTTTCGTGTTTATATGCTTTTACACCTTTCATGGTTAGTATTTTAATCGTTTCATTATGTTTTAGGAAGTGAAGGAGAACGGAGTCGTCGAGCCCGCGCAGTGATCGCAGGGAGCGAGCCGCGGCCGGGTCGTGGCCACGTCGTGTCGTGGTCGTAACGCGACCGCGTCGTGGTCGTCTCGTGACCGACTCGCACCGTGATCGCGTGGCGGATATTTGCACCGAGACTACACTGCGATGCGTCGAGACCTAGTTCTTGTGTCGTAATTACGTCACACGACAAAATTCTTAATTAATGTGGAGTCCATGTTGACAAATTGACTCGGAAGTCCTGGAACTTAGGTCACGGTCACGACAGCGCTGTCATCAAATTCGTTCGCGGTCACGATTCGCGGGAGAGGTGATATTTACAGGAACTCAAGATCCTCGATACTCTACGCCTGCACGTCACGTAACAGATTACAATTGTAATTGAATGAGCGAGACGCGGTCCTTTATTTCAAATATAAATTTTATCGAAGTCAGCTCGTTCGATATTTACAATTGTGATCGGCGTGATATTCAAGTTTAAGTTAGACAGAGATATTAATAAAAATGAAAATATTTATCAGCGAAATCGATGGAAACTTATAAGATAATATAGTTCACAAAAATGACAAATGTGGTTCCGTAGACAGCGCGCCACGTCTCTCAAACTAATATTACACGGAGCTGTATATATTTTTTATTAAAAATGGCAGTAATTGTTATGTATAAAGGAAAACCGTCAGTACTGCCGCCTCCCCGGCAACGCGGCAGCAGCGGGCGGCCGCAAGCTTCCGTGCCGGCCGTGGCGCGGGGGGGGGGGGGTATTAATAAGGGGGGTCCAGGGTCTTTATAAGCAAATATAATAGTAACAGATAAGTCATGCCATGTTTCCAGCAGAAATGAGCAGGTTAACCACGGAAGATAAGGTGGAAGGCAACACTGCTGTTTATAAGTTTTCTTTTTGATTTTTAATGAATGCTATGACCGTTAATTTAGAGCTTTCATATGGCAACATTTACAGGATTCAGAGATTGCTATTGACTAAATTGGAACAGTCCTTGCCAATACGAGCCGTATGCAGCTGTAGTCCAGCCTACAGTACTTGCCCCCCCCCCCTCCCCCGAGCCTCGGCGGCCCCCAGTGCCTTCGTTCAGTTCTGCGAACTTCACCGACAAGAGTTCTTAGGAACGGTTTCATTGTGATATTTAGAGTAATTAGGTTCGGTCGCCGCCGCCCGCCCCCGGACACCGGCCGTGCCTCGGGCTGCGTAGTTTTATATACGTGTACGTAGTTTAGTCGTGCGGTGAGATGGTTATAGTAACGTTAGACATTGCGACACCGCGGCGTCGCTCGGCGCCGCTGACGAGGGACGCAGTTTTATTACGAGATTCCGATTATCTCGACTAGTTTGCACGAAAGCGGTATCAGTTGTATTTTGTGTTAGAGGTTGTTACTACACAAAGTTTCATGAAACTAATAAACTGTGGTTAATTGCAAGAAACATACATCCAAACGGGAATAATCGGTAAACTGATAAAGTCCCTGGAATAATGTGCAATCGGACGGCTGTTCCCTGCGATGCGATGCGATGCGGAGCGACGCGCGAGGCCGACTATCGGCGGTCGCAATTATATTATATCGTACCTATTTTCTACTAGGTATTACACTTCGCGTCCTACGCTGTTATTTTAATTTTAGTATTAATTCGGAGCCGCCGGCGCCGCTTCTACGGGTTCAATATGGCCTGTTAACGTAATTTTAGATAATTGTAATTTATTAACATTTCCAAAACAGAGGTGACCTTTGTTTTTTGTAAAATAGCTAGCAGTGATCATTAATATTACAAACCATGACTTTAAATCTCGATTGAGATGACACAACTTTTTAACATTGTTTTAAAAACAGTTTTATAAGATATTTAAAGTTTTTATTGTGAATGGGAACAATATTTTTAATTTACACTGTATTTTCATTGCTTGAAAAACATTTGAACTCTTTAGTCGTAAGTTTAGCATAGATTATATGTAAGCTATTTTCGTAAGACAGTAAATTAACTGCGTGACGGATGATTCACAAAACAATAACGAGGCACCTCTGTTTGAGCTAGCGATACGCGGCGGCGGCGCCCGCACTCAAAAGACAAGCGCCCTGCGCCCGCGCACGCCCCTAATAAATAAATTTTACATATTTATAAGGTGCTCGATAAAATTGCATTTATGAACATTCCCTATACAGATGATTTTAATAAAATGAATTTTACACTTATAAAAATAAGCGAGCCTTGCATTTATACTTTTTAATAGTGATACGATTTTGCACGGTACAGTGACAAAGATAAAATATACATAGAGGCACGCGCGGGGCGGGGCGAGACGCGAGGCCCGCAGGATCACGTGGCACGAGCTCGTTGACTCTACGGTCTGCTGCGTGGCTTCTCTGCGGGCCTACAGCATCTCCCTTATATCATAGACTTAAAGTGTAGTCTATAAAATACATGCACTTTGAATAGCTCAGCAACCTCATTGAAATAAGAGTTAGTATCCGTCAAAGGTGTATTAGATGGTGCCTGACTGTATAGCCCGGGCGAAAGTGTTCCTACCCACCACGTTGGGTCGTCTCGATGTCTTGCCATAGGCCAAGGTTCACAAATAACGTTGTTCTACAGCTGCCCACAGGAACGAGCCGGCGACCCCGGGCGGGGCTCTTGCTGGGTTTGGTACATTATCTAAGGCTGCTTATAGAGTCACGCGCGCGCTTGAAAGACTTGTGGGTAGTTAAAGTTTATAATGACGCACGCGCCGCGCAGAACGCTGCTAAAATTATCTTCAAAACAAACATGCTCTAAAACTCGATCCACAATGGTTTAGGGAACTTTACCACCGCCGACTATGAAAGAGAAACGAGTACTGCTAGAAACTAGAAACGAATTGTCAGACAGTGAAGCGTGTTCGTGTGTGGGACGTGTAAAAGCGCCTCCTGGGGCCTATTTGCAGAAATAAAACTGATTTTAATGAAATGAATGAATATGATTATCGTATGATAAACTAGTGGAGTGAGTCCTCGCCGGCAGAGATCAAATGTTTATACATATCTATCTCTTTTTTTTACACGGAATGTACTCTTTTGTTAACTATTAAGACCAAAATCGTTTGCAACTCGCGTCGTCTTTTGTTTGAAGTGAAGTCCGTTTTTGTGTTGCACGCTATTTTCGTTTTAAAGTGGTTAGTCGTCGGAGACCGCCACCATACGATTTAGAAGCTAGAAAATAACTGATAGTCGCTTGCAGGCCGGCGGTGGCACAATTAATTAACTGCCTAAAATTCGATCCACTGTGCGCATCTTGTAGAAGCGATCAATATTTGACGCCGTGACTCTGAAACCAGCCTAATTTCGACCAGTCTGAATCGTATTAAAGCCGTCGCTTACGTGATGTCTCGATTTCCGGATAATATATCTTTACCTCAACAATTAAAGAGTTAATAATGTCGGAATATAGCGACAAGGAAGGGATTCGCTCCACAATAAAAGCGATTATCTGTGTTCTATTTAGAACAGCAGCTGCCGACCGGTGGTCGGGCGCGAGGTTCCTTCCGCGTGGGCGGCGCGCGTTACTGTCAGTATTGTTTATGTTTAACTCAATAAATATTCCATTTATTATTACAATCGTGTTTCATTTTCGTCATCACCCTCGTGTAATCCTTCACTAAGTATGTAATTGGATATTAATTCAGTATTAAGCCTGGGTGGATTAGTGTAAGCTGTCACAATTATTGATTGATACAAATGTCATATGATTATTTTTATTTGATTGTAATTCTGATTGTTAATAAGATAATTTATAATGATAATAATATATACAGGGTGAAATTTTAACCCCTTTCCAAATTTTAATATATCAATCTACGAGACAAAAAACAAATGACGTATTTTTTCTTTTGGTATAGCCCAGTACAAAAATGTCAAGAAAAAGCACCTAGAAAAAGTCCGCGAAAAATCTAAAATGTTGGTTATGGCCTCCTCGCAACACACTTTTTACACCGTGCGCATCTCATTCATTCATTCATTCATGCATTCATTAATTCATTACGAAACTATTCTTGTTGTTGACTTTTGAGAGGCTTAGGATCGTAAAAAGCAAAAGGCTCCAATCAGCTAATGAATGTTCATTGAACAAACTAAAACTAACTTAACTTTATTAGAAACCACAACAAAAACAATTACAAATACAGTATGGAACAGTATGAAAAACAAAAACATTACCATAACCTACAAGTGTTCATTTTAAAACGAAGACTTGAGTTACTTATTTCTCTTACATCTTTTAATCCTCTCCTAGCTCCATAGGCAATACATTCCTATGTAGTTTACCTTTTACCGAATTTACAATACATTGAACAACACAATACATCGAAAACACGCACATTTGGGTTCACAACATGAAGAAATCACCAAAATTTAATTTAACGAGTTACCCTGTTGGCTTGGTATTTGCACATAAACTCACATTAAATGTTTTTCACATTCACGATACCATAATAATTAAAACTATGAATAAACTAAAATAATTATGCACTTGCAATAAATTAGACTGACAGCTGCGTTTTTTGTTTGTTTATTGCTCCTTTCAGAACCAGGCAGCTAAGGTCTGAGACCGCATGCTGCCATGGCATTAGTGCGAATTCGATCATTCTTAACAAATACATAAAATATCATAAACACTTACTTACACTTAATAACTTAACCTAACCTAACCCTAAACTAACCTAACTTATCGAAATTTATGGGTGATTTATACGATACTTTGACTCAGTGAGTACTTTTTGAAAGGTAGTGTATCGAATAAATTAAAAAAAACACACTTTAAATTTAGCACATTGCTCTTTTTTATGGCATTGCAAATTGACATTGAATTATAAACAGTGCAAAATCGTACATTCACTTCAACCGTCTTATTCTTTCCTTCTTCACTAGTAATCAATCACATCTTGTGTCATTTTTTCATTAAGCGTTTCGCATCTTGGACTTCTTGCATTTATGCGATTAATGTTATTTGTGCTTGGCTATTTCAGTTTTTTTTTTTAAATACTTCAAACCGGTCAGACGTCATTAGTAACGTGCAGACAATAATGCATAAACATACCTTCCAAATTTTGCATGCGTAAAATTCGTAAGATTATTTTTGTTATACTTACTTTAGAATCGTACTTACTAAAGCAAGACTAAAGTTTCGATCCTTTCACGTATCGAGTACTTTTCTTAGGGTCTTATTTGCTGTACGATCGATTACTAAAAAAGTACTTAATCACATTGTAGTAACGTCATTTCAGTTTGATATGACTTTGGTCATTTCATTATTTACTAAATCAATCGATCGAGGTTCGATTGGGGCCGTATTTCATCGAGGGTAGACTGACCGGTGGTACCTATCTGGATATGTTGACTAATGTTGTGGCGACCTTTATGGACGATGTGCCTTTATTGAACTATCGTGATTTTTATTACCAACATGTTGGTGCACCCCCGCATTACGCCGCCTCCGTACGAGACTATTTAAGTTCTGAATACGGTGACCGCTGGATCGGTCGCGGGGGTCCCGTCGCGTGGCCGCCGCGATCACCTGATCTGACACCCTGCGACTTCTTTTTGTGGGGTGGATAAAGCGACGCGTGTATGTAGAAGAAGCCCAAAGCCTCGAGGCATTAAAAGCTCAGATAGTGTTAGCTTTTAATGAAGTGAAAAATGAAAATGTAGTTCTCAACAAACTTAAAGAAAATATTCAAAAACGTGCAAGATTATGTTTGGAGAGAAACGGTCTGCATTTCGAACAGTTTTTAAAATACTGTTAATGTTTCTTTTCTTTTAATTAAATTATAGTTTCAACCTGTAACCAACCAAACCAGTTTAAGTAAGTGTTTATGATATTTTATAATTAAGAATGATTAAATTCACACTAATGACATGGCAGCATAGTCTCAGACCTTAGCCGGTTCCGAAAGGATCGAAAAACAACAAGGACTGTAAAGAATTGACAGGTCAGATGGCTGCATTTTGTGATATTAAGTTCTTGCATCATTGTTGTTCTGAATACAAAATAATTAATGTGGGTTTTAATCATAGTTTTAATAGTGAATACGTGAAAAACATTTAATGAGAGTTTGAGAAAGCTTATGGGCAAATACCAAGCCAAGAGTGTAACTCGAAAGACAAGTTTGGTGATTCCTACATGTTGTTAACCTAAAATGAGCGTGTTTCAATTTTATTATGAATTCGGCAAAAGTTTTACTACATAAGTAGGAATGGATTACTTAAGGGAGCTAGGAGAGGATTAAAAGAGGTAAGATAAATAAAGTACTTAAGTGTTTAAAACGAATTCGTTTTACAATGCAATGTTTACGTTCAAGGTTGTAGGACGACCACTTTTAATTAGAAATTTTTTTGCGAAAAATATTTCAAGGTCAAAACTTGACCTACATTTTTTATTTCGGAAATGGGCTCTAAACACGATATTTAACTCCTATAAAAAATTCCGAAAGTACATAAAATTTCATCCTGTATAATCACGAATACCTCATTGAAGTCATAATATAATTAAATTAACATCTACATGCCTGTATTGTCTGCAAAATTATATTATGTAGTGAATAAATGAATATGAATATGATCAGTCGTATACTCGCAGCAAAGGCGTGGTCGATGTGGGACTAAAAATTACAGATAACTCGTATCACTAAATCGGGATTTTCAATGTATTTTGTAATTTATAGGTAAAATCGTATTTCCTTCTCGACGCGACGTTTCGATCCGATTGCACGAATCATGGTCGCGAGTAGACTTGGGGCGCTCTGCGTCGTCTGGCCGGTTGGGAAGAAATGTTTTTTTCTTGTAAGAGAAGAAATGTTTTCTTAGATTTCTTCTCTTCTAAGAAGAAAACTGATGCAAATGCATGTCTTGGTGGCTTAATTTGTTAGAGAAGTCGCTTGGTGAGCGAAAGGTTATCCGCTTGTAGACTTTTTGTCCAGACACAATTAAAATGGGGACAACTCCCTCAACAAGTCTACAAGTGTTTATGGCTTAGGTATTTATAAAAACTCAATTATAAAAGTTTACATATTTAATTCAAGTCAGTATTTTATTAGAAACCAAAAAGCTTTAGGTATATAAGAAGATCGGAATATGGGATATTAAATTATAATGAAACCTTATGAAAGAATAAAACATGCTGGTTCAGGTTTAGTTTTTCTGTGAGTATGGCGGTTGCAATATTCCCAATAAGGCATCTTATTGATGGAATTTTTAAAACAAATACTGCACATCTAAAAGAGATATACCGCAAAATTGTATTTTTACAACAATCTTCTGGTTAGATCGTAAGAAAATAAAAAAAAGAATATATTTTTACCAACCAGTGAGTTATTTCGAAACATTTTGAATGTCAAGCGTGTAACATGATAATGACTTTTGAGTTACGAGTACATCTGAATTGAGTGTGCGGTGTGATACCGTTTTTGTTGTATAAGAAAAGACCTCGCTAGTACAAAACGTTTATTCATAAACCAACTCTAGTCTAAGCGTGGCTAGCGCGTTCCTCCAGCAGTAACTTGGCCAGCGCCTGGCGGTCGCCCAGCTCCAGCCGCCGGAAGCCGTCCTCCTGCAGCGCGCGCAGGCAGGCGGGGGCCCCCGTGGCGTTGGCCCCCGGGGGGCACGGCGCGCCGCGGGGGGGCAGCACGAGCGAGGGCTCGGGGGCGCGCAGGCAGCGCAGGGGGCCACTGGTCAGGATCTCCACGACGGACGCGTCGGCGCTGCCCGGCCACGCCGCCAGCGCTGGGAAAGGACACCAACAGTTTACTGCCGGGGCACGACTTAGCTTAATTTATTTCAGAGATTAGCCAGTAGGTACAAACAGACAGACAAAATGTCAAAAATTGGTTTTTCGATATGGATACTGTAACATGCTTTCACTGCATAAAGATAAATATTATAGGTTAATAAAACTCCTAAAGAAAAAAATGCATTAATTTCGAAATAAAAAAAATAAATACATAAATGATTTAACTTAAAACCTTTACGCAGCCCACATTTTTCCCGTTTTTGCAATATATTATATTTGATACTTCGCTCCTATTGGTCAGAGCGTGATGACATGTCCTATACAGCCTAAAGCCTTCCTCGATAAATTGACTATCCAGCACAATTTTTTTTTTAATTTAACATAATAAACTAACTCTTCAGCTTTATAATACTAATATAAAGACAACTGATATAGCCACGGACATAAGTATAACAAGATAAGTTTACTAAACCGTTTAGAATTTACTTTGAGTCGTATTATTACTGAATAGTTTAGTTTGTTAAAAATAAAGAAACATAAATTATTAGTTAATTGAGAGTGTCGGTCGGCACCGGATTACCCCTTGGCAAGCGTTCAGAGCATCCGCTATCAATTGAGGATTGATATAATTTAGAAAATAATGTATTTAAACACAATTGCTTTGGGAGTACATCTTAATCCGTCGTAAAACCATAAATTTTAATCCGTCGGTATACGAGTATCTTGTGTGTATGATAAGAACCGAGGACAGATGCTTGAGTGTTAATCGAGTTTTGGATTCTTTTCCGAGATTAGATATTAGTAATTTTCAGATTAGTACAGATAGTTTACAAAATTTAACTAGCAATATAGATTTTACCATAATTTAGTATGTTTCTTAAACTTTACACAGTTTGTATAATAATAATTGATCAAACCGTTAAGCAGCTGTGATTGATCTTCCAGCACATAGTCGCGGCTGATATTACATTTATTAAAATCAGTTAAAATCAGTTTTATTTCTGCAAATAGGCCCCAGGAGGCGCTTTTACACGTCCCAATTTAAACCTACCACTGCTTCGGGACAAGTCTGGGCTAGTGCCGAGAAGAAGCAGCGCAAGAAACTCGGTCACTATTGTCAGCCTCTTTTTAAATACATTTTTACAAGGTTTAAGCAAGTACGAGCTGGGACAACTTAATGCCATACATTTCTATCATTTAAATAATCATTAAAAGTGTAATAGCCCTTTTTCATTAAAATAACTTTGACATACGATTTAAGTTTATGTACAGGGAGTTCAGCAATATCCTTTGGTAATTTGTTGAAAATACGGATACAATTTCCCATAAACGATTTTCCTACTTTTCGCAGTCTGAAGCCTGGAACGGCAAGTTTATCTTTATTTCTAGTATTGAAATTGTGTACGTTACTTTTCTTAAGAAATAAATGTATGTTCTTACGAACGTAAACAATATTCTCGAGAATGTATTGAGAAGACACTGTAAGTATATTAATCTCTTTGAAGAGCTCTTTCAGCGAGTCACGGGGTCGAAGGCCGTAAATAGCCCGTACAGCACGTTTTTGTAATATAAAAATTGACTCAATATCTGCCGCTGAGCCCCACAACAGAATTCCGTATGACATTATGCTATGAAAGTAGCTAAAATATACTAATCTTGCCGTTTCAACATCAGTCAATTGCCTTATCTTTCTCACAGCATAAGCAGCAGAACTAAGTCTTCCAGACAGCACCCCATTGCAAATGAGAGTCTACAGTTATACCTAAAAAGGTAGTTAAATCTACAGAGTTTAGTGGTTCATCTTTAACAATTATATGAGTAGCAGCAAATCTTACATTGGGCATGGTAAATTTTACACATTTTGTTTTATTTGCATTTAGTAAAAGATTATTTGTTGTAAACCAATGTAATAATTTAGAGAGGGTATTGTTAACATCATCAAATGAACATTTGCCCCTCTTAGTTTTAAAAATCATTGATGTGTCATCTGCAAACAATACCATCTCACAAAGATTATGTAAATAACACGGAAGGTCATTTACATAAATTAAAAATAGCAGGGGTCCTAATACTGATCCCTGAGGGACACCCATAATAAGGGCAGACCCTGAAGACTCAGCTCCATTTATGCAAACCTTTTGTGTTCTGTCCTTAAGGTAAGAACTTATTAGATCCAAGGAATCATTCGATGCACCATAATGTTTAAGTTTTTTAAGTAATGTTACATGGTCTACACAATCGAAAGCCTTTGAAAGGTCACAAAATACACCTATGGCATCTAGCTTACTCTCCCAAGCATTAAACACATGTTGTAGAAGAGCAACTCCAGCATCGGTAGTATTTCTACCTTTTCTGAAACCATATTGGTTGCTATTTAATAATTTATTTACACTAAAGTGTGATAAAAGCTGATTAAACATTATTTTCTCGAAGATTTTACTTAGCACTGGCAAGATAGATATAGGTCGAAAATTGGAGGGGTCACATTTTTCGCCGGACTTAAATAAAGGAATGATTTTGCTAAACTTAATTAAAGTTGGAAACTGTCTATCATCAATACATTTGTTAAAAATAATAGCGAGTTGAGGGGCTAATGAACTTATAATTGTATTGATAATGCTGACAGAAATTCCCCAAAGATCCTCCGTTTTTTTCATATTGAATTCTCTAAAAGTTTTTGTAATTATGTCAGGGTTTATATGCCTAAAATTAAATAAAGAATTGCACTCATCGACAACAGACTTGAGAAGGGATTCAGCTAGATCAGCAGAAGAAGCAAGCCCTTTAGTAGTAGAGGGTGCTATATTTGAAAAAAAATTCTCAAATGTATTTGCAACCTCTGTGTTTGTGTTTATTAGCTTATCCCCTAACTTGAGAGAGTAAGTAGGATTATTTGGTTTCACTCTACATGTCTCTTTATTAATAATATTCCAAGTAGTTTTTGCCTTATTGTTGGAAGCCGAGATTAAATTATAAAGATAGATTGACTTCGCTTTTGCACATACTAATTTAAATAACTTAGAGTATTTTTTAACATGTTCTATAATATGTGGGTTTTGAGAATCTGCCTTTAAACTATATAAATCATATAATGTTTTTCTGCTTTTATAAATACCAGGTGTAGCCCATTCATTAAACTTACACTTCTGTTTATTTATTTTTACTTTTTTCTGTTTATAATGTTCATCAAATTCATTTTTAACTAAACCAAAAAGATTCTCATATAATTCATCAACATTCTGATGATCATGCTTTAGCAAATTTACACCCTCTTTAATTTTTTCTTTAAATTTTTCTATTTTATTAATAGTAAATTGCCTATACACAGAATCTACTTTATTAGAGACATAATGGTGCTCGAACGATGCTTCTTGTCCACTGTGGTCCGAAATAAGACAATTTAAAATGGATTTTTTTAACACTCCACCATCACAAAAAATATTATCTAAGCAAGTAGCTGATGTGGGCGTTACTCTGGTGGGTTCATTAAAAAGATTAATTAGATTATACGACTTAAAGAGATTAAGAAACCGGGTGGACGACTGCGTTTCTTCTAATATATTAACGTTGAAATCCCCACATACGACTACTTTCTTATTCGATTTTGAGAGCTTTTTCAGAGCCTCGTCCATAACAGATTCAAAAACGTGGTAGTTAGCTTTGGGGGGGCTATACACGCTAATTATGATATATTGTTCCAGCTCAGCACACGCTAGTTCAATAGTTCGTTCAACCGAGAGCGACACAATGTCTTTGCGTTCTTTACTTTTTAATTCATTTTTTACAAGAATAAGTTACCCCCTCTTGGTGCAGACTCCCTTATGAGCGAACTAGCGACTTTATAATTTTCAATGTTTAATATTAGTTGATGTTTTTTAAACCAATGTTCTGTAAGACATATCACATGAACATTATAATCTTGTAGAAATAATCCTAAACCTAATTCTTTGCCGGCCAGGCCTTGTATGTTTTGATGAACAATATTAAAATACTTATCAGGCCTAGCTTTTGTCTTTCCTCTTAGTTTAAAGCCTCAGAGGTCGTCAATGGCAAAATATTTAAATTAGTACAAGTACTAACATGTTCATAAAATATATTTTTGCTTTTTTTAGCAAAAAAGTTAATATTTATATTATATGCTAACAAAGTAGCAATTTGTTGAAGTGAAAACTTCTTTAGCGGCGCTGAGCACTTTTTGTTGGATGGGTAAAAACTTCCAAACTCGCGTCAGGGTGATGCTGATCGAAAAAGCGTAAGATCGAGGGGAAGGGAGAGGAACTAGTATCTCCCACTCTTTCTACCGTGCCTGAGTGTGCTGTTTTCTATTATTTTTGAAGTGAAACTTCTTTATCGGCGTTGGAAAAAATATTCCGTCACGTTTTGCGTCAAATTTTCGTCACATTTTTCGGTTACGCGCCATCTTTTTCTTGCCCCTACCACGGTTGGTTCAGACGATAGCAAAAAGGTAAAGTGAAATAATATTTAACCAATTTAACCAATTTAACCAACTTAACCAACTTAACCAATTTAACCAATTTAACCAATTTAACCAATTTAACCAATTTAACCAATGTAACCAATTTAACCAATTTAACTAATTTAACTAATTTCTGGAAAGTTGCGTCAAATTTTCGTCACATTTTTCGGTTACGCGCCATCTTTTTCTTGCCCCTACCACGGTTGGTTCAGACGATAGCAAAAAGGTAAAGTGAAATAATATTTAACCAACTTAACCAACTTAACCAACTTAACCAATTTAACCAATTTAACCAATTTAAGCAATTTAACCAATGTAACCAATTTAACCAATGTAACCAATTTAACCAATTTAACCAATTTAACTAATTTAACCAATTTCTGGAAAGTTGCTTGTAGATCATTTTTCGAAAAATAAGGCCATAAAGAAGTTTCACTTCTTACGTGTGTACACTAGTACACGCACAACTTTTTTATTTTTATTTTATGAGGCAGGTGTACAGAGCCGCCTGTCAAAATAAAACTATTTTTAATAAATTTGTTTGTGTCAAAAAACACAAACTTGTCACTATGTCTTTGACATAGGTTATGTAATAAAGTATTCATTAAGTGAATACTCATATTAATATTATTCAAATTATTTTTACAGAATGGAAAGGCACAGAGGAATATTTTTTTAACACATAATTTATCCAAAATAGAAAATGATTTTATAATACTATTTTTGGTGATTTTTTGACTATCACCTAACATTAAAATAATGGTACTTGAGGCTGAAAATACTTGAGTATTTTCTATTTTTTTAATTATTTCATCAAAAGATGCATCCGGCATGCAATTATTTATTACATTACAATTTAATTTATTGTTTAATATAGAGCCGTAACTAATTCCTAGCCTATCCGAATATAAAATGACATTATTCGACTCCTCTTTAGATGTTGCCTTAATTACATTATTTAAATTTGAATTTAAATTTAGGCAAGACAAATGTGGATTTTCAACTCTCTGTTGGTAAGTACACTGTGTTGAATTTAACGTAATATTTGGTAATGATTTATAACTAGTATTAGCATTGCCAAGATCTAGTAATTGGTTTGCAGCCAGGATGTGTTCATTAATTTGGTCCTGGGCAGAGTTATATAATAGTGTCATGGATTCCAGCGACTTATGCAACTTTGAGATGTCATCCTGCAATTGTCCTATATCAGAGTCATGTTTCAACCTACTTTCTTGTAATTTTTGACTATATATTTCCAGGCTATCAACTAAATCAATACTTTGCTTTCTCAACTGAACATTTTTATAAAAGCATTTCTGCTTTTTAACAAGTTTATTTGTTTTTATGATGTATTTATTTAATTTGATGTATTTTTTAATGTTATTTCCACTATTTAATCTAATTTTACTATTAACTTTGACATCGGTTTTATTTGAAGTATTCAATTTTGGAGAAAAAGCTAATTCACCCGGGGTGCCAACCAATTCCTCATAGAGGTTTAATGTCTGTGCATAGTCCTGTTCTTGTTTTTCATCTTCCAAATGAAGTATGGTCTTGTTGGCATCTCTAAGTTCTTGTTCAAGCTCGTTGTTCCGTCTAAGAGTCTGCTCAAAGATATTGCTGCATTGTTCAAACGTGCTGACCGTGTTCAATAATTCATCACGGTGTATGGAGACCTCTTCGAGTTGTGCATGAACATCAGCTAATTCTTTCTTTAGTTGAGAATTCCGCAAGATGATCGTTTTAAATTCCTCTTCGCTATCGTCTCTTTCCCTAAGAAGCTGGCTACAACTTTCTTTACTTTGTTGCAATTCCTCAAGTGCCTTTTTTAGTTTCATCTCTGTGTTATGAGTGGTCATCTTGCGAGTCATGATACCAGTCTGGGTAGCCATTATGTGTGTTTCAGTATGGTCCCAGCCTGTAATAATGCAAAGACAAGTGTGCGACAGACGGTTTGGAAAGAAATAAAGAAATTAAGTTTATGTAGATATTTTATGATTAAATGTGTCAAGAAGTGATAACAAGAGGGTTATTGTTTATTTATTATACAAGGTATTTGGTGGAATGCTTATAATTAATTAAAATTGGAGCTTTAATGTTCTGTATCAATGCCTAATTTATTTAGGATAATTATGTTTATTTATGGGGGTAAGTACAAAAAAATATAATATAGTATGAGCAATCTTAAAATGAACTACTTTTAATAACTAATATTGTCTTATATCATCGCTTGACTACTGCAATATACCTTTAATGTATTACTGTATAGTATAAGGAGTAAATTGCCTGCGGTTAAAGGGTTGTTATCGTCAACTTTACTTCCACTATTACGTCAAGTAAAGAGAGGCACAACAGAACCGAATCGTAATGAATTGTGGCGTATCTCACTTTCGTGAGGTTTGAGCAGTGTCTGTTGTTGAGATAATAGGTATTTCAGTAGCCAAACAACCGACAATTACCGCGAAACAATTATCTATAGTCTGTTTAATTTTCGTTAAAATAACCTCAATTGTTTTATAGGTACCTAGGTACTATACGATTTTAATTAACTAATATTGAGATTTCACAAAGCATTTACAGATTTATATGTATAAAGAAAACTGTACTCTCCTGGTTTTAGGTGATCCGTTAGGTCCTTTCAAATTTCGTCAAGATTGATGTCAAAGCCGGCCGGCAACTTTTCCAATACTTAAGTCACGAGACACGGTTTAAACTTGTACAAAAACAATTTGCCTTTAATGGTTATGCCCTGCTTTTGTTAACTATTCAATTATTAACAATAAATTACACTTTAATCTAATTTAAATTAATTAAAACTACAGCAGCTGATTGCACTGCGTCTGACAGCTAGGGTTGCCAGGCCCTAAGTGTGCGTGAAAATGAAATTTAAATGTGCGTTGATCACTATTTACGGCCTTAGTCCCGGCGACTCTAAGAGAGCTGTTCAAAAAAATCAATATGTATTTACTGTTGCTTATTATTTATATCCGTAAAAACCTACATTTATTGCTTAAAAAAATGACTTAAGTACTAAATTAAATACCAGACGTAAAGATAACATGCCATTCCAGGTTTCAGACTGCGAAAAGTGGGAAGTTGGCATTGTGCTTTTTAATGATGGATACTTTTTCACAGCATTGTGGGTTAAGACAAGTTTGGGCACAACTGTCCTGTAGCAGTGCTAGGTTAAAAAATGGGACGTGTAAATGCGAATCCTGGTGCCTACTTGCAGAAAAACAACCTTACTGACACAACTGTATAACTGTCAAAAATTTCGTAATACACTCATGTATGATAATTGCTCTACTATTGTTTATATGTTGTAATTTTGTGCTATAAATGTAAATATTTGATGACAGTGACGAGTATCTGATCGCTGTTATATGGAACTAGTATAATCAGTCGGCTGTATGAAATAATTCCTTAGTCCATCAAAAATGATATTTCAACAAGACATTTGGCAGATACTCGTCACTGGTCGCCTCGGTTCGTTACTAGTGTCTGAGGCTGAATAAAGCGCCAGTCTGTATACCTAATTGTATTTAAGATACGAATAAAATCCAAGAATATCTGAGCCATCGCTGTTTCTTTTCTCACTCACCAGCATCGAAGTCTTTCCTGTAGAAGGAGATGGCGTGCGTGTGGTGGGGGTTGAAGCGCCCCGTGTGGTGCTGGGGGGCGGCGGGGGGCACGGCGGGGGCCACGGGGGCCGCGGGGGGCAGCGCGGCGGATGCGTGGCGCGCGAATCCGAGCGCCCAGAACCACTGCCAGCCAGCGATCGTGTTCATACGCACCTGCGGGGGGGTTTTATACTGTACCTCAACCTCCTTAGACCCAACTCTTAAAAAACAGTAGTATTAAACATCGTGCAAAATTGTGTACATAAAAATACCTGGCATGGAAACCTGGCCACGTCCAATTATTGATGTGGTTCGCTTATATAATTTTTTTAACACTAGAAATTAATTTTAATCGGATTTAATATGCTTTTAGTATTGCTTTCAAAGGACTTTTATTGTCTTAAATAACATTTTTGGGGAGAAAATATTTTTTATGTAAAATTAGCCAGTTTCACGATAATTAACACTGTTTAAAAATACTGCAAAATTAAAACCTAATAAAAATTGTTGGATTTCAATCATTTTAATACCTCGTGCCCTGATAACAGCATGCTTCCGATTAGGCATGTTTCGAAGGATATTTTTTACATCGACTTGCAAATGGCTGTCTCAGGCAATCAATGCTGCACTTCGGAGCACGTTGAGAGTTGGCGGTGGGTTGGGAGAGGATTTTAGTCAATAGGTTCCACTTACCCTATTGAGGAAGTCCTGGTTGTACTCCATGTGCGGCGCGCCCAGCAGGACCAGCGCGTCCTTCGGCAGCCGCGGCAGCGCCATGTTCAGAGCCACCTGTACCAAAACTATTTGTGTTACAAATGAATCAGAATCCAATTTAAAGTCATGGTCACATTGGTTTAATTAATACCTACTTAAAATTTTTGATGAAAATCTAAGTTTAGTTCGTTCGCGTTAAGAATGCAGTGAGTCATCAGTGCAACTGCAGGGTAACGGTGTATTCACACACACAACTTTGAACAAATTATAATTTTGAAGAATCTGTTTGATGAATTTAAAAAACAACACTAAAAAGATTAAAATCAAATCAAAATTATAAGCTACTATCGCTAGTATCCTCATTAGGATTTATAATGAAAGAACTTTCCGCAGCGAGTTCGTCATCTAAATCCCACATGGTATTTTATTATTGTCAACCGTTGCGATCAAAACTATGCCTTCGATTGGTCACTGTGAACTTGACCTTGTAATTTGAAAACATTTGATTGGTTGGGGGGCGGGGCCAGGGCGGCAGACAGTGACTACTCTGCGTTTTTAACGCGAACGAAGTACAGTGGAGTCCGTTTATAATGACATCGAAGGGAATCGGCAAACACGTCATAATAACCGGACGTCATACAAAGCGGTTTGTGAAAAAAGAAACATTTTTATGTATGTATTTAATTTAATAGAGAAACATAGTAACTAATGAAATCAAAATTGCACGTTTATTACGTACACATTATACACATACAAGTGTATTTTTTATGAATATAATCTGTAATTTTTGTCTGCTTTTGTTTTTTCATTTTATTGTAAAAATAGTCTCTAATACTCATAGATTTAATATACTACTGTTAGATTGGCAATGAAAAGAGACAGAATATAATGCAGCTATATGATAGAACGAGATAGATCACAGGGCCGTTCACGTACACGCTAGGAACCCGTAGTGTTTTTCTGAGTTCTGACGTCTGTCACGCGCAACACAATATTCCCTTTAGTTTTACTAGTTTCATTTTTATTATTGTAAAAAAGTGTCGAGTTGATGTATTTTCATTATGGTTACATGTTCAGTACCTGGAAGTAACTCATCTAAAAAAGGGAACCAACATAATTGTACATTTCACACGTCAACACACAATCGCGATAATCAGCAGCAAAATGCAATGTTTCAGAGCTTTGACTAAAGTTTTGTATACTAATTGATAGGGCATTTCATCAGAACAAGGATTTAAATTCATATGAATTCAATTAAAAATAATATCAAATACGTGAATTTCAGCAATTGCTAACGTCACTTTTGTATTTTAGTGATTGACGTTGTCGATGATATGTTATCGACATTTCATTAGCTGACATATTTCACATTGTAAACCGCATACAGCCTAAATTGTTGAAATACGTTAGAAATGGTTGAAATTGCCTAATAGAAAAGAATGTTCGCCCAATAAATATTCGAGCATTTGCAGTTTACATTTGGACCCTAAGTGTTTTTAACACAGAGGCGTTCAGCCTGTAAAATTACGCTCTGGATCAATCTCTATATTGTTCAAGCCCCCATCAATCCCCATTACTTAAACATTTAATATATTTAGTGTACGTTTGTAATGTGTAATTGAAAAATAAATATCAGTTTTATTTCAACTTTGGCGATCGCAATCGCAAAATGAGGCAAAATTGTTAAATACTGGCAAGTAAAGCCTACGATATTTTTTACAATAAATTAATTTTGTTCGGCGATAAGTAATTATAAAATAAAAAACATGTCTAGGTATTTACTTGCAGTTTTTTGACGTTCTTTTAATAATACTAAAAAATAAGTCACCTGCGTCAACGTAAACTGTGTCGATGGAATCGATATCGAAAGCAAGCAGGCAATGTAGTACCTGCACTATTTATCTCACGCACATGCTCACTTTATGCATACTAGCGTAACCTAGTTTTGGTCTCGTTTCCAGGATTCAATTGCCAATCTATCATCTATATTAAATCTATGCTAATACTATTGTGTATAGAAGACATCGCCATGGTCAAATTATCGTTTTCAATATCGCTATTAACAAATCGGGATAATAATTCTGCAGCTTTTAATACCTCTAAGATATATAACATAAACGTGTTACTTTGCACTGTCGGTCATTTTAACCGGACATATTTTATTAAAAGTGGGTCATAATAAGTGACATGTCACTATAAGCGAAGTCATTATATCCGACTTTTTTATAAAGAATTTTATATGAAAACCAAACTTCGTAGTGTAATTACGACATAATAGGCGGTTGGTCAATATAAGCGGCGTCATAATAAACGGATTCTACTGTACCTATATTATAAAAGTATGTAATAATTATTTTGGTTCATTTCATTTATTATACATTCAAAAATCGAGTTAATCATGAAGACAGCACCTGGTGGCTGGGGGTATATTTCCATTGCGATAGACAGAGAGAGCAATATGTAAATATACAAAAAGTCAAATAGGGCGAATATACAACTAGTTGAAATAGCATTAGTAGTAACACCCAATAATCATGTCACTGCAAAGAAAAGCCCTCCATCATTTATCAAGTTAGCACAGTAAATAACAAAGAATCTTTAAAATACATTTGCGAGATCCCTTCCTTAGAACACATCACATCAAGTCTCTCGTCAACTTTATTTACAACTAGCTGACTCCTCGAACTTCGTACCGCTTCAGAATAATATAACATTTTGACGTAATAAATACATATATCATTGTCATCAAATATGGGACGTGTAAAACCGCTTTCTGGTTTCAGTGTTCAGAAATAAAATTTTTTTTACTGAGGTTGGAAAAAAATATGAAGAAATACGTCATTGTTTTCAACTCCAAAGATAAATCAAGAAAGATCATAGAAATCGTTCCAGCCGGTTTTTTTGGCTATCATGACTTTCTTTTTAACCGAGGAGGAGGTTCTCAATTTGACTTTTTTTTTTAATGTTTGTTACCTCAGAACTTTCGACTGGTTGAACGGATTATAAATAATAATAATATATATAATATTTTTTTGTTTGAAAGCTGGTGCTTCCCGTGTGGTCCCATTTTAACGAAGTCATGATCTGATGGTAGAATCCAGGGAAATCGAGGGAAACCCTCAAATTTTATAAGCACGTATTACGTTTTTGCATTTTTCTTAAGGTTTTTCATGATTTTATGTTGATGAGCTGATGATGGAAGGTACAACTCCTTAACGGTTAGGAGAAGGAGGATTATTCTTTAAACATCGTAGGCGCGTAAAGTCAGATAGTTGGCTTCCTTCAGGTTATTCACGTGAGCTGATGATGGAAGGTCAAACTCCTAAGCAGTTAGGAGTTGATGCTATAGAATCCTATAGCGATGAGAGAAACTCCCCGTTTCTCAAATAATTCATGCATTTTTATCTAGAAGTCATCATCATTATTTTTATGTAGGTACTGTTACCGGCCAAAAGAGGATTAAATGATTTTGTAATTTACTTAACACTAAAAAGAGAAAAATAAATTATTTTTAAATAAAAAATTGAACCTACTTCAAAAAAAAATCTCACTAACAAGTACAAAATAACACAATAACAATGTTTTATTTTAGAACCTATTTACCTACTTACAATATTATTTTTAACTCCCTCTTTAACTAACAAACCCCTCCCACAACAGCTTACTTCTCTTTTAATAAATAATGAGATCATACAACGTTCTCAACAGGAGAAATATCTCGGATTGTGGATAGACGATAAACTAACGTGGAAGACACACATCGATCATATTAGAACGAAACTAATGACATTACTCGGAGCGCTCCGAAGGATATCTAATTGTATTCCAAAGAAAATTAGTACGATTATCTATAACTCATTAGTAAAATCACATTTAGAATACTTAGTCGAAATATGGGGCTCAGCTGCCAAAACTAACATAAACTCATTGCAAAGAACTCAAAATAAAATAATAAAAGTGCTGTACCATTATCCATTTCTAACTCCAACAAAAGATCTATACAAAAAAACACATTTACTTAATATTAAACAACTGTACGAATATTGTACTTGCATACTTATTAAGAAAATTATTACAAATTCCATACAGACTAGTGTAAAATTGAGTAAAAAAGTATCAAAATACAACTTAAGAGGTAGGGACAAAATTGTACTAATAAAGGCACGCACTGGTTACGGAAGAAGGACGATATTGTTCAAGGGATCACGGCTGTTCAACAACTTACCAAACGACGTTAAGGATTGTGATAGTTTAGACACGTACAAACGCAGACTTAAACAACACGTCCAGACATAATACTTGCACAGAGGCAATATCTTATTTTAAGAATAAGTAGTTTAATCTCATTTTAAGTGAACTGTTTTTTAGTTTTTTATGAGAAATAAATATCTTTAAACCTAACTCCTAACAACTAAACAGATTGAAGTCGGTGCCGAGCCCAAACAATACAAAAATAATTCTACAAATGAAACAAACCAAATATGGAATACCTAGTGATTATACTCCTATTCTATTTGGCTCGGCAACGACTTCGATCTGTTTAGTTTTTAGTAGTTAAAATAATATTGTAAGTAGGTAAATAGGTTTTAAAATAAAACATTGTTCTTGTGCCATTTTGTACTTTTTAGTGAGTTTTTATTGAAGTCGGTTCAATTGTTTATTTAAAAATAAATTTTACTTTTATATAAATAGATGAGGATGGCACAGACAAGCAGTATACAGGATGAAATTTTAACCACTTTCCAAAAATTTTATAGAAGTTTAGTATCGTATTTAGAGTCCATTTATGAAGTAAAAAAATGTAAATTAAGTTGTCACTAGGGCTTACAAATATTCGAAAATGTTTAATATTCGAATATTTTGGAGACATTATTCGAATAATTCGAATAATATTCGAATAGTAAAAAAAACTTGAAATACTTGAAACAATGTTTTAATCATATGCCTTCTTTATAATCAACATAATATAGTCAGGTCATAAGTTCTGTCACACAATAAAAACTTTTGAATTTAGAATGCTGGCCACAAAAAAGTTTATTGAATTCGAATTTCGAATTTTTCATGAAAAAAAAGTGTACTTTTTAGAATTTTCCTCATTTTTAAATATGGAGTGGACACTTAAAGAAGACCGTGTCGCGGTTATTGCGTTGCATCGTTGCGGTTACGCGCCAATTCAGATTTTCGACTTACTGAAAAATTTGAATATAACTAAAAGATTCGTTTATCGTACCATAAAACGATACAATGAAGACTAGTGTAGATGACAGGTCAAGAAGTGGTCGCCCTCGCTCTGTTAGGACTCCAGCAGTGATAAAAGCTGTGAAGGCGCGAATTCAAAGAAATCCCATACGTAAGCAGAAACTGTTGGCCCTTCAGATGTGTTAAGCAGGACCACGGTGAAAAGGGTGTTAAATGAAGACTTGGCTTAGGACATATCGAAGAAAAACAGGACATCGTTTGGACGCTCGTTTAATGGACCTGAGACTGAAGAGATGCCGCGCTTTGTTAAAGCGGTACGCGGGAAAAAATCATCAGGAAATTCTTTTTTCGGATGAAAAAAATTTCACCGTGGAAGAGAGCTACAACAAACAAAATTAAGGTGTACGCACACAGCAGTGAAGAAGCGAGCAACCGTATTCCACGTGTCCAACGAGGTCATTTTCCATCCTCGCTCATGGTTTGGTTGGGAGTCTCTTATTGGGGCTTAACTGAGATACATTTTTGTGAGAAAGGCGTAAAAACGAATGCAGTTGTGTATCAAAATACAGTCCTCAAGAACCTTGTGGAACCTGTTTCTCATACCATGTTTAATAACAGGCACTGGGTATTCCAACAAGATTCTGCGCCAGCTCATAGAGCGAAAAGCACACAAGACTGGCTGGCGGCGCGTGAAATCGACTTCATCCGGCACGAAGACTGGCCCTCCTCCAGTCCAGATTTGAGTCCGTTAGATTACAAGATATGGCAACACTTGGAGGAAAAAGCCTGCTCAAAGCCTCATCCTGATTTGGAGTCACTCAAGGCATCCTTTATTAAGGCAGCCGCCTATATTGACATGGACCTCGTTCGTGCTGCGATAGACGACTGGCCGCGCAGATTGAAGGTCTGTATTCAAAATCGCGGGGGTCATTTTGAATGAACTTTATTACCATATGAATCTATGTTTTATTAAGTTCATTTTGCTATATAAATGGTTACATAAATAATAAACATGTCTAAATTATTTCATATTACACATGTGACAGAACTTATGACCTGACTAGGTAATGTCCTTATTATAATCAACACAAATTAAAAATAAAAGTATCAAAATAAATATAAACAAACTGTTGTACAATTTAAGTATAAATTAGTGCCGTCGAATATTCGAATAATCGGTTTTCTAAATTCGAATATTCGAAACGACTTACTATTCGAATATTCGAATGCAAGCCCTAGTTGTCACCCGAAAATATTTTTCGTAACATAGTTTTAAATTTTTACGGTCCTAGGCCTGTTAAGGTATAAAGGGAAAATCAAAAACTTATCGCGTAAAAAAAGTGCTGCTGCCTGCCGTATCAAAAATTTAAGATTTTTGGCGGACATTTTCTAAGTGCTTTATCTTGACATTTTTGTACTGGGCTATACCAAAAGAAAACTCACGTCATTTGTTTTTTGACTCGTAGATTGATACATAAAAATTTGAAAGGTGGTGAAAATTTCATCCTGTATAGCTGTGTGCCAGGCTACACTAGTGGGGTACCTACCCTCTGCAGTCGCTCGTGCCACTTGTGGGGCGGCATGTCGCTGGGCGTGGGCATCACGGCGTGGTACACGTCGAGCTGCGCGGCGTGGCGGGAACTTAAGGCTCGTACGGCTTCACGGGCCTCGTCTAGGAGGGACGTGTCTTCGTTCGAAGCGGTCACTACCACCTGGGAAGTGACGAGATTTATGTTAAGACGCTGACTGCAACCGATGACCTTGAGCAATGGATACGCCCACTGATTTATGTGTCTTTGAATTTCTTTGTAACGCGCCGCAGCGATCACTGTCGATTCCCGTAGGAGTGACAGAGAAATAGCGCTTGGAATAGAAGGGCCTAAGTGCCAAACGACAAAATTCGTTGTGCAATTTTATTAAAAATCTAAATCAGCTATTTGCTTAAGCAACATATAAATACAAAATTGAGCAAAATTTTACTATCATTATTACACGGACTGCTGAGAAAAATGGTAATTTATGTATTCTCAGAAGCTACTTTGAAATTAATTTCTATCGACAAAAGTTTTTGAAATCGTGTTATGGAAACAACCACCTGGTCAAAAATATGATCAATTACAACTACATAGAATTTGGCACCAATACGAGCCAAAGGCTTTAAGCAAAACAATCTTCATTGAGCTGAATTTGGCTCATTTCAGCGTCTTAACTATATTTACTAGGTGGAGTGATGATTAGCGCATGATGGTTGCAGGAGCTGGATGCGAGAAGCCGAGGATCGACCTGAGTGGCGTGCGGCTGGAGAGGCCTATGTCCAGCAGTGATATTCGACGAGCTTCGTGGTGACACATCGATTTTCAAGGTGTCGCCTGCTCCGAGATCCCAGGTTTGATTCCCGGTATGAGTGTAAAAAAAAAACACTCATACATATATAATAAATCCCAAATTAAAATTGGTTGTAATTTTAGGTTTTTGATGAACACCAAAGTATAATTAAAAAATACACATTTCATATATTTACTTTTTTTTTAAAATAATTGTAATAGTTTTTTATTTGCATAAAAGAATTCGTTTGACTGGCGTTCTGTGAACTCGTTTTGAAGTGGGGCGCGAGCGGTATTATTATAACTATCGGTATGTATAATCAAAGTAAATTAGAAAAATATCGTTATCTAGTCAAACTCTGCTATGTAGATTTCTGTTTAAAGTCAATAAAGCTGATTTTGGCTACACCACGACGAATAATGTTTTTGAGGATTCTGATCTTTGTCTTAGAAATTAATGGAGATATGGATTGAAATTAAAACTATATATCCAAGTTAACAGTTATTCGAAGTAATAAAGGAAATTAAGTTTTACGAAATTAACGTAAAAAGCGGTACCGCAATGACCGTAGGTATATTTGGATATTCAAAGAAATCCAAATTTAGGTTTTATTTTCTGTTGGTGTAAAATTGAGTAATTCGGCAAGAAATAATGTCTAAATAAAATTCCGGAAAATATTTAAGCACTTAATAGCAATGGGTACAAAATTAAATTGTACGATTGGTTAAAGAAAAATATTTATTTTTTTAGGAAAAGGGTCTGTAAGTAGAAGATGACCCTACCATGCCATAAAAATTCGTATGCCTTTTTGCAGATTAATATTGTGAGAAACGTGTGTTTTAATTCCATCTTTGCGTAGCACAGTTATAACAATAAATGATTAGTCCAAGATCCTAACATACAACGACCTTCACCGAGCTGTTTATTGGATGAAAAGTTTTTTATATATAATTAAATATGCCAAAAAATATATTGCATATGCTTAAAAAATTTCAGTCCAGAGTAGAATTTTTAAAATTTGACAATCGAATTTCATAACTCTTTTTTGCATTCAACCGTATACCACCGTGTTCCTAAAAGAATAATATTTATTTGTATTTAACTTTATTTAATTAACCAGACCGGTGCAAGTTACTAGTTCGATTTACCTGTTTATATCTGCCTACTCAAGAGAGTTGTGACGGGGAAAAAATAGTCAACGTAACGTTTGCATATTCTTTGGGCTTCATATTTTCGATTGGTATGAAATTTGTCTATTGATTAAAGCAGAAAAAAAAATTTAAATTAAAATATTCAAAAGAAATGTTAATTAATCATAATTTTTTTTAGTTAACCCATTCGCAATATATTTTTTGGCATATTTAATCGTATATAAAAAACTTTTCATCCAATAAACAGCTCGGTGAAGGTCGTCGTACGGTGGGATCTCACACCCGTATTTATAAACAAGTAAAAGTAATTACTCGACTAAAAGTAATCACTCAGGTGACAATTTGTAGTCCTCAATCTAGTAATTACTGGAAGCTAGGACTATGAGAAGTTAGCATTCTCAGCCAAACAATACGTCTATTAATGTTGACCCATTTCCTTCGCGTAAGCACCAGGTAGTAACATCTTAAGTTATGACTTTCTCAAGCGATAAGTAATAACTTCTTTATAAATACGGGGGTAAGACTAGATTTATTTATTTGAAAAGCTGCTAGCGCTAGCCGGATGCGCTCACCAGCGCGAGCGCCGTGTTCCGGTCGCGCGCCAGCCCCGCCGCCTCGAGGCGCCGCAGCGCGCTCCGCAGCGCGGGCGCGGCGTGCGCGGCCAGCAGCAGCACCACGCGCGCGCCCTCCGTGACGTAGGGCGCCGCCGCCAGCCGCGCCGCGCCCAGCGGCCGGACCACCTCCAGGCTGCGGGTGCTCTGCGGAACACGACATGCAGACACGTTTTTAAGCTATTGCATAGCTTCTATCGCGGGCCCAATCCTCTAATTCGCGTAACCAAATCGTATCACAATCGTAAATGAACGACAGATTTTTAACAGTTCTAGTATGGGTTAAATGTCAAAATCGTCCAATTCGATCACGACCGAACTGTGATTCGGTTACGCGAATTAGGCCCCTGAGCGTGGAGACTGAATCCAGAAATTCCGTAACGATAGTAACCTAACAGCCCCCCACTCCGACCGGCACAGCGGTGATACTTTTTAGTTTTATAATTGCATAAGTTGATAAAAAATGCTATGCGATAGCTTTACCGCGGCAGTCTCCGAGTGCCACACGTCTTTTTTTTTACTATTTATTTACAATAACAAAAAAAGTATAGAACGAGCTGACGTTCTGCCAAACTGTGAAACAGTTTGTCGGCAGTAGTTCTCGTGGGGTTCTCATATTTATTTATATGCATGTTTTTGACATTTAAAATCCTAAGCTGAATTTACAAATTATTAATGAGATTACAAAACAAATACTATCAAATAAACTTATTATTTTTAAACCAATACATAAACTTACACAAATAGTGATAATCTAATATCAATACTCACTACCAAAATAAATACATATACCCTATATACATACAAACACAACTTATTTACTATGGACACAAGGACAGCTAGTGCCTCCTTAACAAGACCTTAAGGTGGTCTAACACTCAAGGTACCCCCTCCCCGGGAGAGTTCGCATCTAATATAACGTTACAGACTCGAGCATTACAACAGTGAAGAAGGAGACCCGAGCGTAACAATGCGCACCTTGTGTAATGATATGATACGATGTGTAATACCTTGATACGACTTGTAACATCAATGTTACATTACACACGAACGCTCGTCAGTCAGGGAGGTATTATTGTAATGTAATGTTACATTACACGCGAATGCTCCCAGTGAGAGAGCACCTTTAAAGGACGAGAATGACACAGAATTCAGTGATGCACTACTAAAAAAATACTAGATTTCTTGAAAACTATTCACTACCACAGTACTCGAAGAGACACGGACTTGTACAAGTACGAGTTAAGACAGTTTAAGAACTTAAAGCGTTCTAATTATTAACATAATCATTAATAATTTCTTTCGGAACCGGCTAAGGTCTGAGACTATGTTGCCAAGTCATTAGTGAATTCAGTTAACCGATAATGTCATGAAACTATGAAAAAAAGGTCAATTTTTCTCTCTTCCCGCGCAAAAAACCTTAGAAAAATACATGTTTGACAGCTGGAAGCCGTCAAATAATTGCCATTTGGCCAAGTAAAACTCGAACTTTGGTTCTGACATGCATTCAGCTTAGGTTAATAAATTATCATTTTTAATAAAACGGAGGTCGTTAAAAATCCTAAAGTTATGCAGAATGCTAGCTTTTAGTTTCTAGACTAGTTGTAATATAAACTGTGTTAGTTCATTTAAGTACCAAGAAAATTATGTATTTGTTTAACACATACCGGTCCTTGTGCCGGGTCGCTCAGCTTCAGGTCGAGCAGCAGGCGGTAGCGCAGCGCGTGCGGCGGCTCCCAGCGCCACGCGCCCTCCAGCAGCCGCGCCTCGCCACGCTCGCCAGCCTCACCACCCTCGCCAACCTCACCAACGCCGCCGCCCCAGCGCTCGCGGCACCAAGCGCGAGCCGTGCGGAGGACCAACTGTAGTGTAAAATAAAATTAAGTAGCGGCCTATAATATAATCCTCCCACGGCAGGGGAAAAACCCTATCATTGAATTCAAATTACCACAGCAATAATAGATACAGGCATAATTACCACGATTGCCAAATGCGGGTTAATGATCACACACCCGAGCAATGTTCTAAATTCAAAACTTTTTTTGATATCCGACCCAGGGATCGAACCCAGGGACCCCGAGATCAAGGCTCGGTATTCATACCACTAGACCAACGGAAAAAATATCATCAAATCAATTTGTTATATTCTTTCTCTTAGACAACTTACATTACTTTGACAGTTTACAAGGTGTCGCCTGCTCCGAGGTCCCAGGTTCGATTCCCGATCGGGTCAATGTAGAAAAAAAAGTGTTTTTCAATTAGTCTGTGCCCTTTTTCATTCATACCAAAGAGCATAAACTTTTACTAATGTAGTGTCATTCTTTAGGAAAACCAACTAGCAAATACTTGCTAAACAATGAAATGAAAGATATGCTTACGGATTATAATTTTTGATTCACCATGTGACCATGAACGCTGTAAAGCGTTTGAAACGTTCGGGTTAAATAAAAGATAAACGCGTACCATAATCCGTAAAAATATATTTCATTTAACGTAGCGTAAACTCAAGAAAACAGTAGTATAAACAAGCAAATCATCAGTCCACCTGGCCTGAGGACTTCCTACACTACGTTTGTCGAGACGGGTATACCTCCACTTGCCAGAATTTCATTTGCCCGTATTTTATTTGCTATAATAGTCACCAGACATATTATTGTTTCTCATAATTTTATATGTCATACCCATTGTTTACTATATTAGTCACGTGCTAGAAACTTTGTTTCCCATAAAGTTAATTTCCATAATATCATTTGTTATAATCATTGTTTCCCATACAATCAATTTCCATAACATCGTTTGTTCTAATCATTGTAAGCCGTAATTATCACATGCCATAACATCATTTCCCACCGAAATTGCTTGTAAAATAGGTTCAAATAATTATTTTTATATAAAAAAATTGGTTAGGTTAGGTTAGAAACATGAAAGACAACGCACGAGCCGAGCGAGCGGAGCGAGCGTGCCTCGGCAGCAGCCGGCGAAGTGCCAGACAGCCTTAGGTTTAAATTATCGGTTATATTGAGCTTAACACCACCTTTTGTTGTTTTAAATAACTGATGAACATTATTTGTATCTATTTTGAGCACAAATTCAACAGCGAACAAATTGTACACGCAGATAAACTTTTGTCAATAAATATTAGTTAATTTTAAAGCACCTTTAGGAATTTCATGAGCAAATGCATAGCTTAGATATAAGCATTCGAAATTAAGTATGGCGTTGAAATATTCTGTTAAATAATATTATTGCAATTAATAAAATGTATAACAATACGTATCATTATGGCATCTAATGTTCGGGCAAATAAGATTATGTCAAATATCTTTTATGGTAAACAAAACATTCGGGCAATTGAAATTCGGCCAAATGAAATTCGGGCATATGAATATTATGGCATATATTTTTCGGGCAAACAATAGACAACCGTCGAGACGCGGTCTCCACTCAAGACCTCGTTTACCCCAGCGGTTGCCGGTTCTGCGGCTAATATGGCCTGCACACTGCCACTTCAGCTTGCTAATCCGGTGGGCTATGTCGGTAACATTATTATTTTGCCAGATAATCTCATTTCTGATTTTGTCCCTAAGAGAAACCCCGAGCATAGCTCTTTCCATAGCCCGCTGAGCGACTTTGAACTTGTGGACTAGCCGTACCGTCAGTGTCCACGTTTCGGCTCCGTATGTCATGACGGGTAGGACGCACTGATTGAAGGCTTTCGTCTTGAGGCATTGTGGGATCGACGATGAGAAGACTTGACGTAGTTTCCCATATGCTGCCCAACTTAACTGAATGTAAATTGTTCGCGTAAACTCAGTAGTATAAAGGGTGAAATTTTAACCACTTTCCAAATTTTTATATAGCAATCTACGAGGCAAAAAACAAATGACGTATTTTTTCTTTTGGTATAGCCCAGCACAAAAATGTCAAGATAAATCACTTAGAAAATATCCGCCAAAAATCTATTTCAAACCACAAATTATCTACAAATTTTTGCTGCGGCATCTTAGTAACACTTTTTTTACGCGATGTGAATCTCATTCATTCATTACAATACTATTTTTAAGTTTTTGATTTTCCCTTTATACCTAAACAGATTTAGGACCATAAAAATTGAAAACTATATCGCGAAAAATATTTTCGGTAGACAACTTGATATACATTTTTAACTTCATAAATAGGCTCTAAATACGATACTGAACGCATATAAAAATTTTGGAAAGTGGTTAAAATTTCATCCTGTATAAGCAAAAAGTTGGTAAAATAATCATTACCTCCAGCGCTTCCTTATTGGCCCCCGCGATGGCCCCCACGGCGCGGTGGTCGTCCGGCATGAAGGCGTGCGACTCGTTGAACAGGGTCCAGCGCAGGTGGTCGAACCTATGTGAGACCGAATAACTTGTTAAAGGGTTTCTTACACTGGTTTTATGAGTTTCCGAACAAATAATGTGTTTGATGAACATTTCGAATGTTTAGTAACTTTAATTTTTATTCTAGTGCACTCATAAAGTGTTTCAATTGAAACTCTTTATCGTTTATAAATCGTATTATTAAATCTGGCAAAGCATAGAAAATACTATAATCCACTTTGACCCTCAATATCTCAGTAACGATTCATTTCCCAGGTAAGGTGTATTGAAAAAGAATCATCGTACAATGGGTAGAATATGTGGTATTCAGCTTCGTTAAGCCTTTTATTTCACCCTGTATGTAAAAGTAACAGTCTATAATCATCCTACTGCAGGGAAAAGGCCTCCATCATTGAATTCGAGTTACCACAGCAATGATGGGTGTACGGGCATAATTACCACGCTTGCCAAATACGGGTTGGTGATCACAAACCCGAACAACGTTCGAAAATTCGAAACTTTTTGTTGCCCGACCCGGGATTCGAACTTGGGACCCCGAGATCTTGGCCCGGTATTTAAACCACTAGACCAACGGGGCGTTACTAGACCAACAGGGCGTAGACCCTGTATGTATATATTTGCTAATTTAAACTTTTTTTGATAACAAACAAATAATTGATTCAACTATGATTTTTTTGCTGATTCACAAACTGTTATCTCTTTGCAACAAATTGTTATTTGTAACATTTTATCTTAACTAATGGATTGCAATAGTGATTTAGCAGGCACCTGGAGTCGGGCGGCGGCTCGGCCAGCCCCGGGTCAGTGCGCAGCCCCGCGGGCCACGACGCGTTGCGGAAGCCGCGCGGGTGCCGCAGGGCGCTGCGGGCTAACTCGCCGCCCACCTGCGTCTGCTGGGCACCCAAACGCTCGAGGTGCACCTGCCGCAAGTCATATATTAGGGGTTGAAATATGAAATTGCCGTTTTATTGTAATAGGTTCTTTGAATTGACATAGAATCTTCATGGTTTGAGGTTTTCGAATGAAACTTTTTTTACATGGTTTCTATGATGTTCTTCTTTTAAAAATAAATTTTAACCCCTAATATTATGTAAATACTGTCTTCTTAAATTTAATTTTGTGTGTATGTGAGTGTGTGTGTATGTATGCATATGTAAATGCATATTAGCTGTAACTATAGCGGAATATTTTTAGAATTAAGATAAAATAATTCGTATGGATTGCATTATGATAATTGGTACAAAAGGTTGTTTGTTAGCCTAAAGACCGGGGCAGCTCCCCGGCGACATTGTTTAACTGTATTACTAGCATTGTTTAGAGGGAAACCTGTTGTTGGCCATATTAATGTCAAACTTTTATAAAATGTTACATACTTTATATATACGCTGTTGGTTTTCTAAATAAAATAAAATAAAATAATAAAATAAAAAATAAAATAAAATAAACGAAACCTATAAATTGAAATGAAAAACAAATTAAACTTGCGTATATCTACACTAATATGATAAAGAGGAAAGATTTGTATTTGTGTGTGTGTGTGTGTGTGTGTGTGTGTGTGTGTGTGTGTGTGTGTGTGTATGTTTGTATTGAATAGGCTCTGAAACTACAGGACAGATTACAAAAATTCTTTTACTGAAAGCTGACACAATCCTTGATGAACATAGGCTACTTTTTCAGCGGGACCCGGCAGGTGGCGCTACTATCAGTATGTCAACTACAACTGTTGGCTTGACCGATTAGGTTGAAATTTTGTATGTGTATTTCCACGGTTTCACAGACACGAATGTAACTAATCCATCTTTCTAGCACTTAGTTTGAATTACCACCACCGCTAAGGTTGCGTTTACACAATACAATATTTCCAACAAGAAAAATTATTTCTCAGGCGGGACTCGAGCCCACATCCACATGCATACAAGACGCAGCAGCAAGGAGATGCGGTTTCGAGTTTCGCCTGAGACATATTTTTCATGCTGTTTGGTTCCGTTCACATTCCATCAAGGCCCAAGGGATGAAAGAATTGGACATTCTCAACTTCAGTTCAATTAGGTCTTGAATACATGAATATATGTGTTCTAAGTAACAAAATCTTGTTGTTTGATTTAAATTTATTACATTAATTTAATTTAACTACTTTAACTTTAGTAATAGTCTTATAATTATAGGAATGTTGTGCCCACCTATAACTGACACATACAGGGTGGCCGAGGAGTTGACATCAAAGCTAAAATTAAGGTGCCTTATATTAAGGTGTATCCAAATCACCCCCATATATGTTCTACGATTTTGCTTAGTTTAGGAGATAAAATTATTTTTATGTTTTTTTCCTTAATTTTCACCTATTATTGGTTTTTATTTTTTTTACTCTGTGTTCGTTTTTTCAGTGACAATTAATAACAATACTTACAAGTACCACCCTAAAAACTATAATCTGTCTGGATATTGTGGAACTTGCTTAAAATTTAGTCGCAAGTCCAAAATTACCAACCAAACCGGTGACCCTGTATATCAGAAATGACTTTAAGAATGTGTTATAAAAAATAGTGTTTAATATATTATGTTGTTGGTGTCCCATATTAAATAAATAAAATAACTAGGTCTATTCTCACCCGGGATACATAAGCGTGCAGGCGGTGGAACTGCGCGGGTTCAGTGAGGGGATATGCTGTGACTGCGTCCGCTAGGGCCGGGGTCAGCTCGCCGCCGTCCAGCCGTACTGACGAATACTCCTCGCCCTGCAGAGAAACACTTTTAAATCAAGTTTATTTACAAAATTGAGACAAGAAGTACGCATAAAATCTACAAATACGAATTCTTCAATACAAATTCAAAATTTTGACGACCTCAGTGGCGGAGTGGCATACACACCGGTTTTCAAGGTGTCGCCTGCTCCGAGGTCCCGGGTTCGATTCCCGGACGTATGCAGAAAAAAAGGGTTTTTCTACATTTTCTCGGATCAGGATGTTTGTGTTACCTTAGTTGTTTCTGGTTTTCAAAACACGCGTGCTTTAAAAAGTTATTCAAATTGGGATTAGAGTGTGATGTTGTCCACATTTATTCAAAGCAGTTCTTCCGTGATCATGGCGCTAGCAACAGTGCCGAAATATCGGAAACTCATAAAAACTAAGGTACATGGTATAAACCCCAAATCAATTAACTCTAGTACTATCACTAGAGTGTGCGACCATGGAAGTTTAAATCAGTAAAATCCAAATTATATTTTTAATTATAAAAGTACCTAAACTAGGTTTCCCTGTAAGTCCCGGTGTTACTGCGGGTAGTGTGGTGAAGGCCAGTGTTAACAAGCAGAAATCATTAGCAAAATATTTTTCAAAATCCATATTTGGTTATGGATTTCTGCAAAGTAACGCCTGAGTCTAATACTTTTATCAAGCAGATAAGGTTTAGTTAGGTTATTATGTAAGATCTTTGATTATTTATATATGTTGTGTGTGTGTGACCTGTAGCGCGGTAGTGCACCGCGCGTGTGCGGCGTGCAGCACGCAGCGGCCCAGGTTCTCGTGGTGGCGCGGCGAGTACGAGTTGCGCACGCACCAGTCCAGCTCGCCGTGCAGCGCGCGCAGCACTGAGTTCGACAGCAGGATGCCGCCCTCTGACGAAGGAAATTGCTCTTTAGGGTCCCGTTAGGCTCAGGAGATGTTGTCGCCTTCGCTGCGTTCCGACGACTAAAGGCGCAGCGAAGGCGACAACATCTCCTAAAGATGCTACCTGAAGTGATGAAACGCGTTGAGGTTTTTCTTGTATGTGTGGAGTACTAATAATTGCATTACCTATATGCATGAATTTTTGAGGGAGGGCGGGTGGTTTTTCCTGCATGAAATAGTGCCTGCTCAATCAGTGTTAGTCGGGTAGTGTGGTGCAGGTGCTTCTCAATCAGTGTTAGTGCGGGTAGTGTGGTGAAGGTACCTAGGCCGGTGTTAACCAGCGGAAATCATTAGCAAGTTTCTAAATCCATAATTAACATAGATCCTGTTAAAACTAGTGTAACCAGAGGTTCTGACCTAAAATTTATTTATTAAAATCTGTATAAGCATAAAGAGAGAGTATTATTGATGACCATAATAGCTAAAATAAATTTATTTTTTTATTTATTTATTTATTTATGTCACAATAAAAAGTCTTACAATAAATATTATTTGTGATGATTCCTACTATAAGCTAGGCCTGTCCCGTAGAAATCATCTTTCAACATTCTTTCAAAATCAAGATGTAATTGGTTAAGTGTCTTCAAATTTGTTAAATCAAACTCAAAGCAAATGCCTACTTAAGCAAACTTAATTCAAAAATCTGGATTAGATCTCTGTACTTAAAACACTCTTACCCAGGGTACAGTAGTTGCTGTCATCCTCCGCAACAGTCCCCATGTAGACATCCTGACTTATGCTTAGCTTCAACACCAGCTCGGAAAGCCTACGGGCATTTACATAGGATGTGTCGGACACCAGGAAGAAGAAATTGTACTCCTCGAGGTAATTATCTGCAAGGTACTTCAGCGCATGGAACGGTTTGAGCATCTCTCGTGTGTCAGTAAAGCCGACAACATTGGCACGGCCTGGTGCTGCTTGCAACGCAGATGCAGCGATGAAAACACGAAATGCTGGTTGGAGGCGCGATGCAGTCTGATTGATAGCAGCTACTCTGGAGTCTAAGGCATCTTCAGAGCTCAATACTCCAGCAAGTAAAGAACCTGTAAATAATATAAAAATAAGTTACAATTTTGCTAAAAAACAAAAAAAAATTTAACTTTAAAAATCTTATGACAAGTTGGTATAAACAACAATATAGAAGCTTTGAGTCATTAGTATTATAGGTAGTGAATAAATTGGTGTATAAGTAATCCTAATATGGATTTGTTAACTTACAACATAGATTTAATATAGATGATAGATTGGCAATTGAATCCTGAAAACGAGACCAAAACTAGGTTACGCTAGTGTGCATAAAGTGAGCATGTGCGTGAGATAAATAGTGCAGGCACTGCATTGTCTGCTTGCTTTCGATATCGATTCCATCGAAACAGTTTACGTTGACGCAGGTGACTTATTTTTTAGTATTATTAAAAGAACGCCAAAAAACTGCAAGTAAATACCTAGATATGTTTTTTATTTTATAATAACTTATCCCCGAACAAAATCAATTTATTATAAAAAATATCGTAGGCTTTACTTGCCAGTATTTAACAATTTTGCCTCATTTTGCGATCACGATCACCAAAGTTGAAATAAAACATATATTTATTTTTCAATTACACATTACAAACGTACACTAAATAAACATATATTTAATGTTTAACTAATGGGGATTGATGGGGGCTTGAACAATATGGACATTGATCCAGAGCGTAATTTTACAGGCTGATCGCCTCTGTGTTAAAAACACTTAGGGTCCAAATGTAAACTGCAAATGCTCGAATATTTATTGGGCGAACATTCTTTTCTATTAGGCAATTTCAACCTTTTCTAACGTATTTTAACAATTTAGGCTTTACAATGTGAAATATGTCAGCTAATGAAATGTCGATAAGATATCATCGACAACGTCAATCACTAAAATACAAAAGTGACGTTAGTAATTGCTTAAATTTACGTATTTGATATTATTTTTAATTGAATTCATATGAATTTAAATCCTTGTCCTGATGAAATGCCCTATCAATTAGTATACAAAATTTTAGTCAAAGCTCTGAAACATTGCATTTTGCTGCTGGTAATCGCGATTGTGTGTTCCCTTTTTTAGATGAGTTACTTCCAGGTACTGAACATGTAACCATAATGAAAATACATCAACTCGACACTTTTTTACAATAATAAAAATGAAACTAGTAAAACTAAAGGGAATGTTGTGTTGCGCGTGACAGACGTCAGAACTCAGAAAAACGCTACGGGTTCTTAGCGTGTACGTGAACGGCCTTGTGATCTATCTCGTTCTATCGTATAGCTGCATTGTATTCTGTCTCTTTTCATTGCCAATCTATCAGCAGGATATTAAATCTATGACTTACAAAACAGTCATGTTGGAAATGATACACAATCTTTATGATTAACTGTAACATATACCTCGTATGCCCAGCTCAGTGCTGTAGTAACGCGGACGCTGCACACTTCGGCCAGCGGTCTGACCCGCGGGTCCGAGTGGACGCTCCTCCCTGCGAGGCTCAAATTCATCATTCAGAGCCGCTGTACTGGCCTCCGCGCATGCCACCACATCTTCTTCCAGAGGAATAGTAGCTAGAGCGACCCACAATCCTATCACCAGACCCACCAGGAAGTAGGAATTATGCTTCACTTGCGACACCACAAAACGAGACAACATTGTTCAGTCTTTAATTTGCACACATCAGCGCTGATATTTCAAATTGTTCATAACAATCTATCTAAGATCTAAATGGCGTGAAAGATATAGTTTGATTGAACGTAATGATAAAGAAAAGAACTTTAAAAAAGATAACAATTAAGTAGCCAACAGCACGCCTTACGTCAAACTGACATTTCTGCCACACTTTTTTTATGTTTATTATTTCTTTTCGGAACCGGCTAGCCTAGGGTCTAAGACTATGCTGCCATGTCATGAGTAGGAATTCTACAACTCCAATAAATCTACTAATATTATAAAGCTGAAGAGTTTGTTTGTTTGAACGCGCTAATCTCAGGAAGTACTGGTTCGAATTGAAAAAGTGTTTTTGTGTTGGATAGTTCATTTATCACAATTTTATAGGAATAATATAGTAAATAGTTTCGAGGAAGGCTTTAAGCTATATAACATCACGCTGCGACCAATAAATAGGAGCGAAGCCTCAGTGTCAAATATTGCAAAAACTAGGAAAAATAATTCATATTTATAGGCGTCCATTGCGTGCGCTGCGTAAACGGTCTAAGTTACCCAATAATTCATGCAATTTGTTTTTGTCTACATCTAAATCTATACCTACTAATATTTTAAAGAGGAAAGATTTGTATTTTTGTGTGTGTGTTTGTATGTTTGTAATGGATAAACTCAATAACCGCTAAACCGATTCAGCCAACAGCACGCCTTACGTCAAACTGACATTTCTGCCACACTTTTTTTTTGTTTATGTTCTTTTCGGAACCGGCTAGCCTAGGGTCTGAGACTATGCTGCCATGTCATGAGTAGGAATTCTACAACTCCAATAAATCTACTAATATTATAAAGCTGAAGAGTTTGTTTGTTTGAACGCGCTAATCTCAGGAAGTACTGGTTCGAATTGAAAAAGTGTTTTTGTGTTGGATAGTTCATTTATCACAATTTTATAGGAATAATATAGTAAATAGTTTCGAGGAAGGCTTTAAGCTATATAACATCACGCTGCGACCAATAAATAGGAGCGAAGCCTCAGTGTCAAATATTGCAAAAACTAGGAAAATTATTCATATTTAAAGGCGTCCGTTGCGGGCGCTGCGTAAACGGTCTAAGTTACCCAATAATTCATGCACTTTGTTTTTGTCTACATCTAAATCTACACTAATATTTTAAAGAGGAAAAATTTGTATTTTTGTGTGTGTGTGTTTGTATGTTTGTAATGAATAAACTCAAAAACCGCTAAACCGATTCTGATAAAAAGAGATGTCCCGTAACAGGCCCAGACATTGTACAGTATTCTAAAAAATCAAGAAAAATCTACTGACTTTGGGAAAAATACAAATAACTGTATATAACGTATAATTTAGCGGCTCAAAAATAAATACAATCTAATAAATATCCCTCTCAATTAAGCATACAAGATGGCGTTTGACGAAAAAAAAAGATAAACCATAAACTCTTAAATGTCAGTAGGGGTCAGATTTCCTTCGTCAATAATTGACATAACTGTTCTTTTCAAGTTTTTGTCTCTCGCACTCGTCATAATCTCACGTGAAAAGCTAATATTATATCTTTCGCAAATATATATCCTTTAGGCATTAAATAAGTTAAAACTCTTTGTTTTGTTGTTTGTTATTAATACAACAAGCACAAGTAAGCAAACAATATCTCTTGTTCGGATCGAGATAAGCGATTTTGAAATTGTCAATACTGACAGATGTCATCAAAGTGTCATCTTCCGCCATGATAGTTTTTGTTGTTTAGTATTGCTATTCTAATAAGTTTATTTTTGTTTGAGCCATTAAACGAAGCCATTTTAAAGAATTTGGATAAAAACAAAGTGTGGTAGGTATATTGCCCTAACTTTTGGCAATGTGTACAGGTTCTGGGCCTAGCCTTCACACAATTTGGGACAACTCCTTTGTACGATTGTCGATTAGACCTTGGGGAAGAATATAGACTAGCTAAGATTTCTAACCGACTTTGAAAAAGGGAGATGATGTTATTTTATTTTTAAAAAATACCAAAAATAAGTACTTCACGCGGACGAAGTCGCGGGCAAAAGTTAGTTTCTTATAATTTAGATGAAAGTGGTTTACTGGTTAAATGCCATCAATACTAAGAATGCTGCACCTGAGACACTATATTCTATCTGCCTTTATAATATACTTAGCAAGGTGATAGGTCGGTGTCTTTACCCCAAACTACTCGTATTATTTTCCTTCCGTTTAATCTAAGTCGCAGTCTAAGCACCGGTAGGTAAAATCACTAAAGGAAATATTATTACAAGTTTTGTTCCCAGGAATGTCCATACTCATAATGATCGCTATTGTGCACAGACTATAATTAGCGCCATCTTGTAAAATGATCCATAACTTCACCGATGAGGAAAATTTTCACACTTGCTAACTTGTAAAACACTAGTAAACAAAGTACTGCAATCACCCTAACGCAGGAAAATATCAAAAAATACTTTTGTTCTATGGCCCGTCCGGGTATTGAACCCGGGACCTCGGAGCAGGCGACACGGAGGTTGTCTTTTCTCTCTACCTAGTTTGGCCGCCCCGTTGGTCTAGTGGTTTTAATACCGGACCAAGATCTCGGGGCCCCGGGTTCGATCCCCGGGTCGGGCAACCAAAAAGTTTCGAATTTTCGAGAAATTGCTCGGGTTTGAACAAACGAACGAACGAACGAACCCGGGACCCCGAGAACTTGGCCCGGTATTCAAACCACTAGACCAACGGGGTGATAATAAAATATTACGGAATAAATATAAGTAGTAATAGTATTTTTGTTTGTGTGACCTAAGCTAAGCTTAAATAGCAATTGTACCTATTACATACCAAACTAATCATGGAATATTTATTTACATACCTACAGTAAACAAAAATACGGCAGAACACAAAGATCAAAATATACAGAATGACTTTTTCATCATCTTCAAATTTTTAATAGGCGGTCAGTATCTTAAAGAGCCCATTTAGGAAGTGAAAAATGTAAATCAAGTTTTCACCCGAAAATATTTTTCGCAACATAGTTTTTAATTTTTACAGTCCAAAGCCTGTTAAGGTATGAAGAGAAAATCAAAAATTATAAATAGTATCGTAATGAACGAAAGAGATGCGCATCTCGTAAAAAAGTGTTGCTAGGAGGCCGTATCAAACATTTTAGATTTTTGGCGGATATTTTCTAAGTCTTGTGCTTTATCTTGACATTTTTGTACTGGGCTATGCCAAAAGAAATATCGAAATAACTAACTTTTATGCTGTATATATCAGAGATAAGATAATATTATATGGAGCAACTCCAGTTTGTGTGCGACTTGTATAAATAAATCAAATTACTAGTCGATCGCTTTAGGGAAAAGTGAGTTTCCTCGAAGGGAATTTGACAAAGCGTTTTGAGGAAAATGCTGCAAGAAAATAAGACGAGTGATTATGCAAGGTAGATTTGCACGCAATTCGAAAAAAAAACGGCTACACTGTTTAATTTAGTATACACACCTTCCTATGCAAGCTCTCCGGTCAGCCGAATTTCATAAGATAGATCTTTTCTTTAAAATTTAATGACCAAATTAAAAATACAATGAATGAAATTTCGCCTGCCTCGAATTAAAATGTTTTTATAGAGGTAGCAAAGCTGTGGTAAAATTACGAATAAAAATGCAGTTTCCTATGAACAAACTTTGTAATTAATCACAAGTTGCTACAAAATAAGGCCTGTCACTGACATCCCTGTGACTTGTAAATCTTTTACGTTAGTATTTTCTCGTTGATCAGTGTTTCCGCATGTAGATTCGCGGTTGGCAGGCGTCGCACGTCTGCGGTTTACGTTCAATAAAGGAGACACATTTCGACTTTTGTAGAGGCTAGATCGGTTTACAGAAAAAGCTGTTTAAGATTTTTTATTTCCTAATGGCAGCCAAGCTTCACGTGTGATTTATTCAGCAATAGTTTGTAGTTCTTCATTAAACAATAAATCATAAAATAATGATACGAGGCGTCGAGTAGGCTCTTTTTTTCAGTTGAAAATGCACCTTTGTTCTGTTACAAATTTTCATTGTTTTTTTCTTCCTAAGGCGTGACGTCAGCGCACAGAGGAAAGCGCTCGCTCTTGCCGTTGCGCTTCTCCGACCTTTGCGACAGTCGGCCGCATCACGTACGCGTTACTCACCGAAACTCGTAAACAAAAAGCACGCTATGTGCCATTATCAGGATAATAATTTGTATTCAAGACAATGCGTGATGTATAACAAAAGTTTGTATTATGTTCTACCTAATTATGTTATTGTCATCATAAGTAATACGTTAAGTAGATATTTTAAAGTGGTTCGGGTTACCAAAGACTTTTTTCGCGCGACTGTTTTAATTACTTGAAAACTGTACTAATTCAGAACTTAGTTTTACTTTAAGTATAAAAATTTGTGACCTTACCTAGGCTTTAAAAGAATGTACCTAGTGCAACATCAATAATATGTTTTATTTAGATGTTTCAACGAATTCACTTTGAACTAATCTATTGACGCATCAGCCCCAGAATTAGTTAGATTATTTTCAATTGTACAATTAACTATTGCAATTGAATCTATAAGGTTAAAAAGTTATACGAAATTTTGTATGAATCATTTCACACTATCGCGGACGAAGTCACAACAATATCGTTATGTAGAAAAACATTATCATTGTTTAAGGAAAATATTTTATTATCTGTAGCTAATTAGCACCTCCGACATTTTATCGGTTTTTATTTTATTTGTAGGCTTCGAGCCATTTTAAGTCAATAATATCATAAAAACAATATCATAAATACTCTTTGAATTCACTGTAATTACCACAAAAATAATATATATTTTTTTGCTTCTCTTATTTATCGACGTCTGTAAAAGATATCTAAATGTTAAATCTAAATTTTTGGCGGTAAAACGAAGGCACAGTAAGCAAAATGAAACGTTGATTCACGTCACTCAAACATAATAAATGAATAAATGGATTACTTTTATTGCACAAAAACATGTAACAATAGAATATAAAACAGAAAATAAGTACAATAAGGCGGTTTATAAAATAATGACAATGAAATAAATATCTCGACCCCAGATGCAAAAGGTCTGATGTCAACATAAGGTATTCTCATTTTTTTGCATAAGAAGAACAGGCTTTCTGTTCTCTTTCTAACCCACTGAGAAACATATTTCTATCTCTTTTAGTTTCGGGGATACACAGATGCATAATGCTCTATGTTAGGAGTTTTCTAATTCATTAAGACCCAGAATGCCATATTTTAACTTACATATTTATGCTTTTAAATTTTTTAAACTCTGTATTAATGTATGTTAGAATGTGTTATTATGCTTCAAATTTATTCTTAACATCATCACGGTCCTTGTAAACTTGAGATGTTATGCTTCAAAATATTTTTATTATGCTTTAAATCGCAAGTTAACATAGAGCATTATGCTTCTAAAAATGTATGTTAATATTAGTTCTATCATTGTTTAAAGTGTTATGCTTCTAACGTTTTAAGTTTAATTTATTTACGCATATCAACATAAGACACTGTGCTTGTACTAACTACTATAAAATCTTCAATTGTCAAGTTCTATGTAAAGATATAAATTTATGCGTCTGACTTTTTCGTCGAACAGCGCCACGAATCGGGTGAGATCGGGAATTTCCGCCGAACGAACGACCGCGCTCGACATAAACAAACACTTGTTTACTTGCCATTCAGTGGAAGCCAGCCGGTACGAGACGACTACAATGTGATAGGGGTGGTACTTCTTACCCGCTAAGGCTAAGTAATTTATCTAAATATATCGAAAAAAAAAAATTGGGGGTCCAACCCCCTCCCCCTGTAAATTATTACTATTTTTTTTTTCAATGTACTGCGGCGCGCTTGAAACTTTATGCGATATAAAGGGTTTGAATGTTTTGAAAAAATGGCAAACGGTAGCTAATGACACTGGCTAACTAATCAATTACTATGTTTCATACGTTTAAGATTATTTTAGTGAGAAAAAAAATATTACTTAATTATTTTGTGATTTTAAAAACACTTTTTTTTAATGTTTTCAGAGATTACTTAAAAAAAAGGCCAATAAAATAGTTAATGATTTGCACATATTTAAAAGTATTTAAGTTTAAATTCTCTCTAAGGATACCAAAAACACAGCTGAACCATTTAAGAACCTAGTAGGTAAGGGAAATGTTTTCAAATTTTCGTTTTTTATCGCAAATCTTCATAAAATAAGAGTACCCACCGGAAACAAAGACAGAAATTGCAAAAAACTAATAAACAACTGAAATACATGCAACTCGAAACCAAGTAAGTACATTTCATTTCCGATTTGACCATTATAAAAGCCTAGTAAGTTACTTAAACCATTTCCAAACCTAGTAAGTGCATGGTCTTACTAGGTTTTGTAATGGTCAATGTGTCTTACTAGGAAATGAAGATTCATTTCCACCCGCCGCTTGACCAACACGAAGCTAGTAAGAGGGGGAAGAACTCCGCGGGGGCCTGAAAGTGTCTACCCTGCCGCTCAGTCCGTACTAGTATCCAGTACTATTAATAGTATCTGTAATCAACATACTATCAATAACCATGGGCTATTTGACCAAAGGTCACACTCATGTTATGCCCGCTGACTCAGTTCATGCAATTGAACTTAAGACGTGGAGACAAAGGAACATAATATATATGCGTTCCATGGCATCCAGGTCAAGAGTTCTGTAACAAAAACAAGCCTGGCAAAAGACAATGGAATACCTCTCCCAAAAAAGCCTTTAAAATAATTTTATTTGAATTCAATAGAAGAAGTCAAATTATTAGCAGGTTCAAGAAACCCACTTTACAAAACTAGGTTTGTTTGTTGGTTAGTCTAACTAAAACCTATATATCTTTGGGCATAGCTAATAATATTAAATTGAACACATTAGAATTAATTTACTTGCATGTAATCTTAATTTCATATAATTTATTTCTGTAGCCCGTTCCTTCTGGTCATGGTCTCTTCACTGTCAATCAACATCAATAATTTACCAATTCTCTTTTTAGATTTGTTTCCCAAATCTCTGAGCTGGATTTCTTGATGAAAAGATTCAATGTCTGCAATGTGCGTAAGTTGATTTCGGATCCACGTGTGTGTCAACTCAATAAAAGGATGAGATTAATAAAAAAAATCGTACCTTTGATGCCCGTATCAAGAAGACATTATATTTTCTGGTATAATTTACCTGTCAATGACGAATCATTATACCTTTTGTCATACCAGCAATCTACTACTCTTTCTACTACTCTTCTTCTACCTGGCGTTAATCCCGGCTATTTCCAGGGTCCGCCTTCTGATTAAGCTTACTCCACTTTGCCCGATCTTCAACATACTTTTAAGTCAGCTGATTGGCTCTCATTTCGGACTTGACGACGTCCAGCCAGCGCTTGCGAGGCCGACCATGGGACCTAGTCCCAAGCACTATATTCATGCATTTCCGACCAACGTACTCTATTGGGCATACTATCGCTCACGACACTCTTACAGTTTTTCCCCCACGTCACGTAGGACTACCTCGGATGGATGAGTTGCGTATGCGATTGTATCGCGTTACGCCGCTCATCTTTTAATTAATTTGGGTGGTGGGATCTACCTCTTAGTAGTCCACCCTGGGCAACGGCATCTTTGGTTTTCTAGCCAATGATGACGGCTAATAAGAACAGATCCCTCTGCGGTGGTAGGTCTCGTAAAAGGCTGTCTGGATGCTACCACCCTCCTGCAGGAGTCCAGCTCCAAACAGTTATGTAAACAGTCTCTGGGTAAGCTCGCTCCATCTTAGGCTTCTTCATAACCGAATAGTTAAATACGTATGTAGTCAAGATCAAGCCAAAAAATATTTTTTGTTCACTTTTAATAGTGAATTTTTTAAGTAACATTAATGGTGTTTGCTTCACTCTTACTATGTTTTAAATAGTTTTTGAGCTTTAGTTCGATCCTTATTAATCATTATCAAACCTAGGAAGTACTCATACTGGGTTTAAAGTATGGTTTCGGAGAGGTACAAAAGCTCCGTAGTAAAAAAATGTCCTTTGAAGCATTCCAATAACGTGACTGATTTTCCCGATAGAATGATAGCTGAATAGCCGAGCTTAACTTAAGCTTTTAATTTATTAGTTTACATTAAGTTATTATAATTAACAGTCTTTTATAGCAGAGATTCAATTTATTAAATTGTTTTTGTTATAGGCATAAAGAAGTTTTGCAATGATTGTCATTATAATTATGTCACTTATAAGAGCTAATTATTATTACCACTATCTTATTGACTTAGTTATTTGTATGACTTCGAAATCAATATTGAAATTGTTCATAAATTTTAAGTTCCTTGTTAATAAAAACAAAACAAACAATACCTATTCAACATTAATTTTGATCACGTTCATCGTTTTATTAAAGCACCTAAATACTCGTAGTAACAAAAATACTTGTTTTATGGAATCAGAAATAACAAGGAACACAAACACCCAGGCAATCTCATTTCTTACTGATATTATAAATACGAAAATATGGATGGAAATTTCCGGAAAAAGTATTTATTTCTGATAGTTACTCCACGCTCCACGCGATTACATTTACAAGAAGAGTAATTTTTACATTCACCCAACCGGTAATCGACATCGGGGCCTTGGCAATGGCGCCACCTTGGACACCGATATGTAAGCCTCTCCACCACGGAGGACGTCATTCATATTAATTCTCTCAAGTCAACTCCATTGACATGGCAACTACAGGCGAAGACGTCAAAGATATCAGCTTAAAACAATGAACAATGCCGCGCCTTATGATATTCTCAATAAAGCAGCAGAAGGTTGCAAGGTGGCGGAAGAAGATCTGAATGCATTTTAATATATATTAACATATTCTTTAGGTTTAACATTATTTTGACAAGTCATCATCATCAGTCAATAGCCCATTGGTGGACAAAGGTCTCTCTTCAAAGAATTTTGCTATATTCGCCACGCTTGGCAGGCGGGTTGGCGATCGCAGTTTAGGGAAGTGGTAGGAAGACGCTGCTGCCCGTCTCCTTCTGTCAGTATTCCTATAGTCGCCTCTCACGACACCCATAGGAGGAGAAGGGTCGGTGCCACTTCTCTAACGTGCCGGCACCACATGACAGGACATTTTGACAAGATTACAAACATTTCTTTTCAAGTTACGCAGTAGCCTGACTGAGTGACTGATCATCTTTGATATTTTGATACACAACACTCGGAGATTATTATTGATATAAATAAACGTTTTGTGGCTGGTTTATTATGTGTTGACTATATTGTACAAATCAGTCTATAATAGTGGATAAAATTTTGTTGTTTAAGCGTAGCGGCAATACTTGCAAACTCCACACTGTGACCAACAGGTCTTACAAGTCTTCAGGTTACTACAGGTTAGCATGTGTAGCAATAAAACTGCTCATTTGATGTTAGCTAAAGTTGTAATATTTTAACTATATTTTCTCATCAACATAAGCGGATTGTGATCATTGATGTGGATCAATCCACACCTTAATGTAAGCCTCTCCTAAAACAGGATTTGCTATGCTTACGGGCGGGTTGGTGAACACTTTTTGGTCAAATGGCGAGAAGAAGATAAACTTGTAACTATGTTATATCAAGGTTATAATATCATACAATAAGTCATAATACAGAAGACCAGCTGCCCGCCTTCTGTTCGACAGCCATAGGAGAGATGAAGCTATTAATGCGATGATGCTATTTTATTTTTTAGCCATCACACGACTCCCAATAATCTGTAAACATTAGCGCCATCTTTTCTCCTTGCAAAAAGTATGTACAACCAGTACAACATAGGCTATAAAGAAGTACTATTTAGACTTTAATTTCAAACCGTATTGTTTGTTAAGGTAAATTATAAAAGCCCTAGCACGTGTTTCCCGCTGTTTATACCTAAAGCATGCGTGCACGCAGCGCTCAGCGCGTGCGCACAGCGTTTAAACGGCATCGCGCCCGACGACCACGCCGCAGTGCCTTACCGGTAAAGCTCTCTAGCTAACCTCTGCTACACTTGTGTACTTAATATTTGTGAAACAAATAAAAAAAATATTATAAAACTATTTCATGGAAAATAACAAAGGTGTTTCTAAAGGCAAATCATGTTATAGAAATAAATAAAATAAATATTGGATAATATTGCAGGGAAATATTGTTCTGCTTTCACGTATTTTGGAGTAACAAAAGTGGCTGCGTTTTCATATATGGCAACTCTTCTAACCAGATCAAGAACTTTAAATTTTGACTTCTCTATCATAAAATTGATAATAGTAGTGCCAAGGGGAGTGGATAATAATTATAGTAGTAGAGAGAGTTAATACCCGGTGTGCAGATGACGGTGGTACCTGAAGTGTCGCGCGTTCGAGGCCTGTGCCATCAGCTGCTGATGGTCATTCTAAGTAAGTATTGGTACAATAAGGTGGAGTGTTTGAGGTAGCACTAAAATAATATCATCTAAGCATTCTATTAGGGGTTAAAGTATGAAATTGCCGTTTTGTATGGACGAAATCGAGAAAAGTCATTTTTCCATACTAACAAAATTTTAGTTTTTTTAAAAACGCCCCAACCGTTTTCGATGCAATTAAAGGTAAAAGTTAGATGGTTATAAAGCTACGCATTATAGTATTTAAATTTCTGAAAATCAAAGAATATAATACATATTTACATACTTAATTGAAGCAAGAAGGTCAGCTGACACATAGTAAGGGGTCTTTTCAACGACTTCCCTTGAAGTAATTGGCACTAGTATTGCATTTTTTTTTTGTCAAAAGTTACTTTGTTTAGTTTTTGATACAATACAAAAAGAATTACGCAATAATATGACTACACTTAAGAGCTATAAACAAAATAAAAAGCGGGAAAATAATCGTCATCTAAGCATTCTATTTAATGTCATATGGTTTAGTAAAGTAAAGGAACAACGAATACTCATCCCACTGCTGGGTAAAGGCCTACATAATTTAATTCAAGTTACTACAGCAATGACGGGTGCAGACGTAGGTGATCACCACGCTTACCAATTATGTGTTAGGTTGATAATCAAAAACCCGAGCATTTTCGAAACTTCAAAACTCTTGTTGCCCGACTCGGGGAACGAACCCGAAATCTTTGAGCCACTAGGTCGATAGGGCGTTCTCTCTGTGATTTAAGCTGGCGAGGTGTTTGATTGTAAATACAGGACTGAACACGATACGGTGTTTGGTGTTTCGGAGTTTTGGTCCCGTTACAGTGGCCGTGTTCAGAAACATTAAGCGCCATGGGGGTCACCGATGATCTACAAACTTTTTAGTAAGGATCCCTAATCTTTTCTAGATACGAGTACAAATATAGCCTATGTCACTCAAGGTGAATGTAGCTTGTACCAATGGTGAGATAAGTTTTGAAATAGGCACAGTAGTTTTTGAGTTTATTCATTACAAACATACACACACACAAAATTTCATATCTTTCCTTTTTATAATATTAGTGTAGATTCAGCAATTTAATTGCAATTAATTATTTAAACTTGAAAAATTGTCTCAGGCGGGACTCGAACCAGATCAAAGTGTCTCGGTGGCTTAATTGTAAAGCGCCGCGCCCGGCATGCATGGAGATGTGGGTGCGAGCTCCGTCAGAGACATATTTTTAAACCGACTTCAAAAAAAGGAGGAGGTTCTCAATTCGACTCTTTTTTTTTTACAAGTTTAAATACTATTAAAATTTAAAGTATGTCTAATTCCTCTACAGTTAATGGCTCAAATGGTAATAATACCTTTTGAATTTGTATTTGCCATCGTGGATTAGTCAGCCTAGACCCTGCGTTACCGTGTCTAGCTGCTTCCAGGGTGCGCCGCTCATCTGCGCAGGTGTTCTCTGGTGTTCTGACGATCGGTGCGAGTGTGGTTATCCCGTACAATCAATGGACCACCTATTATCCTGCCCCGCGTGCCCCGAAAGCTGCTCGCACGAGGATCTCCTTTAGGCCAATGAAAGGGCAGTAAAAGTGGCTGAGTTTTTGTCTAATAAAATTTGAATTTGCTTTCGATTCGAACAAGAAGAAGAAGAATACCTTTTGAAAGCAAATTAATTGAGTACTGTAATAGATTGAATAGGTTCGGTAAATTATTGTAATCGATAGGCAAACGATCCCAAAGATCAAACTTCATTTCCTGATAATGCTACAGGTATTCACTTACGTGAATCATAATATGGTAATTAGCAAAGAGCCGCACAAAGGTTTCGTGGAGGTAATTGAATTAAATATCACTTTACATAATATGACGAAAAATAAGGAAACATTATCCTTTAGGAAACTATATAAGACGTATAAGACGCATTTTTAAATGATTACTTATATACGAAACAACTACAAAACTTTACAAAGTATGAATGAGTCCAAGGTTTCCATATTTCTACAAAATTACCATACAATTTTGTACCTTTTGTATTTTTGTAACTTTGGAATAAATATAATATTATGTATAAAGCTTCGAATCCATTTAAATTATTTTTGGTATGGAGATAAGGACTTTATATCCTGGGAAAGGAAAAAAGAGATTGGCACAGACAACCGCCTTGGATACTGTCGTGGGTTCAATTCCCATGCGGAAAAATTACAAGTATTACAAGCGCTAAGATTTACATTATCTTCGTTCACACTTGTACTCGTATCTAAAAAATCACTATTTCTACATCGAGACGTGACAATTAAATCTTACGTTTTCCTTCTGCGTAACCGCAAAACGAGTTCACGTAAAACCCAAGGGTCATTGAGTATTGAGATGATATCTAACAACATGCGAGTACTGAAAATATAGATAATTCGCTAGCGCTTCGCCCACGATTCCGTCCGCGTGGGATTTGGCTATATCGTTTGTATCGCTCTGCTAAGACATCACTTCAAATATTTGCAAATCTCTGTTAGGTAATCGTTTTTAAATGTAGGAAATATTAATACGCATACACACTTTCACCCCACTTTCAAACCCTGTAAGGGATAATTGCAAGTATAATATTAAAAGTAACAGCCTATAATCATCCCACTGCAGGGCGCAGGCCTCCATCATTGAATTCAAGTTACTACAGCAATGATGGGTGTACTGGCATAATCACCACGCTTGCCAAATGCGGGTTGGTGATCATAAACCCGAGCAAAGTTCGAAAATTCGAAACTTTTTGTTGCCCCACCCGGGGATCGAACCTGGGACCCCGAGATCTTGGCCCGGTATTTAAACCACTAGACCAACGGGGCGATTGTAGTATAATATTAATCCTATATAATTTTCAGGGTCTTAAACTATCTCTTTACTAAATTTTATTTATATTGATGAAGAAATTATTTTCAAGATAGAAACTATCCAATCTTGTGATTTTCAGGGTCCCAAACTATCTCCATACCAACTTTTATATAAAACAGTTAAAAAGTTAAAGATTCCGCATTTAAAAACCAAGCTTCCTTTTGACCTATTCGAGGAATTAATCCCTTAATGATAATCTTGTATCAACCAATAATCTTATATCTTTTCCAAGTATTAGCGTTAAGGTAACGAACAGACAGAACTTTTTCTCAAAAGGAATCAAGGCTAGTTATATATTATAATCTTATTATTAAAGATAAACTTGATTATGTTTCTTAATACATAATATACAGAAATGCATGTTTACGTAGTAAAAATGTTATTATTACACACTATATGTGCTAATTAACAGTTATATTGCAGGTAAGTCCCCGGCAGCTATCAATAATTATTATTATTCAATAATTAGCAGATCCATCAAGGCATTGAGTCCGACCATATCTATTATATGATCGGAATTAGACACAATACTTAGAAACAGTAATGTGCAAATAATCAAACAAATCATAGCCTAAGATCCCACCATACAACGACCTTCACCGAGCTGTTTATTGGATGAAAGGTATTTTATATACAATTAAATATGCCAAAAAATATATTGCAAATGGGTTGCCCGAAAAATTTCAGTCCAGAGTAGAATTTTTAAAATTTGACAACCGAATTTCATGACTTTTTTTTGCATTCAACCGTATACCACCGTGTTCATAAATGAATAATATTTATTTGTATTTAACTTTATTTAATTAACCAGATCGGTGCAAGTTACTAGTTCGATTTACCTGTTTATATCTGCCTACTCAAGAGTTGTGACGGGAAAAAAATAGTCAACCTAACGTTTGCATATTCTTTGGGCTTCATATTTTCGATTGGTATGAAATTTGTCTATTAACCAAACCAGTAAAAAAAATTAAATTGAAATAAAAAAATTTTTTGTTAATTAATCATACTCTGGACTGAATTTTTTTAGTCATACCCATTTGCAATATATTTATTGGCATATTTAATTGTATATAAAATACTTTTCATCCAATAAACAGCTCGGTGAAGGTCGTTGTATGGTGGGATCTTAGACTATCAGGAAACATTTTATAATGGCAAAGTCCTGAATGGGAATTGGTTATTATAAGTATATCGCGTTCCCGATTAAGCTCTCCTTGTCCTTAGAGATAACTTCAATTTTTTGCAATAATTAATGTTAATAAATAAAAATAAATATGTAGTTATGGCACATCCTAAATAGAATAAACCGAAAATTGCAATCAGATTTATCAAACGCTCAAAATTTATGAAGTTATACTAGATCAAAGTTAGAAGGTCCTTAACTTAACATAATAGGGGTTAAAGTATGAAATTGCCGATTATTTTCCCACTTTTTATTTTGTTTATAGCTCTTAAGTATAGTCATGTTATTGCGTAATTCTTTTTGTATTATATCAAAAACTAAATGAAGTATCTTTTGACTAAAAAAAAAATGCAATACTAGTTAGCCTATTACTTCAAAGGAAGTCGTTGAAAAGACCCCTTACAATGTGTCAGTTGACCTTCTTGCTTCAATTAAGTATATTTGTTTTATATACTTTGATTTTCAGAAATTTAAATACTATAATGCGTAGCTTTATAACCATCTAACTTTCACCTTTAATTGCATCGAAAACGGTTTAGGCGTTTTTAAAAAAACTAATCACGTCATCGTCAGGGGTTTAAGGGTGAAAAGGGGGAGGGGGGTTCCTTAAATCTTGCTGAAAAACAGCACCTGATTACCTAATAGACAGCCTACACGTTGTTAGGATGCTAAATGTCCGTTCCTCAGAACGAGAAGCAAGTTATTCTACTCGTTTTATTACATTGTGTAAGAATTTAGAAGATTCTTATAATATGCAAAATTGAAATCAATTAGGTAATTTCCACGGCCGTAGCCGCTACCTCCTATAAACGCCCTTAATGAAATCAAGCCACGTTTACTATCAGGTCACGGGTGTTACGCCAATCAACACGTTGAATGAACTTAATTGATTAAAAATCGCAATATTTTGTTCTACTTTAAAGTCAGGTAATCAAATCGTGCTGGATTAAATACTTATTGGTACGTTTCGTATGGCGCCGGGCGCGTTGAAGGAATAGAGGCTTGCTCTTGGCTCAACTCTGAACCCTGGAGTTGAGAGGAAGCCTACGATAAAGCGAGCTTCTAGAAGCAACTTATTCACTCTAGCTTAACAATGTTGGGGTTGTAGTCATTATAATCGGTCCATTCTTTTAGAAACTATGATGCCACAGACAGACGCACAAACACACAAACACAGACAGACAGACATGTCAAATTTATAACACCCTTCCCACAGACAGAGTCACACAGACACGCACACACACAGACTGATATTTAGCGTCAGAGGTTAAAAAGATGTAAAAGTATCTCATACCACTTAACCAATCTCATATTTTGCTATGATAACACATTGTGGAAAATTATTCTTTCATTCATAAAAACTAAATTTAAAAACGAGCAAGTTTTGCTTCAATAAACAGGGTCATAAAGTTGCGTAGTTGCACGACGACAAATTTCTATTTACTTGATTTTGTTGTCCAATAATTTCATATCGTTCGTAATTTTATTCTTAACATAGCAATCATTCGAATACTAAAAAAATGTTTCAGTAAACGTGCCAACGGTGTCCCTCGGACTGGCGATGGGGTGGGTCTCTCTTGTGAGCGGGGAACGCGCGAGCGGGTCCCCGGCGCGGGCGGTGGCGGCGGCGGCGACTACGTTCCTCGCGTCGCTTGTGGGCGTGCCGCTCAGCGCGTGCGCACTCGCCTACGGGAGGAAATTCGCGCTCATCGCCACTTCGGGATGCTTCGTGGTCAGTTTTTAGGTCCAACCCATAGATATACATAAGAACTAGAAAGGCGATGTAGGCGGGGAAGGCACGTCACAGAGGTTATGAGCAAATGCTCAACTTCTACCCAAACATGAATGTAAGTGAGTGCTGTGATTGGTTTCTTTTGACGTAGCGCAACCCTATCGCGCGACATCATAGGAAGATTTGCAAGCATAATGCCAGAAACGCAAAATGCCAGATTCGTAAAATGACAGGTGTCCACCAGATTACGCAAAATGACAGAACCGTAAAATAACAATTACGCAAAATGACAAATTCGTAAAAAGACAAATACGCAAAATGACAGATATCCAAATCGTCCAAATATAAAAAGGCACAAAAACAAAAGCTCTAGAAGTCTAGACAATGTAATATGCGTCATTAGTCTTCAATTTCGAAATACTATTAAACGTATGAAACATTGCAATCATTCGCTATGGCTTGATGCGCCATCTGGTGATACGAAGATGTTAGTTTTTCTTAATGTTTAGTATAAAATAACAGATATGGTAACGAATTCGATTGATTGGCGTTCTTTGAACTCGTTTATGTATGCGAAAGCTTGTGTTTATTATGTGCACAAGTAGTAGTGGGGCGCAAGCGGCGCAAGCGGCGACATCGGCTCTCATCGTAACCTTTTTCCATGTTATATGGCGTTAACTTTAGTACCCGTTAAATTATGTTGAGATCCAATAGTATTATTAGTCATTATCACATTGAATGCCTATTTAATACTGAGACGTAGGTTGGATTCCCACCTTATTATCAGAGATGTTCGCGTAGGCCCAAATTATTTAAATGTGTCTTTAGTTAATATTTTATTAAAAAAATATATTAATTGGAATAAATTTTAGTAAAAAAAAAAGGATAATCCACGGCGCCGTGTAGTCGGCCTTGATTAATTGTTTTATAAAAGATCAAACCAAGATAATCTCTCCTCCCCACGGCGCCGCAGAGTGCTCGGCCGCCCGCTCCCCTACGGCGCCGTGGGAGTGGCCTCCTACGGCTCCACGGCGCCGTGTATTAGGCACTCAATGTGTTAATGTCATGTTGTACTTATTCGATTGATATAGGTAGTACAAAAAGTGCGCCCTTATGTCAAACGGGTACAAATTCACTTAAAACACTTTTTTGACGCTTTTTGTGTTGACGGCCCGATTTAACATTTGTGAAACGAAAGTACCTGGATGACCGAACTGTTTTTTTATAATTCATTTTAATTTCAGTTAGTAGGTAGGTACCTTAAAAAATATAAGTACTAAAAAAAAGGGTATAAATAATCATCTGAACTAGAACCCAGACCCGAAAAAATGTAGAAATCCCTTTTTTCTACATTGACCCGTAATGGAATCAAAATTGTGATCTAGGAGCAGGCGACACTTTAAAATTTGTGTGTACGGCCACGGAGGTCATCAACGTTAAATGTTTTTACTTTCAAGGAATTGTATGATAAGATCGTTTCTTAGAGGAGTTGCAGTGAGTGATCGAGTGTGGTCTGGTGTGGCAGGCGTGCTGGTCGCTGAAGCTGTGCGGCGACGGCTGGTGGGTGGCGGCGGCGCGCGTGGCGGCGGGGCTGGGCGGCGCCGGCGCATACTCCGTCGCGCCGCTCGTCGCTAGGGAGGTGAGGAAGTGGGGAGGCTGACAACTGATCTACCTAAATCATGGACGTAATAACTATATTACGTTTATGACCTAAATCAGTAATGTTAAAATTAAAAGCTTGGTAACGTTTGTAACAGAAGAACGACTTACCCTAATCAGCACTGACTGTCCATCTCTTTTACATTAGTTCAATTCCTATTAAGTCATGTATGTAGTAGATACGTAATGTTGAATATGAATTTTGAAGGGAATTTTTTTTTATATGTTAGGTAGTTAACAGATTTTTACCTACATTTAAAATTACTTCCTTTCAAATAAAATACACACACACAAAGTGCTAAATCAACGGCTGTGACAATCCAATTTAAAAAAAATCAAGATACATTTGAGAGGATGCTGATTAAGATAGGTAAATGGTCATTTTGAGAAAATGTATTAAAACATTTTATCTGCAGCTGCGGGCGGAACCTTAAAAACCGGTGTGTACGCCATTCCGCCACGGAAATCGTTCGTCATATTGACTCCCGACACAAAAACCATTTTTTAAATGTTACGATGACACTAATTATGTTCTTTTTTTGTATGTTTATTCTATACAGATGTGCGAGAAGCGCGTGCGCGGCGCGGCGGCGGCGGCGCTGGTGCCGGCGCACAACGCGGGGCTGCTGCTCATGTACCTCGCCGCCGAGCTCGCGCTGCCGCACCGGTACGCGACAGACCTTGCATTCCCTTAAGGCGACTACTAGAGCTAAGAGCTGCCCTCTATTGATTTACGGCCATTTCCAATAACCTATCTATCCTCAGTTTTGGCATATCGGAGATAGGAAACAGTTTCTATCTCTGTTTTTGCCGTCCAGAGAAACAAAGACAGAAGTTGTTTTCTATCTCCGATATGCCAAAACTGAAGATAAATAGGTTATTGGAAATGGCCGTTAATTTTATTACTTCTAAACAAAATCAATTCTCATAAAACTAGAAAAAAAAAGTAACAACCCATTTTCGCTCACTGTTGAGCACGGGTCTCTCTCCTTTTTAAGGAGAGGGCTTAAGGCCTTAGTACCAGCACGCTAGCCTAGTGCGGGTTGGTGGACGGCGAGGGCGACGCTGTGGCAACATCAACCCGCGCCGTTGGACGTTTCTCAGCCGCCCAAAGGCCTCCAACAGGGCTTAACTACTGTTATCTCATGATAACAGCCAGGACCGACGGCTTAACGTACCCTCCGAAGCACAGAAGCGCTCAAGGTATGATGCCACAAACGGTCACCCATCCAATTAGTGACCGCTCCCATCGTTGCTTAACATTCGAGACAGAAACTGATCACGAAGAAGCATTGGGCTATGAGAGTTAAAAAAAAAAAAAACTAGAGTACCATCATTATAGCAAATTACCTCTAGTATTTATTGAATCACTGTTAACTGCGTTTTATTCTGGCGTTCTTTTGTATTGTAAATTATTGCTAAAAGCGGCCGCTTTTGGCGTTAGCGACAAATTCGACTTTGTAAAACACTAAATGAAAACTTTGCTGTGATTCAATAAATACTAGACGTAATTTGCTAAAATGATACTCACTGTTCTAGTTTTTTGAGAATTGATTCAGTTTAGAAGCAATAAAATTAAATCAATTGGGGGCAGCACTTGACTCTATTAGTCCCCTTAAATACGACTCGTTGCTGTCACAGCAGCTGTAACACAAGCTGTTCAGACATTTGCTTTAAGAGAATCGCACTGCAGCTCATAAATGACTCGGGCGCTTCATGATTCGTCAATAAGTCATGATTTGGCCGATTTGAAACACACCATATCACGATGTTGAGGCCCCGATTGTCTGCATGCTCCGTTGGTCTATTAGTGATTTATATACCGGATCAAAATCTCGGGCTTCTAGGTTCGATCCCCGGGTCGAACAACAAGAGTTTCGAAGTTTTAAAAATTGCTCGAGTTTATGATAGTAATTTGGAACTCGCATTCGGCAGTGGAGATGGATTATGCCTGCACCCATCATAGCTGTAACGTAGGTAACGAGAATTCAATGATGGAGGCCTTTGCTTTACAGTGGGATGACTAATAGGCTATATTTTTATATTATAATAATAATAAATAAATATTTTAAGACATGCCTCACTGGGCCACACAGAGCCATCTAGTCTCAAATTAAGTTACTATTAAGTACCCTGTCGTATGGGGTACTAGACAACCGATAAACTTACTTATATACTTTTTTTTTGTAAATATTATTTTTTTTTTTTTTTTTTATTTGGAACAAAAAACAATTACATATTATGGCTTACTAACTAAGTAAAATAAATTTGACAATCTTACTAAATATGTAACCAACTACTTTGTTCGCAATATAATTTTAAGTGAGATTATTGAGATAAACACTGTGTTTGACTCTAAACAGGTAACAATAAGTCTTTATGAGTATAAATGAAGTTCCTGCAACCAGAATATTAAAACATAATAACAATTATACAATCAAAGCAACTATGCAACTATAGCATTTGCAGCTACTGTAGGTACCTTCACGTAAAAACTGTGAAACACCATTTAATCGTTGAGTATTTTTAATTTGGAATGGATTGCCTTTTATAAACTGGCCAAGGGATTGTGTGAATAGATCTATCTGAGAAAATTGTTTGTTGAACGAGTACATTATTCGCCGTAGCGGTGCGCGGTGGCCTGCTATCGTCCTACAGAGTCTAGGAGCGAAAATGCCATGTGAGCGACTATCACGTATACGTTGGGAGCGACTGGGTAATTGATAATATATGTGGTCAGTCAAAGATGTACAGTCATACTGATTACCGAGGACTTTGCACAAAACGACTTGATCCAAAAATGATCTTCTAGACTCTAACGTCAAAAGCGAGTATTTTTCCAAAAGTCTATTATATGAAAGTTTATTATGAGAACATTTAAAATTAACAGAGCGAATAAACTTTTTTTGAACCATCTCAAGCTGATGAATATATTTTTGAAAATAAGGATTCCATACGACAGAAGCGTATTCAAGTTGAGATCTAACGAGGGTTTTGTACAGCATTAAGTAAGTTGATGCATTCTTAAAATCTTTACAAGTTCGCATAACAAGCCCATACAACTGATAAGATTTATTTATTATAGAATTTATATGTGTATCTAAATGTAATTTTGAGTCGAGGTAAACACCCAAATCCTTTATAGTTTCAACCTTTTGAAGTTTAGTACAGAGAAGTTCATAATTAAAGTTAACAGTTTTTTTGTTTTTTGTGAAAATGATAACTTTACATTTAGGTATACTTAGCTGTAATTTATTATCTACACAATATTTAGAAAGGAGATCAAGATCTTCCTGAAACTTCATACAGTCATTCATATTCTCTATGATCCTGTAAATCTTAAGATCGTCTGCATATAAAAGATAGTGAGTATTTTTAAAGCAATTGCCAATGTCATTTATAAACAAGACAAATAATAATGGCCCTAAAATAGATCCCTGAGGTACTCCGGAAGTAACATTTATTTCGTGTGCAGAAGTGTACCCATTCACAACCAACCTCTGAGATCGGTTAGAAACATAAGAAGAAAACCAACGCCATAAACTTCCGCGTATTCCGTTATATGCAATTTTCTGCAACAATATAGCATGATCTACCTTATCGAAGGCCCTGCAAAAATCAGTATAAACAGCGTCAGTTTGGAGTCCCCTATCCATATTCTCAAACAAAAAAGTAGTATATAACAAAAGGTTAGTGACTGTGGAGCGGTCTTTAATGAAACCGTGTTGTTCAGGCATAATTAGGCGATGTAATCTGGGATATATAGTGCCGTGTACTAATCCTTCCAAAACCTTCGAGAAGGTAGAGAGCAGAGAGATTGGCCGGTAGTTTTCCACACAATTTTTTGGACCACTTTTATGTATAGGAGTGATGTTCGCAGTTTTCCAATGACGAGGAACAATCCCTTCCTTCAAACTGCGGTTGTACAGATAGAATAGTGGAATACTGATAGAATCAGCCACTCTTTTAATAAAAAAGGGTGGTATTCCATCGGGTCCAGGGCTCTTGGTAACGTCCAATGACTTCAGTGCGGTCACTATGGTATTTTCTGAGAAACTTAAATCAGTTAAAATATCACAGCTTTCCGACACGGATTCCATGTCAGGCTGCAATGGTGTCACTGTATTACTTTTTTCATAAACTGAAGCGAAGAAGTTAGAGAATAAGTTGCAAACAAGTTCAGGACTAGATGTCTTATTATTACCGTAATGCATTGTATCAGGAATGCCAGATCTTTTTTTTTTACTATTAATATACGACCAGAAAAATTTAATATCTTTTTTAATGCCGTTTTCTACATTTTTAGTATACGTCCTGAGACATTCAGATGATAGTTTTTTAAATCTTTTTCGATATAATGAAAATTGTTCATAGTCTGAGATATTTTTATAAATCTTCCATTTTACCCAAGCGCGTTGTTTCGATTTAAATATATGAATCAAGGGTCGCGTAAACCAAACAGGGAAGTCATTGGACCCGCCAGGCCGCAGTGGAATGTGTTCTTTAATAATATTGTTTAAAATATCGTAAAAAAGATTTGTAGCCGAGTCTAAAGAGAGCCCTCCCAGCCTATTATTCCAGTCAACATTACGGATGGCATTATTTATATCAGTGTAATTCCCCTCTATAAAACGATACCTTAATATAGAGGGTCTAGACATTGTTTTATTAAGCGCATTCCACGACAAAAGTGCATTAAAAGGAGGATGATATGGATCAACCGGTACTAAAGGATATGCGGTGGGCTCACATAAAGACATGGTATCGTTAGTCAAGAACAGGTCGAGTATGCGGTTTTTGCTATTTTGTATTAAATTATATTGTTGGCAATCAGTAATAGATATAAAGTTAAATAGGAGCAAGCTCGTATCCCTACCGTTACTTTGGACATCAGGGATTGAAATATATACTTATAATATATAGAAAACACCCAGACCAATATTATGATGTGTCTAATAAACAATTATGCATATCAAGAAGACAAAAATATTGATTTATATTGCTATCTTATACATTGACCCTTTTCAGACCAAAACCAATAAGAAAAAAGTTTCCTGAATTTAGGAAACGAAAATCGTGGTAGGCTACTCTGCCTGGATTCTCAAAACTATATACATTTTAATCCCTCAGTTCCCGAAAGGGACTATAGTCCCTTTTTTATATGACTAATGAGCTTTCGGGAACTGAGGGGACTCACGCGAATCTCCCTTATACGTAGCTTCTAAACCTGCTACCTATCTTTTCTCAGCATCATATGAACATAAAAGTCGGTGGCTACGAGCTGAAGTAATAAACGCGGACGTATAATTTCAATAACTGTTTATCGGTGTGGTCGGCTGCTAACGGCGGCGGATTATCATCGCCTGCACCGGGAACAGAAAAATTCAATTAAACACGCGGTGGACTAATAAACACAACTCAATGAGCACGTGCGAATTGGAATTCTTTTGTTAGAATTAGAAATAATGTTAGATATCGCTGCAATTTAGTCGCATTACGTTAGCAAATCTGTTAACGTGTTGAAAATTCTAAGTGATTTTTGCCGCGGTTTCGTAAGCGTGGAATTTTTATTTTATCCTACGGGAACCGTACATTTATTCGGTATAAAAAGAAGGTACCTACTCTATGTACCATTACAGCTAATAAATCCCTGCATGCCGAAATTCACTCGGATACGTTCAACCGTTTTTGGCGTGCAACAAGCATCCATCCAAACCTTCACATTTATGACCTGATCCACATACTTACAGACTTTCAACTTTCTGCATCTGCAGTTGTAATGTGATTATAGTAAGTAGTCTTGCTTAATATATAGTCTATAGTCACAAGGATACAAACTGTAATACATTATCTTCCAGGACAGTGCTTTGGATCTGCCTGGGCATATCCATAGTGCATTGCGCGGTGTTCCTGCTAGTGCCGGAGTCGCCGGCGTACCTTGCCGCCAACAATAGAGACAAGGTAATGCATTTGACATGTGTCTTAAAGTTTCCTGTTTTGTAAAGTTTGGTATAGGAAAAGGAGGATTTGGCCATAAATGCAGTTTGGCCATCCTTTATTCGCCTCTTAAGACACCCATAGAAAAAGATATCATGATGCTATTTTTTTAACGTGCCAGCACATACACCTCCAAAAGCCTGATTTTGTAAGCTTTTATGTGTTTTAGTTCGTATTGTGGTGTTGTTGTTAAGTGGAATAGCAACACCAGTTCTTGTCTCAAAGAGACGACAAAACGAGAAACAACCAGAGGAGGACAACCATTGGTCAAACTGAGATCACATACTCGCCTGCCAAACGTGATGGTTTTTAGAGAGGTCTAGAAAATATCCATGGATTGAAGTGAGCTAAAGATGTCGACATCAAACCCAGACCCAAAAGATGGCCCTATAGTCTTACTCTTTACACTGGATTTCGTTCGGGGATAGGATTGACATCGAAATCTTTCGTGTGCTAAATGGCACTCTAGAACGCTACTCTAAAGCCTAATCGTTATCACATTTTCGTGGAGTCGCATTGGACATTGCATTAAAGTCGAACCGAGTGTCACATGAGTAAGCCTGCTAGTGTCACTATGAAAACCGGTGTGTACTCATTCCGTCACGGAAGTCATTGATAGTATCCTCGTCAACTTTAGCATCACACCAAAACACCATGTTTCCCAGGAGGCCGTGTCCTCTTTGGCCTGGCTGCGTGGTGTAGATGTAGAGCACCCTTCGCTGGCAGAGGAGCTGGCGGCGCTGCCTCCGCCGGACGCCGCGGGGATTAGCTCGCTCGCGCTGCTCAAGGATATGTGTGAGTATTTGTCACTGTACTTGTTGCTCTGATATTAATAAAACCACAACACACATGGAAGGTTGTAGTTAAAACATGTTTTGTAAATTTTTGTCCCTATTGGTAGCAGATCCTCTGTTACCAATAGGGACAAAAATTTACAAGATTCCAGGATTCCAATAGGTATGTGTATATTATATACATATTGGAATCCTGGAATATCCTATCAGAGCTCCTAAAACTTTTACGTAAAAAAATCCTATATACATTTAATCTACATTATGAGTCTACACTTAAAATTAAAACCTGGAATGTAGCCTAGCTAGAGAATTGCAAGCTTGGCGTCAACAACAGTATATTCCAAAGTTTAACCTGATATGCCTTTTTAGATGGAACTGATTACTTTTCAAAATTTTATTGGACGGATTTTTGCAACTATTTTCGTTTTTTAGGGTTCCGCACCCAAAAGGTAAAAACGGGACCCTATTACTAAGACTTCGCTGTCTGTCCGTCTTACCGTCTGTCCGTCTGTCCATCGCTCTGTCACCAGGCCATAACTCAAGAGCCGCGATGTCTAGACAGTTGACATTTTCACAAATTATGTATTTCTGTTACCGCAATAACAACAAATACTAAAAACAAAATAAAATAAATATTTAAGGGGGGCTCCCATCCAAACGCGATATTTTTGCTCTTTTTTGCTTGATATTAATAATGGCAACAGGTAGGTACTTGAAATAATCAAAAAACACTAAGTTGTATTTTAACTTTAATAATAAATAATAAAATTAAAATTAAATTTATATTTCAGTCTCCCAAACAAAAAACGCCATTTTTTGCCTATTTTTGCTCGATATCAATAAATGGTAACAGGTAGGCACACGGTAGGCAATAGATTGACTAAATTAATGTAGGAATCTACTGTTGTTTACCTAGTCAATGGTACGGAACCCTTCGTGCGCGAGTCTAAGTCGCACTTGGCCAATTTTAATTATATTATTATTTTAATTTCATTTTTCGTTTTTTCTTTTTCCTTCGAAGTTTCATTTGGTCTTTCACTAAAGTTATGCAAATTTGTTAGAAGTATATATGTTTCCAAACGTTCATTACGGGTTGCATAAATTTAAGAGGCACCTTAAGGTTCTTTATGTCCCTATAAACTCCTTCTCCGATTTCCTAACATAATAATTATACTTCAGCATACTTTTTGTCCTCGCAATTAAGTTTCGTCATAAGTATTTTGACGTTTTCAGTTTTGTCAACTCTTCTAGTGGACAGTATTTTTCCAGTAATCTTTATATACTCCATCCCACAGTGGGTAACGTTAGCCGGCGGCGCGCCTTCATCATCAGCTTCGTGGCCATCGTTGGTCAAGAAGCCTGCGGCATCTACACGCTCATGCAGTTCGCTGAACGGACCTTCGTGTTGGCAAGAGATGAATCTTTGCCCACGAGCACATTAGAAATGCTGTCACCATTAAACTCAACAGAGGTTTTCAATGCTAGTAACGTGCTAAATGCGACCAGTGCAACGGGATATGGGATGAATGCTACAGTAGAGGTTTCTAATGCGCTGCTGTCGCCGGCTCGTCAGGCGGTGATGCTGGGGGCGGTGCAGCTGGTAGCTTCTGTTATTGCGCTGTACCTCGTGGAGAGGGTTGGAAGAAGGGTAAGTGTAAATTAAGTGACGACCATTTCAATCAGTGGTAGTAAACCCTGCTTCCGAGCCATGGGTCGCGGGTTCGATACCCGCAGAGTACAAATATTTGTGTATATGAACATGTCTGTTTGTACTGGTCTGGGTGTTTTCTATGTAATATAAGTACTTATATATTTACAAAAAAAGTATATACATATTAATTTTATCGGGTTTCTAGTACCCAATACAACAAGCTTCATAGAAGTAGCTTAGTTTGGGACTAGATGGCTCTGTGTGGCCCAGTGTGGCATATCTGAAAATATTTATTTATTATTATTTTTTATAATAAATAATAATAATAAATGTGGACAACATCACATACATACATACATTTATTTATGAATGTTGTAAAAATCTTAGCATTGGAAGGATAATGTTTAAAGGTAACAAAGTTCTACATTCTGATTGCGAGTGATATTGCAAAAAGTATCAGTATTTAAATTTGAAAATTTTCGTCTCAGGCGGGAATGAATCCGCATCTCCATGCATACCGGGCGTGGTGCTTTGTCCATTGAAGCTACCGAGACATGACGTCACTGCGTTAATCTTTTAAGTATGTTTTTATCGCTGTAAGCCAACGTAGTTTCCTCAATATTAGGAATTTGCACTCTGACACCCAAAATAAATATCACATTGTATTGTTTGTATGTGTGATTGCAAGTGTTGGTGCGTTTAAGCATATTAGTTAATTTGTGTCGCAGCGTCTCCTAGTATCGTCAGCGTTTGCGACGGGCGCGTGCCTACTCGGCGGCGCGTGCGCAGCCTACTCAGGCCGCGGCGCGTGGGCGGGCGCGGCGCTGGCGGGCGCGGTGGCGGCCGACAACTGCCTGCAGCCGGCGCCCTACGCGCTGCTGGCCGACATGTTCCACTACCAGGTGCGAGCGATTGATTAATAGCAAAACCTAAGTCGTGTGCAGCTTATTAAAAAAAAGTAAGCAACGGCCTATAACCATTGCCAATCATTAGGCAAAGGCCTCCATCATTGAATTCAAGTTAAGTTATAGGCGTAATAGCTACGCTTACCAAATGAGAGTCAATGATCACAAAACCGAGCAATGTTCGAAAATAAGAACTTTTCTTGCGCGACCAGAGAATTGGACAGAGGATCCCAATCCTCGGTGCCCTTGGCTCGGTATTTAAACCAACAGGGCGTAGCAAAGTGTACAGGTGTACTCCTCTCTTCTCCTCTCTTTCATACCCCTTCTTTCTCTCTATGTGTGTGCATCTGTATGGCGTGTGTTATAAGTAAGCAATGTTTGTCCTTCAGTTCCGCAGTGCAGCCCTGATGCTGGCATCCGCAGCAGCGTGCGTGGAGAACCCTTCAGAAGTGGTCGTGTCTCCCCTTTACTACCATCCCCTGCTCTTTCTCTGTGTGTCTCTCTCTATCTCTATCTCTCTCTGTGTGTAATAAGTAAGCTACGTTTGTCCTCCAGTTCCGCAGTGCAGCCCTGATGCTATCATCCGCAGCAGCGTGCGTAGCCAATGCTGTAGAAATAGTCATGTCTCCCCTACACTACCATCCCCCCTCCTTTCTCTCTCTCTCTCTCTCTGTGTGTGTGTGTGTGTGTGTGTGTGTAATAAGTAAGTCATGTTTGTCCTCCAGTTCCGCATCGCAGCCCTGATGCTGTCATCCGCAGCAGCGTGCGTGGCCATCGCTGTAGAAGTGGTTGTGTCTCCCCTTCACTACCATCCTCTTTTTTCTCTGTGTGTCTCTCTATCTCTCTCTCTGTGTAATAAGAAAGCAATGTTTGTCCTCCAGTTCCGCAGTGCAGCGCTGATGCTGGCATCCGCAGCAGCGTGTATAGCCAACGCTATAGAAGTGGTGGTGTTCCCAGCGCTAGCGGCGGCGGGCGGGCTCCCCAGCGCCCTGCTGCTCGCCGCGGCGCTGACGGGCGCGTACGCACTGTTCGCTCTGCTCGCCGTGCCGGAGACGAGGGGATTAACCCCCGAACACATATATAGGATGCTGGATAAAAAGAATGACAGTGTAGATGATAGAATAGCGAAGAACGAACTAGAGTCAGAGCATACGCGTGTGTGATGAAGATACTACTAAAAATAGTTATCTGTCATGGCTTGGCACGGGTTTACCAATGAAAATAACTCAAGAAAATGGTCTGTTTATGATCTTACACACTTTTCATGTGGATATTTCAAAAACAGTTAATTTTGTCACACAATTATCAAACTTACTGTTCTACTCTCGAAGTACTGTTACGATGATTATTTTTTATTTATAAAGAAGATATTCTTTCAAAATACGATTGCAGCTACAAAGGAAAACAAAAAAATATACAGACGGACTGTAGGTATGGGAGCTCAAAGTAAACAACTAAATTTCAAATTATAATTATTTGTTTTCACCATAAAACATTTTTAAAAATAACTATAACTAAGGTTGACTCCCAATAGTAAGCGCTGGAAGTACCTGTAACAGAAGGAGTCACTCTTCCTTAGCACACTCTTACATCAGTATTTATTATGGTACGGAAACAAAGCAGCAAATTAGAAAACAAAACCAAGAACTAAGTGCGTGTGTGTGTGTGTGTGTGTGTGTGTGTGTGTGTGTGTGTGTGTGTGTGTGTGTGCGTGTGCGTGTGTGTGTGTGTGTGTGTGTGTGTGCGTGTGTGTGCGTGTGTGTGTGTGTGTGTGTGTGCGTGTGTGTGCGTGTGTGTGCGCGTGAGTGTGTTTGTGTGTGTGCGCACGCGCACTCATGTGTGTAAATAACAGAAGATATATCCAGTTTAAACGAGGTGATACAAAAGAAGTTCGGTTTCATCGTAATCTAAGGATTTCAGCCAGGCAATAACTTTAGTTTTGCATTCGCGTAACTTATTACATTTATTATAAAGATATGATGACAGATCTATACTGGTACTGTGTATGAGCAAATTTTGTATGAGTCTTTATGGTCTAGCTACATTATCATTGCTCCTCTTTTTGAAATTAAATATTGTGTTACTCTTATAATAATACATATTTAGTGTAGGTACTTCCATACTTTATAAACTACAGTACAGCACATATAAAGATAAGAATTTGACAACCATAGCGTAACCGGCGCCGAGCGTAGGTACTAAAATTGAAGAAGACACACATAAATAAGATTTTTCTCTGTACTTACATTTTGTTAAAGGAGCCTTTGAATAACCGGCCAAGTGCGAGTCGGACTCGCGCACGAAGGATTCCGTACCAAAAAGGCCCAAAAAACGGGTTTATTGTATGGGAGCCCCCCTTCAATATTTATTTTCTTTTATTTTTAGTATTTTTTGTTATTGCGGCAACAGAAATACACAATTTGTGAAAATTTCAACTGTCTAGCTATTGCGGCTCTTGAGATACAGCCTGGTGACAGAGCGACGGACAGACGGACAGACGGACAGACGGACAGACAGCGAAGTCTTAGTAATAGGGTCCCGTTTTTACCCTTTGGGTACGGAACCCTAAAAAGTGGCATATTATAGCAAAAAATCGCTTCGGCTCCATTTGTTTAGTCAATTGGTCCATGGTATAGATTGGTAGATATTAAACGTTGCTGTTTAGCTTCTTCTCATAACTCTTTTAGTCGTCTGTCATGACGCTCGTAGGTACAAGAAGGGGTGGTGCTGTTAAATTTAATGCCTATTATGAGTAAGGTTATTGAACTTTGCTTTGGTAACAATAAGAGTAACAGAATAAATTAATCCTTGTCATTGTAATTGTCGTGTATTGTAGCTTTTCAAGTGCAAATAAAAGTTACTGTTTATGCAAATAATGTATATTTTCTGTGATAAATGACAAATATGATTAAGGAATTCGTTAGTTTAATACTTACCATAATATATAATTTTAAACAAATTGTGTTTTATTTATATCCAAATAAGATCCTTCAAGACACCCCGTAGGACTAGTGGTTTAAAAATACCGGGCCAATATCTCGGGGTTCCAGGTTCGAATCCCGGATCGGGCAAGTAAAAGTTTCGAATTTTCGGACGTTGCTTGGGTTTCTGATCGTTTACCAACCAGCATTTGGCAAGCGTGGTGATTATGCCAGTACACCCGTCATTGCTGTGGTAACTTGTATTCAATGATAGAGGCCTTTTCCCTGCAGTGGGATGATTATAGGCTGTTACTTACTTACTTACTTTACAACCAAAACAGATCCTTTATTAACTATTCATAGCAATTATGATCATCATCATCATCTCAGACAAATGACGACTACCGCTCGACATACCTCCCCCAGGGATCCCATAACGATCGGTCCTGTTTGACACGAATTACCTATAATTATTAAGGAAAAAATATTCAATCAAATTTGAAAACTAGGGCGGGGAGTAGTTTTAGAAAATGGTGGACCGTCGAATTGAAAGTCGCGTAAATGCCGGCGAGGGGGGATAGATCCTTGTGGAGTTCTCTAGGGGTGGCCTATGCCCAGCTGTGGGCATCGTCTGGTTGCTGGGGAATATAATTGATTACTGAATTTTTTTTTAGATGGGCCTCGAACTTGGGTTTCCAGATCGAATCTTTCTATTGTCTTCCTATTGGATTTTAGGGCTCTTGTCGGGAGAAATAAAAATGAAGGAAAAATATATTAATTAAGACATTATTTCTGCGTCGTACACTTCCAAATAATTTTTTTATGCAGACACAAAGTATTTTTCTGTAACACAAAAGAATAAGAAATAATAAATATGCTCATTCGGTTCCTTTCTTTTGTACCTCTTTTCCATGTTCTGTGAATACAACATTCTTTATTGTTTTTTTTCTGGTGGGTTTGGTTGGTATTCCGACACGGCAACAGAACAGAAGACATATTACTGGCCATATGCAAAATTCGGTTTTTTTTTACCCTCTATTTGACGATATTAGCAGCACGCATTCTGGTAATGTTATGTCAAACGCCATACATTAAAAAAGTTTAAATTTACAAAAGCAATAAGGTTAATTAACTAATTAATTAATTTTTTCCGTCTAGCCCCCTTTCGCTACGCGCGATAAGGAACTTCGTTCCAGGTCAAATTTGCACCCGAAAATATTTTTCGCAACATATTTTTCAAACCTGTAAAAGTTAGGGAAAATCAACAACTTATGAATAGTATCCTAATGAATTAATGAGATGCGAATCGCGTAAAAAAGTGTTGTGTGGGGGCCGTATCAAAAAATTTAGATTTTTGCTGGACATTTTCTAAGTGCTTTATCTTGACATTTTTGTACTGGGCTATACCAAAAGAAAAAATATATGATTTGTTTTTTGTCTCGTAGATTGTTGTATTAAAATTTAGAAGGTGGTTACAGTCTGTACAGGTAAGCCCTACTGTATTAGTAAGTTGGGGTCTATATTCAACCGAACAGTGCGCACTTAACAGATCTTTTACTTGACTCCAACGTCCCACATGCCCACATTACAGTTTGAGGCCCACCCCACCTATGGTAGTCTAGGTTGTTAATCGAGGAATTGTATCAAAATTGAATGGCAAAATTGTATCAGAACAACAGAATAAGTAAGTATAATAAATTTTTCCTTAAGACTAAGGAATCTATAGCGGTTATCTTGAGTTTACCTTGATATCGAAAAATACTTACAATGTACACTGTATCGGTAGACCCGCTGCTACAAGCTAGGAAAAAGCACGCTAGTTATTACATAACGTCCATACCCTACTTCCAGACCGAATAAGAATGCAGCTTGCAAGATTTACCCGATTAGGAATCGGTCTAACAGCTTAGTGTGCTTTTCGAGGCTTCTGGTTTCAAAATTTACCTAACCAGGCATCGAACTGCTACACAACCAGCCCGGGTTGACAAATAGAAATCGTGACATATTTATTAACTCACGCAAGTGGGCGGGCCTACTTTATCATCTTGTGTAGTGTTATGGCGAAGTGTTTGTCGGCCGGTTGCCTAGCAACCGCGTCTATATCAATACTAATTTGCAATCGAGCACTAGTTCCGATCCATCGCCAATCTAAAGCTTCTTTTCGTTATTTCATTGTATTCTTCATATGTGGGAGAAGATACCATTGTGATTTTATTTATTAAGAAAATTTAACATAATATCGTCATAAGCATAATATCTAACTGACAACTTAAGAATACAAGTGTACACGTGTTAGTTCCGGAGGTGGTCTGCGATTAATGTTATGAATGGATTCTAAACGTATGTAGCTGGTAAGTTGTGTTTGTTCATTACCTACCTATCTAATTAACTAATAAACATCGCAATCAAGTAATAATGAGAGACAGTAATAGGTATACATTATTTAATAAAATGTATTAGTGTTAATAAAACGGACTATAACATGATTTGTTAGTACCTATGTTAAAGATCATAAAAATGAATTTTTGAATTTGAAAGAAAATAATACATTGAAATGAAGACATATTCAAGGATTTAACTCATGATTATTTGGATTTTTAGGGTTCCGTACCTCAAAAGGAAAAAACGGAACCCTTATAGGATCACTTTGTTGTCCGTCTGTCCATCCGTCCGTCCGTCTGTCAAGACCCTTTTTCTCAGGAACGCGTGGAGGTATGAAGCTGAAATTTATATCAATTACTCAGGTCTACTGTCCCTTGAAGCTGTGAAAAAATCAAACTTCTAAGCCAACGCAATCAAAAGATACAGCCGTTTATGCCGCAAATTTTCGACACTTGCAAGGGAATCAAAACCTACAGGGTGCTTCCCGTGAACTCAGAATCTTGAAATTTGGTACGAAGCAACGTCTTATAGCATAGATAAAGGAAAAATTACGAAAACCATAAATTTTTAGTTACATCACATAATATATATTTTTTTAATAATTTTAAACTTACTACCCATTTCCTCATAAACGCGTAGAGGTATTAAATTGAAATTCATACCAAATACTCAAATCTATAGTACCTTTAAGCTGTAACAAAATCAAACTTCTATGTCAACGCAATCAAAAGAAACAGCAATTTAAGCTGCATATTTTGAAACTCGCAAGTACTCGCAAGGGAATCAAAACCTAAAGGGTACTTCCAGTCGACCTAGAATCTTGAAATTTGGCATGAAGCAACGTTTTATAGCACACATTAAGGAAAAATTCCGAAAACCTTAAATTTATGAACGAACTTTGTAAACCTTGCAGGTTTGTACGGAACCCTCGGTGCGCGAGTCCGACTCGCACTTGGCCGGTTTTCCAACATTTAAACACTTAAAAGCTTTCGTGGTCACTGGTAGATGTTTGGATAAGAGAAAATGTAATGAAAAACCTTAATAATTAAAAACGTTTCATCATAAAAATGAGTTGTTACCTGAAGTTCTTATCAATGTAATATTAATTATTGAATCGATCTTTGTTATTGGGAGAGCCCTGACATTCCCTTCTAATCCATGTTCCACCTATCGAAGGCAGCGTTCAAAAAAGGTGTCATGAGCTTACTTGATCCACTCTATCATTATGAGAGAGAATATATTTAATTTGTAAGTTTAAGATCGTGAACAGTAATATATGTACACCCAGCGCTGGCCCAAGGTAAATTTTAGAATGGAGCGGGATCCAATTATGGCGCCTCTTCTGTTTGCTCCTAACATTAAATACTACTTATACTTTCTTTACCATTTAGGCGCCCTCTAGGATTTGGCACCTGGAGCGACTGCTCCGTTCGCCGTATGCCTACCTAATCTAAATTTAATGTTAAAATATGAAAATTTTAAAATAAAAAATGAAGTTTATAGTCTTGTTAGCAAGTATGCACACGCACTTTATAAAACTTGTAGTTGATTGCCCATGTCAACTTTGATTTACTTGCTCTGTTTATACATATAAGGTAAATTCGTTATTGGCTGTTAGTTTCATCATCATCATCATCATATCAACCGAACGACGCCCACTGCTGGGCATAGGCCTCCCCCAAGGATCTCCACAACGATCGGTCCTGTGCTGTCCGCATCCAGCGGCTTCCCGCGACCTTGATCAGATCGTCGGTCCACCTTGTAGGGGGCCTGCCCACGGAACGTCGTCCGGTACGCGGTCGCCATTCGAGAACCTTTCCGCCCCAACGGCCATCGGTTCTCCGCGCTATGTGTCCCGCCCACTGCCACTTCAACGATGCAATCCTTCGAGCGATGTCGGTTGTTTTAGTTCTCCTGCGGATCTCATCATTTCTGATTCGATCGAGTAGGGAAATACCAAGCATCGCTCTCTCCATTGCTCGCTGGGTGATCTTGAGCCTTCTTATGAGACCCATAGTAAACGACCACGTCTCACTCCCATAGGTCATTACTGGCAACACACACTGGTCAAAGACTTTCGTCTTGAGACACTGAGGTATTTCGGACGCGAATATATGCCGGAGCTTCCCGAACGCTGCCCATCCGAGCTGGATTCGACGAGAGATCTCTTTCTCGAAGTTGGACTTACCTAACTGGACTATCTGTCCCAGGTAAACATAGTGGTCAACAACTTCGAGTGCAATGTTCCCAACGTTAACTGGAGCGGGTGCAACATGGGCATTTAACATGATTTTCGTCTTGTCCATGTTCATCCTAAGACCCACTCTTTGAGAAGCATTACCGAGATCTTCGAGCATAATGTTCAGGTTTGATTCGATTGAGACCTGGGCAGTGCTGCAGTCTCTCCAAAGGTGCCAAATAGACTACAGGTACATCGAGGTGCTAAAGTACTTATACCAAAACGCCACCATGTCGGTCCGATTACAGAACCAGAGCTCTAATCCGATCCAACTACAGCGAGGTGTGAGACAGGGAGACGTTATTTCTCCGAAACTGTTCACAGCTGCGTTGGAGGATATTTTCAAGCTTCTGGACTGGAAAGGACGCGGCATCAACATTAATGGCGAATACCTAACACACCTGCGATTTGCCGATGATGTAGTTCTTATGGCTGAGACCTTGGAAGACCTGAACATTATGCTGTTAGTTTAGTGTGTAAGATTAGCTCAATTTGTCTAAGAGCTGTGAATTTTATAACAATAAAAAAATCTAGAGCGTGCGATCCTTATAATCCGTAAGCTAGTACCAACGACATATAAAGCCTTTGGTCACCGTTATCCCCAGAAGCCGTCCAGCCATGGGTCTCCTGGACAAGCTGTCAATGTGGCTGGGCCGCGGGCACACGGAGGTGACGGTGCTGGTGCTGGGGCTCGACAACAGCGGCAAGACGACGCTGCTGCAGGCGCTGAGGCCGCCCGACGCGCGCGCACACCCGCCAACCTCCGTGCCCACAGTAGCGCAGCAACAGGAACACTTTACTAGTAGACATTCTCTTTTATTACAATGGGGGCTATCGCTAGTGAATTTGCCACTAGAGGCGCTAGTGTCGCGTGATGTCTAATATCATTCACTTTGTACTGGTTTTAGCGGAATTTGTTGCATAAATTATAATTTCTTTAATTTACCTGCTGGAAAGTGATCTCCTTCGTAAAATATCGCAAATATAGATTATTTGGCGATTAATGTGAACGCTTTAAAAGCGGAATTAAGTAAAAGCGCAAAAATAGGCGGCCTCAAGAGCAACTATTTCAGAAGTTAGTTTGTTGATATCAAGATAGTTATTTATAAACAATATAACCTTAATTAGATTCAACATATAACACTTTGTTTCGGCGCCAATCGCCTTTGACAGCTATACCTCCGGACCTCAGTCTACAGTGGCGCCAACTGGTGAGCAAAGAAACGGTAGTCCCCATTGCCATATTTAATATCGAACGCCCGGTTGGCTGGTTTAACTTTAAATATAGGGTCAAGACTTAGTGGTTCTGGATTCGGATCAAAAGTTTCGAATTTTCAAACAATGCTCGGCTTTGTGATCACCTACAAGCATCAAAGATAATTCCTGGACCCCTCATTGCTGCTGGTGCTGGTCTGGGGCTCGACAACAGCGGCAAGACGACGCTGCTGCAGGCGCTGAGGCCGCCCGACGCGCGCGCTAACCCGCCCGCCTCCGTGCCCACAGTAGCGCAGCAACAGGAACACTTTACTAGTACGAGCATCTTTGCTTTCGTTAAAATTACATTATTTTATTTTGGATGTCTCTTCAGTCTATGGTTTAAATACCGAAGTTCTGGATTCGGTACAAAAATTTCGAATTTTCGAACATTTCTCATTCAAATTACCTTAATGGGGACTACCGTTTCTTTGCTCACCAGTTGGCGCCACTGTAGACTGAGGTCCGGAGGTATAGCTGTCAAAGGCGATTGGCGCCGAAACAAAGTGTTATATGTTGAATCTAATTAAGGTTATATTGTTTATAAATAACTATCTTGATATCAACAAACTAACTTCTGAAATAGTTGCTCTTGAGGCCGCCTATTATTGCGCTTTTTCTTAATTCCGCTTTTAAAGCGTTCACATTAATCGCCAAATAATCCATAATGCGATATTTTACGAAGGAGATCACTTTCCAGCAGGTAAATTAAAGAAATTATAATTTATGCAACAAATTCCGCCAAAACCAGTACAAAGTGAATGATATTGGACCTCACGCGACACTAGCGCCTCTAGTGGCAAATTCACTAGCGATAGCCCTCATTGATTTAGAACGCCCCATTGACTGGTTTAAATATTGGGTAAAATCTCGAGGTTCTGGATTCGAAATAAAAGTTTTGAATTTTCGAACATTGCTGATTAAAATTACCTTATTTGACTTCGAACGTCCCGTTGCTCTAGTGATTTTAATATCAAGCCAAGATCTCGATGTCATGGATTCGGAACAAGAGTTTTAAATTTTCAAACATTGCTCATTCAAATTAGGGACCTTATTTGATTTCGAACGCCCTTTTTCGTTGATTTTAATAACGGGCCAAGCTTTCAAGGTCCTGGATTGCGAACCAAAGTTTCGAATTTTTAAACAATGCTCGGGTTTGTGATCACCTGCATCGGTGGTTATGCCTGGACCCATCATTGCTGCTGGTGCTAGGGCTCGACAACAGCGGCAGACGACGCTGCTACAGGCGCTGTGGCCGCCCAACGCGCGCGCACACCCACCCGCCCGCCGCAGTGGCGCAGCAACAGGAACACTACTTTTATTAAAATTAATTCATTTGGTATCGACAAGAAGACAATACGTTGACCATGTTCTTAAATTAATTAGTTATACCAACCGTCTTGTTTGATTATGGGTTACAGAAGATGTTGCTCTTACAATATATCAGTATATTTACACAATATGTTGCCCAGTTTGCTAATAAAGAAAAGTATAGTAACGGCCCAAAATCATGCCACTGCAAGTCAAAGGCCTTCATCATTCTATACAATATTTACCTCAGCAATGATAAGGGTACCTACTTACCGAACGCGAGTTGATGATCACAAACCAGAGCAATATTCGAAAATTCAAAACTTTTGTTGCACGACCCAGGGACCTCTAGATCTTATTCATATTCATATTAATTTAATCACTCATAACATAGTTAGAACGGCTACAAACATTTAGGTACAAGAGATGGTAAAAGTAATTACATTATGACCTCAACGAGGTATTCGTGAATTATAATCAAATAAAATAAATGTCAACTAAGTAATTAAATCACATTAATATTACAATCAAATTAAAAATTATGTAAGTACGAAGTAGGTCACTATGTAGTATGTAGAACAAAAATACAACGTCAAATAAAATTATAGGATGTCAAAAGAAAATTAATGATTTCAAATTCTATTTAATAATTTCAAGAAAATAAAATAAAAATTAAGTAATAATTGTCAAAAGATGTCAAAATATTCATTTATATTCAATTATAATTGATCATTAAAATATTCATTAATACTATAATATCACGGACCTAAAAAAAATATTACGTCTGTGTATAATATGCCTTCAGAATCAAAAAAAATCTCAATACTGTATAAAATTGAGTACCTTGGAGGGCTTTAATACAGCTAGGCAAACTATTATGTACCTTGACAGCCATATAATACGGACCGCGCTTATAAAGTGCAAGCCGGTACCTATTTAAACTACTAGGCCAACGAGGCGGTACTTTACTAGTCGTAACCTCCTTGTTTTATTTGGAAACTCAACAGCATTTTTGTAAAAAGCCTACATACTGTTACGTTAGCGTTTAGCCAATAAGAACATTGTTCAACATAATCCTTCATCTGAAGAGACCTGTGTCCAGTAGTAACTCATTATAACTCATGTAATATGCTGGTAATGATGACGATGTTGCTGCTGCTGATGATGATGACGAAGAATTGTTGTACCCAGGCGGCGGCGTGTGACGTGTCTCTCTTCTATTGGCTACACTGAGATCGAAAGACCATCTGTGAAGCGTAGCAATTGTATCAAAATCCTCCATCTGGAGAAGACTGAGGTTATGCTGGTGATGATGATGATGATTATGAATCATTGTTGTGCCAGGCGGCGGCGTGTCGTTCAGCGCGTGGGACGTGTCGGGCGCGCCGCGGCACCGCGCGCTGTGGGAGCGGCACTACCGGCGCGCGCACGCCGTCATCTTCGTCGTCGACTCCGCCGACCATCTGCGGCTAGGTCAGTGCTGACATAGATTTAAATTAAGAACTAGATGCACAATCATTCACAGTAAAAAGTACTTAGTTGTCATCTAAAAGACGTATAGTATTTTAAAATTATTGGTTTGTATTTTTATCTCTTCCAAAACGATACCTTCCCTTCCCTCTTGTAGCATTGAGGTATAAGATGTTAGAGAAATATTTCGCTTTGACTTAGCGGGTACGCAACATCTGATAAAAACACTAACACAATTGCAACCGAATTAATTATTAAAACGAAATAGTATTTCCCATGTCCGACGTTTCCATCTGATTGCACGAATCATGGTCTAGGTTAGGGGTCTGGCAGACTGGAGAAGCTCGGCGACATCTGGTGTCTTAATCTAAATAAAAGCCCGTCTCTATCACAAACGGCGCGGCGCCATCAGTTCCGGTACAATGAACGTGTTGATTGATTTGATTTGATATCCTTGCACGAGGCAACCGAGCCCATAGTCGACTTATTCTATTAACGTAGTCTGCCACTCCAACTTGAGCCAATATGGGTAAGTTCTTTATTTATTTGTTTTGTCAAAATCCTCCATTTGTGCGGCCTATGTCTGTAGTATGCCTGTACTTTATGTCTATTGTTGTCGCCGTACCGGTAGCTGGCTGTAGGCTAATGATGTAAGAGTACGTTCCCTGGTTCCAGTGGTGGCGCGCGAGGAGCTGGAGCTGCTGCTGGCGCACCCGGACGTGAGCGCGCGCCGCGTGCCACTGCTCGTGCTCGCCAACAAGAGCGACGCGCCGCACGCGCTCGCGCCCATGCAGATCGCGGCAGGTAAGTAGTTGCCTATTGCTGGCCTTGGGTATGTATACCAGTGCAGCGGTGAGACGGGGGGCAAAGCAGCCGGCGCCTATGCAGATCGCGTCGGGTGGGTAGCTTGCCTTTTGCTGGCCTTGAGTATGCCAGCAGTGAGACGGGGGCAAGCAGCCGCTGCTTGCTGTCATTTCACCGCCATCGTAGGGTAAATTGTGTTCTGTAGCTGTCGCTCAAGGCGGCCGGAAATGTTATGTATTCCGGACTGTCTCTGTCTATAAAGAAAATAGGCCCGTCTATAAAATTCGTATGCCCAAAGGCAGGTAGAATCATGGGCTGGTGGAGGGATTAGGTATCTATGTCGAACGCACATAAGATAGAATGTGCAGAAATAGGTCATGTTTTATCTCGAGACGTAAAAGCTATCGTTTTAAAACACTACCGGCACTAGGAACATATGGCATTAAATTGTCCTAGCTCGTACTTGCTTAAACCTATTGTAAAGAATTTCTTGCGCTTCTTTTTCTCAGCACAAGTCAGACTTGTCCCGAAGCAGTGGTAGGTTTAAATTTTGGGACATGTAAAAGCGCCTCCTGGGGCCTATTTGCAGAAATGAAACTGATTTTAGCCGCACCGACACCGAGTGAGCATGCATTATTTCGTTCAAGAAAAAGCCCACCCGCCCTACAAAAATGCATGCACATGAATTCTAATGAGTTATTGTTTCGAGGTATTTACCAGTTTAATACAATTCCCAGAAATGTTGGCGGTTTTTCAAGCACTCATAAAAATCACGATGCATGGCAGAAATCCCGAAACATATTTTAAATTTGTATGTCTGTTTTTATCAAATTTAGTACTCACATGTATAAAAATGAGGTTTTGTACAAGCTAAGTACGCTTTGCATAAGTAGTTGCTTTGACGCTCAGTCAACATTCTAAATTAAAAAGTTCCAAAGACTTCCTACATAAAGTTAACATTGTCATTAAGATTTACTGCACTTAACAAAAGAAAATTAGCGGGAAAAAGTAAAGTTTGGGGGTGTGTATTCGCAGTATTTTTTCGTTACACAATTCACTTTGAACGTACACAGCGTTGACGCGCGTCCTCAGGGATGAGGGTGGGAACTCGTTCCTGTCCCGCTACTCGTACATATCCCTGGAATAAATATCAAGGGTAGGAAACAGTGGTTGAATTTTATTATTGATGGATTGGGTTGCCCCTTGTGTGATTTGTCAGAAAATATCTGCTTTGTTTCTGTTAAGTAATGATATTGATTTGTGCATTAGTGATGGATTTTCTCATTCTGATTGGGGCATTGGCATTGTTTTGTAAGATAGTCAAATTTGCTATATTCAAAGGGTGAGTTGTCGATCGCGGATTGACGAATGGTGGAGAAAAGACACACACACACACACACACACACACACACACACACACAAGCGCCACGCAACTATCACAGTAAAGATCTTCTTTGTATCCACTAACATTATGTGCACCTTGACCACATCGAGAGAGTAGAGTGCTGCAGGTGCTCTGGAATACAGGCTGTCCTACTTCAGTCGCCAGTTTCTCACAATCTTATATTGTTTTATGCATATTAAGTATTTTTATAATTAGTTATTACGTTCAAGATTGTGGAGAAAATAAATATTTTTGTTATTGTTATTGTTGTTATTGCTTATTTTATTTTATTTTTATTTATTTATTTATTTCATACATACATATATCATGACAGGATACATATATCTTAATTGTAAGTAAGTAGTCTAATTGCCGTGCTGCCCGTCTTCTTCTGGTAGTACTTCTTTAGTCACCTTTAGCGACAAACAGAAGCGGTTGTCTTGTTATTTTAATATGTCGGCACCACAAGACTACGCGAATTATCAACATCATAAGAATTTTCTCATTCGACCAGCATTTTTTAACAGCGAATAATTTAAAATTCCGTCTGTTACTTCAAAAAGTCGTAGAAGTTTTTCTAATGCGCAGTTATGTTGTTTGTACTAAACGCGACAGCAACGACCGAGGAGCGCCGGGGGCAACGACGAGTGCGCTTCAATTAGTCGCGGTCTCCTGAGAGGTTTAATGAGCTAAAACCCCACGGGGCCGATGGAGGGATCGCTCGATATTTTCTTAAAGTACAGTGGATCTAGCACAAAAAACTATCGAATTCGAATCGTTTGCGTGTTCGTATCGCCTTCGAAATATTTAGTATGAAAACTTAAACAGCGCTCGCGCGGTCAAAGCGAGAACTACAAAACAAAGCACGAACTTTGTGTCGTTTGCTTTCGATACGCAAACGATTCGAAGTCGATAGTTTTTTGTGCTAGACCCACTGATTACAGCACGTCAACCTACCACAAAACGTCAAATATTCTCAATCAATATTGATTTCTACTCGTTGGACTTAAAGTTGAAAATCAATTCAATGATCTTTAACTTTTTGGGTAGGTTGACCTGCCGTTGTCTATACATGAACGTTCGATAAATCTGTAAAAATTCTAAAAAGTAAAATTATAAGTACAGTACACGTTTCGGTTGGTGTAGTGAATGCTGTGGTCAGCCTATAAAACAAGATTAATTAGGAAAAAAAAATATTTGGCTAGTACCGGTGGAGGTTATAGTCATGCCTTCGAGGCAGGCTCGTTAAGCTGTTGGTAGGTACCGGCTGCTGTCATAAGATTGAAGTTGGAAAAATCACATCTGGGCTGTAGAGGCCTGTATATAATAGGCAGCTAGAAAAACACTGACACCAGACTATTCTTGAAGGATAGTCATACATTAAGATCAGTAAAATCAGTCAGGTAAATCAGTAAAATCTGTATTATTTCTGCAAATAGGCCCCAGGAGGCGTTTTTAAACGTCCCAATATTTAATCCTACCAGAAGAGCTAAGGAGAAGATAACTTACATCTAATAATCTTTAGTACAGACGGGTCACTTTCCACACATAGTTGTCTTTTTATTTCACGCCAAATATTTTGTTTCACTTTGCACAAGTTGATATCTACAAAATCCTATAACCTCATTTTGATGAATGTCTCGATCGTAATATGTCAAGGCCTACTTAATTAAGATTTTGTAAGTATGCCCTGTATACATTAACACGCAGTTTTTTCCTCTTATAGTAGATGCTGAGTAGATACCTATTTAGTCTCAAGTTCGAAGTGTTTGTCAATATTTAATTTTGGTAAAATTTTGTTGTGTACGTATTCTTTCTATTCTATTCTTATTTATGAAAGATTTTCTGACAGAAATTTAATGAGTAATAAATAGGGGACGCTACGTCTAGTTGTTTTTACTCCCCACAGAACATAAAAAACGAGTAGAAGTAGCATCCACTCCTATTTGTATGAAAACCAGTGTAACCAAACTAACACATTTGTGATTAAATCTCATTATCACGCACAATAAAAATGTCTTGTAGCGATTGGTTAACTTTAACTGTCAGATAGTTCCGCTACCCGACACTAGATGCCTCTTATTCACTATCAAATAGTTCCGCTACGCGACGATAGATGCTACCTAATATCTATTGATAAATAGGGGTGGGATAGTTACGATAATCATAACAAAAATATCGACACTTGTAAGTGTCGATATTTATGTTATAACAACATAAGAGAGCCAGCGTTATGTTTAACATTGTCTCTCTCATCTTCTTAATTATTACAACTTAACATCTTTTTGTATGAATTATTAATGACTTCATCATTCTAATTTAAAAAAATAGTTTCTTGGTTCAAAATCGTTTTCCCAGAAATGTTTAGAGCAAATGGTGCATGTTTTTCCAGGATGCCAATTTTGCCTACCGATTGTTCAATCCGTTTTCCGTATATGTTTGGATTAAATTAATTAAATACGAGTATTGATTTATTTAAACAAGTTATTACTTATATACAAAAAAACAAACGACTACAAATTAGATAAAAAAATTAAGGCACGAAACGATAGCAAGGGCTCTCGCTGCAAGCCATTTGAATTGGGCACACAATGTACCAAAAGACCCGGTATATTTAATAACCTTTTGTAACTTAGTACTTTCATAATATTACTTATTTTTTGTACTTTTTAGTTTTTTTATTTACATTTATAAATAACAAAAAAACAAGCAATTTATAAATCTTTTTATAAGCTAGACTTTTTTAATGTGTCATACATAATTATAAGTATCGATAACTAACTTATCGATATTTTACCACGTCCCTAAATGAATAGCGTTTTGAAACATTACAAAAATAAGTAATTACCAAAATAGCGTTTCGACCTTATCTCTATGGACAGTGGAATGGTTTTAGGTTGTACTTTTTAAGGATTGTTATTATCCGCAAATTTATATTTTCTATTATAATAACGATATATTATTACTTACAAATGGTATGTCACGCCTCCTTTGGATAAACTCTTTTTAGTGCTTGTGTTTTTGCACTCTAATACTGTGCAGGTCGGCATATTTAAAGATTTTTGTCAGACTAGCACAACGTCAATACGTTCTAGCAACTGTGATCGTCTGAAGCGCGTAAAAGGGGGCGGAAACATGATATGCGCCATCCGTAGCTGATGTGTGTTACGCGGGGCCCGCCTTCTTACTACTTCTATCGTTTTTTATGTTCTGTGTTACTCCCAATAAAAAACTAAGTAGGTAGGTACGGATTCATCTTTATCTCGCAAAGCGTGATGTTATGAAGTTCTATTCATTTAATAAAACTTCTGTGTTATGAATTGATTAAAGGATGTTTTTTTAAGATGTCAACTTGTTATCTGTATTTTCTTTTTTATTAAGCGCTAGTTAGCTGATATGATTGGGTTTCCTTGATTAGTTTAGGATTTATTCACTTAGCATGTTATTGGGCGTTCGTAACAGAAGGTTAGGCATAGGGACTCAATATGAGGCTACTTTTTAAGAATAACAAATCTTTTTAAATTAGTTGCTTAACTTAAAGTTCACATATTGTACGTATCTGTTAATAGCGTTATTTTCTCTCGACTCCAGCTTCTGCCCCTGGAACTGATTTTGCAGTGAGCTCACGAAGCTTGCGACTCCACTCAATAGCCAATCGGCAGAAATTTATTTTAGATTATACAGTTTCGCTGAATTTCAACAATTCTACCATATTCGGACCGAAGCTGCAGCCGCAGCCGCAGCCGCGTGCAGCGAGTTGCATTTAGAGAAATTACTCTTTGACTTTTGGCTGTGGAACGAGGATTTGATTTTGTGTATGTATTTATTTAGTTATAGGAAAAAAGAAAGTTTTACTTAGAGCGAAATATTTTTTTCTTATCATCATCAAGCCATGTCAGTAATTTTACTGTGGTTAAACATAGGATTATCCAAGTGGAGGATTTTAATATAATCACAACTTCTGTTGGCGGTCGTACTCTGGCCGATGGTAGACAGCAAACGGAGTCATCATCTTCTGGTGGTACTCCTTCCGTTGCTTTATACGATGTTCATTCGAAGATAAGTGGCGATAACACTAAATATTTCAGCGTGATTTACTGCAACCGAATTCGATATTTAAAGATAAATAATAATTTACCTTTCCGACGTTACGATCCGATTTCACGAATTGACTTGATTGCATTACAGATTCACAAATATAAAATTTCCTTTTATACTCCACTGGAAAACATGGCACGTCAATATAATGAGTTAGCAAGGAATAACTCTGGACTCGATATTTTTTCACCTAAACTCTCAAATTACACGAGAACACTCAAGGATAATCCTCCACGCCAAACCCGATAATGCAAACCCAGCTTTCATGCCGGGATGATAATTTAGTTTAAGCTCACTTAGTTTTTTTAACAAATTCCCTTGAATAAGTTTCAAAACTGTTATCTTTAATTTATTTTACATTAAACGAAGTTGATGTTTTTTGATCAGCTTTAAGTTTTCACTGATATGGGATACACATATTTAGGATTACAATCTAGACTTAATTAATTCAATTTTATTTTTAGTATTCTCATAATTGTAATCTGCTTTGTGTATTAAAGAAATAAATAAAATAAAAAATAAAAAAATCATGGTCGCAGACAGGCTGGAGGCGCTCGGCGTCATATGACTGGTCGAGAAGAAATGTCTTGAAATGTTTTCTTTTACCCACACTACTTTAACCGATTTTCCCTAACGGCACAGCACGCGATCTACACTTTGTTACCACTGGGTTCCATGATGAGGCTTTGGTCAACTTATCCCGCTGAAAAATTATCCCGCGGGATGAGTTGTCCACATGAATATTTTTATTATTTTTCTTTAGTCAACTCATCCCACTTGAAAGAAGAGATAAATACATTGTATTATTTGAAATATTTGTACATTCATGAACAAAAGTGTCCGGGGAAAAATTATACGCCATAGCTTGGTTATACTGATTTAATCAAAAATCATAGTCGTTTGATTTAAAGTAGGTACTAAAAAAACAAATGAAAACAAAATATTAAAATCATCCTAAGGTGATATTAACTTAAAAAGTAAAATTGAACAGTCAGAAATCACCGTTTTAACTGGCAAAATCAATAAGTAAAACTATCTCTATCTATAACTATCTAACTATAACTATCAACTAAAGAATCAATCAATTTTAATATCAATAAGTATTTTCTCAAAACTAGTCACAATCACAGCCGTTTCATTAAATAGGATTAAAACGTGTAACTCGTATAAGCACAGTCGTTTCATTAAAATTTACGTACAAACATAAAAGACATTCTAAAAATAACTTCTAATAAAACTAAAGAGTTAACAATTGGTGTTTGGTTTATATAAGATTTTCTTAAAACTAGTCAAAATCACAGTAGTTCCATTAAAAGTTGCACATAAAAATTCTAAATATTCTAAAGAATATTTCAAATAACAGTAAATAGTCGTCAATTTTGGATTATAAATTAGTTAAAATCACAGTCGTTTGAATAGAAGTCACTTATAAATAATAAAATGAAAATAGACTAAAAAAAATTTTTTTTATATAAATTTATTTGTAAAATTAGCATAGCGTAACACTTTGTTTCATGTTTGCACAAGACGTAAAATACATCATCGGGATGAGATGTCCAATTCAAAAATCGCATCAGGTCAACTCATCCCGCGGGATAAAATCGAGCGGGATGAGATGACCAGAGCCTCTCCATGATGATGACAAATGAAATCCATCTTCTCTATTGAAATTCTTATGTTTCTTAATTTCAATAGCTTCACGTATTAATCTTAAGTATGTAGTAATGACAAGCAGTTGAGAAAGTTTGAAATCTTTTAGAAGTGGTGATGTTTTTCTATTTTGTAGGTATAACCGTATGTAACATGAGATCCACTATCTCATGTTATCATTAGGTTTGAACCTATACAGATGATATAAATCCCGCCCTAGGCACGCGGCTGCAATTACGGGAGAGGAGGATTCCTTCAAACTATTTGTTGGCTGTATGACTTACTGGAAACAAACAGTAGTAACTGGATAATAATAGGGGTTAAAGTATGAAATTGCCGATTATTTTCCCACTTTTTATTTTGTTTATAGCTCTTAAGTATAGTCGTATTATTGCGTAATTCTTTTTGTATTGTATCAAAAACTAAATAAAGTAACTTTTGACTAAAAAAAAAATGCAATACTAGTGCCTATTACTTCAAAGGAAGTCGTTAAAAAGACCCCTTATAATGTGTCAGCTGACCTTCTTGCTTTAATTAAGTATATTTGTATTACATTGATTTTCAGAAATTTAAATACTATAATGCGTAGCTTTATAACCATCTAACTTTCACCTTTAATTGCATCGAAAACGGTTCAGGCGTTTTTAAAAAAACTAAAAATTTTTAGTATGGAAAAATGACTTTTCTCGATTTCGTCCATACAAAACGGCAATTTCATACTTTAACCCCTAATATTACAAACTAGCTAAGAGCTAAAGAGCCGCGGGCAAAGCCCAACTAAAAGAGCACCCATTAACCTTGTGCACTTTTTGAACAACCTATTAACAACATTAACCCCTTGTATGTGGGTAAAGCCAGACACAATAGAAATCTATTGTCATATAGCTCGGATCCGTGACCAAGCCGCCGACCGCTAAATAGTACAACATCAATATCCATACTATTGCGTGTCGACATAATTTGGCCGGGTTATAAAGTTGACTCTGACATAAAATCAACGTCAATCATTCAAATGAAGACAATTTTAGGTGTCATTTTTGTCATTTTTGTCATTTTTGTATCGGAATGTATTTAGTCTTAGTATACAGGATGAATTTTTAATCACCTTAAATATTTTAATACAAAAGTTTCCGAAACAAAAAAAAAAGACGTATTTTTTCATTTTTGCATAGCCCAGTACAAAAATGTCAAGATAAAGCACCTGGAAAATGTCCGCCAAAAATGTAAAATTTTGGATACCGCCTCCTCGGAGCAAACTTTTTACGCGATGCGCATCTCATTCATTCATTACGATACTACGAGTATTCATAAGTTGTTGATTTTGCCTGCATAACTTCACAGGCTTAGGGCCGTAAAAATTGAAAACTGTAATTATGATACTTAACGCCTATTTAAAAAAAAAATCGATGGTGGTGAAAAAGTCATCTTGTATCATCAGTCATCAGTCAATGGCTACCACCACACATTCCATTAAGAGGAAACACAAGGGCCGTTTTTCCATACAATCGTAGTCCCCTGTTTGACCTGTTTCCTCCCTAGATAATGCCAGTAGAGCAATAATTTTATTACAAAAATCTATGGCCACTATTGGCATGTTTGTATGGTTTCCTTTTTTTCATAAATTAATTAATAAAAAAGATATGAGCCTTCAAAAATCTAAAAAATTCGCCAGATTTTCCGCTGTGTTTAAACATCCAGAAAACAAATATGGCAAAATTTAAGAAAAAAACAAAATATACGAAAACGGCCAAAGCCTTTCTTTAATTTTTATTGAAAAAAGTATTTAGATCGGTCTAGTTTTGGAAAAGGAATCGAGGGACTACGAAACGTTGATTTTATGTGCTTTTAGTAGGTATTTTCGGTCCAAGATGCAGTTGTCTCTATCACGCTCTGCGGGAGGCGTTCGGGCACTGCGCGACAGCAATAGATTTAACAAATACCTATTTTTCAATTCTCTCGCCCTTAGTGTTTCTTCTTAAAGCGTGATTTTATTCCCAGCGATGGGGCTGGAGCGCATCGTGGACAAGCCCTGGCACATCTGCGCGTCCAGCGCGCTCTCTGGCGCGGGGCTGGCGGACGGCGTGGCGTGGCTGGCGCGCCAGATACGGGACATGCATCTGCACCACTAATAAATAAAATAAGTTAATTATTATTTAAACTTAATTAGTCATGTCTCAGGCGGGACTCGAACACGCATCTCTATGCATACCGTGCGCAGCGCTATACCATTAAGTTTACAGCGTAAAGATTATGCTTGAAAAATTCCCGCTGTGTCGCAGTGTCTCGGTGGCTTAATGGTATAGCACCGCGCCCGGTATGCATGGAGATGCGGGTTCGAGTCCCAGCTAAGACACAATTTTTCAAGTTTCAATGCAGATATTATAATTGCAATAAAATTGCTAAGATATCTCATAAAGTAAGTTAATAAATGTGGACAACATCACGTACAGACAACAGCACGTCAACCTACCACAAAACGTCAAATTTTCTCAATTGATATTGATCTCTACTTGTTGGACTTAAAGTTGAAAATCAAATCAATGACCTTTAAGTTTTTGGGTAGGTCGTAGCACAGCCCGCCACGTTCGGACGTTCGCTGTAGTTTATCGTGCAACGTTCTCAAAGCCGTTGAACCGGTTTGCCGACTGTGAGCGGCGAGCTTGCTTAACGCGGCTCAGGCCGGTGTTCACGTAATGGGGACTACCGTTTCTTAGCTCACCAGTTGGCGCCACTGTAGACTGAGGTCCGGAGGTATAGCTATCAAAGGCGATTGGCGCCGAAACAAAGTGTTATATCTTGAATCTAATTAAGGTTATATTGTTTATAAATAACTATCTTGATATCAACAAACTAACTTCTGAAATAGTTGCTCTTGAGGCCGCCAATTTTTGCGCTTTTTCTTAATTCCGCTTTTAAAGCGTTCACATTAATCGCCAAATAATCCATATTTGCGATATTTTACGAAGGAGATCACTTTCCAGCAGGTAAATTAAAGAAATTATAATTTATGCAACAAATTCCGCTAAAACCAGTACAAAGTGAATGATATTGGACCTCACGCGACACTAGCGCCTCTAGTGGCAAATTCACTAGCGATAGCCCCCATTCAATGAGCGATAATAGTTTTATTTAAGATGCAGATGGAGTGTATGTGAACTTATCAATTGATGAAGTACGAGAATTGAGACAAGAAGAGATTGATGACCATACCCAGTTAAGAAACGTTAATATGGAGTATACTGAAGATAGTACTAGAGCAAAAAAACGATTACGTACTGTAGATGAGGAAGAGATTTGGACACAAGTTACGAGAAGCGGTAAAAGAAGAGTAAGAGAAGGAAAAGACACGACAAGAGAAGTGGCGGAAATAAAATTGAAGTGTGCATTACCAGTAAAGATATCCTCCCTAAACAGTTTGCATTAGATCGATTACTAAAATCGGAGAATATTATAGATATATCGAGGGTAAAGTATGTTAACCCATTCAAAGTTCTAATTTAGTTTGATAATGAAAAGAACGCTAGTCAACTATGTCTTAATAAAACGTTTAAAGATAAAGGCTGGAAATGCCAGAAAACACTTGAAGTGGGGCTATCGTACGGAGTCCTAAGAGATTGTGAAGTGGAGTTGGAAGAGAAAGAGATCTTAGAAAGTTTATCATCGCCTGTAGCTGATATTATAACGATAAAGAGATTAAACTATCGAGACATTGAAGGGAAGTGGACACCTAGCAGATGCGTACGAATCTGTTTTAAAGGATCAACATTGCCTTAATTTGTTTATATACATGGCATTAAAACCAAGATCGATCAATATAGATTCCCAGTGACACAGTGCTCTAAATGTTGGCGGTTTGGGCACTCGGGAAAGCTTTGTCCTTCACGTAAGTTGACATGTCCAAAATGTAATGATAGTCATGCAAACTGTGAGACACGAGTATTTAAATGTTCAAACTGTGGGGGCCATCACATGGCTATGTTCAAAGGTTGTCCAGTATACCTAAAGGAAAAAAAAGTTAGAGACATAATGGCGGAATTCAATTGTTTATATAAAATGGCTTTAAACATGTATGTTCCATCCTCACCTCGAATAACACCAATAAGGGAGACTCAAAATACAACTTCGACACCTCTAACATCTAGCTCTGTACCCTGCGCAAGTACACCATCCCCTATTGAGAATGAGAAGTCACCTGTAAGCAAAACACCTCAGAACAAAAAGAAACATAAAACGACGCAGAAAAAGCAATCAGGTAGTGAAACTGTTTGGGACAATATTTCTGTAGGCGCAGAATCCATAGCTTCGGACACACCTACTACAGAACGTGAAATAAACGAGCTAAACCAAGAATCAGATTTGTTAATACGTCTAAAAGAGGTAATATTCATGAAAAGATTCGACTTGCTGACTAAAATTAAAAAGACTGTGCAAATAATTGGAGAGTGGATTCTATCATATTTGATTAAAAACGTACAGTATTTATCAGGTTTAAAGAAAGTATTTGATGGGTAGCACAATTAAAAAAATTAAATTAAATATTATACAATGGAATGCACAAAGTTTAAAACCCAAGTTAATAGCTTTTGAACAGATATTATCACAAGAAAAAATACACATCGCAGCGTTAAGTGAAACATGGCTTGAACCTGACAGTCATTTGCGGATTAATGGTTACAACATATACAGAAGAGATACAGCTGATTCTTATGGAGGTGTTGCGGTAATAATACATCAATCAATCCAATCACAAGTCGATCAGGTACAAACTACTATAAGCGGAATGGAAATTATTAATATCAGAGTATTTAACTGCGAACATATAGAAAATGTTATTGCTGTCTATTGTCCATCAAACGTACATACAACAACACGAGACTGGGATCGTATCTTTAACTTAGGCGGCGATAAAACTTTGGTGCTCGGGGATTTTAACGCCCATCATTCGAATTGGTCATATAAGACTGATTCAAGAGGTACGCAAATTTTTGACTCTATTATTGATAATAATCTAATTACCTTGAACGATGGAAGCCCCACTCGTGTAAGACTTGTCAATGGCTCAGCCCAGGAATCTTCCCCGGCTATCTCCCTGGCTTCCTCAGATATAGGAATATTGTTTAACTGGAGCGTCACGAGAGAGTGTCTGGGAAGTGACCACCTTATAATCAAATTAGTTACCAACATTCAACCTAATAGACAGCTTTTAAAAAGGAGAAATTTCAAGAATGCTGATTGGGAGTCGTACACAAAAGACATTCAGTCGACCCTCGGTGATTTTTCCTTACCGCTAAATAATCAAGAAGCTTACGATGCCTTTCTAGAAGTAATCAACAAATCGGCCGATAAATATATCCCTAATATCAAAATTAATTTGAACCCTACTATAAAGTTTTCCCCTAAACCATATTGGAATCAAAACCTATCCAAAGTTATAGCAGAAAGACGTTTAGCTCTCACAAAATTTAGACGTAACCCTTGCCCTCTGAACCTTGATATGCTAAAAGCAAAGATTCGAGAAGCTCAAAGACTGTTGCGAAATGCAAAAACCGAAAGTTGGCGTAAGTTCTGTAATTCTTCTAACGAAATAACGTCTACTACGGATCTATGGCGAAAAATGAAATGGTTGAAAGGGCACAGGCCCCATGGGGTAAATGTTGATGTGGATAAGGCAAATCATCTGCTTCATAGTTTAAGCCCCGACTACACTAGCCCATGCCCACCTTCACTTTGATACACTAATAAGCAATTAGAACAAGTTATCGAACTCCATGAACTTGAGAGCTGTATAAAATCAAAGGACACTTCTCCAGGTTTAGACGGTATCTCTTACTCCATGATAAAAAGAATGCCCAATGAAGGTAAACAAGTATTATTAGATTTGTACAATAGATTTCTTTCCTCCGGATTTGTACCTACTCAGTGGCGCGACGTATCTTTGATACCTATTCCTAAGCCTGGTCGGGACCCTAACACACTCACGTCTCTTCGTCCAATTTCACTAATGTCATGTATCTGTAAAATTTTCCATCACATCATAAATAGGAGACTAGAGTCGTCCGGGAATCGAACCCGGGACTTTGGAGCAGATGCCATCTTAAAAACCGGTGTTTATTACGCCACTCCATTCCCGGGTTCGTTTCCCGGACGGATCAATGTAGAAAAATGATTTTTTCTATATTTTCAAGGGTCTGGGTGTTTGTGATACCACCGCGGCACCGTTGTTTATGATTTCCACAATACGAGTGCTTTAAATAGTAAGTCTCTTTGGCATCTGAACAATGTATGTGTGTCCACACTTAATTATCATTTATTAACATAATAGGTGACTTGGAAAAACGCCTAAACAACTGAATAATAGCACTCTCCAACGCCAATACAGATCTCCTCCACTAACTCAAGCCTTCTTGAAGTAAAGTCAAACTTTATGACCCGAGATCACCAATTCTTAAACAGCCGGTAAACATAGATTGACGATTAATTTGACACAATTCCCATACAAAATATGTCAAATAATATTCTAAACGCTGTTTAAAACTTAAACGTCTGTTGATGAACTCTACCCTAAGTAGTAAAATATCAGTCAGATCTACCATTCTGAACAGAATAAAATCAGACTGATCGCTCTATTCATGGAATAATGACAGACTGATAGTCCAGAATGATTAAGTCCGTAGTGAATAATGAAATACTGATGGAAAACTGATATTCTAGTCCATTTGTATTAAAATAAGCTGGATTGAATAATGGCCTGCCATTGTTCTGGAAGGATTATGTATTTTCTTATTTACATTTCAACGGCAATTAGTTGTAAAATATGTAATAGCTTAAAATGTGACTGTAAAATAGAATATATCTTTTCAAATTCAAATTCAAATTATTTATTCACAAAATACACGTATTTACAATGATATTGGTTTGTACAGAATGAAACAGTGAATTTGGCCCTAGCTGGCGTGTGAATGTCAAATGTCAAATTAATTCAATTCATTTTATTTCAACATCAAATATTTAAATAGTCAAATAGTGGTACATCTTAAAGCCATAGAATGACAAAAATTTAATTATACAATGTCAGTGATTAAAACTTAAAATACCAAATTATATAAAACTACTAAATTAAATTGTTGTACAAAAAGCTCGTAAGTCTCAAATTAGATTGTATAATTATTATAATATTATTATCTATATTGTATGTAGAAGGTTACATTTGGAAGTATTCATTAAGCGAATAAAAACATTTTTCTTCTAACAATTCATGTATCAAATACTTGAACTCGGGTAATGGAGCTTTTTGTATTTGACCAGGTAGTTTGTTTAAAACTCTGATAGCATACAGTAAACGTTTTTTTAAATGTAGCTTCAATTTTATTAGACATTTAACAGGTATGGCAGGGAGGTTACGGGAGCATCAGGTTTTGCATTACTTTTATATCTAATCCACTGTTAGCCTCCACATCTTCACTGGATATTTTGGCTAGTGCAAAAGGTACCACTGTAGTTAGTAAATTGGTTTTAGTATTATAATATAGGATAAACCTTTTTCACTACACCAAAATATGTACAGCTAACGGCAGGTCAACCTACCCAAAAAGTTAAAGGTCATTAATCTATACTTATATACTTATACTTATACTTATATACTTATTATAATATTAAAGAAGAAGAGTTTGTTTGTTTGTTTGTTTGTTTGTTTGTTTGAACGCGCTAATCTCAGGAAGTACTGGTTCTAATTGAAAAATTCTTTTTTTGTTGGATAGTCCATTTATCGAGGAAGGCTTTAGGCTAAAGAACATCACGCTGCAACCAATAGGAGCGAAACTTGATTGAAAAATGTTGCAAAAATTGTCGCGATCATAATAACAGAAATTGACGCGGACGAAAGTCACGGGCAACAGCTAGTAATATAATAATAATAAAACGTTTCAGACCGCCTCGATCTATACATTTTAAAGTTAAAGACAATATACTTAAAATAATAACAATAATAATAATAATCTAAATTAGTCAAAAAACCGGTTCCTAGATCCTAGCACATGAATATTAACCCAGTGCTTAAAGATGGGACACGATGGCTTATCTTTGATAGCCAACAGGAAATATAGGAGTATAATATCATTGAAATAAAATAAATATAAATATTTTTTAAGACATGCCTCACTGGGCCACACAGAGCCATCTAGTCCCAAATTAAGGTAGTATTAAGTACCCTGTCGTATGGGGTACTAGACAACCGATAATCTTACTTATATACTTTTTTTTTGTAAATACATACTTATAATACATAGAAAACACCCAGACCAGTACAAACAGACATGTTCATGCACACAAATATTTGTACTGTGCGGGGATCGAACCCGCGACCCATGGCTCAGAAGCAGCGTTAACTACCGCTGATCCAAATGGTCGTCTGGAAATGATTTCCAACTTTAAGTCCAACAAGTAGAGATCTATTAATTAAGAAATGACGTTTTGTGGTAGGTTGACGTGCTGTCGTCTATACCTAAGTACACACTATGAATAATACGCATTCATAAAAAGTATTAAAATGTATTGTTTCAGTATGTATAAAACAAGATTAGTGTACTAGATTTTAAATTATGTTTTTATTATTATTTAATAACAGTTAAGTGTAATTTTATTGTTAACATAAGTTAATTCAAGAGGTTCATTAAATCGAAATCAGTCTAAAGCAATAAAGTAGGTACATACTTATTATAAATGGCATTCAATATTAAGAAAACAGACCTAAGTATTATACAGGCTGTACAAGAGTATGGAGTAGTTATACTAGGTTAAGGTCCAACTCTACCAAACGGCCCGCATCGCGCCATATAGGAACGGATTTTACAAGCTTTAAACAAAATTAAATCTTGTATTATTCGGTGTTTAAAGTCTATATTACCAAGAAATTACAGCAGCTGGACCGTCCGCGTGTCATCGGATCCATACGGATTTCGGATTACGCCACGTTCTCGAAAGTGCACGCGCTACAGACCGACGCGTACTTAAACAATACCCAAAGTTTTTAAAACTGTTCAATTTACACTGCAACTAAATCGCTGGAGGTGGTTAGCAAGTTTTGCTACTTAGGTTCGCAAGTATCGAGCAATCTCTCCCTTGATGCAGAGATCGACTCCCCCATCGGCAAAGCGGCCACAACGTTTGGGAAGCTTCGTGCCAGGGCTTGGGATAATAGGCATCTTACGTTGAAGACGAGGATACTTATCTATCAAGCGTGTGTGCTGAGCACACTATTGTATGGAGCAGAATCTTGGACGACGTATGCATAACAGGAACGCCGTCTGAACACATTCCACATGCGCTGTCTTCAAAACATTCTAGGCATCACGTGGAAAGATCGCGTAACAAACGAGGCTGTTCTTGGTGCGGCACAGCTTTCAAGCAACACGGCCACGATCAAGTAGCGGCGGCTGCGGTGGCTGGGGCACGTGCACCGTATGGAGCGGACTCGCTTGCCCAGGCAAATTCTACTTGGAGAGGTCGCAGACGCCAAGAGAGCCGTTGGTCGCCCCATGTTGCGTTTTAAGGACTGTGCTAAGCGCGACATGGTCGCTTTTCACATCCTTAGCAAGCAGTGGGAAGAGCTAGCCGAATACCGAGAGAAGTGGCGACGCCTTGTCCACGAGGGTAAGTCAAAGCCTGACGATGCCTGGTTTGGTTTGTTGGAAGAAAAACGCTTGCGGCGTCACGAGCGGGCTGCCAACCCCCGACCACCTGGTTGTACATACACTTGCCGCAAATGCGGCCGGGGGATCTTATCCCGTATCGGCCTTTTCAGTCACGAGCGCAAGTGCCGTGATGATACCTAAATCATCTTTCAAAGATGTTAAGGCCAATTATTATTAAATTGCTACTATAAATTAAAAATACTATTCCTAGAATAAAAATCTTCTACTGCCTGACTGATTGAGTGCTCAATGGTTAGAGCTTAGAGCAGACGTCCGGTAAGCGAAAGTTTAAGGGTTCGAACACATGAATAAATATGTGGTTCAAATCCAAATTGTATTTTCAATTTACAACATTTTCAAAAACTGAACACGTCAAAACTCAAGGCCCGAAACTGTATTATGACTAGACGTAGAAACCGATGAGTTCGCAAACGAGGCCGTACCTCATAAGTTAATACACGAAACAGAGTTTAAGCTTCTTAAGAACGTCAACTTGTGACAATGAAATTGTCATCTGGCGACAAGCGGTCAGTGGTCACGCACACATGCGGTTTTGTGAAGATTAAGTTCTGTTCCGTTTATCTACTTATGTGTCCGTACTAAGCCCTACGATCGGCTTTGTATGCGTTGACGTCCCGAGATCCCGACGCGATCGGATATAGCCACGTCTGTTAATTTTTTTTAAATAATGGGCTTGCTCTTGACTACATTCTTAGCTATACGGTTAAGAAGAAGCCTAAGATGGAGCGAGCTTACCCAGAGGTACTGGTTCTCCCACACACCAGCGGAACACAGGAAAACTGTTTGGCGCTGGACTCCGGCAGGAGGGTGGCAGCATCCAGGCAGCCTCTCACGAAGCCTACCACCGCAGAGGGATCTGTTAGCCGTCATCATTGGTTAGAAAACCAAAGATGCCGTGGCCGAGGGTGGACTACTAGGAGGTAGATATGCGATGCGATGCGATGCGGGCCGTTTGGTGGAGGAGTTGGACCTTTAGATTTCGAAAGAGTATTTATGATATTATGATTTGACGACCTCCGTGGCGGAGTGGCGTACACACCGGTTTTCAAGGTGTCGCCTGCTCCGAGGTCCCGGGTTCGATTCCCGGATGGGTCAATGTATAAAGAAAAGTGTTTTTCTAAATTTTCTCGGGTCTGGGTGTTTGTGGTACCTTCGTTGTTTCTGGTTTCCAAAATACCGCTTTTAAATAGTTATTCAAACTGGGATCAGAACAATGTATGTGATGTTGTCCACATTTATTTATTTATTTATATATTTATGATATTGTATGAGCTCTTAATTCAATGATGCAAGATTTTAAACTTACTTGTTGCATTTTTTATATATTACTTAAAACTTAGCATTTTACAGGATTTGTAACCGAACTTGATGCGATTCGTGATTCGTGCAACCGGATCAGAAAATCTGGAAGTTATAATAATATTTACCTTTAAATAATTAAATTATATTATGTAAGTACTAGTGTATACACTACAATGCTATTTATGTATTTTATATTTGCGTGTAATATTATATTTAAGGTTGTGATATTAAATCTATTTATATTTTGTTAAGTTCACATTTGAAAACTCTCCGCCTTCCACTTTCAAATCTGATTCAACATCTATTCCTCTACCTAAAGGTTTTCTGGTAGAGATCGCTGCAAGCGATAAGACCGGCTAAATTGTACAATTCTAAGTCTTTTTAATGTGTTATTTTTAAAATTTTATTGTGTGCAATAAAGAGTATTCATCGATCTATCTAATATGTAGCAGAAAATCTCGTTGTGTTAATTTTCAACAATGCAACCTTATTTTACAGGTAACTTTTATTTGAACATAGGAAAATAAGATTTTATCGTTATAAAGAGTTGATAAAGTTACGTATGATCGTTGTGACTGAATACTTTATGAATTTGTTCACCAATAAAGTTGTAATTTAGTATGGATGTTTTATTTTTTCTGAAACTTGAATTATGTAACTTATAATATCAGTATATAAACTTGAAAAATTTTGTCTCAGGCGGGACGGGAAAAAAAAAAATTTTTTTTTAATTTTTTTCAAAAAATTTTTTCAAAAATTTTTTCAAGTTTATATACTGATATCATAAGTGCAATTAAGTTGCTATAATATCAAATAAAAATTATGTAACTTAGTTTTAGAATCATAACTCTTCTCGACCTCCGCGGCAGAGTAGCATAGGTACGCACCGGTTTTCACGGTGTCGCTTGCTCTGTGATCCCTGGTGCGATTTCCGGACCAAAGTGCAAAAAGAGTCTATTATACATTTTCTCGAGCCTGGATGTTTGTGATACCACTGTTGTTTCTGATTTATACAAATTACGAACTTTAATTAATAGCTGTTACTAAGGTACTTTGGGATCGAAACTTGTCCACATTTAATTATGTATTATTTATGATTCAATGCATATTGTTTGATTATATTCAAGAAATCAATAGGAGTAATATCAGTTTATAGATAATTGATCCTTGCCTTGATCCTTGCCCACCAGAGAACATACAAATTTATTTATCTGTTCTGTTCTAAGTTGGTGTAGTATCTTCAGCTGCTGAACATAGAAACAACAAATTGTAAACAAGAAACTAAATACAAACGAACGCAGCACGTAAATTGTTTTATATTGCGAAGTGTGAGTATTAGCTTCTTACACTGAAGAAAACGCAATAAGATTGTGTCCTCGTTTCGGAAAGAAAAACTTGATAAGAAAGAGCACGGAGACTTTTATGGAATAATTATGAGTATTGTTTTCTGAAGGATACATTTTCACAAATATTTAACAATCGGTCATTTATCTATCTATATCTATATATATCAAAGTTGTTTTAATGAAAAAGGGCTATTACACTATTGATGATTATATAAATGATAGGAACGTTTGGCTTTAAATTGTATCAGCTCGCACTGGCATATATCTTATGTAAACATGTTTATTTAAAAAGAGGCTGACAATAGTGACCGAGTTTCTTGCGCTGCTTCTTCTCGGCACTAGCCCACATTTGTCCCGAAGCAGTGGTAGGTTAAATATTGGGACGTGTAAAAGCGCCTCCAGGGGCCTATTTGCAGAAATAAAACTGATTTTAACTGATTTTAACTGATTTTAAACCATCGAATGAGAAGCTTTAAAGGAAGTTATTTAAGCTGTCGCTTAAGCATTTTTCAGACACTCATTTCAAATTATCTTAATATATTTTTTAATCCTTATTATGTACTTCTCCTTTTCCATCTATACTAATTATATAAAGCTGAAGAGTTTGTTTGTTTGTTTGAACGCGCTAATCTCAGGAACTAGGTACTGGTTCGAATTGAAAAAAATCTTTTGGGTTGGATGGTCCTGCAAGTAGTTGATTTTGGTGGGTGCTCTTTAGGTGTTGTAGAACACATAGTACAAGACTAAAAGGTAGATTAAGTCTATGCCCGGCTTGCAGAAATTTATAAAGAACCTTGTCGACTGGCTACGGGATGTTGAATAAATACAATCAGTAGTATTTACTAAATATCATTTATTAATTTGATGGCCAACTGTCATTACATTCCAGGAATTTAATCTGAATAGATATACTACTATTAACTAGACAATCCACGTAGCTAAAGATATAATACTTTAACCAATTAGTACTAGAGATATGACTCTCAACATAATTAATTCAGGGTGTGTGTAATGGTTCGGGATTGAAAATAGTGCTATCCGTTCTGCATAATCTAAATAGCTCAGATATAAAGACTCGACTTTAAAATATGTTAACATTAAAATACAACTATGGTTTCAAGTAGCTGCCCTCCCAGGAAAAGAAAGAAGATGGTACCTTTAGATGTTGAATACTCATCGGGATCGGTCAGTGCCTCGCTTCAGAACATCTTTTGGAATCCCTGGTTAGGTCCTGAGCCTTCTTGTGGCTACTAAGCTCCCGGATGGAAGTCCATGTCAGTTCCCAAGAACAACCCAACGTTGAAAACCCAAAACTATATCGACTTCACAAGTCGTTCCATACAAAATACTAGGTTCATCATCAGGAACAGAACCTCAAGTTAAATGTTGATAAGGAATAACAATCTAATCCAGATAGAATTAGAAGAATATGATTACGAAATATGAAAATATCAATAAAAATGTAAATATAAAACTATAAATTTTATAAAGATTAAACCCATCTGAAAAGAAATTTATCAAATTAGTAACCTATCTTTTGATACAAAACATGAGGTATGGAAACACACTTTTCTAAGGAAATACTTACGTTTACTGAAGAAAGCACATCTTTCAGAAACATATCCCTCGTCCACCAACAATATTATATAAAAACTCCTCTGAAACAAATATACGATTTTACAACCACGCCATACGAGAAATTTGTCAACCAGTGAAAATAAATCAATATTTCAATATATTTTACCTCATGTTGCTTTGCTATTACACTTTCAAATATAAGTTGTATTAGATGCCCTTGACATCTTTGGATTGTTATTAACAACCACTATAAAAATATATCCGCCATTTGGGTCGGCGATCCTAGGTCAAGTGTCCCAAAGAAAACCTAATCCTTCCTGTTATGACGTTCCGTTACGCGTTTTGATTCACCAAAGTAATCGATCATACAAATGACACTTAAATGGAAGGAATCTTAATAAATTAAGAAATAGCCCTTATTTCCTTTATTAGAAACGAACTAGAAAGAAAATTATTATATTAAATAGATATCCCAAACTTGAAATTCGGAAAAAAAGAACAATATGAACTAAATCACAATACGGCGCCGTAGCGACGAAACCAAGAATCATCAATAGATGTCGCTAGGCGTTCGGAAAAATCCAATCAATTACAATGTTATTAAACCTGCAAAAAAAACAGCTTGCGTAGAATTTGCGTCCTTACAATACCCTCCCCCCAAAGCTTCGAGCGCAGAGAGAAGGTGTGCTGCCCTCAGCACAACTTGACAATAGAAAACAATAACATCTGCCAAAAGAATGGAAAAAAAAACAACCAACAATGTAACAACAATTCGGCCACCTATTACATAACGTTCAGAAACTATACTGAAACGAAGAAAACAAGAAAAGAATCTAACATAAGTCACTCAATACCTTAAAAAAAAACCAACCACCAGGACTGATGTAAACTAACCAAAATCTCAAACTGTCCGGGCAAGTGTAATTTCCCCCACACTATCATACAAATCATCTATCATGCTTCAGCTTTCAAAATGTAAGCATCAGTTTCTATTCACTGCCTGCCACCTCCTGACATACAATCCCCTTTGAAGTTGCTCCTGTAGTACCAGTGCAACTCTGTTCCCCTTTAAGTAGCCATTGATATACAATTCTACTCTAATATACTATTTGTCGTACCACAAAACGACTCTAAGGGAAAAGAAAAAAAAATGATGTAAGGTTACTAGCCATTACAAACACATATGACACAATGATGCTACCCTGAGCAATCCTGGTCCAAAAAATCTCGTGTGTCGCTCGGTCACTAAAGGACGTCAACGCCTGGGTCCACACGAGTCCATATGCATACTAGATGCAAAGGAAACAAAACAAATTTGACTATTTGCCAAATATAACAAGTGTCGCTAGTCATAACAATTAACATTAGACGTCATCGCAACAAACCCACAAAAAAGAAGAGAGCATGTAATGTTATGCTAAATCTTCAAACAACCTAACTCAACAATACTGAGTTCAACAAAATAGCGCAAAGCAAGGCTAAGAAATATATTCAAGGGTTGTCCTTGATATAATCAACTATAACTAAGCATGCAAAACTTAACCTAAACTCTCTTATAACCTAGGTTATAAGAAGAGTAGCCTTGGCGTCATTGTTGGGAATCTTTCCCCAAACAACACAAGATAAACTTGTCCTACGGCTGAGGATTCTGACACAAGACTGTATCCATGTCACACCTTTATGTCCTTGATGTGCCATGTACCAAGATGTTTACCATCATATCCCACCAATTCGTACACTAATGGGGACAAAACTTTTTTGACTATACATTTAGTATACTTGGGAGCTAGTTTGGTTGCTTTAAATTTATCGGCATCACTTTGTATATACGTTTTGCGCCATACTTCCTGGCCTTCTCGTAATTTAACATCCCGCCTTCTCAAATTATAATGCTTAGCATTAGCAGCATGCGCTTTTACTATACTTGCACGAACTTTTTCAAATATACCTTTCAGCGCACCAAACTTCCCAGCATATTCTTCCCGTGGAATAGATACTTCATAATCACAGTCTGAATCTTTGTAAAATGTGCCATTTATAATGGGTTCTCGGCCGTGAACTAAAAAGAATGGCGTAAAGCCGGTTGTATCGTTAACAGCACTGTTCAAAGCAAATTGTATTTTAAACAAGTGTAGATCCCAAGTACGATGATCGTCTTTGACGTACGAAGAAACCATGGTCATAACTGTTTTGTTATACCTTTCCACTAAATTAATCTGCGGCGTATATCTAGGTCCATAATGAACTCGTGGCACCTTATATTTATCTAATAGACTTCGGAATTCTGATCCCGTAAATTGAACCCCATTATCGGTAATTACGGTTTCAGGAATACCGTGAGCCAGCAAGACAAAATTTTCGAAATTTTTAGCCACGGTGGCACTAGTAGCACGCCTCAAGGGAAATAACATGGTATACTTTGAAAAACAGCACGTAACTACTAAAAGATGCATATAACCAGCGCAAGATCTAGGCAATGGACCGACTAAATCCACCGATAAGGCCTGAAACGGTCTATAACACTGCTTAGGCTTCCCCATGAGTCCAGGTGTAAGAGTGGTTTTATGTTTGTAAGCAGAACAAGTTGCACAATCCTTAATAAAGTCAGTGATGTTTCGGTACATTCCTGGCCAATAATACCTCAAGCTAATTCTGCGGTGTGTTTTAAATACACCAAGGTGTCCAGCAGTAGGAGGTTCGTGGTTTTCCGAAATAACCGCATTGCATCTTGATTTAGGTACAACTTCCTTCCAGTCAAACTCATCAGTTAGGGAATATTTGCCTTTACAAAATCTGTACAGTTTACCGCGTTCGATCCTATAATTTGAAAAATTCTGTGGATTAGCTTTACAACCTTGGACCGTCCTGTTGTACCACTCATCATCAGCGTCTATATCTATCGGGCTGTCTACAGCTTCTACCATTAACAAACGTGAGAGAGCGTCAGGGACAACATTATCCTTACCGCGGCGATGTTCGATTTCAAAATTAAATTGAGATAAGCGACATCCCCATCTCGCAAGACGACCAGTAGGATTTTCCAGTTTCATAAACCATCTTAATGAAGCATGATCCGTTACAACAGTAAATTTCCTAGTGCCTAGATATGGTTCAAATTTTTCAACTGCAAAGATAACAGCAAGTGCTTCCCTTTCGGTAGCACTGTAGTTACGTTCATTTTTATTCAGGGATCTACTAATATAAGCGATAGGGTGTTCCACGTCATCCACCTTCTGTGTGAGCATGGCCCCTATACCATAACCAGACGCATCGCAATGAACAGCAAAAGGTTTCTCAAAATCCGGGCATGCTAAAACCGGAGCGGAAACTAAACATGTCTTCAAAGTCTCGAACGCTTCTTCAGCTGATGGATTCCAACAAAATTTCACTTTAGAACTGGTAAGTGCATTCAAAGGTGCGGCTATACTCGAAAAATTTCTGATAAACCTTCTGTACCAAGAACAGGTTCCTAGAAACATTTTAACGTCTTTTTGGGTCTTAGGTACAGGAAAATCTAAAATCGCACGCACTTTGTCTGGGTCTGTCCTTAAACCACATTCATCAACTACGTATCCCAAATATTTTAATGATTTCCGGAAGAATTTACATTTTTCAAAATTAATGGTAAGATTGGCACTTTCTATGCGTTGGTACAGGCGTTTTAACAACAAAAGGTGCGTTTCAAAGTCTTCTGCCACAATTATGACGTCATCGACGTAACAGAAGATCATTCCTTTCGTTATATCACTGCAGAAAGGTGTACCGAACAGCATGTCCATTAATCTTTGTTGCCGAGCAGGAGCTCCGCACAAACCGAATGGCATCCCCTTAAATTTAAATGTTCCTCTACCTGGAACTGTGAAACTTGTTTTATCTTGGGATTGCTCATCGAGTAATATTTGCCAAAAACTAGATTTGAAGTCTACAGAACTGACATACTTAGCATTCCTAAGGCTATCCAGTATTTGAGGTATATACGGAATTGCATACGAATCACCTTTTGTGATCGAATTCAGTTTGCGGCAATCAAGGCAAAATCGCCATGTCCCATCAGCTTTTGGAACCATAATTACGGGATTATTCCACGGGCTTTCGCTAGGTGTGATAACATCAAGCTCCAGCATCCTATCCACTTCCTTATGTAGCTCCTTGGCCTTTTCTGGTGATAACGGGTAAGGTCTACACTTGATTGGCAAATGATCACCTGTGTCTACGGTGTGTTTTATTAGATTCGTTCTTCCTAAACCTTTACACTCAAAAGAAACATCTCGAAACTGCCTTATTATCATCTCTGCTAACTCCTGTTGTTCTGACGTTAAATTTTCAAAAGGTTGTACAAAATTTACTTGTTTTTCATTAGCATTACTTTGTTTAATAAAATCCTGAGGGGCTTCAATAAAAGAAATATTTTGAAAAATTTCTGGCATTAATTTAAAAGCTTTCCAAAAGTCTACTCCGAAAATCACATTGGATACAATAGAAGGTATGATGTAAAATTTAATTACCCTAGTCTCCGTTTTAAATGTAATAGGCAATGACATTGTCCCTATGGTATTACAAAATGATCCATCAGCAACAGTAACAGTCGTTTCATTCGTAATTTCTACCGAATATCCTAATTTAATGAAGCGTTCGTGAGCTCCGTTTCCAATAATAGAAATTGCGGCACCAGAATCTAGTAATCCGCATACTGTCAAATCCAAAATGTTCACGTTTAAATAAGGCCGAACATCATTAACATTTGGCTCGAACAAAACCGAAGTAACGGTGTTAGTTTTAAAATAGTCAGATACTAACTTCATCCATTTATCATTAGAAGGTTCGACCATGCCCTTCGACTTACAACGGTTTGAGCCTACAAGTTTTTTGAATTTGGCGCTTTCGTACACTTCGGGCATGTCCTTATGGTATACCCTACTTCACCACACTTAAAACATAACTGTCTTTTATCCTTGCAAAACCTAGTGCTGTGTGTATCCGACTTACACTTTAAACAATACCTCTTGATATTTGGTGTACCTTGCCTACTATTAGAGGAGTGAGAAACTTTATTATTATGCCTCCAATTTGGGTATGATGGCTTGGTATCCCCATTTGATCGTGGTTGTGTTACCGTAGTTACTGACGCAGGTTTGCTATGTTTACCTTTATAGTCATATTCAGGATTCATAGAAGACTGTTTAGGTGGCTCAACGAATCTACTGTTTTGCTGACGTCGTAGTTCTACTTTTCTACACTTCTCTTTTAGTTCAGCTACAGTAGAAAAAGTGTGTAACGAAAGCGGCTCCGAAAATACTGGCCTAATATTGTTTGACAAAATCTCAAGCTTTTCTTCCTCAGAAAAAGGCTTTTTCAAACGTGAAAACATTCCTGACATAATCGCAAAATAAATGTGTATAGGTTCATCTTGACCTTGGGTACGAGCACGAATTTCATTCCTCAAAGTAAAATCATAATTCGCAGGGGAGAACTCTTCAACCAATAAATCACACAATTCCTTCCAAGACGAAACTTGGTCTTTAATACCTCTATACCACAACAGAGTTTGGTCTACAAAAAAACAAAACGCGGATCTAAATAATACCGAATCGCTAACATTAAAAGCTATCGCGCGTTCATTTACCATTTCTAAAAATGACTGAACACTAGTACGGCCATCAAATTTGACATTCCATTTGAGAATATTGACTTTAGAGGAGCACTCCCTAACAGGTTCCCTATTATCCTCAGATGATGGAATACAAGAACTTGCCTCATCAGGTTTTTTATGTAAACAGCTTTCTAAAATAGGAAGACAAGAATCTAAGTAGTTCTTCAGTGTTGATTTGCACTCCAAGTCGGCAGGTTCTTTACAGACTAACCTATCCAACCTGTAATACAAGTGACAGTACAAAGCTTTAGCACGACCAAGCTGATAACGTTCCCTGCTCTTCCTGAAATTGTCTAAATTGGAATGTAATTCCTTAAGCTTCTCCTTAATGATAGGCAATTCTGTACTCGGCTTAATCTCTTCATCTATGATGTCTTCAGGACCAAATTCCTTACACAAAGATTTTAATTGTTTTTTCAATTTGGGCACAGTGTCCTCAGGTACCTCAGTGCGAATAGTGACCTCATAAATAAGCTCATCTCTTAATAATGAATGCGTATAAACGTTACTAGTATCCATTTTAAATTATTTCAGAAAAAATATTTTGTATGAAAAACTTAAAATTTATTTTTAAAGTGTTAAAACCGTATATGTTGAGAGAAATAACCCTTTACAATAACTGCTCGTACCATACACTTCCATAAACAATTGCAAGAATCTTAATTTTCTTGTCAAAATTAACTTTATACTCAAAACAAAGTTACTTGGATTGTGGTCTCCAAGACTATAAATTACAACTAAGTTGTATATAATACTTTCCCTTAATATTGACTTGACCTTGAACAATAATAATAAGTGTGACACAAAATAAGGTTATCTGCTATTCTGACCCATTGAACAATGAAAAGGTGAGTAATAGTCTTACATAATAACAAGTACCTAAATACTATAAAAATTTTGTCACACTAAAAATAAGAAAGGTATTTGTTTTGGTCATCCAGTATACCAATAACATTTATAATACCAGTACAAAATAAACTTATTATTTTGAACTTTAAAACATAGTTTCAACCCTACCAGTTAGTTATTTATTTAAAAAGTTCACTATATCATGTTCTGACATTTAGGTAGTTACCTATTAATGAAACCCTAGTCAAATACAACTATAACACAAAATAACTAGCATACAGTTAAGGTTAATAACCGTTGTTCAAAATAAATAAACACAACAAACACAATAACAACATGAGAGGGATCATTATATTATCAACATTAATACAAATAAAAGCTACAGAGTAGAAGATCAGCACATAAAAATGCTTCTTTTATTTACCTTCCACCCCTAAACTTTTCTATAATAATACCGAATAGCATTAATTTCAATTAAAGTAGGCGCCACTGCAAGTAGTTGATTTTGGTGGGTGCTCTTTAGGTGTTGTAGAACACATAGTACAAGACTAAAAGGTAGATTAAGTCTATGCCCGGCTTGCAGAAATTTATAAAGAACCTTGTCGACTGGCTACGGGATGTTGAATAAATACAATCAGTAGTATTTACTAAATATCATTTATTAATTTGATGGCCAACTGTCATTACATTCCAGGAATTTAATCTGAATAGATATACTACTATTAACTAGACAATCCACGTAGCTAAAGATATAATACTTTAACCAATTAGTACTAGAGATATGACTCTCAACATAATTAATTCAGGGTGTGTGTAATGGTTCGGGATTGAAAATAGTGCTATCCGTTCTGCATAATCTAAATAGCTCAGATATAAAGACTCGACTTTAAAATATGTTAACATTAAAATACAACTATGGTTTCAAGTAGCTGCCCTCCCAGGAAAAGAAAGAAGATGGTACCTTTAGATGTTGAATACTCATCGGGATCGGTCAGTGCCTCGCTTCAGAACATCTTTTGGAATCCCTGGTTAGGTCCTGAGCCTTCTTGTGGCTACTAAGCTCCCGGATGGAAGTCCATGTCAGTTCCCAAGAACAACCCAACGTTGAAAACCCAAAACTATATCGACTTCACAAGTCGTTCCATACAAAATACTAGGTTCATCATCAGGAACAGAACCTCAAGTTAAATGTTGATAAGGAATAACAATCTAATCCAGATAGAATTAGAAGAATATGATTACGAAATATGAAAATATCAATAAAAATGTAAATATAAAACTATAAATTTTATAAAGATTAAACCCATCTGAAAAGAAATTTATCAAATTAGTAACCTATCTTTTGATACAAAACATGAGGTATGGAAACACACTTTTCTAAGGAAATACTTACGTTTACTGAAGAAAGCACATCTTTCAGAAACATATCCCTCGTCCACCAACAATATTATATAAAAACTCCTCTGAAACAAATATACGATTTTACAACCACGCCATACGAGAAATTTGTCAACCAGTGAAAATAAATCAATATTTCAATATATTTTACCTCATGTTGCTTTGCTATTACACTTTCAAATATAAGTTGTATTAGATGCCCTTGACATCTTTGGATTGTTATTAACAACCACTATAAAAATATATCCGCCATTTGGGTCGGCGATCCTAGGTCAAGTGTCCCAAAGAAAACCTAATCCTTCCTGTTATGACGTTCCGTTACGCGTTTTGATTCACCAAAGTAATCGATCATACAAATGACACTTAAATGGAAGGAATCTTAATAAATTAAGAAATAGCCCTTATTTCCTTTATTAGAAACGAACTAGAAAGAAAATTATTATATTAAATAGATATCCCAAACTTGAAATTCGGAAAAAAAGAACAATATGAACTAAATCACAATACGGCGCCGTAGCGACGAAACCAAGAATCATCAATAGATGTCGCTAGGCGTTCGGAAAAATCCAATCAATTACAATGTTATTAAACCTGCAAAAAAAACAGCTTGCGTAGAATTTGCGTCCTTACAGTCCATTTACCGAGGAAGGCTTAAGGCTACATTCTTTTAAAAACTTCTTTATCGCGATCATGATAACAGAAATTGACGCGGACGAAGTCGCGGGCAACAGTTATTTTTTGGAAACTCTTTTCTTTCAGCATAAAGCAACGATGTTAATCAAGCCAAAACAAGCGATGTCAAACGACGCGTCCGTCACTGACCACGATATGTCAACACCTCAACACAGATCAATCAAACATTTTCAAAGTTACTCAAATCCTTTTCCCAGAGAATATAAACTTCATGACTATTAGGACTCGGGCAGGACGCAGCTCGCCGCAGCGACTCCGCGCGCCGCCAGTCGGACGCCGGCCGGCGAAGAATCCGCGCGTTTTCCGCACTACCCGTTCCTTTTGCGTCGAAAATTCCCGCGCTATTTCCCGAACTACTTCGATTCTGTGAATTGTGCTGTGTTTTACTGTGCTTATGTGTGTTGTTCATCAAAAGAAACTAGATTGAAAATACACCAGGATTAACCATCGTAAGTACTGAACAAACTTGATACACGTATTAATTAGTTTGGAGTTGGAGACTCCATTGCAATTTGTTATTAAAATTCTCTCTTTAAGATATTCTGCCTAATGTATATTCAATTTGTGAGATGTCAGAACGAATTGCGCTTTAAATTAATGTCCTTTATCTTACGTTTTATCAGAAACATTTCTAGATTTTAGAAAATTTCTTTTTTGTGATTATGGCGGCATTTCCTTCTTCCGGTTTGTTAAATGATTCGAGAAAGAGTTATGTTGACATGTTCAGGGTTTCTAAAATTGTAAGCCCTGATATTTATGTAGGTAGTATCTATGTTCTGTGGGTAGTATACCTACTTTCCAAGTTTCTTTGTTTCTGTTCTGGCCTGTTGTCAATATTGTCAACTTTTTATTTTTTTCTGAATAAGTAAGTGGATTTTCGATTTATAACTATTCGATTGAATGAATCTAAAGACTGAATAACAAGAACACGCGTAGACAGCAATGAACAGACTTGCATCCTCTGAGTTCTGCAGCCTCATTTCCACCTTTGCTTTATATGATGGGAGAAACAAGATAATCTACCTACCCACCTACCTATTATGCATATTTAAACGTTTCCCTATCTGACTGTTCTTACTGATATTATAAAAACGGAAGTTTTTTATAGATGTTTGTAACACAATCACGACATAAGGTCTTCGCAGATCGAGATGAAACTTGACACGAAGATAGTTTATAATAGACTGAAATGCATTTAGGCTACCTTCTTTGAACCCCTGAAACATATACCTACTGTTCCAAAAATCTTTTTTCCACGTGTACAAAGTCGAAGCATCAGCTAATATTTTTAGCCGAGAATTGAGAATTAATTAACTTTTGAATCAGTGCAGGATTTGCAGAAAATGCTGCAAAGCCTTAATGCTGCTTCAACATCGGTCGGTCTCCGGATGAATTTGGACAAGACCAAAGTCATGTTCAACGACTTTATCACTCCGGAGCCAATCTTGATCAACGGTGAAGCGCTCGAAGTTGTCCAAGAATATGTCTATCTCGGGCAGATATTGCAGTTAGGTAGAGACAACTTTGAACGTGAAATCACAAGAAGAGTGCAGCTGGGTTGGGTAGCGTTTGGAAAGTTGCGTCATATCTTCTCGTCGTCACTGCCGCAATGCCTGAAGAGTAGGGTGTTCAATCAGTGCGTCCTACCCGTCATGACATACGGAGCCGAAACGTGGAACATGACAGTCAGGCTGGCCCACCGACTGCATGTCGCTCAGCGAGCTATGGAAAGATCTATGCTCGGTATTTCGCTGCGGGATAAAATCCGGAACGAGATAATCCGGCAGAGGACCAAACTTATGGACATTATCCAAAAGTGTAGCAAGCTGAAGTGGCAGTGGGCTGGCCATATTTGTCGCAGAACCGATGAGCGTTGAAGTAGACGGGTTCTCGAATGGAGACCACGTCTCGGCAAACGTAGTGTAGGACGCCCCCCTGCTAGATGGACCGATGACCTGAAGAAGGTCGCTGGTAGTGGCTGGATGAGGAAAGCGGGGGATCGTGCACTGTGGCGTGCCCTTGGGGAGGCCTACGTTCAGCAGTGGACTGCAATAGGCTGATTGATTGATAACTTTTGAACGAGCACAAGATATATACTTACATATGTTTACATAACAACGAAAATAAAGATAATTTCTTTTACGAAAGTTAAGAAGAAATACAACGGCCGTTTTTCCATACAAACGTAGTCCCCTGTTTCCTCCCTGGATAATGCCAGTAGAGCAATAATTTTTATTATAAAAATCTATGGCCACTATTAGCATGTTTCTATGTTTTCTGTTTTTTCATAAATTAATTAATAAAAAAGATATGAGCCCTCAAAAAACAAAAAAAAAATCCGCTGTGTTTAAACATCCAGAAAACAAATTTGGCAAAATTTTAGAAAAAAAGGAAAACATACGAACACGGCCAAAGCCTTTCTTTAATTTTTAATGAAAAATGTATTTAAATCGGTCTAGTCTTAGAAAAGTAATCGGGGGACTACGAAACGTTGATTTGGTTTGCTTTTAGTAGGTATTTTCGGTCCAAGAAGCAGTTGTCTCTATCACACTCTGCGGTGAATGCGTTTGGCACTGCGCGACAGCAATAGATTTGACGAATATCTATTTTTCCATTCTCTCGCCCTTAGTGTTTCCTCTTAACTGCGCCCACAGAATAAATATTCTGGGGTAGTTTTATCTACCTTCCATACGGACAGAGTGGATCGCTGTTCCAGTCAGCCTGTGACCACGGCCGATGCAACTCGGTTGAAAAGTCAGGCAAATAAAATAAAGTATGTTCGCGATAAATCCCGTTACACCTTAAATAATTGCGTTCATACCACAATGCCTAATATTTAGTTAGCATATTATGACCACGGTCTCTCTACCACTAAGAAAACGTATTGTAGGGGCGTGTAAATAGCTACAGCGGGACGGTATCACAACCAAAGATACGTTGTGAGGCGGTTAGAAGAATTTACTACGTAGTGTCGGAAAATAGGAAACAAACGAGAAAATTAGTATAGACTTCCAAAACAAGACACTATCAATCAGGGACAAATTATGAAAGCCCACCAACCTGCGGAACATTCCGGATTCGCCTGCTTTCTGTATCTTGTCTTTCCCTCTGTGACACCATTCGTAAATTCGAGATAAAGTATTTTCAACAAGTTTTATAACAAGCGGTTCATGAGCGGGTTTTTTGCGGTCTCTATGGCAACGAATATTAAACTTTACTCAAGCGCGTGTGATTGGCTGTTACAGCATCCGGTGCCATCTTCACGAGATTTCAGCCAATCACGGACATCAAAAGGTACGGCGGGAATCAAAATGACATTGACAATGCTAGATTATCGCTTTGGAAGTAAATAGAACTATTATATTACAAAAGAAAGTACTATATTAAAAAAGAAAGTGGCAATAGAGCAATGCTCTACCAAGTATCATCATCATTATCTTAGCCAAACCTAACGCTGGACATAGGTCTTATCTAAGGATCTTCACAATGAGGATCCGCGCCACCTGTTACGACTGGCAATGGTCGCAGGAAGCCGTTGGGTGGCGCGGAACCGATCAAAAAGTGTGAAGCAACAACCCCTAACCATCCTCCTGCAGGGCAAAGGCTTCCATCATGGAATTCAAGTTACCAAACCAATGGTACAGGTACAGGCATAATCACAACGCTAGCCAAATGCGGGTTGGTGATCACAAACCCGAGGAATGTTTGGGAATTCCAAACTCTTTGTTTCTCGACCCGGGAACGAACCCGGGATGTCGAGATTATGACCTGGTACTGAAACCATCGATCAAAAGCGCAACGAGTGGATCAGGCAGAAAACTAAAGTTGTTGATGTGGTCGCGATCATTGAACGCTGAAAATGGAGATGGGCTGGGTACATAGTCCGAATGGATTTAGAGCGCTAGAAGAACACTACAGTGGAAGTCCAGAGAAATCACATGAAGAAGAGGTCGCTCACCGGAAAGATGGGTCAACGACATTCGGAGTCATACATGCAGGAGGTCCGGAAGTGGATGCAAGTGGCGAGAGACAGAGTGTCGTGGAAGGATTTTGAGGAGGCTTATGTCTGAAGACGGACGATATAGGGGCTGTGATTATGATTATGACTAAAACCATCATCCATCATTCATAACCCATTATTGCTGTGGTAACTTAAATTCACTGATGGAGGCATTTTCCTTGCAGTGGGATGATTATAGGCTGTTACTTTACTTTTACTCACAACACGAGACCAACGAAGCGTTATCAAAAATGAGTTCACGTTTAGTTTACTACCTCCAAATAATGATGCAACAGAAAAGTTTTAAACTAAAACGCTTACTGTTCAGCTTATAGTAAAAACAACAGAATGGCGGTACCCAAGCAATTGCTAGGCAGAGGGTTGAAATGATTTTGAATGGGAAAACTAGGATTGAAATGTTATGCGGGGTCGGAATTAAATAGTGTGCTAGGGTAGCACCGCCGCATGCTGTAGGCACTGAGGAAGGAGGTAGTAGGTTTGATCAACTGCCCCAAGTATATAGGAGCCCAAAAATTAATTTAATAATAATAATAATAATAATAAATATTTAAGACATGCCTCACCGGCCACACTGAGCCATCTAGTCCCAAATTAAGGTACTATTAAGTACCCTGTCGTATGGGGTACTAGACAACCGATAAACTTACTTATATACTTTTTTTTTTTGTAAATACATACTTATAATACATAGAAAACACCCAGACCAGTACAAACAAACATGTTCATGCACACAAATATTTGTACTGTGCGGGGATCGAACCCGCGACCCATGGATTAGAAGCAGCGTTAACTACCTATTTAAATATACTCTTCTTTGTCAGTCGGGTAAGTATGAGATAAACATTACGTTAATAACAAAAGCTCATGCTCTTGCTTGTACACGTTTTGCCACGGCATTTCCCGTAACAAATCTGGCATAAGTTATTGAAAAATACTTTTTTTCCGCACTGACCCTACCGGGAATCAAACCTGGGACCTTGGAGCAAGCGACATCTAGAAAACCGGTTACGCCACTCCGCCAACAAGGTCGTCAAATGTATCTGACTGACGCCCCGTTGATCTTGACGCCCCGTTAGTCTAGTGTTAAATAAGTATCCGGCCAAGGTCAGGGTCCCAGGATCGATCCCCGGGTCAGGTAACAAAAGTTTCGAATTTTCGAACATTGCTCGGGTTTGTGACATTTGGCAAGCGTGATGATTATGCCTGTACCCATCATTGCTGTGGTAACTTGAACTCAATGATGGAGGCCTTTGACCTGCAGTGGGATGATTATAGGCTGTTACTTTACTTTACTTCTACCAATTGTCAAGATGGAGGTAGTACTGTGTCCGCGTGTGTCCGGCGAGCTAGTGCCGGCGTAACGAGCGGCCACTCTGTTGTTCCACTTTCCTCTTTTTATTGTGCCGGAAAACTTGAAAGTGCTAACGGTTCATTGTTTAATAAAATGTACCTACTTTTAGTAGTAACATTGGACTTTGAGCTTCAATTTTAATGTATCATCACAAGCAAACATCAGCCCACGACTGGACATAGGCCTTTCTAATAAGAATCTTTTTCACTATGACTATGACTATAATATTATTGGGACGTGTAAATGCGCTTCATAGGGCCTATTTGCAGATATAAAACTGATTTATAAAAAGGATTTATCACAGAAGTGCAGCTTGAAACTAGAACCAAACCAACCATCTCAGCCAAATGACGTCCACTGGTGGACGTGGGCCTCCCCTAACGATATCTACGACTATCGGTTACTACACACGCATGGAGGACTTCCCGCGACTTTCACCAGGCCCCCTAATCCCGCTAATTTACAAATGGCTCAATAGAATCGCAATTGCATCTCAATCGTATATTTTGAATTATGGTAGTAATGTCAAAATATACGATTGAGATGCAATTGCGATTCTATAGAGCCATTTGAAAATTAGCGGAATTGGGGCCCAGATCGCAAGTACACCTGATGGGAAACCTACCCACAGATCATCGTCCGGTGCACAGAACACAAAAAAAAATTAAAAAGGCCTTGTAGTCAGAGCAGGCGCGCCACAGAAGTTATGAGCAAACGCTCATACTTTTGTCCAAACATGAATGTAAGTGAGCGCTGTAATTGGTTTCGTTTGACGTCGCTTGATTGGCGTTCTCTGAACTCGTTTACGTGTGCGAAAGCTTGTGTATATTATGTGCACAAGTAGTAGTGGGGCGCAAGCGGCGCCAGCGGCGACATCGGCTCTCATACAAATGGCGCATAAAAAAAACATTTACTTCAGGACATGGCCCCATAATAGTAAACAATACAATTTTTTAAATACAATAATCTATCTATAATATAAAAATGAATCGCTGAATGTGTTGCTAAGCGCAAATCTCGAGAACAGCTGAACCGATTTCGCTAATTCCTTTTTTATAATATTCCTTGAAGTACGAGGATGGTTCTTACACAGAATTTTTTTTTGAAAATTGCCTGAAAAAGTAAAAAAGCAACACTTTTCTATACTCCCGTACAAACATACGATTTTCCGACCCCGCCATATATTTGATGACAATGACATTTAACTCATTTAAGACGTCAAAATCTAATATCTGAGGCGATACGAAGTTCGCGGGGTCCGCTAGTATTATAATAAAATAGAATGTCACTAATCAAAATAAAAATAATAATAATAAATAAAAATTAATAAATTATAAGTATAGCACATATTATATTTAACACAACATTATGATTAAAATGATAAGAACAATTAAAATTTTATTAAAATACAATTTGTCGAACATTAAAAAGCAAAAAATCAATTAAAGTGTGAAAACAGTAGATACAATTACAATTACAATTTTATTATTTTATAAAAAGTGATGAACTAGCATGCAGTTTGGTACAGGTGGATGACCTGTGCATCAACGGAGAATCCCATCGCTCAGACAATACTCTCAGGATGCTGTTGGTACTACTCCTAACGCGAGTGAGCAGCGAAGCCTTTCTAACCCATTTGGTGGCCATGACCATGGGCCGGTCCAAAACTTTTCCGGCCCCAACGGCCGTCGGTTTTTCTTATTGAAATGTGTCCTGCCTACTGCCAAAATATTTACGAGTAGGTACCTACTACAAATTAGTTACTCACAGTAAATATGGGTATAGATAATGCCCGCTACCGGACACTGGCCTTCTTTACCTACCAATAATAATCTGAGCAATAAACTTGTTTGCTTTCCTCCCGACGGTGGTAATGTGTTTATGTCTCTGACACAAAAGGGGTGCATTCAGTGGGTGTGCCATATAAGACATAATATGAGACGTTAATATTAATAGTACATTTTATCTTGATCCATACTATGATTATCGATGCAAAAGATGAATTCGACGACCATTTGGATCAGCGGTACTAACCGCTGCTTCTGAGCCATGGGTTGCGGGTTCGATCCCCGCTGAGTACAAATATTTGTGTGCATGAACATGTCTGTTTGTACTGGTCTGGGTGTTTTCTATGTATTGTAAGTACCTATGTATTTACAACAAAAAAAAAAGTATTTATGTAAGTTTATCGCTTGTCTAGTACCCCATACGACAGGGTACTTAATAGTAGCTTAATTTGGGACTAGATGGCTCTGTGCGGCCCAGTGAGATGTCTTAAATATTTATTTATTATTACTCGTATTTATTATAAAAATAATTATATTATAACAGAAATATACCAATCTATCACAAAACCTTTTTTTTCGATGAACGAAAATACGTATTCATTATTTTATAGGTGCATTTAATTATCACTTACTTTACGTATGCCCGAGGCTCTGCCCGCGTAATCTAGTTATGTAGCGCGGTCGGAAATCTGTACCCAGCAGTTGTCTTTCAAAAAGCCTTGTCCTATCTCAAGTTGTAGATTACACCAGATTTCAGCAACTGTTCGAAAGTTTAGGCGTATAAGCGTGACAGACTGACAGATAGACAGACAGTCAGATTTCGTATCGCGTTTATGATATTAGTTAAAAGGATTAATTTAATACTCCTTTGCATAGACAAATAGAACGCCCTGTTGGTCTAGTGGTTTAAATACCGGACCAAGATCTTGGGGTCCCGGGTTCGATCCCGGGTCGGGCAACAAAAAGTTTCGAATTTTCGAACATTGCTAGGGTCTGTGATCACCAACTCGCATTTGGCAAGCGTGGTGATTATGCCAGTACCCATCGTTACTGTGGTAACTTGAATACAATGATGGAGGCCTTTTCCCTGTAGTGGGATAGTTATTAATATACTGTTACTTTACTTTATAGACAAATAGACGTCGAGCTTACTGTGCTTTGGTCCACTGTCGTCGCGCCGCAACTATCTCTTGTTTTATGGCCGTGTCGCGCGCCGCCGGGCGATCAAACAGTCTCTCAACAAGTCCGTGGAAAAATACTTTATTTTCTTTTGTCATAATCACCGTTTTCATAAGAGTCTGATAACATTGGAAGGATAATTGTAGTAGTAGTAAGTACGGTATTTTTTGCACTGAAAGTGAACGTTTCAAAGATTTTTTTTCTATTTTTATCAGTTTCTAATGTATTTCTCATTTGTATGACTGTAAGATTATGAAGGATTTCTGTTATTGCCTTTGATTTTGCTAAAAAAATATTTAAATCTTATGCCATGACCACTTGTTGATTTGAAGATCGAAACACCCGAGTTGTAGTTGATACGTTGATACATCAATGCCACTTCATGTTTTTATCATTTGAAAGAGTGGACGATGTTTGATCATCCTATGATGCTACCACCCTCCTGCCGGAGTCCAGCGCCACAGTTTTTCTGTGTTCCGCTGGTGTGTGGGAGAACTAGTACCTACCTCTGGGTAAGCTGGCTTCATCTTAGGCTTCTTCTTAACCGTATAGTTAAGTATGTAGTCAAGAACAAGCCCATTATTTATAAAAAAAATGAAAATAAATAATAATAATGAACGAATAACTACGTAATAAAAAGAAGTTTAAAAATATGAGTGCTGAGTGTAACAATGATTCGTTTGCAATATTCAGTCAACCTCTTTTCAAACCCTTTGACGTATGCGAGTATTATAGCTTGTTTACATCTTATACGTCAGGGTTGTAAGTTGTCCCGACGCCTCGGATTTATTTACTCGCTCACGTACGAAGGAGATTGTGAATGTTCCATCGATTCTCGTTTTATAGCCCAACGAATCGAAATATAATAGTGTTGGGCATCGTAGCAATCGATAGTCTATCGATTTTGAAAATACTATTGCTCGATTATAAATGTCACCTGCGTTAAAGTAACAGCCTATAATCATCCATGCAGAGAAAAGGCCTTCATCATTGAATTCAAGTTACAACAGCAATGATGGGTACAGCTGGCATAATCACCACGCTTGCCAAATGCGGGTTGGTGATCACAACGTTCGAAAATTCGAAACATTAAATCCCTCTTGCAACTCCTCTCTCCTCCTCTCTAAATATGCAGCTAACTACTCGTACTAAGAAAAATGTTTGTTTATGTCGACGCATTCATTCAAGGCTTCACGCTGTAAGCGGAGTTTCGCTTATGTTTTTGGTTATACAGGATGACTAAGAATTAGAGCATAATCTTGAAAAGAAAAACAAAAAGAATTACTTTTCTATGTCGTCTCACACTATTTTTCGAGGTTCTTTTGTTCCTTTGATTCTTAAGTTATCATCAGCTAGGAAAAAGAAACACTAAAATAAATATAATCTCAGTATTGTTTTCATTTTTTTTTAAACATATTAGGTACTGCCAAAATGTTGCAAAAGACCTGTGTAACGTAGAAACACTTCGTAGATTGTGTTGTAATTCCTAGTATCTTGACGAAAAATTATATTTAAAAATAAGTGAAAATCTGAAAATAAAACATTTTTCAATGTTTTTTAATTTTGCTACATTCTTACTTATTATATTATATTATGCTTGGAACAAAGAGAAGGTAAGCGCAGTTTCTAGCTAATCTACATATACCTACTGTACTTCCTTATCGAAGTTATTTTCTAGAACATTCGGAATATTAGGACTGTGTTATTAAAGTTTTATGAACTCTTGATACACAAGACATCATTACCTATATTAGTTTACCAATGTATTTTAATACGTAAAAATATGTATCGCTTTCTGGGGCCTAATTCGCGTAACAGAATCGCAGTTCGATCGTGATTGAATTGGACGATTTTGATATTTAGCCCATACTAGAACTGTCAAAAACCTGTCGTTAAATTACGATTGTGATACGATTCGGTTACGCGAATTAGGGGCCTGATCATGTATTCAAATGTAATTCGGAAAATAATTTCCGACTCATTTGTTTATACCTAAAAACAAGTTTAAGCAATAAAGTCATAAATAGGTGTTAGTTTTATCAGATGATTATATTTCGTTCGTGACCGGCGCAGTCCCTCGCGGGTAGAACTACTCTCAAAGTAAAGAAGTTATTGCGGAACCCTCTACGTGCTTAATCAAGATGAAAGTATTCTATTCTAGAGATACAGGAGCCTGCAGGTGTGTCGTGTGCTCGCAGCGCAATGAAATACATCACTGACTCGGGCTACACGCTTCTTGAGTACAAGTGCTAGTTAACTTAAACAGTAATTTATGTAAAAAGATAAAATAGGACACTATAAATCAAGTAAAATAAAGCAATAGTTATTTGTTAACAACAGTGCAAACTTGCTTTTTAACCGCGCTCTCAATTTTGAAGACCGCGCGCGAAGGATTCTAAAATTGAATCATCAGATTCCCGCGACCTTCACTAGACGTCGGACTACCTGGGCCCCATTTCCGCTAATTTACAAATGGCTCAATAGAGTCGTAATTGCATCTTAATCGTATATTCTGACATTACTACCTTAATAAATGTGTCAAAATATACGATTGAGATGCAATTACGATTCTATTGAGCGGAATTTGGGGCCTGGTCCCCACCAAGTCTGCCCACGAGCGTCATCCAGTGCGAGGTCAATATTCCATAATATTTCGCCCACCAACACTTCATCTCCGTAATTTTTCGAGCTAGGTAGGTCAGTTATATTAGGGGTTAAAGTATGAAATTGCCGTTTTGTATGGACGAAATCGAGAAAAGTCTTTTTTCCATACTAACAATTATTTAGTTTTTTTAAAAACGCCTGAACCGTTTTCGATGCAATTAAATGTGAAAGTTAGATGGTTATAAAGCTACGCATTACAGTATTTAAATTTTTGAAAATCAAAGTATATAATACAAATATACTTAATTGAAGCAAGAAGGTCGGCTGACACATTGTAAGGGGTCTTTTCAACGACTTCCTTTGAAGTAATAGGCACTAGTATTGCATTTTTTTTTAGGCAAAAGTTACTTTATTTAGCTTTTGATACAATACAAAAAGAAATACGCAATAATACGACTATACTTAGAGCTATATAAAAATAAAAAGTGGGAAAATAATCGGCAATTTCATACTTTAACCCCTATTATTAGTTCTCTCACCCATTTCCCCATTCGTAGAATTGTGATTCTATCACGCAAGGAAATATTAAGCATTGCCCTCTTCTTTGCGCTCTGTCCGACCATAAGTCTTCTTATGAGATCTTTATTAAACGACGACATCTTATATCCTATTTACAAAGATTTTTTTTTATCGACACTGTAACGCTACATCGCTATGCCGGTATCGCTATTTGTATTCAATGCGGCGCATAGTCGATCAGTAGATGTCATTGGCAATTTGACTTTATTAACCTAATAATGCTTGCCATCGTCGCTTTCGAGCTGCAAGCAGTATCGATACAGTTACAACACTGCCAGATATAACAGTTTGTGCGTAAGAACGCCGATCAGTTTTTGTCGCTAGCTGCTTAAGGCAGTTGTTCCACTACCGGCAAGGAAGCGACAAACTATCGGCTATTTTCTTGCTTAAGACACGTACAATAGACATACAATCCATTCATTCGATGTGCGATGTCCTTCCGCCAACAGCGTAAATCCCTCCGAAAACAAAAGACAGACTAGTTTTGTCCAGTGGTAGTAAATTCTGCTTCTGAGCCATGGGTCGCGGGTTAGATACGGACCCGCACAGTACAAATATTTGTGTAAATGATCATACGTTTGTCCAGTAAAAACTATTTGGGTGTTTTCTATTAGTATATTTTATTTAATTTTAACGCATAAAAATAAAGGCACGATTAGTGTAGTGTGACGGTGCTTGAAAAAATAAATATTTTGTAGGTAGATTTATATGAATCTACCTTCCACATGGAGTGAGTGCATCGTTGTCTCCAGTCAGCCTGTGACCATGGTCGGTGCAACTCGATCGAAACGTCAGACAAAATCTACTTTTAAACTATCGCGTTTCATAATTATTTAAGGTGTAACGAGGTTTATCGCGAAACGTCAGGCAAATAAAATATGGTATGTTCGCGTTAAACCTCGTTACACCTTAAATAATAAGGAAATTTTCGTTAACATTCAAGTAATTATGGGAAAAAGTTTAGAAGTAAGTATATTTTACAAAACAATAATTATGAAAGTTTTGCGGCTGTCTAGTACCCATAATATGTATAAGCTTAGTAGTAGCTTCATGTGTAACTCGATGGCTCTGTGTGGCCCAGCATGCCTTGAAATATATCATGTACCTAAAGTAGCTAGTACATTTCGTGTTAACGTACGTGTGTTGATTGCTGACTATTGGCACTGGTGGCGCTGTTCACACTGCTGGCGAGGACTCGCTCCACTAGTTAATCATACAACATACTCGCTTCCCGCTGTGACACAGTTCGTTTCTAGTTTCTAGCGCTACTCGCTTCTCGTTATCGTCGGCGGTGGGACAAGTGCCTAAGAACGCCGATCAGTTTGTGACGCCGGCTGCTTAACGATCTCCTTCACGGCCCGATAGTGCAGACAGTTTAGCGTTGAATTATAACGATAAATTATGAAAATGGTCATAACCGCACTTGGAATTATGCATTAGTAATGACTTATTGGTATTTAGTGTGTCGTTTGGTATCAACACACAAGAGGCGACTAAAGGAGTAAAAAGTAACAATCCATTTCGCTCATTGTTAAGCATGGGTCTCTCTCCTTTTTATGGAGAGGGTTAAGGCCTTAGTTCCACCACGCTGGCCTAGTGGCGGGTTGGTGTACGGCGAGGGCGACGCTGCGGCAACATCACCTCGCCGTTGGACGTTTCTCAAGCCGCCCGAAGGCCTCCAACAGGGCTTAACGACTGTTAACTCATGACAACAGCCGGCATCGACGGCTTAACGTGCCCTCCGAAGCACGGAAGCTCTCATGGTATGATGCCACAAACGGTCACCCATCTGATTGACCACTCTCAGCCCGCTCGCGCTCCCAGCGTTGCTTAACATTATTGACAGAGATTGAACACTAAGAAGCATTGGGCTATGAGCGCTCATGAGCGCGCTATGACCAAAGGAGTACTGTTAGAGGAAAGCGGGCAGCAGCGTCTTCCCTCCTGCCGGCAATACCGCCTGCCAAGCGTGGCGATTATGGCGAAATCGTCCTATTAGAGAGTCCTGTTTCCCATAGTTTACTAAAAGAGCACGTGACGACGATAATTTTAAAAATGGATTACAAAAAGTTCATTGATTCGGGGTTTATACCATGTACAGACAACCGGCACGTCAACCTACCACAAAACGTCAAATTTTTTCAATTGATATTGATCTCTACTTGTTGGACTTAAAGTTGAAAATCAATTTAATGACCTTTAACTTTTTGGGTAGGTTGCAAACCTGCCGTTGTCTGTCTTGTTTTTTATGAGATTCCAATATTTCAGCACTGTTGCAAGCGCCATGATCACAGTTCTTCTGTATTTGGTACATGAATAATCACCACGCTTGCCAAATATGAGCTTGGTGGTCACAAAGCCGGGCAATGTTTGAAAATTCCGAATGTTCTCCGACTCGGAGATCGAACCCTGACCCCCGAGATCTACTTAAATCACTAGACCAAGGGGCGTTATTTCCTTCTTTTTCCATGAATTTGTTGAAACACTAACAAATGACGATTTGTAGTAAAAATAACAAGCAACACTAGAAACTATTTCAGAAGTTCACTACTCCTACTGCGTCGGATCGCAATAAATCGCTTTTCGCGAAAGTTTCGACGCCTCGCAGTTTAGAGATAAACTATCGAATTGAAACTTTAGCATTTCTAATTCGCTCGTTTATGTTTTAAACTTTTTATTGCTCAAGGAGCACAAGTACTCATAAACCTTTTTTATTTGAACATTGCTTCGGTGCCTGTATTAACCGATTCACTGTCTGCCCTTAACTACTCGTACTATTGAGCACGGATGATGATTAATAATGAATCATATAAGATACATAACATTTGAATTTCAAAAGTTTTATTTGCTAGAGACTGAACCTGTCAGACTGTAGTCTATTTTTCTTTCTCTCTCTCTTTTTCTCGACTTTTCTTCTTCTTATTTTTTTTATCGTGTGATTATCCTTCGAAGTTGATCTGATATCGCAGATTTCCTAGTTGCCTATTACAGGTTTCTGACGAGACTTGTCTTTACGAATTACACATTGCGATAGAAACCGAAACAAATAGCTTAACATGCCTCCCGAAGCCCGACTGTTATACTGACCCAAACTTTTTGAGAAAATATCGTTTAAGGCGGCGTAGTTCTAAAAGGCAACGTCTTTGGGTTTTTAAAACTTATCTGATTTTTGAGTTTAGAAAACAGCATTTTAAAGTCCGAGAAAAATAATAAGTATTAGTTGAAAATCTAGTCTAGTCACAGTCGCTATCGGTTACACGATTTGATTAACTTAGCTTGATAGATTCTATTCTATTCTAGAAAAAAATCACAAACCTTCGACTCTTATTCGAAATGTTTTTTAAATTTCGTGAATTAACTACGGACATAATAAATATAATGTTTATGCTTGTTAAGCTAGCTACTAAACATTTATAGACATATTCGATGAGTTTGAATTCATTAAATGATAATATACTTAATTACTACTCGTATGTTTAAATAACTACAAAATACGTGACCGCGGCGGCTCGTCAGGCCCGTACTGTTGGCGTTTACGGTGCGCATAGGCGCTCCGTAATAAGCGATCGATGGATATCGATCCATAAATCCCGAACTACCGAGCCTTAATAAAGTGCCACGACTGGGAATTGACCTAGGGATCCTTGCGTTGTAAGTAGAACACCAAACAACTACGCTAATCGGGTTTTCATGAGTCTATCTTTACTAAGCAACGATTTTAATACTACGGGCGAGCGCGTCGCTGTCATGTAGTCGCTCGTAGCTGCTACGAACGCGCCGCTACGACGCCGACGCTTACGCGCTACGAATCAACTATTGTGAATTTATGTGAGATATTTTTCTACTTTCAAAACAATATTACTATTGATATCTAGGCGAATTTTTCATTACTATTGATACGAATACAGATGTTGTAATTCAACCGGAAATATTCTTGTTTATCGGTAGTTAAGTTAATTTGTTTATTAGACGAATGGTAAAATAGGTTATGTTGATGTTAGCAAATAAAAAATATAATAATTATTATTCTTTATTTGATATTTTAGCAACTTAATTGCACTTATAATATCAGTATATAAACTTGAACTATACTGATATTATAATTATTATTGTTAACTATACTAATATTATATATTATAACTATTATAATATTGAAAACTATACTGATATTATAATTATTATTGTTTCGTTGCACAATAATTTGGTTTACCTTGTTTCGTTACGAGTTTCCGAAACACTAACTCAAAATGCTATTAAACCTCCTGAATATTGAGCTGCTCAATTACAGCCCCATTAAAAGGATTATTAAAATGAAACCACAAAGCTCATGCAAATGTGAATAAGTGATCAGAAATCATTGGTGTGGTTGTTCTGTGGTCAGTGTCACGTGACTCGCCACACATCACTCTACTTAATTAATTATTTTCAACTAACGATACAAAAGCGGAGTTTCTCAATTTGGCATGTACCCTTTTTTTTATTCATGTTTTATGCGATGGTGAAACTGTGGCGGCCATTTTGCCGTAACGACGCATCATTGTCGCATTTTCTCGCATCTGCTCGCATGAATCCGCACATAACGGCGTTCGTAATGCAATTCAAGATTCAACATTCAAGATTCATTTATTTGCATTAAATATGGTACATAGAAGATCTTTGATCAAAAAAGTTTTACATATTTAGCCATCTACATATAGCATGCAAATTTAAAATGGGTACAATTAATATCTGTATAGTTAGGTATGAGAGCTTTATAAAAGAATTTTGTCTCAAAAGATAAGTCTAGTTTAAAACTCGCGTTTCTTGACTATTTAAAAATGTAAAAGGGGATTTAAACGGGAACAAACCTTATTTTATTTAAACGTCAGGCAATAAATTAAGGTATGTCCGCGTTTACATCCCGTTATAAATTTTTAAGATTAGCCTAGTTTTGCCTTGTAACATTCCTGAAGGTTGGTCCACAAAGGAAATGTATCACATGAGTTAAAATTGTGCATAACTTTTTATTTAATCTGTGTTTTTTGTTCTCGTATGTTCAAAGTTGCCCAAATTTAATTCGATCTTCTGTTATGGTAGAAAAACGGGATTAATAAAAAAAAATAGGAATTATACCGCTACTAAACATAATCACATGTAGTCAACCCATGACCACAGATACTATTATTGGTTTTGACACGCGTCGTGGTCAAAAAATAGCAAATTCTATTAAAAAGAAACATTTTGATTGCGTCTACTTTAGTAAAAGTAATCAATGTAATTTTCATTGCAAAGAAAATTCAGAGGCTCTTGTTATATAAAAGTTTCAATCTATAAAAGCAGTAACTCACTCCCATAACTGTAGCTCATCCGAGTCAATGGGAGTGCGGTCCTCACTCACATGAATTTATGGACTATCTGTACGACGGAGCCTTTTGAAGGAAATGTGGAAACGCTGAAATTGTTTTCTGTTCACTGATCATCATGCTTTCAATCTTACATGTATATAATCACTAGCTGTTGCCCGCGACTTCGTCCGCGTCAATTTCTGTTATTATGATCGCGATTATCTTTGCAACATTTTTCACTAATGCTTCGCTTCTATTGGTCGCACCGTGATGTTATATAGCCCAAAGCCTTTCTAGATAAGTGGACTATCCAACACGCAATCGCTTCAAAAAAAAAAAGATTTTTAAATTCAGACCAGTACTTCCTGAAATTAGCACGTTCAAATAAACAAACAAACAAACAAATCTACAGCTTTATAATATGAGTATAGATTAAAGTCGTATTTTTGTAAATGAGCTCCAAGTGTGCTGGGACGTTGACAGAATAGCACCACACTTTTTGTTCCTATGGGTGTTGTAAGAGGCGACTAAAGAGGTACTGCCAGAGGAACTGCCTGTTGATAATGTTTTCGTTAGCTTGTCCAGAGAAATAAAATAAATCCTGCCGCAGAAATTACCTTAAATCCTACTTATTGTTATAAATCTGAATGTGAGTTTGTTTGTTACGCTTTCACACTGAAACGCCTGAATCGATTTTAATGAAATTTGATACAAAGGTAGATTAGACCTTGAAAGGGAGCATAGTATTAGACTATTTTATTTATCCCACTATTAGATACAGGTTTCCGCACTCACGATATAAAGTGTAGTACACGCCAGCAGAACTGCGGGCGTAAAGCTAGTATGAAATAATCCAACAGTTTGTTAAAAACGAGAATTGATAATAATAATAATAAAGGCATTTATTTCGAACAATTAAACAATCTGCTTAAATTTATATCGTAACTTGTGTAAAACAACTATAGTACCTAGCTTTTTTACACAAGTTAGTACGGAACCATGCGCGAGACGCGACTCGCACTAGCTTTTTTACTTATATGTATACGCATTTGCTTAGTAAACGCCATGTTTATATTACGACCTGGATGGACTTCCCTTAACATAAACAGGAGCATAGCAACATACACACACAAACAAACTATGGTTGTGAGTTAAGCGCCTCGCTCATCGGTATTTACGAGCTTTCGATGCCGCAATGCCTTTTACTCGGTCAGTAAAAGGTATATTACGGGAAGGATTAGCTTTTATTCTAAACGATGGTATTCTCTTTGTAGGTACTGACTTTACAAAGAGATCGAGCTCACTTATAAAATGATGTTAACTAGGCAAATTTTATTAACGCCCCGTTAGTCTAGTGGTTTATATACAGGACCAAGATCTCGGGTTCCTGCGTGCGATCCCGGGTCGGGCAATCAGAGTTTCGGATTCTCGAACGTTGTTCGGGTATGTGATCACCAACCCGCATTTGGTAAGCGTGGTGATTATAACTATATCCATCATTCTTTATTTGATATTTTAGCAACTTAATTGCACTTATAATATCAGTATATAAACTTGAAATTTTTTTTGTCTCAGGCGGGACTCGAACCCGCATCTCCTGGCTAGCAACAACGCTGGCTTACAGCGTAAGAATATGCTTGAAAAATTCGCGCCGTGTCGCAGTGTCTCGGTGGCCTAATGGTATGGCGCCCGCCCGGCATGCGAGGAGATGCGGGTTCGAGTCCCGCCTGAGACAAAATTTTTCAAGTTTATATACTGATATTATAAGTGCAATTAAGTTGCTAAAATATCAAATAAAGTATATAAATAGCTGTTTCATCTTAAATGACTGTCAAACATCTGCAAAGATGTTTCTTTCGGGTGTTAAGGGTGCAAACTCCTAACATTTGATGAAACAACGCTGGTTTACAGCGTAAGAATATGCTTGAAAAATTCGCGCCGTGTCGCAGTGTTTCGGTGGCCTAATGGTATGGCGCCCACCCGGCATGCGAGGAGATGCGGGTTCGAGGCCAGCCTGAGACAAAATTTTTCAAGTTTATATACTGATATATCCATCATTGCTGTGGTAACTTAAACTCAATTGTGGACACCTTTGACCTGCAGTGGCATAATTATAGGCCGTTACTTCTACTACTTTGTCGCAACCACCAACCCGCATATTTTGGCAAGCGTGGTGATAATGCATTACCCATCATTGTAATGATGGAGGCTTTTCACCTTTGACCTGCAGTGGAATAATTATAGGCCGTTACTTCTACCACTTTGTCGCAACCACCAACCCGCATATTTTGGCAAGCGTGGTGATTATGCATTACCCATCATTGTAATGATGGAGGCTTTTCACCTTTGACCTGCAGTGGAATAATTATAGGCCGTTACTTCTACTACTTTGTCGCAACCACCAACCCGCATATTTTGGCAAGCGTGGTGATAATGCATTACCCATCATTGTAATGATGGAGGCTTTTCACCTTTGACCTGCAGTGACATAATTATAGGCCGTTACTTCTACTACTTTGTCGCAACCACCAACCCGCATATTTTGGCAAGCGTGGTGATTATGCATTACCCATCCTTGTAATGATGGAGGCCTAATCCTACAGTGGAATGAGCGTAGGCTTACTGTACTTTATTTTTACAGTGTAAATAGTATTTTTTAATGCATTGTATGTCGCATTTTTCAAAAATATAATAATCAACACAGATGTGTACCCGTGTTTACGTTACTAACTATTGGTTGACGGCTAATACAGAAAGTTTAAGAAGCTCTGTTTTAGGCAAAGGACTGCCAGGTCCCTCTTTCAGCCCTAATACTACTCCCAAGCCGCTTTCGGCTACGTTGACTACTGAAATTCCTTTAGTCCGCAATATGAGGGCCGGTACAGAATCAGCAAACAAAACCTATACCGTTGCATCGAGGAGTGAGACAAGGGGACGTCATTTCCCCGAAATTGTTCACAAATGCAATGGAGGATATGTTCAAGACGCTGCACTGGAAAGGACGAGGCATCAACATCTATGGCGAATACATCTCTCACTTGCGATTTGCAGACGTCATCGTCATTATGGCAGAAACGCTGCAGGACCTACAACAGATGCTGAATGACCTGGCTGACTCTTCTGTACGCATCGGCTTGCGGATGAACCTGGATAAAACCAAGGTTATGTTCAATGAACACGTACTACTGCAACCGATTGCGATCCACGGTGCCGTCCTCGAAGTTGTTCAGAAATATTTGTACCTTGGGCAGATACTGCAGTTAGGTAAAAACAACTTTGAGGATGAGGTAAACAGAAGAATTCAGTTGGGTTGGGCAGCATTTGGGAAACTACGTCGAGTCTTCTCATAGTCGATCCCACAATGCCTCAAGACGAAAGTCTTTAATCAGTGCGTCCTACCCGTCATGACATACGGAGCCGAAACGTGGACACTGACGGTACGGCTAGTCCACAAGTTCAAAGTCGCTCAGCGGGCTATGGAAAGAGCTATGCTCGGAGTTTTTCTTAGGGACAAAATCAGAAATGAGGTGATCCGGCAGAGAACTAGAGTTACTGACATAGCCCACTGGATTAGCAAGCTGAAGTGGCAGTGGGCTGGCCATATTAGCCGCAGAACCGACAACCGGAGACCGCGTCTCGGCAAACGTAATGTAGGACGCCCTCAGGCCAGGTGGAGTGATGATTTGCGCGGGGTGGCTGGCAGGAGCTGGATGCGAGAAGCCGAGGATCGACCTAAGTGGCGTGCATTTGGAGAGGCCTATGTCCAGTGGACGGCAATAGGCTGAAGATGATGAGGGCCGGTACGTTAGTCTGCCCTATCATGTGCCCTAATATGGCTACAGTAACCAATCTTGTTGGTGAACGTGCGCGGACACCGACGACACGCTAGGACACCATTAAAATAATTATAAAAGATAGCCACTGGTGGTCTGGCCTTAAGAGCATCACGCTTCGAGTCCAGGTCAGATTTTCGTTGCTCTTCGAAGTTGTAAACTTTTTTCTGCACCAGACGCCTCCACTCCAGACGATGGCTAGCAGTTTCTTCCCATTTTAGCGGGTCAATGTCGCATCGCTTCATATGTCTGTTCTGAACATCTTTAAAACGTAAGAACCGGCCGCCTTGTTTCCGCTTGCCGTCTTGGAGTTCAGAAAAGAAAATGCGTTTTGCCTTTCTTTCGCCAGCCATACGTGAAACGTGACCGCACCAACTAAGCTGCCGACATAGACGACACGACACAGCCCTGATACGTCACTTCTATCAACACACTGATATAAATTGCCCCACGATCGCATCTGCATTCAAATGAAACCCTCTATAAAGCAGGGTCATATCACAAAGCAATAAGGTATAGTTTAATGGAACCGTTGTACGTACGTGATAAAATGTAGTTGAATGAAATGATAAAATTCTAGAACGGTGAAGTGGAGTCTGTAGAGAGAAAATTGTTGAGGCTTTTATTAGTTGCCTAGGATTTAAACTGAAATATCTGACGTAATTAGGAATTCAACGCAATTATACTTTACTAGCTGTTGCCCGCGAATTCGTACGCGTCAATTTCGGTTATTACGATCACGTTTTTTTTTGCGAAATTTTTCACTATTGATTCGCTTCTATTGGTCGCAGCGCGATGATAATGATAAATTATTTATTTCATAGAATATGGTATTTACATTGGGATCTTAAAGCTAAAAGTTCAGCATATTCTGCCATTCTTATTGGCGTAGAAATTTAAAACATGAATAAAATTATTAACAGATTTTAGATAAATCATTTTAAATTAAATTATAATAGGCATTGGAATATAACAAATACATAGCCTACAGCCTTCCTGGATAAATGGACTATCCAAAACAAAAAGATTTTTTCAATTCGGACCAGTACTTCCTAAGATTAGCGCGTTCAAACAAACAAACAATCTCTCCAGCTTATAATATTAGTATAGATTACTTTGTTTGATATTTTAGCAAATTAATTCCGTCTATAATATCAGTATTTCAACTTGAAAATTTAGTTTTGTGTACACTTTATTGCAAAATAACAAAATATATAAAAATAATAACAAATAATAAAGTAAAATAGGCGGATTTAATGCTAAAAGCATTCTCTACCAGTCAACCATAAGGTCAAATAGAACTGATACAGATAAAATTTTTGTCGCATATGGGACTCAAACCCGCATCTCCATGCATACCGGCATGCGTAGAAAGTAGTTTGAAAGTGTTCTATTAAGCGAAATCAGCGGATTTTGCTGTCTGGCGGTTTTTTACAGCGGTAAGGTGCTTCTGTACCCTTTCAGCAATGGTCCACTTCGCTTGCCAAATGCGGGTTGGTTCTCGAGGTTCTCTCCAAAACTCGAGCAATATTCGAAAATTCGAGACAAATTTGTTGCCCGACCCGGGGGTCCAACCTAGGCCGCGAGATATTGGCCCAGTAATTAAACCAGTTGTTCTAGCAACGGGGCGTCATATTGCCGGGCGTTATAGTGTTAAGCAAAGTCCTAATTTAATAACAAATCTCAACGCGGCTGTTGGCAGCCAGACGGCGCCTATAATGAGGAATAAACACTGAAAAATACTCTAAAACATTCCATTTCGCAACGAATTACTGTAGCTGGATGTGAGAGCTTCCATTACAGACGTTGTTTAGCTTTTGTGGTGCGTGAAGTTTTGCGCTGAGGGTATAGCTGTTAAGAGAGATAGATAGGTACTCATTATTGTACACTATACAAAATTAATTTCATCATTGTCATTAATTTGTTGGATGATGGCCTGCTCTAAAGGGGGTCCCTTTAGTTCCGTTTAGAGCAGGCCATCCTCAGATCATATAAAGAAATAGATATGAAATAGGGGCGTGGCGCGTGCGAATCCGATACGGGCAAACAGAACTATTGCACACCGCGGCGAATTATTTAATGAAAACATCCATGTAACGATAATTGTATCGGCACAATATACATTCAAGGCTTAATACTAATTAGCTGTGTTGTGAGTACTATGCGACTGCGCAATGTAACGAGATTTAATCGAAGCGTTCACTGCCCGACGTGTGCGTCGCGACCACACTTTGTAGCGACACACTAATTAGCACACACCAAATGACGCATTGTGTAAGCGAGTTAGTGGTAGCCGCTGTGATTGGGTCCACGTTTGTGTGCGTTGAGTTGAGTACCAATGAGCGTTGTAAATTGATATAGTGTGATCCTTATGCTTACAACAGTGTTATTGTAGTTGCGTTGCACACATAAATAATTCGGAGACACGGGTTCGCTAAGGATTTACGAGTAATTTCATATCTCCTTCTTTATATGATCTGAGAGGCCATCATTTTTGCCTTGGCAGATGCGTTGACATGAGATTGACTTATACATATAGGTATTGACATGTATATTGATGTAATAACAAAAATTAGAAACACAAGCACCTGCAAAAAAGTGCCCCCATTAAATGTGCACCCATTTGGGTGCAAATAAGGGTGCACATTTAGTACAACCTCTATCAATCAAATTGATACAAAATTATATAAATATCCCTACTGCATGTATCCGTTGCTCTAGTGGTTTAAATACCAGACCAAGATCTCAGGGTCCCAGGTTCGAATCCCGGGTCGGGCAACAAAAAAGTTTCGAATTTTCGAACGTTGCTCGGGTTTGTGATCACCAACCCGCATTTGGCAAGCGTGGTGATTATGCCAGTACACCCATCATTGCTGTGGTAACTTGAATTCAATGATTGGATTTGGTTACGCGAATTAGGGGACAGTTTTAAGTGTAATTTTTGTAGCAGATCGTTAAGCTAGTTCTTATGATATGATAGATGCTTCTGTAAGTACATCTGCTTTGTGTCAGGGTCCAGCAGAGCAGACCACCGCCGCACCGCACGTCGCTAAACACCGCCTGCTACGCATTATTGCTTGAATTGTCAATGTTTAGACGGCGAATTTCGTACTGACTTGGGCGGAATCAATAAGTACTTAGTTGGTTTTAACTTATGTTAAAGATACCACAGTATAAAAGCTTAAGCGATAAAAACATACTTGGATCTGTAATGTCTCAGTAACTCAATAAAATAAAGCACCGCACCCGGTATGCATGAGGATTTGGCTTCGAGTCCCGCTTGGGACAAATTTTTTTAAGTTTATATACTGATAATAATATTGCAATTAGGTTGCAAAAATGTCGTATGAAGGATACTATTGTAGCTTACGTTTATATTAAGTATCTAAGAGAAAATTTACTTAGTCTAATACTGCGTTTCCACTGATGCGGTGCTAGGCGGCATATAGAGGAATGAATCGTGAAAGGACCAATCACAGCGCTCGAAATTTACAGATCACGGATTTTCAGCGCCATGATTGGGCAATTTACAGTCCGCTCCACTGCGCTGGTCACAACTCTATTTCTGTGGAAAAGCAGCCAAATAGTGTAACATCGGAAGATTCTGTTTAAAAAAAATATCGAATCCAAGAAAAATCCAGTTTTCTTAGAAGAAAATAACAACACGAAAATCATTCATTCAATCGTAAATGTTGTGTAAATTCTAATTAAAGGCAGATGAAAAATGATTTACAAAGATTTTATTATGGTTCGCCTTTTGTTGAAATAATAGCACTAATAGTTATTTACTTTCTCTGAAACTCAAATTTATATTAGTATTTTTATTGAAAGTTGGTGTCTTGTTTGGGCGCTTAACTATAGACTTAGCGGTCGCGGGTAAAATATAAAGTGAGTCAAGGATAAGTACTATTTCTAAATGTTAAGATCATATTATGATATTTCAATAAATATGTTTGTTTATCGTTAGGTTGAGATGTTCATGATGACTTAGTGTGATATCAACAGTAAACAGTAACGGTAAAGCTACTAGATAACAATTCTAAATAAATATGTAATAATTTTATAATGCCAGTATATAAACTTGAAAAATTGTGTCTCAGGCGGGGATCAAACCCATGCAAGCCGGGCGCGGTGCGTCCGTTAAGCTATCAAGAAAATCACGTAACATCGAAATTTTTTTAAATATGTTTTAGCTTTGAGCCAGCGTAGAAATTAGCTAAGGAAAGGGGATATTCTTATGTATGGGTCAAGAACTGTACTATTATGGCCCGCCGCTGTGACACTAGTCCTGTGTTACACATTTTACAGCATAATGATTTAAAAAAAATTGCGTAAGAACTAATTATTGTCTTCTATCTTGTGTGATTAATGTATGTGTTCATAATTTGCTTTCCTATATTGTTTGTATGTTTTATGGATCTTTCTTGTATTTTTTGACTATAGTGTGTAATTTTGCGATGCCGGGGGGCACATTGAGCAATACTTTCTATTTTCATTGGAATCTCTTTCATAATGTTTATTTTTTTAGCCAATATAATTATTACTTAAGTTCACTATCTGACTTGTTTTGTTTCTTTTATGTGGCATATTTTATGATTCGAGTTGATAATTGGGGAACTTGAAGGAATGGGTCTTACTATGTATTACCAGAACGTCCGTGGATTGCGCACGAAAACGTCTGTATTTTTTCAGAACTTGTTGCAGTTTGACTATGATTTGGTATGCTTAACTGAAACATGGCTACTCGAGGGTATATTTGATAGCGAGCTATTTGACTGTCGCTATAATGTTTACCGTAGTGATCGGGACTATGACATGCTTGGGTGTAGTTTGGGTGGGGGGGTTTTGATTGCTATCAAGCGGGAGTTGTGTGTTGAGTTTTCGTCAAGTCTTCCTGTAGTGAATGCAGCTGGTGAGGTGATTAGAGTCTCAATTAGAATGAATTGGCAGCGTGACACTCGTGACACAACGATTCATTTGTTGCATGTTTATTGCTGTTATTTTCCTCATGGACGCCATCAGTATGATGCACTGGTATCTATATTCGAGTCCATTTCTAATGACTTTCTTAACCATCCCAACGACCACTACTTAATAGTTGGCGACTTTAATATCTCTTCAGCCAGTTGGGAGTGGGTTCACACGTATATGAAATTAGTAATCACTGATAATTGTCCTGATTTGGTGTATGGTATGTGTAGTTTTCTAAACTTTACTGAATTTAAACAGTTTAATGCAATCCAAAATTCTAATGATAGGTATCTAGACCTTGTGATTGGTTCTTGTGATTGTCACGTAAGTCACTCTTGTTCGCCTCTTGTTCCAGAAGATGCGCATCACCCTGCCCTTCAGGTTGATGTGCTTAACAAGGACTTCTCTTGTCTGAAACCCTTTCCTCGAGAAATTCGTATGTTTCACCTTGCTGATTATGATACAGTAAATGGTGAACTTGCTAAAATTGATTGAATAGATTTGCTTTATGATCTCAGTGTAAATGATGCTGTGGAAAAATTCTATAGAAAGCTAGAGCTTGTAATTTCGCGTCATGTGCCTACTAAAATTCAAAAAAATATTAATAGATATCCATGTTGGTATTCAAAATCTCTAGTCAAGATCATCACTGAAAAACTAAAGTTCCATAAGAAATGGAAATTATATGGAAGACTTAGTGATTATAATACTTTCAAAGTTTTACGAGAAAGACAGAAACGGTCTCAAACCAGTTGTTATAATTTTTTTATAAAAAGATCTGAGAGTAAGATAAGACTCGACAGTAGATACTTTTGGTCGTTTGTTAAATCAAGGAAGGTGTCAGGTGACCTTCCAGGTATGATGTCCGGCGCATCACGTACTTCTTCTGATGGTAGTGAAATTTGTGACATGTTCAGTGAATTTTTTCAATCAGTTTTTCGGACTGATTTTTCGGATGCTAATAATGTTGTTGATACGAGAATGGAGGGTAATTCAAATTGTAATGTTTCTATTGGCTCAGTTAACTTGTCAGAATCGGCTATTGAAAAATATTTGAGGAGATTAGATGCGAGGAAGGGTTCCGGGCCCGATGGATTTAATCCAGTATTTTTAAAATTGTGTTACAAGCAAGTAACATATCCAATATGGCTCTTGTTTAAGAAATCTTTGGACGCAGGCTGCATGCCGTTGATCTGGAAGCGTTCTTTTGTTGTTCCGGTTTTTAAATCTGCTAATAAGCATGACATAAAGAATTATAGACCCATTTCTAAGCTCTGCACTATAGCTAAGCTGTTCGAGAAAATGATTTATGACATAATTTTTCCTCTTTTACGTTCTTTAATTATTGACCAATGGCTGGCATGGCTTTGTCACCAAGAAGTCAGTAGAGACAAATCTCAACGATTTTGTGCATAGAGTGACTACTGCAATGGATCAGAGTTTTCAAGTAGATGTCATTTACACTGACTATTCCAAGGCTTTCGATAGGGTGTCTCATCCGTTGTTGTTAAAAAAGCTTTCTGAAGCGGGAATACATGGTGACCTGCTGCGTTGGCTTTCTTCTTATCTTCGCGAACGGAGTCAGGCGGTCACCGTTAAAGGACATTGCTCTTCATTTGTTCCTGTAACGTCTGGTGTTCCTCAAGGCTCTCATCTTGGGCCTTTATTGTTTAATTTATTTATTAACGACATATCCTCTGCATTTGAAAACTCTAACATACTCTTATACGCTGATGATATGAAAATTTTTCGTATTATTAAGTCTCCTTTAGATTGCGTTCTTTTGCAGAGGGATCTTGAGAGCCTTTGTTCATATTGCCATAAAAATTGTCTTGATCTTAATGTAAAAAAATGTAATGTTATTACCTTCTCTCGAAAATTAAAGCCTATAATCTATACCTACAATTTATATAAAGTTGCTCTTGAACGTGTAACTTTAATTAAGGATCTCGGTATTTACCTCGATAGCAAGTTGTCTTTTAGCTCCCATGTCAATATTATAACTGCCAAAGCTTTCAAAATGCTCGGGTTCGTGTTGAGAACCTCGAAAGATTTTAACAGTGGTTCTACTATGATTCTCCTGTTTAGTTCGTTTGTTCGCTCTGTACTTGAATATGGGTCTACTGTCTGGAACCCATTGTATAAAAAATATATTGACGATATTGAGAAAATTCAGACAAAATTTTTAAAACATCTGCATTATAAATTGCGCATAAATAGGTCTTCTATAAACAGTTCCTCAGAGGTTATATGTTTACCATCTTTATCCTTGCGCCGTAAAGAAAGAGATCAAATGTTTTTATACAAGATACTAAACAATTATGTAGATGCTCCGTATCTTTTGAGTAATCTTTTGCTAAGATGCCCCCGCTTAGGTTCGCGTAGTCGTCGGTTGTTTAGTGTGCCTCTGGTGTCTACAAAATATGCTAGAAACGTTTTCACTAATCGCTCTTGTAGCGATTACAATGATATGTATTATGACATCGATATATTTAACATTCCCCTCCATAGCTATAAGAAGTACATTCAGAGGTGCTGAAAAAAAAAAGCACTGTTGTTTGTGTTATTGTGTAGCTTTAAGACATAATATTGCTTTTTAGTTGTAATTCTGGTGTTGCTGAATAATTTTTGCTTTGCTTGTATCGTTTTTCATTCTGTTTACTTCCTTATAGTGATTAATTAGCTTTTTTTTTTTTTGGTTTTGGTTTGTACTTTTCCAGCTGCTTAGTTTTTATGTCATTACTATAAGTGGAGACTTCATTGGTTTTTGTACTACATTTGTGTTATATTTATTTGTAATTTTTAACTGTTTGTTTCCCTACAATAAATAAAATAAAAATAAATAAAGTACCTACTTACATATTGGTTTGCATGGGGATGCGGGTTCGGTTACCACCTGAGACAAAAAGTTTCGAGTTTAAATACTGGTAATAAGATTGCAATTAATTTGCTAAAAATATAGTATAAAATAAAATAAATTAAAGGTCTTAGAGACATACACAATTTCAACATAATTATCTTGCTTAAAAAAGCGCTGTAGAATCATCAGTAGTTACAACCGCCGCCCGCTCCGCTACGCACTGTGTGGTCTGCCTCATCGATTGAAGTGTGGCTTTGTTTGTTTCTCGAGGAGAGTGGCAAGTGCCATGCCTCCAGTCGGCGCTGGCGCCGCTCGTCTGAGGTCAACAGGCTGATGCTTAATTGTGCTTTCATTATACTCCCTCCTACCCTCTGTGTTTGGTTAAGATGGATAAGGTAGCCTTGAAAAAGCATTGCTCTTAGAGCATCAATTTGGGTGGAACTGAAATTTGGCGCTGTTATTGCGATGTAATGTTGAAACAACATCATAGATGCAAATAAATAGATAGTTGTGTGTGTTTTTAGTTGAAAATTAACAACTTTATATTAAATGCATAAAAGAAGAATCAATTTGTTTTCAAGTTCTTTTTGTAAGTTCCGGTTAAAATCTGAAATGGATAGATTTTATCAAGACTTTCATTCGCAGTTAGCTAATGTTATCTATAAGAATTAACTTAGGCTGGCAAAAACTATTGATTTTAGGTTTTACTTATTCTTATTTAAAAAAAGAGCGTGTTACATTACATGCCATCATTATTTAGTTCATACGAACGAATCAAATATATCTGTCTTTATAAAACTGAAGGATGTCTTCGAAAATTTCGGAAGTATAGGATACCATATTAAAAAGTATAATGTCAGCGATGGGTGTCCTCAGAGTTAAAGCCGTTAAAACCATTGATAGTCAGGCTGTCAATTTAATTACTTCGACTAGTTTGGGCGAAACCAATAATAGTGCGATCTAAAGTAGCACAGTGTTCTCCCTGCGTTCTGCGTTTGCATGATTTCAAACTAACATTCATAAGCACTAATATTTTCGACTTTTGAATAAAGTTTCACAATAGATAATATTGAACCTGTGTTTTTGTACAACTTTCTAGAAAAACTTATACTCACTTGTAATAAATGTATGTGGAATCTTCGTCATTTTAATGACGGAGATTTTTGCTTAAACATTCACGACTGGCCGCAGTCGCTATTTTTCTTTCATGAGGAGTGCCAATAACTTATCACAGTCCGTGACGTCATTCGCGTAGATTACTGTAAATGATGGTTACTGAGACTCGAAGTCATATTGACCTTGAAACTGCTGCCTTTACATAGTTGTTAAGTTATAGAGAACGGTTTATATTGGTTACTAGTTTTTGGCCTCCTTAACTATATGTATATCGCGCGATTGAAAACCTGTTCGATGTCCTTTTTTAAGGTCTTATCTATTTTTGAACCGAATTTCATCAAAATCGGTTGAGTAGTTTATGTAAGAAAGCGTAACTGTCAGACAGACAGAGAGGAATTCAATATTAGTAAGGATTAGAATGGGTTTCAATAGACAACAAAAAGAGATGTTGGGTAAGTCCGGGGGAGTTGGCCGTAGTTTTTGTGAGAGGCTATAAAAATTAAACTAGTGGTATTTTTTTCAAAATATTTATTTGTGACCAGTCTTTAACCATTTAACTATAAAAGACCACAAAGCAATTAACATTTTATAATCAAACAAAATTTAAAAAAAAAACATAACAATAACTCTCGATTGGCCATCTCTCCCAAGATGTCCGGGAGAGATTGCCATGGTAGTGAGGGGATGATGGCCAGTGCTTTACATTACACTTTTCTTAATTTTCTTCTTCTCTTCTCTTCTCTTCTTTTGGCCACACTTTGAGCACATATTGTCGAACTCAGTACAGTTTCCATGAACCCAAAATGAACATGTGACACATTACAACCAGTCCTCATAAAGTTTGGTTTTTCCCCACACACAGCTGTCTTGTTCATTTTCTGTATCAATATCTGAATCACAAAGTATTGGCTATTCTTCATCCTCACTACTAATATCTTACGAACAGCCTTTCGCTTTTTAACTACCAAAGTTTTATCAGTATTATTGTATTTTTTTTATTAACTTTGCTTTTTTAAATTTAAACTTCACTCTTTAACATTTTTTTGCTGTTCTTTGGCTTTTCTTACCTCTTTGTGAGATTGAGATTATAAGAATACCCACTTGTTTTACCCGTTTTCTTGTTTCAACAAGTTTCTTTGGTATTGGAGAAAGTTCTTTGGATTTGGATTGTGGAATTCTTTATCAAGTTTTTCGTGGAATGCCTTAGGTTTTTGATGCAGAATAGATAGTCATTTCCCTATTTTTAACAAATTGAATAGCCCGCTTAAGTGATTTTTCGGTTCAATTACCGCGCGTTTCAACTGCTTAACTCTTGTAGACATGCGGTATCTGCAATAAAATGGTGATAGATGAATCTAAACATCGGAGACAAAATTTAGAATAAGGCCATCTTTACCGGATTACATGTGGCCATCTCTCCTTAATTGACTGGAAGAGATGGCCATATCAATATAAAATTGAACGACTACTCATTGAATATAATTTTGAGGTTAAAATGCTACACAACGATCTTACCAAACATGGTAAAACATAATTTGTAAAAGTTATCATTAAAAATTTTTCACCACGAAGTAAGACTTGAACCCATTGAAAAATTGTTGTACTTTTAAAAACGAATAAACTGGTTTTACTTACTTTTTGATTTAATTTCACTATCACACTGAGCGTGCTGCTAGTGGCCTTTGCTAACAGAAGCGAACTAAGTGTAAACGAAGACCATTTAGCGTTTAGTTCCGAAAAAAATTGCACTGGTCATCTCTCCCGTACGGCCATCTCCCCCGGAATTACCCTTATTAATTATAATAACATCTCTTTTTGTTTTCCATTAAAACCCATATTAATCGAAAAATAAAAAAATAATAAAAAGTATTTACTATATCTACCATTCGCCAAACAGTAATCGCCAGCCTGCTTCCTAAAAAGTTGCTCTGATTGAAGAGCAGATGCCCAAGTGAGTGTGGGTTTAAGAAATATAAGTTGTTGTATAAATAAACTAAAATCACAAGTGTTTCAAATCCAAAAATAAGTCCTAATCCACGCATCTCTCTTGAAATGGTATAGGGTGGTGGGATCTACCTCCTAGTGGTCCACCCTGGGCAACGGCATCTTTGGTTTCCTAACCAATGATGACGGCTAACAGATCCCTCTGCGGTGGCTTCGTAAGAGGCTGCTTGGATACCACCACCCTTCTGCCGGAGTCCAGCGCCAAACAGTTTTGGGAGAACCAGTGCCACTTTCTGGGTAAGCTCGCTTTTTGGGTAAGGTAAGCTGAAGATGGAGCGCCATCTTAGGCTTCTCCTTAACCTTAGAGTTAAGTATGTAGTAAGAGTATAAAAAAAATTGACAAAAATATAATGTTTAGATAAATCGTTTGCATTACCATAAATATGGAAGAAAGTTTCCCCAAGTTTGTTAATTTCTGTCATTGTAAGTCTCTTGTTTAAAATACAGCAAAAAGTTAAGCTTACATTATAATCTCAGTACATAATCATGAAGAGCTGTATCCCAGCGGCCTCCAGCCGTCATCGGAGCTGTGAAAGTAATTATCATGCATCGTTACGGCCATCTCGAGCTAAGATAAAACTTAATTTGGTCGCACATTTTATACTTTGTCGATGTATATTTGGTTTGTGAAATAAATATTTAAATGTGGACAACATCACATACATACATCGTCCTAAATCCAAAGTAAGTAGTCATTTAAAGCACTTGTTTAGTGGAAATGAGAAAAAACGAAAGTAGAGACAACAGCACGTCAACCTACCGCAAAACGTCAAATTTTCTCAATTGATGTTGATATCTACTTGTTGGACTTAAAGTTGAAAAGCAATTCAGTGACCTTTAACTTTTTGGGTAGGTTGACCTGCCGTTGTCTGTTTAATAAATAATCGTAAAATAGGTAATGTAAAGTTTAGTATGCGTACCAGAACGCCCCGTTAGTCTAGCGGTTTGAATACCAGGCCAAGAACCCGGGAGAGTTCGATCCCTGGGTCGGGGTTTAGATTTTTCGAACATTGTTCGGCTTTGTGATCACCAACTCGCATTTGGCAAGCGTGGTGGTTATGCCTATACCCATTATTGCTGTGGTAACTTCAATTCGATGATGGAGGCCTTTGCCCTGCAGTGGCATGATTATAGACCGTTACTTTTTTTACGAAATAGCTTTTGAGACGTCGTCCTCATGAACTGTGATATCGGGTTCAGAGAAAACAAGGTTTGCTTTAGAAATTATCACGTGGCACTTGACTTTGCACAAAATAAATATTTTTAACTATTACAAGTTCTTTAGATATTAAAACTATATTACTGGAAAGTTTCAAAATCCGTTTAGTAGTTTATGCGTTTGTTACTATTTTAGTAACAAACACCCATACTTCTATACATGTAGTACAGTGATCGAAACTTCACGGGATAAACGAGAATACATCAAATTAGTAAAACCCTAATCAATTAATTATTATTACCTTTTAAGTCTCTATGTTCATAAAACGTGGCATTTCCGTCTAGTTCTGCTACGTTTTAAAACTTAGTGTAATAGGGTCTTAACATCTTTTCAAAGTTATAAGTAATAGCTACTCTACATAACAATGTTTTAAAAAGTCTCCAATGTGCAATCGCTTTGCGGGGGCTGAGCCAGGAGCGAATTTGCATGAAGTTAGCGAGCCGATGTTTTAATCAAACCCTCTTCCAGACACATTTTAGTTGACATGCCCATTCAAAATTGTACCTTGAATTATCAAGTCAAGGTTTAAATTCTAAAAATTCCGGAACGATTTGTCTAAAATCTCCTTGACAGATTTTTTCTACGTCCCAATTGGCGGGTATTGTGTTCGGAAATGCGTAATGTCGCTTCTTACAACGTTTCCGTGTTGGAGGCGATTTATGCAAATCACACGTTTTATCTTTCATTGTTAGGGAAATTGAGTTTGGCAACGGTTTTCCGATTGATGTTAAGTAATCAAAGAAGGTATACAATTTTATTGGTGTACAAATGTATTGAAATTGGTACTAATTTGATTAGGTACTTAATTTTTATGTTACAAGATTTTAAATCTCAAAGTAATTAGTTAAGGGACCGACTAGAGCTAAGTGCTGCCACCAATTGATTTAATTTTATTACTTCTAAACAAAATCAATTCTCAAAAAACTAGAACATTATCATTTTAGCATATTACCTCTAGTATTTATTGAATCACTGTTAACTGCTTTTCATTCTGGCATTCTTTTGTATTGTACACTAGCGGACCAGACAGACGTTATCCTGATCTCTTCTCTTAACTATGAATATTGATTACGAAATGGTATAATAAACAACTTATGCAATTATAAAACTAAAAAGTATCACCGCTGTGCCGGTCGGAGTGGGGGGTGTTAGGTTATTTTCGTTACGGAATTTCTGGATTCGGTCTCCACGCTCAGGGCCCGCGATAGAAGCTATGCAATAGCTTAACAATTATTATGAATGAATGAATAAATGAATGAATAAACACTTTATTGCACAAAACACATGAACATAAATTAATACAGACGAGATATAATTGTAGGTACAATAAGGCGGCCTTATCGCTAAAAAGCGATTTCTTCCAGACAACCTTTTGGGCATAGGAAATCTTATATTAGCGTAGAAGGGGTAATGCAGTGCAAAACAAATTGTACGAAAAGATAGTCAATCAAAATTATTTTAAAATAGTTTGAATATTTACCGTAAAAATAATAAATATACCTTTATAATACATAATATATCAATTATTAAATAAAAAGAATATATATATATATATATACATATACATTTATAAATACAATACATACACACAATACATATAATATTATATATTCAGTACAGTAAGAATATAAAAACAACTGTCTACACACACCCTAACCGATACGAAGCATTACCGAGACAGATACAGTGCCTTCACTCTAGTATTGAAAATGGGAAGTGACTCTGATTGTCTGACGTTTAAGGGTAGAGAATTCCATAAACGGACAGATTGAACACTGAATGATTGTGAATAGAAGTGTGAAGAATAGGAAGGAAAAGAGAGTTGTAGTTTTCGAGACGACCGCAGATTATCCTGACCCTCAGTGGACTGCTCCTCTCCAAAATGCGAGTCAGGTCAGAATTTACTGTAGAGATGACGGTCTCCAGGTCATCAAAGCCACCCTGGCAATATAGTTGGAGATCGTCTGCATAGAGATGGTAGGAAGAACTAAGATTACGAGTGATGGAATTAATGAAAACAGCGAAAAGAAGAGGAGACAAGACGCCACCCTGTGGTACACCAGCTCCGACGTCACACCAAGCTGAGAAGGAATCCTCAGTGATGATGCGTTGTCGGCGCCCGCGCAAGTAACTATGGAACCAGTCAGTAACCGCAGGAGATATGTTTTATGTATTATTATGCTTTATGGTAAATAAATAGTTTTGTTGGTATTCCGATACGGTAACAGGCGACATATTACTGGCCATATGCAAAATTCAGTTTTTTTACCCCCTATTTGATCATATTAGCAGCACGCATTCTGTCAATGTTATGTCAAACGCCATACATTAAAAAAGTTTAAATTGTCAAATCGATGAGGTTACTTAACAAATAATTTAGTATGGTGATTAAGGTTTCTTAAATTTTCTTACTTTCCGCGCAATTTTCTTATATTTTTCTTTTAAAAGAACATTCTCCTGGCAATAACAAACAAAACAAAACAATAATTAGCGAAATCGGTCCAGCCGTTCACGCGTGATGCGATGACCAAGGGAAATGGGGATTCATTTTTATATATATAGATTATTGCTAAAAGTGGCCGCTTTTGGCGTTAGCGACAAAATCGACTTTATAAACAACTATATGAAAAGCTTACTGTGATTCAATAAATGCTAGAGGTACGAGTAATTTGCCAAAATTATACTGTTCTTGGTTTTTGAAAATTGGTTTTGTTTAGAAGTAATAAAATAAAATTTTATTACACTTATAAACAAAATCAATTGGGGCAGCACTGAGCTGTAGTAGTCCCCTTAAACATTTATTATTGAACATACAAAGTGTCCAATAGGTACATGTTTTAAGAAAGCAAACAATGTTCTTTTAAACGTTAGATTGTCCTTCGAGTACCTACTTATTAGATGTCAGTGATTTTCAAGTCACCAAATACATAAAGGCCTTTTATATGACTTGTTTATCACACACATATAAAGCGTTCGGCAGTAGTTTTTTAAGATTTTAATGCAATTTCTAACAATGACGTTGGTATTGGGGGAATAAATAACAGAGGAAACTTAAATCAATATTTTGAGACTGTTATTTAAACAAATAAATTGCTAGTGTAAGTTGATAGTACAATTGTTTGATAAAATTTTTTTCGACTGTGCACCCAAAGACAGTGACCCGCAGAAGAGTCTCAAAATAAATAAATACAAAAATACATATTTAAGACATGCCTCACGGAGCCATCTAGTCCCAAATTAAGGTACTATTAAGTACCCTATTGTATGGGGTACTAGACAACCGATAAACTTACTTATATACTTTTTTTTGTAAATACATACTTATAATACATAGAAAACACCCAGACCAGTACAAACAGACATGTTTATGCACACAAATATTTGTACTGTGCGGGGATCGAACCCGCGACCCATGGCTCAAAAGCAGTGTTTACTACCGCTGATCCAAATGGTTGTCAAAATAATAATAAATAATCAAGGAATTGTGTATTCGCTCAAATCTTCTCGAATAAGTTCACGGACACCCACAGTTGGTGGTTTAATAGCAGAAATATCAGCAATCTTACCATCATCCTCTGTTACTTCCGATCCCTACATACATTTAGAGGCTTTTAGGTCCGCACTATGTCCTCCTCTGTTTACTAGGATCTGTGTCCGTTAGTTATGCATTCAAGTCGTTCCCCTGCGTAGGATCGGAATCGCATTCATTAGTGATCGTGCGTCGGGATTCGAACTGGTGATTCGAGTAATTCATGATGCGCCGTTATTGGGTCATGTAGTAACAAGCTGAAGTTGGTTCTTCCGTTTTATCATTTGAGTTTCATAAGTGGAACATCTTAAAACAATGATATTTTGCAATATATGTACATATGTTACCTTCATAGAGAAATCCAAAACTGCACAAATTGACAAGTTTCACTGAAAAGCAGAACAAAAGATGCGAAATAGCAGGAAAATAAAAGAGATGGCTATAATTTTTTATGATTACCGCTTGTGTCTGCCTTAAGAGGAAACACAAGGGCCGTTTTTCCATACAAACGTAGTGCCCTGTTTCCTCCCTGGATAATGCCAGTAGAGCAATATTTTTTATCATAAAAATCTATGGCCACTATTAGCATGTTTCTATGTTTTCTGTTTTTTCATAAATTAATTAATAAAAAAGATATGAGCCCCCAAAAATCGAAAAAAATTGCCATATTTTCCGCTGTGTTCAAACATCCAGAAAACAAATTTGGCCAAATTTTAGAAAAAAAGGACATACGAACACGGCCAAAGCCTTTTTTAAATTTTTAATGAATAAAGTATTTAAATCGGTCTAGTTTTGGAAAAGTAATCGGGTGACTACGAAACGTTGATTTAATGTGTTTTTAGTAGGTATTTTTGGTCCAAGAAGCGGTTGTCTTTATGCCTATGTCACACTCTGCGGTGAAGGTCACAAATACCTATTTTTCAATTCTCTCGCCCGTAGTGTTTCCTCTTAATTAAGGCCTATTTTAGTCTTCACAACGAGCGCTTATGACATATCTGCTTCCTTTTAATATAATATCCTTGTCTTTAGAAGTATTTTTTATAAGAGAATTATTTAAGTGATATGGGGTGTCAGTTTAGAAATATTATTATCAACATCATCGTTGATCTACTTTAGTCCATAGCTGGATACAGCATTCTTCAAAACGAGGATTTTGACTTAAAGGCCTCGCTCGGGAGGTGGTTTTGCGATCGAGGCTTGGCCAGTGAAGGAAAGTCGATTGTGCCCATCTTTTACATTTCATACTTTATGGATACGCACATTCCATACTTTGTCAGTACTTCTTCAGTTACCTTTTACGACACCCATCGGAAGTGAAGGGGTGGTGCCATTATTTGGATGTGCCTTCACCACACCGGCAAGTATTATATACAAAGTCTATGATTACTTATTTGATTTGTTCAGGAATTAAAGTCACGATTTTCAGGTAACGAGACAATTGGCAGATCCACATTACTATTATTTAAAATATTTTTTTAAATTGTTTTACTAAAAACTTGGAAGAATTAAAAACAAAGTGATCTCGGGTGTCGGCGTTGCTATCTTCCGGTTTAATAAGGAAATTCTGTGTAAAACTCTCAAATTAATAAAATTAATGTATTTCTAGCGCACACTATTCTGTTCTAAAATTCCGCAATCATAGAAAGAAGAAAGAAAGAAAGAAAGAAACATTTATTTGTCGAGACCCAGAGTTCTAAGGCCGATAAAGGTGTACAAAAATAGGTAGCAAAATAAAAAGAATAGGAATAAGATAAAAAAAATCACACACCCAATATATTAACACAAATAAGTAGGACAGGCCTACGAGTCTCAAGATCCCGGCAGAAAGGCATCCTCAACCTCGGCATATGTTGTGCATAGGTACCTACCACCAACCTACTCCGCGTTTTTACCCAAAACCGCCAAATATTGGGTATGGGGGTGTAGAGACATTATCTACATTTCCATCCTTGGTCCCTTAGTGTAGCGATATATTTTCTTAAATTACCAACAATTATTACTTTCTTAAATAACTAAGTTATAATAAAATACTTATTTTTAATATGTCATGTTAAAATTATGTTCAGATAACACGTATTCATATACTATCGAGGCAGATTATAAATCTTTTTTTTAGCTTGCCTCGTTTGTATATTGATTTATTTGGTCAAATTTAGTGTATTTATAAACTGTTTTCTTGAGTTTACGCAAATACTATACCTACGTTGGAATGTTACACCAAAATAAATGTGAATTAAAATCCGTAAATATATCTTTCGTTTCAATGATTAGTCTAAAATAAATTTTGGTTAAATTTGGCAATCAAAATTCAAACCTATTTTAAACTTGAAGAAGAAATAAAGAAAACATAATACACCTTTATTTTGTCACAAGAAACAGCTTCTATTTATTTTTGTACCAAATCAACTTAAAAATATCCATTGTCTATCAAAACAGCTTCCAAGGATGGAAAAGCAGCAAAATGTCCCTAGTACGCTAAAAATTAACAGTCCACGGAACAGCCTGTATAAGCCCCGGGCGATTGAGCCGGCCCGCCGCTGTTGTGATAACGGATTTGGCGTTGGTAGCCGCTCCACGCTTGGACGAAAAATACGCAAGTGCGTGAGCTTGCATAATAACTTAGCATCGTTATTCATAGATGAAATATTTTTTACGAAATGTATTCGTATGCTTTTTTGTGTTAAAAACTGTTTTTTATTGAAGGAATAAAAAAGCGGTCATTTATATTTTTCAGTAGATGCAATATACGGAAGGTTTCGTTACAAAGGGTTTGTATTATTTTTGAACGCATATCAAATTTTAATGATCATTTCTTTGATATTGTAGATAGTTGTTGACATAATAAAAAAATATTTAATATTTTTTAAAATTTTGTTGCCTTTTACCTACCCTGTTTTTTTTTAATTTTATCCTTACGCTGTTTTTCATCTACATACTCTTGACTACATACTTACGGTTAAGAAAAAGCCTTAGGTGGAGCGAGGCTACCCCGAAACCACAACATGACTTTATATTCCAGTGTTCGACTGGTGAATATTAAAAGGCTTAAAATTTTTTTTTTGTCAACACTGTTTATTTTTATTTATTTATTTTATTAAGAAAACCAACGGCGTATTACATGCATTAAATTTACAATGTTCTTAACAAATAGTAAGGCTAGTGATAGGTTTCCCTTAATTCACAAATAATCCTTGTCGCGAGTTAATAACAGAGCTACATACAAAGTTATAATACATTATGAATTAAACATTCAAAGAGCAATATTTAAGTATTTAAAATTTGGAATAAGTAATAAAATAAATTCAACATACAGAGATAAAAGCAAAACAAAGTAATAATAATAATAAAGTTAAGTTCCACAATTAAGCCAATAAGAGAAAAAAAAGGTTAAGCCAACCTTGAGTTTAATTAAGTTAAATCGAGAAAAGTTAAGTTATTTAAAACAAGCACCGAGACCAGCACTATGTGCTGATATTATGATTGTTTATTAAACTACAACTCAAATCAATATGTGGATTGTGACTGCTTAGACTTCATAAACGCAGCTAGGTAGAATACATAACACAGTGATAGGATGGAAGTTAAGTGTTAGATAAACTCTTATCCTTGATACTTTTTATAATGTTTTTTTTGAACGCATTTTTAGGTTGGTTGAATATATCGATGTCGCAAAATTTCCCATTATAAGTACGTGCGATGCGTGTTAGAACAGAGTTACTAGCGTATTTCGTGGAGTGCCGAGGGACATGAAGTAAGGGCGTGTGGCGAGTGCGGCGCACTGGGGTACAGAGTGCCACGCCGGCCAGGAGAGCCGGGCAGTCGAGACGCCCGTTCAGAATGTCATGTAACAGGGACATGTCCAACATGTCGCGCCTCTCCTCGAGAGCCAGTAGTCCATGACGACGGCAGCTATCTAAATAAGAACCTGGGCTCACTCGCAGGCGATAATTCAGGTGCCTAACGAATTTACTTTGGATGCGTTCCAGACGGTTGCTGTAGGTTTTGTATTGTGGATACCATATCGGGCTCGCGTATTCAAGTATGCTGCGTACATATGCACAATACACTGATTTAATTGCGTCAACGTCGTTAAAAGGCCTACAAGTTCGTAAAACAAAACCCAAATTTTTAAATGCCTTAGTTACAATATGGTCTATATGGACGCCCAGTGTAAGCTTCGTATCTAGGATCACTCCAAGATCGCGAATAACATCAACTTTAGTTATTGGTGTATCATTCAATGAATATGTGTATACGATAGGTTGTTTCTTGCGAGTAAAAGTAATGCATTGACACTTGCTTATATTTATACTTATGTTATTATTTTTGTAGTAATTATTAAGGTTGATTAGATCTGATTGCAGAGACAGACAATTTTTAATATTTTGTATTTTAAGAAATATTTTTTTGTCATCAGCGTACATTAGATGATTCGCAAACTCGAAGCAATCCCCGATGTCGAACAGATATGCATTGTAAAATAATGGTCCTAAATGAGAGCCTTGTGGGACACCGGTAGGTATGTTAACAAAGTTAGATCTGTAACCACCCAGAACGACCGCCTGTGATCGATTAGTCAAGTAAGACTGAATCCATCGAAGTAAGTCACCCCGTATACCCAACCTCAAAAGCTTGTTGAGCAGAATGACGTGGTCCACGCGATCAAAAGCTTTTTCGAAGTCAGTATACACCACGTCAACCTGCCCACCACCATCCATATTTTTTAGCAAATAATCCGTAAAGCACGACAGATTAGAGACCGTTGAGCGTCTCTGGAGAAATCCATGCTGATTGATTGAAATGCCATGGTGGATAATGGGGTAAATCGCGTTGTACACATGCTTTTCAAAAACCTTACCCAAAACGTTCAGCATAGAAATACCCCGATAGTTTTCAACCATAGTTATTGACCCTTTTTTGTGCAACGGTATAACGAGAGCTTTTTTTAATGTGTCTGGGAAAACTCCTTCTTTTAGCGAGCGATTAAAAAGTATTGTGACCGGATATGCTAAGCTTTCCGCACAGTTCTTCCAGAACAAAGGAGGGATCCCATCACTGCCAGAGCCTTTACTTATATCAAGTGATTTTAGGGACTTCAGTGTGGCTTTGATGGGTATATGTAGTCCTGAAATTGAATCCAAGCTGTCATCGGTTGTAATTAAGGGAGTGTTTGAGAAGGGCACACCAAAAACGCTTTTGAAAAATTCGCTAAAAGCCTCGCAAATTTCTTTTCCATTTGTGTATGTTTGGTCACCCCTAGTTACCGTTGTGGGATAGCTGGAGCCGCCGCGCAAAGACTTAACGTATGACCAGAATGACTTAGGTGTAGTTTTAACCGTAGCTTCCATATTGGCTATGTATCTGTTAAAGCACTCTTTCTGAACAGCCCTTTGTCTAGCACGCAACAGCGCAAATTCATCGTAGTCGAGAAGGTTTCGATACTTTTTCCATCGTGAATGTGCTTTAGATTTTTCCCTAATTATGTTTATTAGTGCTCTGCTAAACCAAATCGGGTAGGAGCGGGTTAATTTTGTGCGCGACAAAGGTACATACTCATTAATTGAACTGTATATAACGTTGTATAGGTTATCGAAAGCATTGTCTAGGGTTCCGTGATTTAGCGATGAGTCCCAATCAAAGCCTCCGAAAAAAGAGTTTAAGCTGTTGTAATCACCTTTCTTAAAATTACGTCGAGGCACACGAGACTCTCTCAGAGGCACGACAGCTAGGTCAGACACGCTTATAATCATTGACGGGTGGGCACGGTCCTCACTCACCAAAGGCAGCACGCTTTTATGCAAAGATAACGGTAGGTTAGAAAATGCAAGATCCAGGGTATTGCCGGCGTAGTTACGCAAGGTGTTGAATTGTGACATACCGAACAAGTACATACTGTCGACCAAAAGCGTACCTGCATTTTGAGTTTCAATAGTTCCACGCTTGTGGTGAGTAGGTCCGCTTGTACTCCAGCCAATATGCGGTAAATTAAAATCGCCTACAATAAGGTAGTTATGTTCGCGGTTGCAGTCAAAAATGCGTGTAAATATATCCAGAAATAATTCGATGTCGTGTGGGATACTTTGAGCGTCGGGGGGTATGTAGGTCACGCAGATATGTAGATCAACTGGAGAGTCGAGGGTGCGCGCAGGTATTGAAACAGTCAACATCTCGATAGACGGCGAGTTGATGTCGCAACGCCGGGCGCCTAATTCCTTTTTAACTAAAATCATTACACCTCCGCCCAAACGTTTGTTTGTCACTTTAGGGTTGCGATCATTCCGAAACACGTCGTACCTACCATCACACAATTCAGCGTCATGCATTCCGTCATGTAACCAGCTCTCAGTCACCATAATTACATCACAGGAACCACGAAGTAGATTATGTTTAAACTGCAAACACTTAGTACGTAAACCGCGGACGTTTTGATAAAAAACTGTTAAGTTCGCCATTTCAATACAACATAAGCCAAAAGTTCATGAAATTTGTACTTAAGAAGCGTAATATAATTTAGTCTCGGATCTAATACAGCCGCTAAGAAGTGATCGCGTATACATAAGTATTTCCTTATACTACTAGCCACCACACAAGTATTTGCAGTCTCACAAAACACAATTTTACCTCCCAGTATATTCTTAGTTAAACATATTTTATACTTAGGCAACGAAAGGTGTTTATGGTTATAATTGTTGTTAAAGTGCGGGTGACTATTAAAAGTAACTCGCATTTGTAGCGAAGGCGAGCTCATAATATTCGGTTTGACTAGTCGTAAACAACATACAATTAAATTGCATTCGTACCAAAAGGGTGCACGAGTTGGTGCAGAAATTCCGATTATGTCGTTTACTAAGAGTAGAACAACTATGATAATAGTTTTCGAGTTAAAATAATAACGTTTTAGCGATATGACTAATGTGTAAAAAGTGGGCACGAGTTTTTTTATAAAAAAAGAGCGTTTTTTTTGTAGAGAAAATGATAAGGACCTGTTATGAATTAAAATAGAAAAGTTTGCGACACGATAAAGATACAATTTGAGTATAGAAAAATATAATTTCTTTTTGAATCCACATAATGAATCCGCACGATAAGAGCGCATCATAAATGAGTGTGCGCGCAATATCGTGCCAATGATGGTGCATGTCTCGGTAGCCACAGGGCTTAAAATGTGTAGAACCACAAAGATAAAAAGACTTAACTGTTTTCCTTCAATAAAGGAGTCTTGGACGATATCAGTCAGGACACAATTAAAGACCCTTACTGACACAATCACTAATAATAATGACAAATAAAGAAAACCTTTTATGTAATTTTCCTTAAATCTTCTTCGCATACGATTTGCAGTGGAAGGGAAGCGTCGTTTTTTCTTATAAAAATCCGTCCGTGCTTGGACCACACGAATTGATATTGCTTGATCTTGGCCGATTCCTTACATTTCTTGAGTAGCATCTTGTTAAATATAGTGAGGTGCTCATTAATGTATATTGGCGTAGAATTACCAGGTAAATCTAAATCTTTCGTTGTGAGACGACTTTTGCGACTGCAAGAAATAATATTGTCCTTGAGAAGTCGTGTCTTCATTTTGGCGATGATGACTCTGGGCCGGCCTTGTTGTTTAGTTCTAGAGGATACTCTGTTCGCATGAATAACATCTGTGGCCAATATGTCCACTCCAGTTTTTTTGGCTATTTGTACCAGAAGATCAGATAAAATTTCGCCTTTAGTCTCAGTTACGCCGACAATCTCCAAGTTCAAAAGTCTGTCTCTTTGGTCATTAGCATTGATTTCAGCTCTCAATTGGTTGTTTTGCTTTTTAAGTTCTTCTAACTCCTTAATAATGCCAGTGATAGGTTTGATTTCTTTAGAAAAAGATTCGAATTTTTTGACAATATCATCCTGCTGATCACTGCAAAATTGAGTTGATTTCTGTATTAATGCGACCTCCTTCTGAAGGTCCTTATGCTTAGAGTCGAGTAAATGAACACATCTCTTTATCTCGGAGTATTCCTTCCGCATGCTCTGAATTTCAGTCTTCAAATCCTGGGAGTTCTCATTTAATTTTGCTAGGTCTGTCTTTAGTATGTTCAGGCTGTCGTTAATAATGGAATTCTCTCTGCTAATCTCAGTTTTCCAGTTGCCGAAAGTGGACATCATCTTATCTGAGAGTTTGTTCAGTGCCTCCGCATACTCTTCACTGTGTTTGCGCTTTCTTACAGTAAAGTTAGGTTCCCCTTCCATCGTGTTTATTATGGATAAATCGGGAGCTGAGCCCGAAGCCGATATTGGAGAACGTAGCATTTCTATGCGGTGCAAACGTCTATGGGCGCTTCGTTACGACGATAAACAAATTCCACAGCACTGACGTTGAGATTTTGTTCAATCCTGCACTTTATGTTTGTAATTGTAAGAACTATTTTTGAGTGAGTTCTTAATTACGAACTTTGATTTTAAGTTGCTTATCAGGGACGCGTGTGCTCGCGGCAACGACCAACGACGAAAAAAATAATAATAATATGTCATGTTAAAATTATGTTCAGATAACACGTATTCATATACTATCGAGGCAGATTATAAATCTTTTTTTTAGCTTGCCTCGTTTGTATATTGATTTATTTGGTCAAATTTAGTGTATTTATAAACTGTTTTCTTGAGTTTACGCAAATACTATACCTACGTTGGAATGTTACACCAAAATAAATGTGAATTAAAATCCGTAAATATATCTTTCGTTTCAATGATTAGTCTAAAATAAATTTTGGTTAAATTTGGCAATCAAAATTCAAACCTATTTTAAACTTGAAGAAGAAATAAAGAAAACATAATACACCTTTATTTTGTCACAAGAAACAGCTTCTATTTATTTTTGTACCAAATCAACTTAAAAATATCCATTGTCTATCAAAACAGCTTCCAAGGATGGAAAAGCAGCAAAATGTCCCTAGTACGCTAAAAATTAACAGTCCACGGAACAGCCTGTATAAGCCCCGGGCGATTGAGCCGGCCCGCCGCTGTTGTGATAACGGATTTGGCGTTGGTAGCCGCTCCACGCTTGGACGAAAAATACGCAAGTGCGTGAGCTTGCATAATAACTTAGCATCGTTATTCATAGATGAAATATTTTTTACGAAATGTATTCGTATGCTTTTTTGTGTTAAAAACTGTTTTTTATTGAAGGAATAAAAAAGCGGTCATTTATATTTTTCAGTAGATGCAATATACGGAAGGTTTCGTTACAAAGGGTTTGTATTATTTTTGAACGCATATCAAATTTTAATGATCATTTCTTTGATATTGTAGATAGTTGTTGACATAATAAAAAAATATTTAATATTTTTTAAAATTTTGTTGCCTTTTACCTACCCTGTTTTTTTTTAATTTTATCCTTACGCTGTTTTTCATCTACATACTCTTGACTACATACTTACGGTTAAGAAAAAGCCTTAGGTGGAGCGAGGCTACCCCGAAACCACAACATGACTTTATATTCCAGTGTTCGACTGGTGAATATTAAAAGGCTTAAAATTTTTTTTTTGTCAACACTGTTACACATTTGATTAAATTCTCATATTGAATAAACAATTAAATTTAATCTAAAACAGCCCAGTTCCAGTTAGCAACGTTTAATTAACATGAGCTTCACTTTGCATTGCGCAGTATTAAAGCCGTATGTGCGTTGATTATTAACGTTAGGATTAACGGAAACACGTAGTTATTAATAACGGAGCGAGTTCGTTATGCAGACAGCGTTTGTATGCCCAACGCATTAGCCTATTCAAAAAACATCAGCCTATACATAAATGTAAGACAACTTTCGGCACTGTTTCGCCTTTAAGGATAATTGTACTAATGTACTCTAAACCTATTCAAAAAAAGGACATATCAATCGATTTTCAACTTTAAAGACATAAGTAAAAGTTTCAGTTTATTTTGGTACTGGTTTTTTAGCATTTTTTTAGTGCTAGCGCCTATTTTTTTAAAAAATTCAAGGGAAACAAACAGGATTTAATTCTTATAAGTAACACATATTGGAAGTACATAAAACAATAAAGTTTTCACAGATACTATTGAAAATACAAATTCCTTATAAACAATTTCAACTGCCCTAAGTGGGAGTCGTACATGCTTCCGCTTTGTGGACGACTGATAATATACTTACATTGTTTGTGACGACGAATTTATGTATGTATATAGATACGCACTGCGTATAACGCCCCGTTGGTCTAGTGGTTTAAATACCGAGCCAACATCTCGGGGTCCCAAGTTCGATCCCCGGGTCGGGCAACCAAAATTTTTCAATTTTCGAACATTGCTCTGGTTTGTGATCACCAGCCCGCATTTGGTAAGCGTGGTGATTATGCCCGTACCCATCATTGCTGTGGTAACTTGAATTCAATGATGGTGGCCTTTTCCCTGCAGTAGGATGATTATAGGCTGTTACTTTACTTTTTTTACTTTACCTAAGTATGGATGTTTGTGGCTCTTTCACGCTAAAACAACTCAACGGGTCTAAATTAAATTTGGCACGGTGTTAGTTTATTGGCTGGAATAACATAATAATATAGGCTACTTTTAAACCGGGAAAAAGATACGGTTCCCGTATATTTCAATACATAGTTTTAATAATTCCACGCGTTTGAAGTTGCGGGCAATAGCTGGTAATTGAAAAATAAAACCGCTAGAAGCAGGAAGTGCGTAGAGTGCGTGTGTAGAGTACATTCGAACCTGGGTCCCCGAGATCTTGGCCCGGTATTTAAACCACTAGACCAACGGGGCGTCCAACCTTTATAGTATTAGTAGGATTATTTTATTTTTATTTCCAAAAAAAGTGTCCCAACAATTATTTTCATAAGATAAAGTTTGTATTCTATCGAGATGCTGAAGTTATTTGTGTTGATGAATTATTGTAGGTATATTCATATAACGTAGTACCTACTAATCGAAGTAGTTTACTTCTAAAGCATGACTACGAAAGTTACAAAAGCAGGAATAGTTTCGGTAATGGATGTAAGTACTCTTACTAAGTCCTTTAAGTTGGAACAACTCGAATATTTACTGCCTATTTCAGTTTTCGTGACAAACTAAGAATATTTCCCCTTTCTTTATAGTTTTTCCTGTAAAGGTTGTCTGGAAGAGATCGCTGACGGCGATAAGACCGCCTAAGTTGTACATTTGAATGTAGGAATCAATTTTTGTAATTTCTTTGTGGTGTGCAATAAAGAGTATTCATTCATTCATTCATTCATGATTAATTCCTCCACTTATACATTATTGCCCAAATTAATAGAAAATAGAAAATCATACAAAAGATAGATTTAATGCCTTATGACATTCTCTAATTCATACACACTAAATCATATTTAATTGGTAATAATCAATCTAGACTACATATATAAAGGTAATCGTCACATATTCTCCAATGTGTATAAATTTAAATGAAAAGTCTCTTTGAACTCTTTTCTTGATGCGAAAGAAATACAAAATTTCATCTTGGTTTGTGAAACTGTTCGTGCAATAATTTGAACTGTTCCAACTTAACTTCGCTTTAAGTTTTAGTTTTACTTTAACATTCAAAGAAAACTCAATTTGAAACTCTCGAGGTGTAGAAACTATGACTATGATTATTAGAATCGAACGCGTGTTTGACTTGCACCAGAAGCCTTACTCTGTACTATGCAACACGAAGCACGTATTTACGGATATATCTGTCTCTTTCAGATACTTTAAGATATCGGTATGAGTGACAGGGACCGATGGATTCAAATATACCGAGATTGTGTTGCAGAGTAAGGCCTCAATTTAATTAAAAAGTATATTACTTTGAGAATGATAAATAAAAGCAAAACCCGGCAAACTTTGAGTAAGAATGGGTTACTTTTCAGTCTTTGACATTGAAAGGTAAAACGGCGGTTGTGTGTGTCTTCATCATCATAGCTATATTACTTACCATACAGTCAGACATACTTCTTCAAAAGGAAGATTTAGCCATAATATAAGCCATGCTAGCCAGGCGGGCTACCCTACCGATTACAGTTTAGTAAAACTAACTCTTGTGATATTGAGCATGAATGGTTTAAATCAGTATATTTTGATATTTTGTGTTCTCTGCATTATAGCGCGTTTCTGCGAACCTCCTAATTTGACGGATGTTGCATATTACAAATTAAAAAGGGTGATTTTGCGTGGATAGAAAAATTGATTTGGGTAAGCTAAGAGGAAAAAACATGAATGCTTTTAATAAAAAATAAGTAATTATCTTACTCTATACAATATTCTTTTGCTAAAAGTTAATAGAATTTAAAATAATTTGGTTATTTAATTAAACTGTGGCTTCATATCTGTTTAGAACATTTTCCGGGTAGCATCGCCTTTTAATCAACAGAGTAATTATCAAATGAATTGGCTCGTGGCCGCCTAATGAGCGTAATTTTGAACTCGACACGCGATTGTTGGCCGCCTTTGTTCGGCGTCGGGCGCGGGCCGACGGACAGCAGGACCGCTGCAAAAGTAAAGTATCAAAACAACCAGTCACTGCTGAGCACGGGTCTCTCTCCTTTTTAAGGAGAGGGGTTAAGGCCTTAGTACCGACGACTTCCGTGGCGGAGTGGCGTACACACCGGTTTTCAAGGTGTCGCCTGCTCTGAGGTCCCGGGTTCGATCCCCGGACGGGTCAATGTAGAAAAAATGAGTTTTTCTACATTTTCTCGGGTCTGGGTGTTTGTGGTACCTTCGTTGTTTCTGGTTTCCAAAATACGAATGCTTTAAATAGTTATTCAAATTGGGATCAGAACAATGTATGTGATGTGGTCTACATTTATTTGTTTATTTATTTATTTAGTAACACCACGCTGGCCTAGTGCATGCTGGTGGACGGCGAGGGTGACGCTGCACGCTGTGGCAACATCGCCCCACCGTTGGTCGTTTCTCAAGCCGCCTGACGGCCTCCTGTTAACTCATGACAGGGCTTAACGACTGTTAACTTATGACAACAGCCGTGATCGACGGCTTAACGTGCCCTCCGAAGCACGGAACCGCTCAAGGTATGATGCCGAAAACGGTCACCCATCCTCATATCAGTGACAGCTCCAATCGTTGCCTAACACTCGTAACAAAAACTGATCACGAAGAAGCATTGGGGTATGAGCGCTTCCACGTACAGGACCGATGCGATATAATAATAAGTCTACTCAGACAATCTACAATTTTATACTGCTGATTACAAATATCACAAGATTGCTTTGATCACAAACTAACACTATTTAACAGTTGTCGTTTTGTGGAACCCGATAAATTATATACCATATTTACTTAATATTCTGTTTTTTTTTTAAATTAATACGTTCCTTTACAAGAAACAAATACGATAAAACTAGTGCTGCCAGAAGAAGACTGGCAGCAGCGTCTTTTCTCCACCGTTAGCCAAACTGCGATCGCCAACCCGTTTGCCAAGCGTGGCCATTCTATTAAAATCATCCTTCCCAATACGAAACTTTAAAAAAAACAATGCAAAGTGTGTGTGTGTGTGATGCAATCGCCAACCCTCCCAAGCGTGGTAATCGCAGCAAAATCTTCCTTCCAGACAGGTTTATATCTAGCGGTGGACGTATTAAGAGGAAACACTACGGGCGAGAGAATTGAAATTAGGTATTTGTAAAATCTACTGCTGTCGCGCAGTGCCAATCGCCTTCACCGCAGAGTGTGATAGAGACAACTGCTTCTTGGACCGAAAATACCTACTAAAAACACACCAGATCAACGTTTCGTAGTCCCCCGATTACTTTTCCAAAACTAGACCGATTTAAATACTTTTTTCATTAAAATTTAAAGAAAGGCTTTAGCCGTGTTTTCCTTTTTTCTAATATTAAGCCAAATTTGTTTTCTGGATGTTTGAACACAGCGGAAAATCTGGCGAATTTTTTCGATTTTTGAGGGCTCATATCTTTTTTATTAATTAATTTATGAAAAAACAGATAACATAGAAACATGCTAATAGTGGCCATAGATTTTTGTAATAAAAAATATTGCTCCACTGGCTTTATCCAGGGAGGAAACGGGACTACGTTTGTATGGAAAAACGGCCCTTGTGTTTCCTCTTAAGGCTGTTGATGATAATGATACTCGTAGTTCGTAAGGAACTCTATCAGACACGTGGGCCTACTACATGTTATTGCTTTGCGCCGCGGCTCTACCCGTGTTCAAAGTTTGCCTTTATAATATTGTAATCACATTATTCTACATCGCTACAGCTAATGACTTGGGTGTTGAGTAACAAAATTTAATTGGTACGTTTACAGCATCGGACAATGTTTATGAAAGCTTGATAAAAATGATAATATATTTGTGTAAAAGACAAACAGATTTACTTTCACATTTGTTATTTTAATAAGTACGAGTAGTTTTGGCCTTGCATGGCATCTTTACAGAAAATCTATCTACATAAAAAAATATTAATTAAAACATAGGTAAACATAATAATGCATAATTTACGATTGACTGTTTGGAACGCCCCGTTGGTCTAGTGGTTTAAATACCGGGCCAAGATCTCGGGGTCCCAGGTTCGATCCCCGGGTCGGGCAACAAAAAGTTTCGAGTTTTCGAACGTTGCTCGGGTTTGTGATCACCAACCCGCATTTGGCAAGCGTGGTGATTATGCCAGTTCCAATCATTGCAGTGGTAACTTGAATTCAATGATGGAGGCCTTTTCCCTGCAGTGGGATGATTATAGGCTGTTACTTTACTTTACTTTACGATTGACTGTTTGTACTATATTTGATATTTTAGCAACTTAATTGCACTTATAATATCAGTATATAAATTTAAAAATTTTTGTCCCGCCTGAGACAAAATTTTTCAAGTTTATATACTGTTTGTACTAGTTCAGAGAAGGTTTTTGCGGAAGAAAGTCCATACACCGTGCTTTTTGAACCACCTGAAAAACGAAGCCTACGTTATTTGACCATTATAAATGTGGACATCACATACATTGCTCTGATCCCAATTTGAATAAACATTTAAAGCACTCGTCTTTACGACAAACACCTAGACCAGAGAAAATGTAAAAAATTGGCTAATAAAAGAGCGTTTCTATTCTATAAGTGACTTTATGAACATGAGTATTAAGCATGACTTCGTATAAATTATTTGACGACTAACGAGGATATACGACTATTATTGTGTTTTAATTGTATTATTTAATTTTTATTAATTGAATAGATACTGTAAATTTTATTTCTATGTCTGCGAGTCTAATGCATAGTTCCACTAATGATATAGAACGTATTGTAAATGAATGTTTCTACGCTATTACGAGTAGTAGCAGAATGTGCTGAACTATTTATAATAAGATCTTATACCACCACTTTCTTAGAAATAAATCTTTTCATTTCATTTCATTCATTTCAACCCTTTTTTTTCTACATCCGTCCGGGAATCGAACCCGGGACCTCGAAGCAGGCGACACCTTGAAAACCGTTGTGTACACCACTCTGCGACAGAAGTCGTCAATTATGTATAACATTATGGCAGTGTTATTTTTTTATCAATAAAAATTAAAATTAAAAAATACTAATAAATATTTTAATTCAAACTTTTAAGTTTAAAACACGCTGTTTAACAATTTTCTCCGCACTACAATTCTTCGTGCGATGTATAAATAAATATTTTCTAAAAAAGTTGAGTGTTATGTATGATTACTAAACCTAATCTATTGTTAAGTTTGTACCAAATAAAAGAATCATGCACGATTAATTCAAACAAAACCGCTATTGATGCAAATCAGATTCCTCCGTCTTAGCCAGACCTCTGGGAGCCGAACTTAATCAGAGGAAAAATGGAACTACCGACTAACCCTCTTAGCAGATTGCGTTGGGGGACCACAAATAAAACGCAGATATAACTCTCTCGTGAACCTTATTTCGTTGCAATAAAATTCAGTTTAGATTAACAGCGAGAAACGTTTAGAGTCACGATCCCAAATAATGAGGACCAGAGTCTTTACAAACCGAGTTTAAACTGGGACGCGATAATATCGGCATTGATTGCTTATTAATTAAATTTGTTAACTTAAACTTGTTTGGACGCTTCATTGGTTAAGTGGTTAAGTACCTTGTCAACATCTCGGGGTCCTAGGTTCGATTGCGAGTCGGGTAACATGAGAGAGAATTTGCAAATATTGCTTGGGTTTTTGGAATTTGGAACATTCGGCAATGCCAAATGAATAGCAACAAAGAATAGCCGTCAGAGTGACTCTGCGCAGTCTTGACTATTGCCTTAAAATGTAATTTAAATGAAGTATAACACTTTGAAATTACATACCACTTTAAAATGGCATGGCAACTATGATGACTTTTCGTTGTTCCAACAATTCTTTAGTTTCTATAAAGCTCTGGAATAAAAGTCAATTTAAAAGAGCTTACCTAACTTAACATGCAAATGGAAGACCAATTAAAAAACCAATAAACCGGTTTTAATGGGCGAGTCGATTTGTAGGATGCCGCTCCCATTAGGTCATCAAGGGACGCGGGGATTAGCGCAGGTCCCGAGGGAGCGTCAATTTGGTTCCGATGAAAGGCTCGATGCAGCGGATTATAGGCCTGACGCAAGCCGATAAATACTATGGCATTTTTTAAATAGTATTTCATGAAAGGAATCGGTATGGTATGGTATGGTAACGGGCTCCCTTTTCCGCATTTAGGCTCTATTTGGCCCATTATGCTATGAATGAAAGGAATCTTTTCTGTAACGCTTTTGAAATGTGTTTTTATGTCAAATAATAAATATTTTACATATATGAAAATTCTTTCAAAATCAGTTAAAATCAGTTTTATTTCTGCAAATAGGCCCCAGGAGGCGCTTTTACACGTCCCAATTTAAACCTACCACTGCTTCGGGACAAGTCTGGGCTAGTGCCGAGAAGAAGCAGCGCAAGAAACTCGGTCACTATTGTCAGCCTCTTTTTAAATACATTTTTACTTTTCGTTCTCAAATTTTTTGTTGATCGGGTTGTAATATTATATTTAAGGTGAGACTAGAGCTAAGTGCTGGCCCCTAATCGATTTATTTTTTTTTACTTCTAAACAAAAACAATTCTCAAAAAACTAGAACAGTATTATTTTAGCAAATTACCTCTAGTATTTATTGAATCATAGTACCTGAAATTTTCACCTTAGCTAATTCTAAAAAAAACATTACGAGCTTCTTTCTTGGGGCTCAGGGAATTTGATTGGTCATACTCATTCAGCAAAATATGCAATATTTTGATATATTCATGCATGCGTACTATAACCTAGTTTACTAAATAGCATATCTTATCTTTTATTTAATGAGCGCTATGTACAGGCAACGGCAGGTCAACCTACCCAAAAAGTTAAAGGTCACTGAATTAATTTTAAACTTTAAGTCCAACGAGTAGAGATCAATATCTATTGAGAAAATTTGACATTCTGTAGTAGATTGACGTGCTGTTGTCTGTACGCCGCCGTTTTGTGATATGCATCAGAATAAACCTATGTATCATAGATATTGAGAACGAGTCAATGAGTATCATGTGGCTGTACTTATTAAAAGATAAAATAAAATAAAAAGACGACGATCAACGGGCCAGCTAGAAACAAATAATATCCATATGACGCGAACTTTCTGAACATACTTCAATAGTGGCTGAAATGCATGTTGCATTGAAAGCGGGCCATGTACACAAACCGCTTTCAGTCATCCCTTCCATGCAAACGACTATATCTTCTATGCCAACAGCATAAGACTTATGATGCTTCATTCTAGATTCGAGGCAGACATTCCTCTATAATTTGCTATGCGAACATAACCGTTATTACGAAGGGATAAGGCAAGGTTGATGTGAAAAGGGATGAATGGAGTTCAACAGGTTGGCGTCAGGTTTATTTCGCTTGAGGGGTTAAGGGCTGTCGGACAGTTATTTGACATTTCCTGAAATGTCACTGGAACATTTGTGTTTTTAGCGGAACTAAGTGACGTTTCGAGCAATGATTTGTACCAAATGAATTTCGATAAATTGTAGCGGGCGCAGATTTCAATAATGTTAACGGAAATTGCATTAAGTTATGTATACTTTCATGTTGATTACGTAATTAATAATCATTATTAAACACGATAAATTTACGTGACTGCTGCAACTAGAATGTACTTCTTTGAAATTTCGGTCGTGTTCGCAAAGAGTCACTTTGTGATCACAGTCGATCATGATTAGGAGTTGTAGGATGATTAGGTGATTCTGCAATATGTTTGAGGTCCTTTAGATAAGCATTATTAGTGTTGTGTGGTTTCTTTACCTTTCTTTTCCTTCTTCTTTGTCTGTTGAAGAGGCGACTGAACTGTCTGAAGAAGACGGCTAGCAGCGCCCTCTCTCCGTTGTTGGCCAGACTGGCTGACTAAGGGACGACAATAGCTAAATCCTCTTTTTGTAGAGGATTCAGCTGTGGACTGATACAGGATTGAGCATTAATCCATTTTATTCTGAAATAGCTATTACACTTCCAAAACTGGCTTAAAATAGGCAAAATTTGAACCATAACTTTATGAATCCATTACAATGTGTCTTGAAAATGATACTTACAATTTATTTTTCAAATGGACAAATTTGGTTTCCATGGTAATTTGAAAATACAGTTATATTATTCCAAAAAATTACACATCCCTAGACAGTAAATAGCCGGGTCATATCTTAAGACGTTCTTTAGCTATGCGTTTGTGTGTGTGTAACTGTAGATACGTAAAGATCATGGGTGTGTGCAAAGTCATCCACGAAATTTCTGGGGTGCAAGGTTGCAATGAGAGATTATGGCGCCGTTTATAAAACGTGAGATTGATGGAAGAATATTGGTAAAGAAACCCATGTCTACTATCTCTATTGACAATCACAACATCGCCACCAACTAAGTTGTTTCCAAGGGCTTCGAAATGGTTTGTAGTTTGGGTTGAAGGTTCTCAGGGTTTTGAAGTTGTGCAGGTATTACTCGTAATTGGTCGGAGTGTGGCTATCAGTTGAGATTTTTCAAGCCTAATATTGATGTTCAATATGTCTCGTACCAACCCGTTTCAATGGTACTACTTACTGCTCATAGAAAAATCATTGACTATGTGCTTCATCGCCAACAAAATAAAATCAATCTCATGTTTGGCTTTACCGTGCGGACTACTTCAAGTCTACTTCCAAATTGGATGTCCTAATTCCATCATAAAGAGGTCCTCCTTTTTCAGGTAATCGACCAATAACTTGCTTTTGGCATTATGTTGCCCAACTTTAAACTTCTCTACTCTTAGCTCATCATCGCAAAGCTTCTTCAACTTTGCATTGAAGTCCCCGTCACAACCTTGTCGTGGGTTTTGTAGCTATGCATGGCTATTAGTGGTACGTAGTATTTTGTAAGTTTTGTTATATTTCTACGGAAATCTATACTAATATTATAAAGCAAAGAGTTTGTTTGTTTGTTTGTTTGAATGCGCTAATCCCAGGAAGTACTGGTTCGAATTGAAAAAAAAATCTGCTAACCAAATAATAACACAATCGTAATTTTTGATCTCCTTTCATCACGTACACGCAAACTGGTTTGGATCTTTAAAAAGCTGAGAACTATTCTCACACAGAATTTACTTATTTCAATTTACTATGCACTTACACAATCTGTTTTGAGTTATTGTACTCGTATTTCAGTATGGGGTGGGTCTTGTAAAACGAGAATTATAAAGTTGGAAAGAGTCCAATCAATCCTCAAAGTAATGACCAAAAGGCCATTTAGATATCCCACCTCCAAACTTTAACAGGATTGTAAGGTTCTCACTATCAGACAATTGTCTGATAGTGAGAACTCGCCCAAAGTGGGAATATACCTCTCAGAGCACCTTACTCAACAAGCATCTCGTCTCTTCTTTCTCGCGCGAGAATTCCAAAAATCAATGGGATACGAATTCTGCTGGACATCAAATGGACTTATCTACTTACGGAAAAAACAAGGTGACCCATTCATCCTAATCAAAAGTGAATCACAACTGCACGCGCTGAGGTCCAAATGACTAGTATCTGGCAAAATATGTTATTTTTTACTACATTATATTGTCTACTTACCTTTGAAACTGAAGATACAAAACAAACACCGATCAATCTTATTTACACAAAATAGATGCCTCACAACTACAACAAACGACACCATTACACGAATATCATATCACAATAATTACCTTTACACACATTTGGAGGATTCCCCAACGACTTTTAAATTTCATACTGAATGTAGAGAGACAGCTGCTATCCTTGCACCAACAGGGGTTTTTAAATCATTATTCTTGTTGAACCTTGTCTTTTTTTCTTTTAATAATGGCTAATGTAATTGAATTTACAAATGATCTCGACGTTTTTTCAAATTTTAAAGCTCTCGCATGCGATGTTGAGAAATGCTATAAATATCAACCAGCACACTCTAATCTGTCGATTCTCTGTCAAAACATAAGAAGTCTTAACTGTAATTTTATTGACTTTGAAGTTCTGACAACAAGACTGGGTGTAAACTGTGAAGTCCTCATACTCACTGAGTGTTGGTTGAGTTGCAATGTAAATATACCTAAAATCAAAGGATACCACTCTTTCGCAAGTACGAGAAATCCGATTCAAAATGACGGCGTTGTAGTATTTTTAAAAGAAAAACTCACTTACTCTGTTGAGGAACCTGACATCCTAAATTGCAATTCTCTTCTTATAAAAATTGGAAATAATGAGACAGCAATACTAGGGATCTATCGATCTCCTTCTTACAATCAAATAAATCCTTTTCTCGTATCAATCGATGTAACTTTAAAAAAATATCTTCATTCAAAAACATCGCTATTATAGGTGATATTAACTTGAATATTGCCGCAGAAAGTCCGGACTCCGCTACTGAACAATATCTGAATCTGACAGGATGCCACGGCATTATCCCTGCCCACTATTTGGTTACCCGTTCAGCCAGTGGTACTTGCTTGGATCACGTACTGTTTAAAACTAAAAATAGCGCAACCGTAGTTGTTGCAAACTCATCAGTAACCGATCACAGTACTATCTTAACGTGGCTTGTATCATTCACATCGCGTAAATCTATCAAATCTACTCGGACCATTGTTGACAATGTAGGACTGACTAAATACCTGTCTGAGTTAAATTTTACCCCTATATATGAAACAATGGACTGTAATAAAGCAATGGACTTCATAATTGACAAAATTATATCGGGCATTGAACTAAATTCTAAAATAGTTTTTACTTCTGGTCGAAAAAAAATTATAAAGCCGTGGATCACACAGGGCTTACTCCGCTGCATCCAAAATAGAGACAAACTTCACCTTAAATCAAAAAAATACCCGGAAAATCAAATCTTAAAAGTTACGTACACACGATATCGAAATTTCTGTTCCAAGATTTTGAAAAAAGCTAAACGTAAACATGAAAGAGAACTCATCCAAAGTGCAGGTAATGACAGCAAAAAACTATGGAATTCTATTAAGACCATTACCTACACCACGAAAGACGTAACTGTACCTAAAGAACTTTTTAATGTTGCAAGTGACCCACAGAACTCTGTAAACTACATTAATAATTACTTTGCTAATGTGGGAAATGACTTAGCAAACAAAATAGTATTATCCACTAATTCCTCTGCTAGTTTCTCTTCCTCTAAGTCATGCCCCTTTTCTTTTGTTCTTGACAACACAGATGAAACGGAGGTAAATAATCTTATATTAGGACTAAAAAGCGTATGCTCTGTGGGCTGGGATAATATATCCAATCAAATTCTAAAAGAAAACAATAATATTATCGTTCCGCACCTGACCTATGTTATTAACATGTGCCTATCAAATGGTGTCTTCCCCAAAGCTTTAAAAGTTGCTGAGGTTCATCCGATATACAAAGGAGCTGGGGAGAAATGTCGTGCGGAAGGCTATAGACCTATCGCAATTCTTCCATCGATTTCAAAAATTTTAGAGAAAATAATAAATAACAGACTTGTACACTACCTTGAAACTCACAACCTATTATCGAATTGCCAATACGGATTTCGCCGAAGCAAATCAACTAATGACGCAGTTAATAACCTTACTAACTTTATAGTTACAAATCTAGACAAGGGAAACAAATGTTTGGCAATATTTTTGGATCTGGCGAAAGCCTTCGACACGATATCAATTCCCATACTTCTGGATAAACTAGATAAAATTGGAATAAGAGGCACACAGAATAAACTTCTTGCTGACTACTTAAAAGATAGGTATCAATACGTTAGGGTCGCGTCATATACTAGCAGTAAGCTTCCTATTTCTTACGGTGTCCCTCAAGGAAGCATATTAGGACCAACTCTTTTCCTAATCTACATGAATGAACTACTCTCGTTGGAATCTTTTCCGGGGAAAATCATCGCATATGCTGACGATACCGCTCCGATTTTCACGGCCAAAACATGGACTGAGACTTACGATCTTGCACAGAATGGTTTTAATCTAGTGAAGGAATGGCTACTAAGTAATTTTCTTACTCTAAACACAAACAAAACAAAATATATAGCCTTCTCCATTAGAAATTTCACACACACCTTAAATTTGATCGTGCATGATTGTTCCACTCCAGGCCCCAACTATACATGTCAATGCATGCCCCTTGAACGTGTTAGTTCTATAAAGTACCTCGGAGTTATAATAGATAACCATCTTAGCTTTAAACAACATATTGAAGGTTTGACCAAAAGAGTCCGAAAGTTATTCTATGTCTTCAAGATTCTGAGGCATGTAGTTCCACCGGCCTTGTTGAAACGCATATACTTCGCTCTATGTCAGTCGGTGCTCTCTTACTGTATAACATCCTGGGGAGGTGCTACCAAAACAACGCTTAAGCAGCTTGAGATAGCTCAAAGAAGCTTACTTAAAATTTGTACCTTCAAACATTTTCTGTATCCAACTAAGCTTCTATACGAATACACTGAAGTTCTAACGGTGCGGCAGCTTTTCCTGCTTGATATAATATTAAAACAGCACTCAATGCTGGAGTTTTCCCCTGAAATTGTCAAAAAGCGCAGATGGTTCGATGTTTGTAAACGAACTTTCAGGGCAAAAACTAAGTGGTCTCACAGATTCTTATGCTTTTTAGGTCCGCCAACTTATAATAAGATAAACAAAATCATCAACATCTACCCCATGCACAAAGCAAATGTTAAGATTGCAGTCTCTCAAATTTTAATGAAAAAATCCTATGAGGAAACTGAAAATTTTATAGTATAAAGTGTCTTATTCTCCTACAAATCTTTAAGCATTATAAACTAACCAATAATTGAATCTGTCCAAATAATTTATCTATTACTCATACACACACGCACACAAACACCCTCTCACACACACACATTCACTCACACACTACACAAAGAGAGGACGCCTAACTAATAACTATACAATAAAATTTCTAAATAATTATCTTAAAAATGTAAGTCAAAGTAAAAATTACATCTTCTACATATAATATGTATACAGTAAACTTAGTAATGGTAAATGAGCCTATAAAATGTTACATTAATAGAGGTGGAGAGGCGCTGATTGCCGAAATACAGGATTTAAAAAAAAAAACCTTGTTTGGCAACAGAGGCTATATGTATGTCAGTTAGTTTTAAGCTTGTTTAGTATTTTAAGCTTGTGTACATACTATGTATATTGTTATCTTTTGGCAAATAAATAAAGTTATAAAGTTATAAATTGTTTATCCTTCATATTACACTTCATAAATATTCGGAACTTACATATAATCCCAAACTAACATTATCCAAGCGTAGATCCTATAAGGTCTGCAATACAATGATCCACCGCACTGCGTTCTTCAGAAGACAGATAAGCTATCTCGGTCCGTTCTTGTATAATAGGGTGAATAGGGCACTCAATGTTTACCATAGGTCACGATATGAATGTAAAACAATCATACAAAAATGGCTTCTTGAGCATAATTACAGTGACACAGAATCTCTGTTACTTAGTGTATAGTGAGAACAAAAAAATAAATAAAAAAAAACGAATATAACAGATATTATGTACATTAGAAACACACATCACACACACACACACACACACACACACACACCACACACACACACACACACGTCTAACATTACACTCACCCCACATATATATTGGTTACGGAGTCGGCCGGGGATTGAGTAGTGGCCGGGTGGGTCTATCTGCCTCTGTCACACCTACGCTCCCAATCAGGGTCCCCACTGAAAACCAGCAGCAAAGCCTTTGATCATGTAAGTAATAATAATAATAAATAATAATAAATCGTTTATTTAATATACAAAGATATCAAATTACATTATAATGAGCCTACTTAAAGTTAAACAGTGCAGATAGTATCTTTTGCCTGAACTAAGTAGAACCTGTGCTTCAGGCGAAAAAGATCTTATGAATTTTATTTTATGTGCCATAAATTAACAATAAAATTTAACTTAAATAATACTAATTTAATTAAGGTAAGATAAGGTAACTAACCATAACAATCTATTTTATTTAAGTACTAAAAGTAGTTCTTCTGTATCATTATAGGACAAGGTTTGCAAATATTTAGTTAGGGCTATTTTACAGTTAAAATAGTTGAGATCATAGATATTAAGTGCTTTATTCAGTCTATTGTATAAAAATGGGCCCAGAGTTGTAAAAAACCTATTCGTAAAAATATATTTCGAAGTTAATTGCTTAGTGCAAACTATATCTTTCCGTCTTTTATTAGTTATATCTGCATTATAAGGAAGCATTGCGTGTTGTTTTAGTATTGTGTGCATTATAAACAGTTGGCGGACAGTTAGTAGATTACATGATTTATATAAAAGGTGTGTAGGGTAGAAAAAGGAAAGGTTATTAGCAACTTTTAAAATTGCTCGCTGGGCTCTTTCGAGTGGGATCAAAACAGTCTTTAATGCTCCACCCCATGACGTAATGCAGTATTGTATAATTGATTGACATAGGGCTAGGTATACTTGAGTTATCAATTTTGAGTCCGAGATTGGTCTAAGATTTTTGAATACGTAAATTAATTTACGGACTCTGTTAACTAAATTTTCAATATGTGGTCTGAAAGAAAGATTCTCGTCAATTATGATTCCGAGATATTTCAAGGTGTCAGTTTTGAGGATAGTGGGACAGTTACAAGCATTGATTGTTGGATTTTGACATAGGTGTGCATATAATTTAGAGTTAGTATCATTGAGGTGAGGTTTGCGCATGCAGAAATGTATGTATTTTGTTTTTTCAGCATTTAATGTTAATAAATTGCTGTGTAGCCAGTTATTTACTGAATTAAAACCTATCTGTGCATTCTCATATAATTCTTCGCTGGATTTGCCTGTAAAAATTAGAGCCGTGTCATCAGCATATGATATTATTTTGCCATTTTTGAATTTCAGATTACATAGGTCATTAATGTACACCAAAAACAGCGTAGGGCCAAGGATACTTCCTTGAGGGATTCCGTATCCTGAGGTTTGAATGTCATCACTCGTGGTGTTTCCTATTTTCACACATTGACACCGATCCCGTAAGTAGTCTGCAAAAAGTTTTAGCTGTGTTCCTCTCACACCCAAAGCCTCAAGTTTGGTTAAAAGTAAAGAAACAGACACCGTATCGAACGCCTTTGCTAAATCGAGGAAAACTCCTAGAGTATGGTTCCCTTTTCCAAGTTCCTGGGAGACAAATTCTGTGAGACTGTGGACTGCATCTGACGTGGATAGCTTACTTCTAAACCCAAATTGCGTTGGTGACAGATATCTATTTTTTTCCAAGTAGTTTACTAGTCTACTATTGATGATTTTTTCAAGGATTTTAGATATCGAAGGAAGTAACGATATAGGTCTATAGTTGGAGACTAGATCTTTGTTACCTGATTTAAAGATGGGAATAACCACAGCCTTTTTCAGGCATTTAGGAAAAATACCTTCTGACAGGCAGGTTTGAAATATATGCGTTAGGGGCGGTACTAAAATATTGACAAAGCTTTTAAGTATCTTATTACTTATGTTATCCCAGCCTGCCGCACAGTCATCCTTCATTCCCAAAATTATCTGTGATATTTCCCGTTCGTCAGTATCTAGCAAAACAAAAGTATTTAAGTTCCGAGAAGGTATATTTGGCTGGTTGTGCGTTTGGTTCGAAATACGTTCCGCAAGGGTTTTCCCCACATTAGCAAAATAGTTGTTTACTCTGTTAGTGGACATAAGTGGCGAGGAATTTATTAGTAATTTGCTTGAGTTGGACTCTTGACGTTTTGACATAAAAGTGATATCCTTAATATGTTTCCAAATTAATTTGCTATTCGTACCCGCTTTACGTAATTTATTTTTATCGTAATCAAGTTTTAATTTCTTTAAAAGATTGTTACAGAAGTTCCTGTATCGCTTATAAGATACCTGTAGAACAGAATTGTCAGGATATTTCCTAGCTGTCTGATGTAGTTTATCTCGGTGCCTTATACACCGAATGAGGCCTGGAGTGATCCAGGGTTTTATGCTTTTAAATTTCTTATTTACAGTTAACTCAGTTGTGTTACATGAAATTGCTTTTTGTACGTTGTTTATTAAATACAATAGAGACTTATTAGCGTCAGCAGTTTTGTAAACTGGGCTAAAGTCAATATTGCGTAAATCACGTTCGAGTGTATTCATATTTAAGTTGGACTTCGTATAAACAATTTTTTGTCTAGGTAGCGATAAATTAAGTGTTAGTAGGACTGTGTCATGGTCAGTTATTAATGAATTAGTTACAAGTGCATGACACGGAAAGCTAGATTTTATCATCATGTGATCGAGGCATGAGCCACTTTGATGTGTAGGCAAAGTGTGAGCGGGTAGAAGACCATGGAATGCGCATACATTAAGATAATTTTGTTTACCTGCATCTTGTTGTTCGTGTCTGATATTAATATTCATGTCACCTGTGAGGATAATATTCTTAACAGAGCCTAACGCGTGAAAAGTTTGATTAAGAGAGCTAAGAAAAGAATCTAGGTTCCTAGTAGAAGGTGACCTATACAATGCTACAATTGCTGTGCTAGTTCCAATTTTAATAATAAGACAATTGCAGTCTTTTACACTTGGTTCTTCTACAGTGACGTTTAATGATTCCTTAGCATAAACCATCACGCCGTCGTTTTGAAGGTAATTTAATTTGGTAAAGAATAATTTGTATCCTGGGATTATGGGAAGATTGTCATGTCTATCGAGCAACCAACATTCTGTTAATATTAATATGTCACAAACAAAGTCAAGCCTGTGCAGAAAGGCGTAAAATGAGTCCATATTCTTATATACGCTACGAATGTTTTGGGTTAGTAATGTTAATGAGTTTTGATATACAGAAAGATAATGCTTGCAGTTTTCAACTTTACACATCCTTGACTCAGATACAGAAAAATCGTCTAGCTCGTTTATTATATTAACATCCATATATATTAAGTATTTAGAGTTCTAAATGTATATAAAATAAAGGGGGCGCTCTTAGGCGCCTTCATAATCTACCGAGTTAATGTACCTGTTTTCGGCAGCTTTTTTGGCAGGGCAATCGGCGTCTCCAGTCTTGTGGTTGCTCGGCTTTTTAAATCGTAAGCATGTTGCGCATTTTGGTGAATCAGCCTTTTTTGGGCATTCTTGAGCCAAGTGACCGTCTTCACCACAGTGCCCACACGTAGAGAATGCGGCTTTGCAAGTCTTGGCCGCATGTCCGTATTGTTGGCACTTGTAACATCTTGTTACTAACGTAAAGTCTCTTACTGGGCAAGACGTCCAGTTAATAAAAATTCTGTCTTGTGTGATAAGTGCTTTACGGACGGCTGCAGGTACTTCAAGGACGTAGTTGCAATTTTCAGCCCCTTTCCTTCCTGATTTGTGGCTCAGTTTCACTGAGGTCATGAACGTATTTCGGGACATCGACGGTAATTTTTCAGATAAGTTTTGTTCAAAAATACATTTAAAGACATCACTTTCTGCCATTGAAGAGGGCACTCCTATTATTATGATGCGAGGTTTGCGCTTGTGGGTTTCATCGACTGTCAAGCCAGAGCTAGTGAGCTGAACAGAACTTTTCAGCTTCTCTATGTCGTCCTTGGTTTCAGTACTGATGACAACACCTCCGTTCCTTGTTTTCCGGACTCCTCGAACTTTGATTTTTATTTCTTCTGGGCAAATGATTTTTTGGACAAGGTCTCTGGTTTGCTCGCTAGTTTTATTGTTATCATTTGGGAAGATTGATATGGAGCCACCTGGGTTTGGACGAATGAAATTGTTGGACCCCTTCTTGACCATGTCGGCAAAAGATTCACTTGCCGGCGCTGGTTGTTTACACGACTCTTGGATGGTTTGCTTAAAGTCTTTTAGGAAATCCATGATGTTTTGCTCCTCCTTCAATGCTTGGTGTGCGGAATGGCTTTGCAGGGCTTTTTGTTTTAGGGACTGGTAACTGATAGCCATTTGACCGGTTCCATGGCCAACTTTACGGCAGAGGCTACTGATCCTTAATTTTTGGTCTGAGTTTAGCTTGCCTTCGTTAGCAATGTTACAAACCTCATTTAGGTATTGCTCGATGGTACTCAACCAATTCTGGATGCTTGCTGTTGAGACAACTTCTAAGCCCTCGTTTTGGTCTTGTTCTTGATTTCCGGATGTCGTTGGAGGAGGACTACGGCGCGTGATTGCGCTTCGATTAAAGGAGCTGTTGTCTGCAGACATATTCACTAACTTTGTTTTCTAATTTCACTATTCTAAGTGCATTATCATACACATACTAAAACCAACACAATATATTTGCTTTATATCGATTAACACACTAAACTAGGTCACTATATTAATACTCGTATATATCGTCAATTCATGAAATTGTTATTTTGCGCGGTGAGCACGTCTGTACTCGTCGGAAGTTCAAACTATTCTGTCCAAAGTCATTCTAGGCTGCTTCACAAACTATATAAATATGGTTTTAGAGGGCAAACTTTAGAATGGCTGAAAAGCTACCTGACGGATCGTTGCCAACTGACTGAAGTATGCAAAATTATTGACAGTAAAAAGATAGTCAGCCAATCATCTACTAAAATCAATACCACCGGTGTGCCTCAAGGTAGTATTTTGGGACCATTACTTTTCCTATTGTATATCAATGACATACCGGCAACATTAAAACAAGATTGCATCTTATTTGCAGATGACACAACATTGCTAATCAAATGTCAAAACAAAATGGACTTAGAAATTACTGCAAATGAAGAGCTCAGGAGTTTCATGGCATGGTTAGAAAATAATAAACTAAAAATTAATTTAGAAAAGACTAACGCTATTCACTTCAGACCGTATAACCAGACTGATATGCATGTCAACATAAATTATAATAACATGCCTGTTAGTCAAACTGGCTCCACTACGTTTCTTGGTATGGTCTTGGATAAAAATTTAAATTGGAAAGAGCATGTGAGCAGTCTTTGCACAAAATTAGATAAATTTGTATTTGCACTTCGTCGGCTGAGACTAGTATCTTCCATAGAGACTGCATTATCTGCTTACCATGGATATGTCTCCGCAGTCTTACGATATGGCTTAATTATATGGGGGCACTCTGTAGATGTTCATAGAGTATTTAAAGTACAGAAGAAGTGCATCCGGGCCTTATGTAGTGCCGGTTATTTAGACCACTGTAGACCTCTATTCAAACAATTAAACATATTACCTCTATTGTCAGTATATTTTGGATATCTGCATGTTCATAAGGAAACATCCGGATCTCTTTCCTTTGCATGACACGGTGCTTGGAAAGAGCAACAGTAGAGACCCGTATAAATTATTTATACCACCTCGAAGATTACGACTATCTTCTAATAATGTATACTGTTATGCTATAAAAATTTATAATAAGCTACCTATAAAAGTTAGAGCCTTACCGCTCAACAAATTAAAATATATTTTAAATGATTGGCTTTTACGGGAATGTTCCTACTCTACTAATGAATTTATGGACACAAAAATAAGAGACTGTAACTTTGACTATTAACGGACGACCCATGAGAAAATAATGGTGTTTAATGTAGTTTTTCGATAATCAAAATAATAATGTATTTAACTTCGTAATATTAATATTTCTACGCCTTAAACAAAGGCAGAATATGTTGAACTTGTGCATAGCTTTAAGATCTTGTGTAACCATGTTCTAAGAAATAAATTATCTTATCTTATCTTATCTTATCTTATCCAGCGTCGTGATAAGCCTCTAGCTGTCACGACTAATGCTGAGCGGTAACCTATTTGACACTAATTTCCTTTTTTTTGTTTTACATATTTTTGTACTAAGTGTTTGTTTTTGTGTCAAATAAATATTTCTTTCTTTCATTAAAACCTCTTTTAGTCTAAAGTTTTATTTACTTATATTGCCTGAATCTGATGATTTATCGTTTATAGTGAGAATATATCGCAAATGGGTCTGAACAAGCCGTTCCGGTCGACTGGTATGTCCTTGTCGCACAAGTTTTGATTAGATCGCGCTCGCCGCCGGCGCCTGTTTGCGCGGAGACTTCGGAACACTAATTAGCTGCTCTGTTACACGTCTGCAGATGAAATAAGAAAGGTTTATATTGATTGTTGGAAGACTGATAGTTTTTTAGCGGCTGGATGAGGAAAGCCAAAGACAATTGTGGCTTGACTTGAATTAGGCCTTCGTCCAGTGGTGGACGGACATTGGCTGTTGCTTGATGATTAGTTTTTTACTGACGATGTTGGCTTGGTAGTGCGGTCATGAGTATTATTCATGTGGTGCGGTTTGCCTACTGAGAAGGTTGACTGATTTCGTCGATTTTTTAACGGTAAGTAAGTTAAATAGAAATTAACTGCCTTCAAAAACAACAAATAAACTGTTGTCACAAAAAGTTTTCGACGAAAAGGTGAAGTTTGAGTACCAAACTCAAAAAATCCTGATAATTATTAAGCAACGACTTAAAATTGGTGACATTTCACGCTTCATAGGTTCGATTTTTGCGAAAAAAAATATTCTAAGACATAGGTATAACTGTTCATCCAGGCTTTGCACGGTATATCGCACGGTCGGAAATTTGTGCTCAACAGTGGGAAACAAAATAGCCTTTGTCCTCTCCCAACATCTAATAAATCTCTGTACCAAACATCATCAAAACCAGTCCAGTAGGTAGCTTAGGCGTGTAAGCGTAACAGATAGACAGACACGGTTACTTCCGCATCTCAAAATAGCTAACATGAGCTTAAGGGCTTTTTAGGGTTCCGTAGCTGAATGGCAAAAAACGGAACCCTTATAGTTTCGTCAAGTCTGTCTGTCTGACTGTCTGTCCGTCCGGACATGTCACAGCCACTTTATTATGAAAGTATTAGCATTTCATAGTTGAAATTTAGTAGGTAGGTGTATCCTGTTAACCGCTTTACGATTCTCATACAAAAAATTAAAAATAATGATATTTAAGGGGGGGTTCCCATACATACAACTAAAATAAAAAAAAATATTATTAATTTAACAAATACTTCTTTTTTTTTTTTTTTTTCGCGGGCGGGTAGTTGAAAGGTCGACAGTGATATTTACTAGCTCTTGAATTTATTAGAATTTAAAATATTTACAGCCTAAGATTTACTGTAATTTTTATGTTATCTTTACATGAGTAAATAGAGCTACTTGCCTGCAGTGTTCAATTGTGTTGCTATAACATAATCATAGAAAAACAACATTTGCCATGGACTACACACAAGTGCAAACTAACATGGAGGATATGATAAAAATGTTTCACTCAAAGATGTCAGAGTTTCAAGCTGATCTCCAACAGGCCACCTCACGTAAGCCACCAAACACTATTGCAGCACTCAACAAAGAATTTCAAAATTTCAAATCTTTTGTTTGTGGAGCACTTAACATCTTACGTGCTGAGGTGTATGCACTGGCAAGAGGTCTCGACCGTGTGGAGACACGATCGCGACGTAAAATGCTGTTAGTACAAGGTGTTCCTGAAGTCAAGGACGAGATTACCACTGATGTTGTTGCGGAATCTTTGTCCACCAGATGCAATCTGGAAGGTATAACTCCTCATAGAATCCGTACTTGCCACCGTATGGGGAAGCCTAAGAATGATGATGCTAACTCTAAGCCGAGGCCAATTCTTATAAAGTTCACTGACGTAGCACTCCGTGACCGGGTATGGAATGCTAAGAAGGCACTTAAAGGATCGAAAATCACGCTTTCGGAGTTCCTTACAAAGCCTCGACACAACACCTTCATGGCGGCTAGAGACCACTTTGGTGTTTCCTCGTGCTGGACCCGAGATGGACTTATATTCATAAAAGCATCAGATGGCTCCAGGCACAGGATCGAGTCATTGGCTGAGCTTCGGAAATTGCAGACAAAGCATCCTAAGGCGCTGGTGTAGTTAGTGTGTATTATTTGCATTAATTAACTGGTACCCACTTATTTATAACAATCTTCTTTTCTTTTTATTTTTCTTTCAAAAAATACCTTTTCTTGTGGGTCTTGTAACTATTTGTTATTTTTATGTCAATGTCACTATTGTCAATTCTTTAACTTGACAGTTCTTTGTTAGTTTTTATACGTTGTTGTTTTTTGTTCCATCCGGATCCGGCTGGGGTATGAGACCATACTGCCAAACACTTTGACACGACTTTGAATTTGTGATGCGTTTGGTTATGATGGCACTTTTGCCCTTTGCCTTTGGCTATTGAGCCTAGTATGTCTTGTTAATTATTGTCATTTATTTTGTAATTAAATTTAGTTTGTTTTTACCTCTTAATGTTATAATTTGCAACGTGAGCACTGTAGGCGGGTAGAATATTTTTTTTAAAATCAAATTTAGATATTATTTATCTATAAAGTTTTTTATATATTCAGCCATTAGTATTATTGTAAGGTATATTTATGCAAGTAAATATCAGCGATGACGGTTTATCGAATGATGGTACTGACTTTCTCTCGCTGAATTCCTCATCACATTGCTCAGGTGATAGCTTTCATAGTCTAACTCCTCCTCTTGATGTTTCATTGGATACAGCGTTCGGATCCTATCCTCGTAACTTTAATGCAGTTCACATCAATGCCCAGAGCATCCCAGCACACTATTCTGATCTCCTTGCCACATTTTCAAACAATCGTAATGTCCATGCAATACTTGTCTCTGAAACCTTCCTTAAGCCTTGTCTCCCTTCAGTCTCTTACTCTATACCTGGTTTTGTCCTTATTCGAAATGACCGAACTGGAAAGGGTGGAGGTGGTGTGGCTATTTATCTAAGAAGCCATCTCCCCTATAATATCCTTGACAAATCTCCCACTGATTATTCTCAATCCGCTGAACACCTATTGATTGAAGTTCTTTTTGGTCACTTGAAATTACTACTTGGTGTGTTCTATTGCCCTTCACTACACATTGACTACTTCCATAAGTTTGAAGTCTTACTAAAAAAAATGTCACCACCGTAGACCACACCATCATTATGGGTGATTTTAACACCTGTTTAGTGACCAATGACAGACTACACTCAACCCGTGCCTCAAAACTTCGGTCCTTAATAAACTCCCTTAATCTAAATATCCTTCCCCTTAGTCCAACGCATTTCTTTCCTAACTGCACACCTTCCTTGCTTGATCTTATCATTGTATCCTCTCCTGACCATGTAAGCACACACGGGCAATTTAATGCCGAAGCCTATTCATATCATGACCTAGTTTTCCTCTCTTACAAAATTCGTTGTCCTAAACCCAAACCTCGTATCGTATTACAGCGGAACTTCAATTCTATCGATATGAATAAGTTTATGGCTGATCTCTGTGCTATTGATTGGGATACGGTGTTTTGTGCTACCACTGTGGACGAGAAGATGGAAACATTTAATTCTCTGTTACTGCAAGTTTTTGACGTACACGCTCCTCTTCGACCAATAAGGCTGAAACACCTGCCAGCGCCATGGCTGACTGATGATATTAAGGCTGTAATGGTCAAACGAAATGCAGCAAAAGTTAAATATAGGAAGAATCCAACTGACCTGAATCACGATAGGTATAAGGAGCTCCGAAACAGATGCAGCAGATTGTGCAGAGATGCTCAGCGTCGCTACATTCACTCTTCCGTCAGTAATAGTGATTCTGCTAAGGTTTGGTCGTTTCTTAACTCCTTAGGTATCGGAAAATCGAAGCCCTCCCTTTCTCCTAATCTTGACCTTGATGCCCTTAATCATCATTTTACTAGTACCTGTCCCATCCTGGCCTCCGCTAAACACCAGTCCATTAATGCCCTTTTACCTCCTCCTACATCTGATCCTCCATATTCTCCTTTCGTTTTTAAAACTGTTTCTCTGCGTGAAGTTGAGAACACCGTTACAGCCATCAAGTCTAACGCTGAGGGTGTTGATGGCATTAGTCGCAGAATGATAATTCTTAGCTCACCGGTTATACTTCCTGCCCTCTGCCATATTTTCAATTTCTCGCTCAGTTCCAGTACATTTCCTAGCTGTTGGCGTAAAGCTGCAGTTATCCCCATACCTAAAGTAAAATGTCCTATGTTACCTTCTCATTATCGACCTATTTCCATTCTCCCATTCCTATCAAAAGTTCTTGAGCGCCTCGTCTATCAACAATTAAGTCTGTTTATTAATTGCAATGGATTGCTAAGTCCTCTTCAATCTGGTTTTCGCCCTGGGCATAGCACTGTCACTGCTCTTACCAAGGTTTCTGACGATGTACGCCTGGCTATGTCTAACCAGCAACTTACTGTTTTAGTTTTACTTGATTTCAGTAATGCTTTCAACACCGTTGACTATGACATACTTATTGCGATGTTAGGTGCACTTTACTTCTCAGATCCTGTGGTGGAGTGGTTTCGTAATTATCTATCTGGAAGGCAGCAATGTATACGGGCCAGTGATCGCGTATCCAGTTTCTGCAATATTTCTGCCGGAGTGCCTCAGGGTGGTGTTTTGTCCCCTCTTCTTTTCTCCATTTTCATCAACTTCCTTACTCCTCTTCTTTCGTGTTCCTTCCATCTCTACGCAGATGATCTCCAAATTTACACCCACGCTTCTGCTGATGACCTTAATTCTGCTTTTTCGGCAATTAACAAAGACCTTGCGACTGTCCTTCAATGGAGTCAATGTCATGGCTTAATGGTGAATCCCAACAAGTCGCAAATTATTGTCATTGGTGGTTCCAAGCAGATTAATCGACCTGATTATGATGCTATTTCCTGCATAACATTTGACAATATAATATTATCGTGCAATAATGTAGTTAAGAATTTAGGTGTTTATTTCGACTCAGCCCTAAATTGGTCAAACCACATTTCAGAAGTAAGTCGTAAACTCTTTGCTGCGGTGGGATCACTTTACCGTTGGAAGAACCTGCTTCCCGTGAAGACTAAAGTCGTGCTTGCGCAGACCTTACTTCTACCTATACTTGACTATGCAGATGTTTGTTTGATCGATCTTAATGAGGGCTATCTTAATAAATTAGAAAGATTACAAAATGTTTGCATCAGATTCGTGTATGGGCTGCGCAAGTTCGACCATGTCTCTGTGTATCGGCAGAGGCTTGGGTGGCTGCCCATCAGGCTCCGTCGGGATGAGCATGCTCTTATTCTACTTTATAATGTGTTATTTGACCCTCGCTCTCCACCCTATCTGAAGGAGTGTTTTCATTTTCGGAGTGCCGATCTAGGTCGTGTACTACGCTCTGGGTATGGCAATATACTTCATGTGCCACACACTAAGTCTGGTTATCTTAGAGGTTCTTTCGCTGTGAAGGCTACGCACTTGTGGAATGATCTGCCGCGTGACATTCGAGAGTCAAAGTCACTAGAAATTTTTAAATCTAAGCTGCTTAGCCACCTTCTGAACAAGGTCGCATGTTAAATCGGCTATTTTCCTTAATATTATTGGATATTTACCTCCTTATTTTTGTAAGTCTATGTCAACTACACCTTTGCATTTAAGTATTTCTTTGTATGTATTGCTTTTATTTGCTTCTATTATTAATCTAATCTAAGTATAATCAAATGAAAGTCTTGGCTTATGTCCACTAATTATATCTTTACTATAAACTGTTCTTGCTCTTATGTATTTATTCTTGACTTTTCTTGTTACCTGCTATTTATTTATGTTACCTCTCCTCTCCTACAGGGTTGCCTGGAAGAGATCGCTTGCAGCGATAAGGCCGCCCTTGCTCACATTAGTTATAAATTTAGTTTTAAGTCAACTGTTTGTACCAATTTTTAATGTGAGCAATAAAGTGTTATCTATCTATCTATCTATCTATACTTCCAACGAAAATTGGTTTGAACGAGATCGAACCGGTAGTTTTGAAGATCTAGCACATTTTTGATATCCGCAAATAACTTTGTCCTTCATACAAACACTATGAAAAACAAAGTTATTTTTGTTAATAATATTGTGGTATTTTAGTTTAAGTTGGTACGTAACCCTCAGTGCGCAAGTCCGACTCGCACTTGGCCGGTTTTTCAAATATTGACGAAACCTAACTGATTTGATATTAATATTTACTTCATCGAAACGCGAAATGCTGAAAGAAACGACATGTTTACTCTGTTTTTATTAACAATTCAACTTGAAAAGAAAGCGACTGTTTGTCAATTTTCCCGTTTGGTTCTCGTGTTTTACTTCTCGGTAACAACTGCTTGTTGTTGCGACAGTAATATATTACTTTTGAAATGTGGCATTGTTTTAGAATTAACTTTTTGTACTAACTTGCTTTTAACGACTACCGCTGAGTCGTTAATGTATAATAGGGGTTAAAGTATGAAATTGCCGATTATTTTCCTACTTTTTATTTTTATTATAGCTCTTAAGTGTAGTCGTATTATTGCGTACTTCTTTTTGTATTGTACCAAAAACTAAATAAAGTAACGTTTGACTAAAAAAATAAAAAGGAATACTAGTGCCTATTACTTCAAAGGAAGTCGTTGAAAAGACCCCTTACAATGTGTCAGCTAACCTTCTTTCTTCAATTAAGTATATTTGTATTATATACTTTGATTTTCAGTAATTTAAATACTATAATGCGTAGCTTTATAACCATCTAACTTTCACCTTTAATTGCATCGAAAATGTATCAGGCGTTTTTTAAAAATACTAAAAAAATTTTTAGTATGGAAAAATGACTTTTCTCGATTTCGTCCATACAAAACGGCAATTTCATACTTTAACCCCTAGTACTTAAACACATGTGTTTATGCTAATAACATATACTTTTGTTTTCTATTGAGTAACTATTTAAAGCACTCGTATTGTGGAAACCAGAGACAACGAAGGTACCACGAACACCCAGACTCGAGAAAATTCAGAAAGTTTTTTTATACTTTAACCCGTCCGCGATCGATCCCGAGACCTCAGATGCCTTACTCTGCAACACGAAGCTCGTATTAACGGATATATCTGTCTCTTTCAGATACTTTAAGACATCAGTATGAGTGACAGTGATAGATTGATTCGAATATACGGACATTGTGTTACAGAGCAGGCGTCGCGCGTCGCAGGCGACCTCTTGAAAACTGGTGTGTACGCCACGGTGGTCGCCGAATATTAATTATTTAAGACCCGAGTTCACCAATATTTAAACAGCCGGTAAAAATAGATTGACGATTAATTTGACACAATTCCCATATAAAATATGTCAAATAATATTTTAAACGCTGTTTAAATTTTAACCGTCTGTTGGTGAACACTTCCCTAAGGTTAACAAAAGTTTCAATTAAGTAGTTATAATATCATCTCAATCAAACCACGCCCACTGATGGACAAAGGTCACCCCTAAGGATCTCCGCAACGATCGATTCCACAATACTCGCTTCCGACGGCTTCACCTTCGCTAAATCTTAACCGCTACCTTGGCTAGGACTAGCGGGGCTGCTGGGGACTAGGGGCTGATGTGTATCTAACAAAAAGGGAGGCAGGCGGGTTGGCGAACGCAGTTTGGCCAATGGTCGAAAGAAGCTGCTGCACTTATGCTTCTTTTTATGGGGGTACTTCTTTAGTAGCCTCTTACGATAACCCTATCTATAAGGAAGAGAATGGATGGTGTAAGTAACGTATTCTATTTATGTCTATTTTAGCCTATCGCAGTGGACTGCTGGACATAGGCCTCTCTAGTTGCACGCCACTTAGGTTGATCCTCGGCTTATCGCATCCAGCTCCTGCCAGCCATCTTGCGCAAATCACCACTCCACCTGGCCTGAGGGCGTCCTGCACGACGTTTGCCCGTCATCGGCCAGCTACATCTAACTACGCCTTACTTATACTACTACTACGAGTATATACTACTTATAATACTTTTTTCATTAAAAATTAAAGAAATGCTTTGGCCGTGTTCGTACGTTTTCATTTTTTTCTAAAATTTAGCCAAATTGTTTTCTGGATGTTTGAACACAGCGGAAAATATGGCGAATTTTTTAGATTTTTGAGGGTTCATATCTTTTTTATTAATTAATTTATGAAACAACAGTAAACATAGAAACATGCTAATAGTGGCCATAGATTTTTATGATAAAAATTATTGCTCTACTGGCTTTATCCAGGGAGGAAACAGGGGACTACGTTTGTATCGAAAAGCGGCCGTGGTGTTTCCTCTTAAGTATTTTCATAACTAATAAATCAATATTTTTGTTGCAGGTATCTTTCGGGAGAAACCAATGGAATTTTAAGGTAAATACTATCATATTTCCCCTAGCAATTTGTACAGTACACTTAGGTGTGGTCATGTACTTATACTATGTACTACTTAAATACTACAAATTAGCAAACATACTAGTTTTCATGAAGTTTCAAACGACTTTGAGTAATTCGTATTTTGTATTTATTTTCATATTATCATAGCTTTGTTATGATTCCGATCAAATTCTTTGACCCGTCCGGAAATCGAACCCGGGCCCTCAGAGCAGACGACACCTTGAAAACCGGTGTATATGCCACTCTACCACGGAGGTCGTCCACCTATTACAAGTTTTCAGAATCACAACTATTCAAAAAATGATAAACTTTCATACTACGGTATATAACATGTATTTACTGACCGCTTTAAGTTTATCTGGCGAAGTTACGATGTTTGGAACGCCATCTTGAATCACAAGTAGCTTGGTTTAGTGGCGCACTCAACGGACCCGGTTTTTAGGTGAATTAAAGCTATAAATAGGCGAATCGTCCTTATCAATTTTTATAAAATATACAGTTAAGATTTATCCAAACTAATTTTATGTTTAGATAGGACGAAAAATTATTCGACAATGAGCAACATTCAACAACAGTGAGATAAGATATTCTTTTTTTTTGACACTGCTTTCTTGACGCCTGCTTTCGACCCAGTCATTGTTATATTCTGATAGCGTTACCTAATATCAAGTGGTAACAAAAAAAAATGGTTGCCTGTAAAGTCGGTTTTACGGGCGAAGATTTTACGTGACAACGTCTTTTTCTCGGTAGAATATTTATTGATATGAATATAATTAAATTGCACAATAGGAACAAGGAATTAAATGAAAATAAGAATTGCACAAATTTTAACTATAGAAATATATTTTGTTTACTAAAACATTGTACATGTAAACTTAAACTTAACTAATTCCTATTTGAGTGATTTTGTTGAGGATAGGACGATGATAGGAGAAATATGAAATGAAAGGAAGTGTTTCTGCTGTAATGTGTCTTGCGAAAGTCAAGTCTTTTTCCAACGCCAAGAACGTTCGAGAAAGACAAAGACAGAGACACAAGCATGCGCCGATTCAATGCGCCTAATTCTCTAGTGCTGCGCGCGCGGCAGACCGATCATAGTTGAGTGGGAGAGAGACGCAAGGCATTCGGCGGGCCTCTCTCTCGTTCGGTGACTCATCGTAACGTTACCGAGCGTTACACTTTTTCATAAGTGACTCCCAGCCGCAACCTAATTTAAGACGTTGTCACGTCAACAAGAAGGGGAGGTTAATTCATAACCTCCCCTTCTATGCGTGTCGTACGTATGACTTAAGAATTACTACCAGATGACGATATGCACCAGCGTCTTTCGTCTATCACTGTAGCAGAATCTCTCCTTTTGGATAGATAGATAGATAGATAGATAGATAATACTTTATTGCACAAAACAAAGGTAGAATAAATTACATTGAGACACATCCGTACAATAGGCGGTCTTATTGCTAAAAGCAATCTCTACCAGACAACCTTTGGGTAGAAAAGGAAAACTTATTTTAGTGGAGTAGGGGTGACGTGGTGCAGATTAGTTAGATTGTGTATCAAACGTAATACAAATAAATATACTTAAATCTAATAATAATCATATTTAAAAATCAATTAAATAAATATAATATATATACATACATACATATATATATATAGGGTGAAATTTTAACCACTTTCCAAATTTTAATATAGCAATCTACGAGGCAAAAAACAAATGACGTATTTTTTCTTTTTCTATAGCCCAGTACAAAAATGTCAAGATAAAGCACTTAGAAAATGTCCGACAAAAATCTAAAATTTTTGATACGGCATCCTAGTATCTCTTTTTTTACGCGATGTGCATCTCATTCAATTATTACAATACTATTGATGAGTTTTTGAATTTCCCTTTATACCTTAACAGGTCTTGGACCGTAAAAATTGAAAACTATATCACGAAAAATATATTCGGGTGACAACTTGATTTACATTTTTTACTTCATAAATAGGCTCTGACTACGATACTGAACTCATATAAAAATTTTGGAAAGTGGTTAAAATTTCACCCTGTATATATATATATATATATATACAATATCCAATATACACTATACCCAATATACACTATACATACATAATTATACAATTACCAAAATACAGCACAACATAAACATGAAATAAAATAACAAACAACAAACCAGACCCGCTGCACATCTTCAGCGCGACAAAAAAATAGGATAGGCCTTTGTCCAGCAGTTGACTGATAGGTTGGTTATGAAGATACGATAAAGTTTAATAGGAATGGTTGGTAGGTACAAATTATAATTAATTAAATTCATGAATATAATTTATTTTGTTTTTTGTCATTTTTTTTTAAATATTTTTTTTATATAGATTCTTTCTTTGATATGTAAATTTTATTTTAAATGACTTAATCATTGTATTTAGTAATAGGTATTGAAATTTTTATAATGGTTGCATGATTTCATTTACATGTTTACTTTTGACATCAAAATTCACAATGCCTAGAAAAAGTAAATTTGTAATCAATTTATTGACCTCAAAGTACTGACATTACTGTATCTTTTGTTACAAATTTAATGAATATTAATATCTTTATAAAAATATCGTTACGAAATAATTATTTTGTTAACGTTATCTAGGTCTGATTCCTTTTGCAAAGGTTTTAGTACGCGCATGTATAATTCCGCTCCGAGATCGAAAGAGGGCGCTGGTGGTCAAATTGATGGGTTCAATTAGGGGCGATTGTGCCCGACCCAATTGTCGACACTACTCGACTTTGTATTTCATTGGGACGGCTTTGTTTGTTTATTCATTAGTCTTGTATTCCATTTGCAAAATTCAATTGAAAACGTAGTCGAAACTCGAAAACTAACTAAATAGTTTGAAAAACATGATATGATTTAAAAATATATGGACATAACTAGTATTTTTTAGGGTTTTACAGCATATTTCAGTTCATCCCAAAAGTTTTAAACACTTCACGATGTTCGTGGACACGGATAGACTAAGCTGTTTCGTTTTACAGTATGTAATTTAAAAAATTTTTGAAACTAACGCTTTTCTTAAATCAGTTATGTTTCTCTCCACGATATGAGCTAACTGTGACTAGAGTTTAGACGGGGTCCCAAGCAGCTGGTAATTTTTAATAGATTATTTATACAGAATGACTTTTTCAACACCTTCAAAATTTTTAAAGGCGTTAAGTATCGTATTTAGAGTCCATTTATGAAGTAAAAAGTATAGGTAAAATTTTCACCCACAAGTATTTTTCGCAACATAGTTTTCAATTTTTACGGTCCAAAGCCTTTGAATATATGAAGAAAAAATCAACAACTTATGAATAGTTATCCTAATGAATGAATCTGATGCGAATCGCGTAAAAAAAGTGTCGTGAGAGGGGCGTGTCAAAAATTTTAAATTTTTGGTGGACATTTTCTAAGTGCTTTATCATGACATTTTTGTACTGGGCTACATCAAAAGAAGAAATACGTCATTTGCTTTTTGTCTCGTAGATTGTTGTATTAAAATTTGAAAGGTTGTTAAAATTTCATCCTGTATACATACTATTTTTGTAAGCTACGACAAGTTCTACGGCCTTCGACCCCGTGACTCGCTGAAAGAGCTCTTCAAAGAGGTTAATATACTTACAGTGTCTTCTCAATACATTCTCGTGAATATTGTTTACGTTCGTAAGAACATACGAGTACATTTATTTCTTAAGAAAAGTTACGTACACATTTTCAATACCAGAAATAAAGATAAACTTGCCGTTCCAGGCTTCAGACTGCGAAAACTAGGAAAATCGTTTATGGTAAATTGTATTCGTATTTTCAACAAATTACCACAGGGTATTGTTGAACTCATATTGTCAGCCTCTTTTTAAATAAATTTAAGTTTACGTACAGGCCTGTACCTAAAATTAAATCGTATGTCAAAGTAATTTTAATGAAAAAGGGCTATTACACTATCAATGATTATTGAAATGATAGAAATGTATGGCATTAAATTGTCCCAGCTCGTACTTGCTTAAACCTTGTAAAAATCACCTTACCTTGTAAAAATTTATTTAAAAAGAGGCTGACAATAGTGACCGAGTTTCTTGCGCTGTTTCTTCTCGGCACTAGCCCAGACTTGTCCCGAAACAGTGGTAGGTTTAAATTGGGACGTGCAAAAGCGCCTCCTGTGGCCTATTTGCAGAAATAAAACTGATTTTGATTTTTAACTTAAACCTCAAGACGTTCGTCGAATCTTGTAGGTTTGTCAAACGCCATCTATGGTCTTAAATATACATAACTAGCTTTTTCCCGCGTCTCTGCCCACGTGAACTACCTACAAATTATATCGCGCGTGTGGAAACTTGTGCCTAACATTGGGATACCAAATAGCCTATGTTACTTCTAACACCTCCATAGATATGTGTACAAAGTTATATGATGATTTGATAAGTAGCTTTTGCATGTAAGCGTAACATACAAACTTATCTTACGTTTATAATATAACAATACAATACACTTTATTGCACAAAACAAAATACAAAAACAATATGTTATATATTATCTTGAAAGCAGGGATCGGACGGTTAGGGTTAACAATTTTAATATATCTGTTATTAACCTATTCATATATCGGTTAACCGAAACTATCTGTCAAGTAATTATTTAGGTTAACAGAATCCACAAATATTGAAGTTTATAATACCCTTTTTTAACACTTTTATATCATGTAAAAGAAATATTTCTGTTAACCGAATCGTTTCGGTTAATACTAATCCTAAAAATAAGGGTATTTGTGCTTGATAATTAAAAAAAAAACTAAAACCGTGCAAAACCGGACCAATCACACTACGACGACCTTTGGTATGAAAATACAGACACGAATGGCTTTTTGGAACGTACGAGCGCTGAGTGAGGATAGCCGACTAGCCCAAGCAGAAGCAGAAATGCTGTGATACAAACTATGCGCTAGAAAGACCGAGCGGCAGGACGTGTGGCCTGCGCACTTGTTTTCCGAATGCTTTCGCTGTCCCTTTCTATTGTCAACTAAAATATTGTTTTATTTCTGTTAACAGTTTCAACTAGTAACCCATCAATTTGGGTTATACCCAAAACGATTTCTGTTAACCTTAATAGATAACAGATAAAACTGAATAAAGCAATACCGATACGATTGGGTGTACCAGGATTCCGGTTAACCGTTTCAATTAGTAACAGAAATAGAGGTTAACCGATTAAAACAGTTAATCTTTATGAATAGGTTTTTCGATCCCTCCTTGAAAGCGGTAATACATTAAATGATTTTTTTGAAGAGGATGTCCACCTATCCATAAAAGCCATAATATTTCTTCATCCAATTCTCAGCTTTAAGTTTGACTCAATATAAGGATTTATATCAATTGAATGCGTTCGCCAAAGTAGTTAAAGAGCTGTTGATATACTTGTGGTTTGTTTTCGTTTTACTTGTTTTCGTCTATTATCCTATTTGCTTTGAGAAGTATTTCTATAAACATACTTATTTTCCTTAATCCTCTTATAGAGAGAGCCATGCGATTTTCAAATCTATGGCTTTCGACATACAGACTTTGCACTTTGTTACTCACATTTGGTAAATACGAAGTATGTATTCATAGCGCAAAGAGATCAGTCGTACCAACAGTTAAAATTATTTATGATTAAAGACTTTCTAATGAAACATTTTTATACTTGCGTAAAATAGTGTAACACATACCTACTACCCGCAATCGGCCGAAATTGGACCTCCATTTTAGCATGTTTATTATAACTAAATGCAAGCATAGAGCTCTATTTTATGTTGTTTCCAAAATGAAAAGCCAAACGATAATCCAAAGACAATTGTGGAAAATTTGTTGCAAAGAAACCAAAGTTAAGAAAAGCTATAAAAACTAAACTGAGAATATTTATATGCCAATGATGAGTTGCGACTTTTATAGCACTCTGTTGTCTTTCTTCTTAATAATATCCCAATTTTATGTGTTACCACATCGGCACGCTTAAGAATAGCACCACTATTTTGACGACCATTTGGATCAGCGGTAGTTAACGCTGCTTCTGAGCCATGGGTCGCGGGTTCGATCCCCGCACAGTACAAATATTTGTGTGCATGAACATGTCTGTTTGTACTGGTCTGGGTGTTTTCTATGTATTATAAGTATGTATTTACAAAAAAAAAGTATATAAGTAAGTTTATCGGTTGTCTAGTACCCCATACGACAGGGTACTTAATAGTACCTTAATTTGGGACTAGATGGCTCAGTGTGGCCCAGTGAGGCATGTCTTAAATATTTATATTTATTTATTTATCGTGTGGGTGTTGTAAGAAGCAATTAAAGCAGTACTGCCAGAAGGAAACGGGCAGCAGCGACTTCCTACCATTATTGTTGTCTAGTAGCTCATACGCCAAGCTACTTAATAGTAGCTTAATTTGGGACTAGATGGCTCTGTGTGATCTAGCGTGGCATATTGTCTTAAAATATTAAATATAGACTGGTGATGATCCCAATGATATAATGTTGTGCCAAATGGTTACTCATTTGCAATCTCATTATCGTTCACTATAAAATGATTCGTTTTGGTTCAAATAAATTTTACTAATTAGTCCACTCTCTGCCCTGTTGGTCTAGTGGTTGAAATACAGGGCCAAGTTCTCGGGGTCCTGGGTTAGATCACCGGATCGGGCAACCAGAGTTTTGAATATTCGAATATTTCCCGGGTTTTTTTTTAAATAAATATTTAAGTCATGCCTCACTGGGCCACTCAGAGCCATCTAGTCCCAAATTAAGCTACTATTGAGTACCCTGTCGTATGGGGTACTAGACAACCGATAAACTTACATAAATAAATAGTTTTTATGGTTTGGAATCACCAACCCGCATTTGGAAAGCGTGGTGGTTATTCATGCCCATCACTGCTGTGGTAACTTGAATTCAATGATAAAGGCCTTTTCCCTGCAGTAGGATGATTACAGGGCTGTTACGCTAGGTCTAGGTCTACATCACACATTGACCTGGCCGCTTTGCTTTTGCTATAATATTGTACATTTGCGTCACGTGCGAGACGAATATCGCCCTTTCAGCGAGTCCGGTAGCAGTGCGTGCGATGAGAGGCTGTTTGCTCTGGAACTTGTTTCAGAAAGGACCCAACTTTCATTATTTTATGTTGTTTAAAGATAATTTTAACCTTTAAAAGGTTGATCGAGACACCTCACGATACCAAGGCTGGCCTGTACCTGGCCCAAAGAATAAGTTTGGCTATTCAGCGCGGTAATGTGACCAGCTTGCTGGGCACCTTTCAACAAGATAGTGATCTTAAACAGATATTCTATTTATTGGTTATTACCTATAAATAGATTATCTGTTTAATTATATGTAACTAGTATAGGCTTTGTTATGTAAATATTTTTATTTTTATTATTATTACTCGATTCTTTGTAAAATTTTCTTAAATAAATTTTAACTTATTACCTTTCAATAATATGTGATATTCAGTTCACGTAATTTTAGTGAGATATATCTACAGGGTGTTAGGTAAATTGTGTAACGAGCTGAAACCAGCATATGTTAACATAATCATATAAATATTAGTATAAAGAACAATGGCAAGATTTTACCTGAGTGTATTTTGAAGCGTCTAAAAATGTGACTTAAACAAAAAGTAATCATTTAATTAGCATTTTTTTTTCACGTAAACAGTTTTTAATGTGAAAGCTGAAATAAAATGTAATTTTTAAAAAGGGCTTAATTGATTAAGTTTGGTTAATTCGCTAGTGTTGTCACAAAAAAAATACTGTGTGCGTAATATGTTATTCAATTCGATTTTACTTAAAAGAGTGGACTGTCCATTTGTTATGAGGTGGGTTCAGCTGCACATTAGGTAATTTTAGTTTTTGTATTTAGGTATATATATATATTTTTCCGTGTTTTTAATGTTATTTGTTTTGTAATTCGTGACTGACGCAACTTTATTTACTTTATTTATTTCACTTTTCGTTTCTAATAATTAATTATGCCATGTGGACAAATGAAAATACAAAATACTAATTATTATTGCATTTCTAGGCAGAAAGATGTAAATATATCCTTAAATCTATTATATATCTATCTATCTTAAATATATATCAGAATGCAAGGAGATTTAATATATAAAAATTTGCCCTTAGCAGAAACCATGAAATACAATGGCAACACTAATAAACCTGACAAACCAAAAACTTAACGTTATTTTGACAGTATCGAATAGAAAGCATCGTATCGATATTGTGATCATGAGTAGTATAAAAAAGGTATCGAACTCCTATAAGTATCGAGATAAAAGTTTATTAGTCTGTACCTAAAAGTATATATTAAAAGTTTATTTTACAAAGCCCGATAATTTGGCAGTTGTTTTATTTTTGACTACCTAATTCTTAGGATTATGATTATGCAGTGCACCTGCTATCATTTAAGCATTTTTTCAATCGTAGATGCTTCAAATATTTTTCAGGTAAACATTGTATGGGATCTTGCCATTCTTCTTTGTTATCATCATTAATTTTTGTTCATACAAATTAAAAATTAATGCCGTGTAGTGCCGGCACATAAAAAGAATAGCACTACCCCTCTCTTCCCGTGGGTGTCGTAAGAGCCGACAGAGGGAAAACTGCCATCAGGAGATGGGCAGCAGCGTCTCCTAGAAGCAACAGGCCATACTGCGATCGCCAACCCGCCTGCCAAGCGTGGCGATTATGGCAAACCCCCCCCCTAAATATGAATACACCGCTAAGAATTCGGCCCCCAGTCCCCGGCGGCCCCGCTAGTCCTAGCTATGGCAGCAGCTATGGTAACGGCGGGGCAGGGGGTGCTAAGAATCCCCGGGTAAGATCCGGCTGCCAACAACGACGACTCGACCTGGCAACATATAACACGCGCACACTGAGGCTTGACGCGAAGCTCGTAGAGTTGGAAGAGGCAATTGGTAAGTTACATTGGGATATCATTGGGCTGTCTGAAGTCCGAAGAGAGGGGGAGGACTCGATAACCCTAAAATCCGGTAACTTACTATACTACCGGGAGGGCGACCAACAGTCCCTAGGTGGTGTCGGGTTCATCGTCCACAAGTCCCTTGTCAACAACGTGATTACTATCGGAAGTGTTTCGAGCAGGGTAGCGTACCTGATACTCAGAATATCGAAACGATATTCGCTGAATGTCATTCAGGTTTACGCTCCGACCTCAAAACACGACGATGTCGAAGTGGAGGCTATGTATGAGGAGATCTCTAAAGCCATGCATAGCTTTAAAACCCACTACACGGTTGTGATGGGGGATTTCAATGCGAAGTTGGGGCAACGTTGCGGTAATGAGTTGAGAATGGGGAAATTTGGATTTGGGCAACGGAACAAAAGGGGTCAGATGCTGGCAGACTTCATGGAGAGGGAGAACCTCTTTATGATGAACTCCTTCTTCAAGAAGCCCGTAAGCCGCAAATGGACCTGGATCAGCCCGGACGGTAAAGTCAAAAACGAGATCGATTTTATCATGTCAACGAAGAAGCACATATTCGATGATGTCGCTGTGATCAACGCTGTTAAGACAGGAAGCGATCACCGCATGGTCAGAGGCACATTGAATATCGACGTAAAGCTTGAAAGAGCGCGACTGATAAAATCCACGCTCCGACCAATACCGGCTCAAATTCAAAACCCCGAGTGCTTTCAGCTCGAGCTTCAAAACCGTTTCGAAGCCCTTGAGAACAGCATCGATGTGGACGATCTATACAACATGGTGGTGGATACTGTCCGTACGGTAGGGTCTAAGTACTTTAAAACCCGCCGTCCCAAATCAAAGAAACTCTCCAGTCAGACTCTCCTACTCATGGATCAGAGAAACGAAATGAGGCTACAGAACTCAGCGGATGCCCATCGCTATCGGCAACTCAATAGACAGATATCTAAGTCTTTGAAGAGCGACCTTCGTCAATTTAATACCCGACGTATTAAAGAGACCATTGAGCGGAACAAAGGCTCCAAAGTGTTCGCCAGAGATCTGTCTATTGGGCAAAGCCAATTGACGAGGCTGAAAACTGAGACAGGTAGCATCATTGCGTCAACACCTGAAATCCTGAGGGAGATTGAGAGTTTCTATGGACAGTTATACTCCACGAAAACACCTGTTGAAAGCAAGGCTAAAGACCCTAGAGCCAAGCTTACCCGACACTATTCTGAAGATATCCCGGACGTCAGCCTGTGCGAGATTAGAATGGCTCTCAAGCAGCTTAAAAACAACAAGGCGGCGGGTGATGACGGAATCACAACAGAGCTCCTTAGAGCGGGCGGTAAGCCGATACTTAAGGTCCTCCAAAAGCTCTTTAATTCTGTCATCCTCGAGGGCAAAACGCCAAAGGCATGGGGCAGAGGCGATGTGATGCTGTTCTTCAAGAAGGGTGACAAAACTCTCTTGAAGAACTACAGACCCATTTCGCTTCTGAGCCATATCTATAAGTTGTTTTCGAGAGTCATTACGAATCGTCTCACTCGCAGGTTCGACGACTTCCAACCTCCCGAACAAGCCGGGTTCCGAAAAGGCTATAGTACCATAGACCACATTCATACGCTGCGGCAAGTTATACAGAAGACCGAAGAGTATAACTTGCCACTTTGCTTAGCGTTCGTGGACTATGAGAAAGCCTTTGATTCGATTGAGACCTGGGCAGTGCTGCAGTCTCTCCAAAGGTGCCAAATAGACTACAGGTACATCGAGGTACTAAAGTACTTATACCAAAACGCCACCATGTCGGTCCGATTACAGAACCAGAGCTCTAATCCGATCCAACTACAACGAGGTGTGAGACAGGGAGACGTTATTTCTCCGAAACTGTTCACAGCTGCGTTGGAGGATATTTTCAAGCTTCTGGACTGGAAAGGACGCGGCATCAACATCAATGGCGAATACCTAACACACCTGCGATTTGCCGATGATGTAGTTCTTATGGCTGAGACCTTGGAAGACCTGAACATTATGCTCGAAGATCTCAGTAATGCTTCTCAAAGAGTGGGTCTTAGGATGAACATGGACAAGACGAAAATCATGTTAAATGCCCATGTTGCACCCGCTCCAGTTAACGTTGGGAACATTGCACTCGAAGTTGTTGACCACTATGTTTACCTGGGACAGATAGTCCAGTTAGGTAAGTCCAACTTCGAGAAAGAGATCTCTCGTCGAATCCAGCTCGGATGGGCAGCGTTCGGGAAGCTCCGGCATATTTTCGCGTCCGAAATACCTCAGTGTCTCAAGACGAAAGTCTTTGACCAGTGTGTGTTGCCAGTAATGACCTATGGGAGTGAGACGTGGTCGTTTACTATGGGTCTCATAAGAAGGCTCAAGATCACCCAGCGAGCAATGGAGAGAGCGATGCTTGGTATTTCCCTACTCGATCGAATCAGAAATGATGAGATCCGCAGGAGAACTAAAACTACCGACATCGCTCGAAGGATTGCATCGTTGAAGTGGCAGTGGGCGGGACACATAGCGCGGAGAACCGATGGCCGTTGGGGCGGAAAGGTTCTCGAATGGCGACCACGTACCGGACGACGTTCCGTGGGCAGGCCCCCCACAAGGTGGACCGACGATCTGATCAAGGTCGCGGGAAGCCGCTGGATGCGGACAGCACAGGACCGATCGTTGTGGAGATCCTTGGGGGAGGCCTATGCCCAGCAGTGGGCGTCGTTCGGCTGATATGATGAAATTAAAAATTTTAGATTCCGATTTGTATGAAAATACTTTTTTCAAAAGTGATAATATTTGTACCTTTTTTAGGGTTTCGTAGTCAGACAGGAATCAATATGTTCTGTGGTAAATCTCAGGACTCAAAGTACTATAATTTGGCATGGATGTATCTTCCTCGTCTATTGACTAGCCTCCAGCAGTCCCGTGTCAAAACATCCATCTGTGTATGCCCCCTGGAATGCGACACAGAAGTGCTTTTTCGGCAATTCGATGTTGGAGGTGCCTATATAACAATACCTAGTAGCTAAAATGATTAGAGAAGGTTCAAGTCCCATCTAAGACAGTCAAAGTTTTTGTCCGTGGGATTGGTATATTCTCATGGAGTTTTTTTTACTTATATCTGTTATTTCAAATATCCAAAATTGAAGTAATAATAATATTTAAGACATACATCTGGGCCACACAGAGCCATCTAGTCCCAAATTAAGCTACTATTAAGTACCCTGTCGTATGGGGTACTAGACAACCGATAAACTTACTTATATACTTTATTTTTTGTAAATACATACTTATAATACATAGAAAACACCCAGACCAGTACAAACAAACATGTTCATGCACACAAATATTTGTACTGTGCGGGGATCGAACCCGCGATCCATGGCTCAGAAGCAGCGTTTACTACCGCTGATCCAAATGGTCGTCATTGGTAATTAGGTACTACATCTTGCAACAAAAGCTGGGATTAACGGCTTAAAGTGCCTTCCAAAGCACCACTAAAGTCACCCTTTCCCCGGACTTATACAAATTAAAAAAAATACCTTTCCTAAATGGTTCCTACCGGGAATCAGGGACCCTTGCGTAGTAGGCGTACCACTGCTTCACTGCACCAATGGGGGCTATCGCTAGTGAATTTGCCACTAGAGGCGCTAGTGTCGCGTGAGGTCCAATATCATTCACTTTGTACTGGTTTTAGCGGAATTTGTTGCATAAATTATAATTTCTTTAATTTACCTGCGGGAAACTGATCTCCTTCGTAAAATATCGCAAATATGGATTATTTGGCGATTAATGTGAACGCTTTAAAAGCGGAATTAAGAAAAAGCGCAAAAATAGGCGGCCTAAAGAGCAACTATTTCAGAAGTTAGTTTGTTGATATCAAGACAGTTATTTATAAACAATATAACCTTAATTAGATTCAAGATATAACACTTTGTTTCGGCGCCAATCGCCTTTGACAGCTATACCTCCGGACCTCAGTCTACAGTGGCGCCAACTGGTGAGCAAAGAAACGGTAGTCCCCATTGGATCGATATTCAATTAAGTGCTACTTTAACCTTACTAACCAAAAAAAAATGTCCTATTTACACAGTACCTTAATCTAGTTGTAATAAATAAGTCTTAACTATTAAGAAAATAATGTATTTTAATTTAATAAATCAACGCGCCATAAATATTGCTTGCTTTTGTTACATTAGGAATGAAGGCCAGACACGAAAGCACTGGAAATGGGACCTGCGTCATTATTAGTTGTATAACCGGCCAGTGGTTCTCAAATAGTCTTTATTTTTTTATTTTCAGATTGTTCCTGTGCTATTCTGCAGTATTTTTTGCCGAACTAAATTTTAATGCCAAGACAGTATTCTATCATGATAAATTTCGTATCCTCTTATCCCGTGATCGGATCTTCAGTTCCTACCTAAATATTGCTTTTAATGACTTTACCGATTTAAAATTTTGCCAAATTTTTAAATGTTTTATGAATTACTAGTGCCGGCAAATTTTTCCTATTCACTATAATTTCTATCGCGTTCTCCATGTCTGGATGTGCCGTCACTAATCTTGGGCACTCAGCCAAATCTGCACCACGTCTTCATCCATTTGTGGATCACAGACGGACTCTCCTTGTACTTGAATCGATTTAAGTACACGGAGAATCCCCGTTATCTGTGATCATTTGTAAATATTATTAGGACAAGTCCCTTTATGCTGATGATGCGCTCTTGGTTTCTCACTGAACCCTAGAGTTGAGAGGAAGCCTACGATGGAGTGAGCTTACCCCAAAGCGCTCTGGAAATCCTGGACAACGACGGAACATAGCTAGTGCTCTTTGGCGTCGGACTCTGGTAGAATGGTGGTCGCGAGCCAGGCGGCCCCTTGCGGTGCCACACCACCGCTGGAGGAATCAGTCAGCCGTCATCACAGACCGGTAACGACTTTATAGACATTGCCCGGGGCGGACCACTAGGAGGCAAATTTTACCTTATTCCTTCTGGGGTGGTGGGATCTACCTCCTAGTGGTCCGCTCTGGGCAACGGCATCTTTGGTTTTCTAACCAATGATGACGGCTAACAGATCTCTCTGCGGTGGTAGGCTTAGTGAGCAGCCGCCTGGATGCTACCACCCTCCCGCCGGAGTACAGCGTCAAACAGATTTTCTGTGTTCCGCTTGTGTGTGGGAGAACCAGTACCTCTGGGTAAGCTCGCTCCATCTTAGGCTTCTTCTTAACCGTATAGTTAAGGACGTAGTCAAGAGCGAGCCCCTTATTTATAACAAAAACCCACCCCAAGTCTAGGGTAGGTTTGAAAATTAGCAGTAATTTACTAATTATGCAATACATTTCAGCGATTCATTTTTATTTATCTACTCCATTATTGAATATTCGAAAAGGCAAATATGTCCACAAACAGTATATTTTCTGTTATTATTATAATTCAAAACCTTTTTTTATTCAATAACTAATTAAAAGAAATTGCTTAGGGGTCAAAAACACGTAACAGTACAAAACTAATCAAAGCTAGTTTGGGAACCGTTTGATCAAGATAATTAGTTTGTTTGTTAGCCCCTATCCAAGTCGGTCGGCTCTGAATAGGTAATGTATGCTTGCTTAAATAATTTAATTTAATTTTTTTTTCTTTTTTTGCACCGCCTGTGTCATCTCTGCTTGACCCCAAGGTTGACTGGTAGAGAATGCTTTTAGCATTAAGTCCGCCTTTTGTACTTTATTTTTTAATTGTGCAATAAAGTGTAAATAAATAAAAATAAATAAAAATAAATTAGTACACAATAGGACAGGGCCCCAATTCCGCTAATTTACAAATGGCTCAATAGAATCGCAATTGCATCGCAATCGTACATTTTGACATTACTACCATAAGAAATGTGTCAAAATAAACAATTGCGATGCAATTGCGATTCCATTGAGCCATTTTTAAATAAGCATAATTGGGGCTCAGAACGCACGCCGCCATTATATGAAGTTGTAGTCACAATGTTTGTGAACTATGTTTGTTTGAGTAGTGTATAGATCAGTAGTGCAACTACTATCACTTTTTTAGATCCTATGTGTGGTCAGCATGCAGCAGTGGCCACGCATCGATTGTTCATTTTAGAAGTTATCAACATAATTTAGGTGCATGACACGGAATCGTCGCTACCGGGCGCTTTCGAACGTTTAACATTTTTAATATTTTGTAGTTATTTAAACATAGTAATTAAGTATATCATTTAATGAATTCAAACTCAGCGAATATATATGTATATAGCAACTTTAAACAAGCTAAAAAAATTTGTTTATAATGTCCGTAGTTTAGTCGTGAAGTTGAAAAAACATTTTGAAGAGAAATAGGTTTGTGATTTTTTTCTATTGAGCCAAGTTAATCAAATCGTGTAACTGTTAGCGACTGTGACTAGAATACGAGTAGATTCTTAATACATATATTTTTTGGACTTTAAAAGCTGTTTTCTAGTTCTCAGATGGATTTTAAAAACTCAAAAACGCTGCCCCTTAGAACTACGTGCCTTAACGCCTATAAAAATTTAGAGGGTGATGAAAAAGGCATCTAGTTAAGAGGAAACACTCGGGCGAGAGAATTGAAAAATAGGTATAATTTGTAAAATCTATTGCTGTCGCGCAGTGCCAAACGCATTCACCGCAGAGTGTGATAGAGACAACTGCTTCTTGGACCGAAAATACCTACTAAAAACACACCAAATCAACGTTTCGTAGTCCTCCGATTACTTTTCCAAAACTAGACTGATTTAAATACTTTTTTCATTAAAAATTAAAGAAAGGCTGTGGCCGTGTTCGTATGTTTTCCGTTTTTTCTAAAACTTTGCCAAATTTGTTTTCTGGTTGTTTGACTGAACACAGCGGAAAATCTGGCGAATTTTTTCGATTTTTGAGTGCTCACATCCTTTTTATTCATTAATTTATGAAAAAACAGAAAACATAGAAACATGCTAATAGTGGCCATGAATTTTTGTAAAAAAAATATTGCTCAACTGGCATTATCCAGGGAGGAAACAGGGGACTACGTTTGTATGGAAAAACGGCCGTGGTGTTTTCTCTTAATGCGTGCCCCAATTCGCGGATTAGCGGAACTAGCTAGGTTGTTACGTGAAGTGCGTTGACGACAATATTGTAATGGCTAAGCGGCTTCTAGCGGCTTGTAGCGGCTTTCAGCGGATTGAGCGGATTTAGGCCCCGGTTTGTAGTTGGACGAATTTGATCCTTACATGGTTTTAATACCTATTAGTGTTGTGGTTTTTGCCTTTTACCTTGTTTTTTTGTAAACATACTTGATTTTTAAGACCTTATACGCGTGGAGTCTAGAAGACATGTAATGACATGTCTTTTAGTACAAGGTCTAAAATTATAAGAATAATGATTCTACGGGAACTGTGTATTTTTGGGTAAAATATGGCATATATGCTACTACTTTTCCAGACTATGACTGTTCTGCCGTTCTTGCGTGATTGTTTAACAAATATCCAGTAAAATTTTGGCATTTCTAATATTACTCAACTCGAGCGACACTGTACGTGTGTATTTTGAAAACACTCAACAAAAATCGTACTGTTAGCCTAGGTAAAAGTAGAACTATAGTAAATAGTAACAGCCTATAAATAATACATTGCAGGTCACATGCCTAGATTATTGAATTCAAGTTACTTATCACAGCTAGGAGAGTTCCAGGCATAATCGCCACGCTTTCCTAATGCGGGTTGGAATATGTATAATTTGGAAAGCGTGGTGATTATGCCTGTACCCATCATTGCAGTGGTAACTTGAATTCAATGGTGGAGGCCTTTTGCCCTGCACAGGGATGATTTAAGACTGAATACTTCACTTTGCTGTACGTACGCATAATCTAAGCTACAAGTTTGAGTATAAAAAACAAATCCTAAAGCAATGTTTGTGAGCGTGCATCAAATAGTTTTACGAGCGCAGTGAAAGCGAACGTTTTCGGAATTGGGAGCTTAGTTATGGTGCGAGTTGCTTCTCTATTAGTTCTTTGCGTCGACTATAATTCTGTTAACTTGTTTGTTCTATGAGCAGTTGAGATGATAAATTATTGGGAACTAGATGAAATACTTTCTTAAAATTAATTAAGCAGTGTAAAAAATATGAATAGTGACGTATATACCTCATTTTACATTAAAGATTAGAATTGTTATGGCGGTAAAAGCTTCGTTATTTAACTAGCAGGAAAATCTTGTTAGGTTTAGATAACCGCTTTGTACGGTCTTGACCGCACATTCCGCACCATCAACATTTTTACCTCAATTGCATTATCTTTCACGTCATCAAATTAGTGCATAATCGACCGCCACGGCATGTACTCGTATACTATCAATAAATCAGTCTAAATCATTAACTCAAAAGCTTATCATTTCTATCAATATCTAAAGGTGTAAAGCCAGCAGCTCGTACATCTTTATGGTCCTTCGAGCATTTTGATCTAGCGCGCGGTAAGGTCAAAAGCGGGACCACGCGTTTCGACAACGTGATTTCGTTTCGCAATAGTGTGCTTCCTGTGAATTACCGCACGTCCAAAAACTTTTACACGTGTAACCATCAGACAATCAGTGACTTTTTGGAGCAAGTGCAGCAGTGAAAACATTCCTGCGGCACAAAAATCAGCAATTTTACATCATCATCATAGCCAGCAACAGTGATCATCAAGTTTCACTTAAGCATTTAATAGTTACCTTCGTGTTCTCGTGTCTCACGTGCAATAGCGTATCGGTTTAGTCGGCCTCCCAGAAGCGGGTCTCACCGACGACATTGAGACGACGCATTTGTTGCATTTTGGGCACCTGAGCGCAGGGTATCACTATCATTATCAGTTCAGTATCACCAATCAAGTTCCCGCTTATTATCAAAGATGGAGAACTTACTATCACTGCAGCATCAGCTTATGGATGCAATGAATAAGCTGTTGACAAACTTCAAAAAAGATGGGACCGAAAGAAAAACTTCTTCTAACATCAAAAGGCGCTTGGAGACTCTAGACCAGTACTGGAGGGAGTTCCAAGACAATCATATCAAATTATGTGAGTACGAAAACCGCGACTATACATACTTCGCGGAAAATCACTACGAAAGAACCTCATCGTTTTATACTGAGTGTCGTCGAGTGATCCATCAACATTTACCAGTAGAGCAAGAACTTAAGTCCTTCCTTAAGCCCGCGACTCCATTAGCAGGCGTGTCGACGGACTGGGAATCATTAACATCCGAACAGCAACCTCCGACTACCGGTAACGAAAATCAATCAATACCTAACCCTAGCAAGGTAGAAAGAAGTAATCAAAGCAAGCTGAGTGAGATGTATCGTAAGCAAAAAAGCAACTTCAAAGCACTTGATCGAGCACTAAACACCATCGACCTCGAACTACTTACCGAAAGGTGGGAGTACGAGGATGCTTTACATAACGTCCAAGGTCGCTGGAACGCTGTGGACTCTTTGCATTGGGAGATCGACAGTGAAATTATCAATGAAGACGTACAATACGAGCAGACGTATTACATGTACGAAGAGAGGTACAACAAAATCAAAAGATCCATCAACAGCAAGATGAGGTCCGTATCCCATCGTGAGCAATCAACACCAAAAATGGAAATTCCTGTATTCAGTGGGAATTATCAGCAATGGTCTTCGTTCAAGGACCTCTTTACCGAAATTATTCACAAAAATACCTCAATATCAAATGCACAGAAAATGCAATATTTAAAAGGTAAAGTCAAGGGCGAAGCCGAAAAACTAATTCAACACCTACATATCAGCTCGGAAAACTACGAGACATGTTGGGAAATATTAAATCATAGATTCAACAACAAACGTTTAATATTTAATTCCCACATAAATACTCTTCTCTGTATTCCGGTCATACAAAATCAATCATCAACAGCATTAAAGAAAATACATGACACCACTACGGAATGCCTCAATGGCCTAAAAAACATGGGCGTTGACATACGCAATTGGGACCCACTCATTGTGCATCTGCTACTACAGAAATTAGATACAGACACACACAATGACTACTTCGAATATCTTCAAGATCCACGAGAGCTTCCATCTATATCAGACTTCTTGTTATTTCTAGAGATGCGATTTACAGCTTTGGAATCGTCTCGCCGCAAGCAAGATGTACAAAAACAAGCTACGTCCCAAGAATCTAGAAAATCATACAATTTCAAGGCAAACCCAGGTGTCTCTACTGAAGCTTTTATTAATCATACGAGCGCAAAACCGATTGTATCATCATCACGGTGCAAAAACACGTGCCCATTGTGCAACGAGCAACATGGAATTTATCATTGCAAAACGTTTCTAAATCAAGCAACCGAAATGAAACGTAAAACAGTGTCCAAATTAAATTTATGCGAAAACTGTCTTTTCAATCATAAAGGCAAGGTTTGTTTTTCGGACAAACGATGCACTCTGTGCAATTGTGAACACAACACGTTATTGCACGATGCATACGTATCAAATATCACAGCGAGCCCGAACAATGCCAATGGAAGGCTTACGCAACAGAAAAATGTAACTCATGTGTCACAAGAATGTGTGGCCGAAACTCTTCTAGCAACAGCACAAATCAAAGTTCAATCAATTAATGGAAGTTATATCACTATGCGTGCATTGATCGATCAAGGATCACAAACATCACTTATTAGCGAAAATGCCGCACAAAGGCTTGGCCTACCACGACAGCGCTGCAAGGGAGTAATATTCGGAATTGGTACAAAGGAAAACAATTGCAAGGGCGTTATCAACATCACAGCTAGCGCGATTCACAACGATTACACCTTCAGTACTGACGCAATTATCATGAAAAGCCTTGTGAATAACTTACCGACCAGATCCTTTGACAAACCATCATGGCAATATCTGGAAGGCATACAGCTAGCTGATCCAGACTTCAATATCAGCCGCCCAATCGACATACTACTTGGCGCTGACATATACTCCAACATCATACTCAGTGGAATCATTCGAGAAAATGAAAATCAACCCATAGTACAGCAATCGCGCCTAGGTTGGATCATTTGTGGCAATTTCAAATCGTATCAATGTAATGTTGTTTTACATGATTTACAAGATATATCAAGTTTCTGGGCTATAGAAGATATACCAGAAAACACTACTATCATGTCAGAGGATGATCAATACTGCCTTGACCTATATCACACAACAACAAGGCGGCAAGAAGATGGGCGCTATATTGTTCGTCTTCCACTAAAAAAGGATTTCCAAGAAAATCTCGGGGATTCTAAGCAAAAGGCCATCGCACAACTATATCAACTAGAAAGAAAGTTTATCAAAAACGGAGAATTATCAACAATGTACAAAAGTTTCATTCGAGAGTACATCGAACTCGGCCATATGGAAATATGCAAGCGCAGTAACTTGACTCCCGGTTGCTATCCGCCACACCATTGTGTACGTCGCGCTGAGTCAACAACTACTGCATTACGCGTCGTCTTTAACGCGTCATCAAAGACGTCATCGGGATACAGCTTGAACGATCTCATGTACAGTGGGCCTAATCTACAAGCAGACTTATTATCACTGATTATAAAATGGAGACAATACAAGATCGCCTTCTCAGCTGACATTGAGAAAATGTTTCGAGCTATCCTTTGTCACGAAGACGACAAAATATATCAAAAAATCGTTTCGCGCGAAACAGCTGATCAACCAGTTCAGGAATACACACTATCAACAGTTACGTATGGAACTAAAGCCGCGCCGTTCTTAGCAATGAACACACTGAAGCAATTATCACGCGACGAAGGTCATAATTTCCCTGAAGCGAGTAAGATACTAGAAAACTCTTTTTACATGGATGACCTTCTCAGTGGCCACCACAGCATCTCATCAGCAAAAAAACTTCTAGCAGATCTTATCAAATTACTCAAAACTGGCGGGTTCAATCTCCGAAAATGGTGCTCAAATAATGATGAGCTACTAGAACTATCAAATAAAAATGGCGGCCACCAAGCCTTTGACTTCAAGCAAAAGGAGTCCACGAAAACGTTAGGACTAAGTTGGAATCCGCGAAAGGACGTTTTCAACTTTCAACTGAAAATTGATACATCAACGACGAAACCAGCCACAAAACGATCGCTACTATCAGACATATCAAAAATTTTTGACCCTTCGGGCTGGCTATGTCCTGCAACAACTAAGTTGAAATTATTGTTCCAATCAGTTTGGCTACAAGATTTACAGTGGGATGAACAACTTCCACAAACCATTGAACAAGAATGGTCTAAGATGAAACCAGATCTTGAAAACATAAACAATATTCAAGTACAAACATGGCTTCAGTGTCAGGCAAATGAGGAGATTGAGCTTCACGGATTTTGCGATTCCTCTGAACACGCATATGCCTGTGTCATCTATAGCAAAATAAAAACCAAAGATCAAAAAGGAGTCAATTCAGCAGCAGTTGTTTTGATAGCAGCAAAATCAAAATTGGTTCCCGTATCAAAGCGCATATCACTACCAAGGCTTGAGCTGTGCGCTGCACACCTGTTATCAAAACTCATGCTAATAGTGCAGTGTAGTCTATCAGATCACAGACTCAAAATCTTCGGCTGGTCAGACTCAACGGCAGTGCTAGGTTGGTTACAAGGCGACATCAATCGCTGGAAAACATTTGTTGCCGATCGAGTACAAAAGATCAGAAACATAATACCACCCGAGCGTTGGCATTATGTAAAATCAAGTGAAAATCCAGCTGACTGTTCCAGCCGTGGAATATATACGGCAAAGTTGAAAGATCATCCCCTTTGGTGGCAAGGGCCAGCCTGGCTCAAAACATATCAAGACGAAAACGCCACAAAAATCTTCACAACCGATCAAGAAGTTAAAAAATCACACATGCAAATAAACGTCACCACTCAACGTCACGACGATGATGTAATCGGAGACCTATTAAATAGACACAGCTGTTTATGTCGATTGACGCGTATACTTTCCTGGGTATTGCGCGTGGTGTCGCTTTACAAACCGACGACACCATACCTAACTGCACCTGAAATAAATAAAACAAGAAATATTATTATAAAGCACATACAGAAATCATGTTTCAATGACGAAATACTTACCATCAAGCAGCAGGGAAGTTTAAGTCGCGACAGTAAATTACTTCCGCTCAATCCATTCCTAGATGACCAAGGACTCTTAAGGGTTGGCGGTCGAATCAATAAAGCAAACATGGATGAAAGCATGAAGCATCCTCTAATTATACCACACAGTGGGCACGCAACCAACCTGTTAATAGATCAAGCGCATAAAGAAACATTCCATGGAGGAGCACGAGTCACCTTAGCAAAGTTGAGACAGCGCTACTGGATCATTGGCGGCAACAGAGCTGTCAAAAAACGTCTTCGTGAATGTGTTGTGTGCAAAAGGCAAAACCCTGTCAAACACACGCAAATCATGGGAGACCTACCAGCAGCGCGATGTAACCCGACCCGCCCATTTCATCACACCGGTGTTGACTATACCGGCTTTATCGAAGTTAAAGCAAACAAAGGTCGAGGTGTTAAAACCACCAAGGGTTACGTCGCTGTTTTTGTATGTATGGTCACTAAAGCCATACATCTCGAGCTAGTATCAGATCTAAGCTCTTCATCATTTTTGGCTGCCCTCCGGAGACTAGCAGCCCGTCGAGGAGCCCCGCGTCAAGTTTACAGTGATAACGGGACAAACTTCGTCGGGGCCAATAAGCATTTGAAACAAGAGTTCATCAATCTTCAGCAAACCTTAGATGATGAATTTTTCTCAGCAGTAGCAGACATGAACATTGAGTGGCACTTCAACGCTCCCTCGTGGCCTAGTGCTGGTGGACTTTGGGAATCCTCAGTGAAGAGCCTCAAGTTCCATCTTCGACGAGTGATTGGCACACAAAAACTAACGTTTGAGGAATTATCAACGCTGCTGTCACAGCTAGAAGCATGTCTTAACTCCAGGCCCCTTTGCGCTCTCAGTGAAGATCCTGACGACATCGACTTCCTCACGCCATCACACTTTTTATCAAGCGGTCCTAACTTAACTATTATCGAAACTGAAACGGACGAACGAACGCGATGGCAGCTTGTTCAAAAAATATTCAATGACACCTGGAAGCGATGGCAGTCAGAGTATTTGTGTCAGTTATCAGCCAGAAGTAAGTGGCAAATTAAGCAAAAGAATCTAGCTATTGGTGATGTCGTCGTCATACATGACGCAAACTTACCTCCCGGCAAATGGGCGTTGGGAAAAATAGTTGAACTTCACCCTGGCAAGGACAACTACGTGCGTGTGGTGTCCATCAAAATCAAAAACAATGTCATCAAAAGGCCGATTACAAAAGTATCAGTACTTCTTCCTTACAAAGAACCAAAAAACGAAAAAGAAGAAATGAAGAATACAGAACCAGAAAATACTGATAGAGTCAAAACGAGAAAAACTTCAAAAAAGTTATCATACAATTTCATTGCGCTCGCAATGACGTTATTACTTGTCTTCATATCACCAGCTCAGAGTGCTTACAACCTACTGTATTTTAATAGCAGTCAGAGCATTTACTTGGATAAGATTTCAAACGTGCACCTTGTAAGAGACCAGTGGAAGCTTATAGTCTACTACGATATGGATCCGTACTGGGAAGGACTGCATTTGTTTGAAAAATATATCACAAGCTTAGACAAACTATGTTCCAAAGACGCTAAACAAACAAAATGTGACGTAGTATTACTACAGTTACGTCACGAGGCCACTGAGCTCGAGTACTATAATCATATGTTGCTTGCTCAGCAACAAACAAGCTTGCGACGTCGGCGTGGGCTTATCAACGGAGTCGGAAATCTCGCACGCAGTCTGTTCGGGGTATTAGACGACGAATTCGCTGAAGAATATGAAAGGAACATCAATGCGATCCGGAAAAATGAGAAACACCTCGCACTTTTATGGAAAAATCAGACATCCGTAGTTGAAGCAGAAAATAACTTATTAAGAAGAATTGAGCAATCCATGAATAAGCAAAACAAGATTTTTAATCAACACATAATAGCTCTGGAAAACGCAAGTAACACATTAGCAAAGGAAATTCAGAACGTCGAAACTACGAATCAATTTATATTATCCTCCGTCATCGCAAACAGCATCCTTGCGAACTTGAAAAATATTCAAGAAACACTGGTGGACACTATCACAAACATTCACTACGGAAATTTCAATATTCACTTGCTAACACCCAATCAATTACCCCAAGAATTAAATATTATCTCCGGTCAGCTATCAAAGGAACTGGCACTGCCAATAGACAACATCCAGACTAATATTGCAAGCATCTACCACTTACTGAAGGTAAAAGCGAGCATGACTAGTCAATACTTCATCTTCGAAATCAAGATCCCTTTAGTAAGCAGGGATAACTTCGAACTATACAAACTTATCACCGTGCCTCAGCAATCGCAAGAAGGAATGGTTCGCATTGTGCCTGTCGCTGATCAAATTGCAATTAACTTCCACAAGGATTCATACATACCACTATCAGAGACAGAAACAAACAGATGTGTACAATACGATGTTGAAAGTAGCCTTTGCCCACTACAAAAACCTATTTATCATATGAGATCCGACGATAGCCTTTGTATCAAGAATCTTGAAACAAATCAATGTCAAGTTATTAGTTCAGAATGCAAGGACATGTGGGTTGAACTTAGCAAAATAAACACTTACTTGTATTTCTGCTGTCAACAATGCACGATAAGAATCATATGTGAGAATCAAGTTACGGCGAGACAACTCAGCAAGGCCGGTATCATTACACTCGGAGACGGCTGTATCGTAAAAAATGAAGCCTTTACGATATTAACGCATAGACAACAGGTGACCAATCTCAATGTCAAGCATTACTTTGGTAAAATAGATATCCCTCCAATTAATGACGTCATCAACTTAACCATTCCTATTGAGAAATTAAGAAAGTTCGACGAGACAGAGCATGAAGATCGTCGAAAACTTATTTCAAGCATTGGTCAGCAAATAGAGCAAATGAAGGTCAAAGCAGCCGACCCTATACTAGAAGATCAAATGTCCAGCCACGACCTACATCAATACGTGGTTGTTTACCTCCTGTTGGGAGCAGCTATCTTAGCAGTTGGAATCTTCGCATGGCGACGCTTGCGACTAAGATGTTCCGCACGATTGCAACAAGCCCCTCAGAATGAGAGATCAGTTGACTTGAACGTTCACTTTACCAGCCCAAGCGCCAGTGCAGACCCACCACGACTGCCAGGGCCCTACAATAACAAAAACAACGCTACACTAAGAAGCGAGTCGAGTACGCGTGTACTCGATAAGTCAACTTCGCCAGTGATGTGCACCCGTTATAGTGAATGTGAATAGTGTGGTGTAGTGAAGTGTGGAATATTTTAATCATAGAGACTCTAAGAATGAATTTTTTTATCGTTTACTATTGTAAAATTTAACTTATCAATTATCTCCATCATCATTCTTTCTCGCCCCCGCAGCATGTACGGTCTTGACCGCACATTCCGCACCATCAACATTTTTACCTCAATTGCATTATCTTTCACGTCATCAAATTAGTGCATAATCGACCGCCACGGCATGTACTCGTATACTATCAATAAATCAGTCTAAATTATTAACTCAAAAGCTTATCATTTCTATCAATATCTAAAGGTGTAAAGCCAGCAGCTCGTACACGCTTATTAGTAAGGAAAATTTTCCTAATAATTATTAAGAAGGTTAACCAGAGTTAATAGATTTTTCATATAGTTCATTCTTAAATCAATTAGGAAAACCTTGTTCCTCCGTGATCATGGCGCTTGCAAGTACTTGCAACAGTGCCAAATTAACAGAAACTTTTAAAAAACAAGGTAGACAACGGCTCGTCAACCTACCCAAAAAGTTAAAGGTCATTGAATTGATTTTCAACTTTAAGTCCAACAGGTAGAGATCAATATCAATTGAGATAATTTGAAGTTTTGTGGTAGGTTGACGTGCTGTTTCGTTCATGGTATAAATTAACTCTAGTGATAGTGACAATGAAAGTTTAATTCAGTAAATCCGTAACGCAAATTCATCTTTAATATCAATCTATCCAGCTTTTTAACAGAAGTTAATTTTATTTTGAAAATACAAATTCCTCGTATAAATTTTTTTGACTGCCTGAGGTAGGGCTTAAACCCACAACGTTGTGCCACTGGGTGTCTGCTCCAACCACTGTTTTCGGTAATGACCTATGAAAAAATATTTTTACTAATATTTAATTTTAACAGTCGGGCAAGATATATATAGTTATCATAACAGTTTTCTATTATTTTTTAGTGTTCCGTACCCAAAGGGTAAAAACGGGACCCTATTACTAAGACTTCGCTGTCTGTCCGTCTGTCCGTCTGTCCGTCGCTCTGTCACCAGGCTGTATCTCAAGAACACCGATAGCTAGACAGTTGAAATTTTCACAAATTATGTATTTCTGTTACCGCAATAACAACAAATACTAAAAACAAAATAAAATAAATATTTAAGGGGGGCTCCCATACAACAAACTCGTTTTTTTGGCCTTTTTGGTACGGAACCCTTCGTGCGCGAGTCCGACTCGCACTTCGCCGATTTATTAAAACTGTTCTTCTATCAAATAAATTGCTAGTGTAGGTAGTAGGTCTTGCTTATAAACTATCTTTATTTTCGTTTTATGACGCTTTCATTTTCTCCAATATACATTCCGAGTCACCGCCCGCCCTCATAACTTTCGCAATCTCGATCGAACGCCCAAGTGAAGAGGCGGCGCTATTGTTCGCGAACGTCACACTTGGCCTGCATGAGCGCGCATGTCCTTTCCTATATTAGCCGTTTTATTTGCTAACTTCTACCGAAGGCTGATATTTATACGGAATAGGCTGAGGGCTAGGACGCATTCGTATTTGTGTATTGTAAATTTTTAATGTCAATGCAGATACAAACGTAGTTTTTGATTTGGTTTGGTTTGGCTGGGCCTTGTCCGCACTTAGCCTATCTTGGGCATGATTCCCATCTTCTACAACCATCCCAGGTGACTATAAAAAGCTAACATCTTCCCCAGGTTAGTTAGCATCAAGCAGGAGTCGCGGGCAACAGCTGGTATAATAAGCAATATAAGCCAACACCTAGTATAATAAGCTATGTCCCAAGTTTTTGCATTGTTGTCATGGTTTGTAGACTTCATTGTCAGGTCCCAAGCAGCCGTTAGATTGTAACCATCTTCTCTATTTAAAATAAAAGTGTTTTTTTTCTATTTATTTTCTTATTTGTTATCCAAATGGATTCCAATACGTCTCTGGGACTACGCGATAACAACGCGAAGCGAGTTATTGGAGCGCGATATTGCCGCCTGCTCAAACACCGCGGACTGCTAATAACATTTAGATACTATCTCCTGAAGTAATACATTGCTCGCTGGAGTTTAATAAGTAGGATTTATTTAAAGTGTACAGTTTAATCGAAATACTCAATTATAACAAAAATAAGGGCCTGTTTCACAATCGCTGAGTAAAGTTCTGGGTAAGCTACTTCGACCCTATCTGCTCAGTAAACTATTTTTCAGGTTTCACAATCCCTGAGTAGGGTTAGTCACCACTTTATCTGCTCGTTAAGTTAATCACCGGATGCACTGCCAAGTAGCCTTTTACTTGACAAGTAAATTTAAAAAGATAACCTCAAATACGTCATTTCCAAATTTTCATCTACAAGAAGTTATTTTATTATTTAAATGGACAGTTTTGCAGTCATTGTAAAATAACACAATGCTCGTAATGGTAAATTCAATGCAAACAAAATCACCACACAAAAAGTACCAAACGTCGGCAAATTTGACATTTGTCATTTACTGACTAACTGACGTTGACTCGACATAGACTTTTTGTTGAAACCTCGCTGCGTTCCATTCTTACAGAAACAGTGATTTTAGAAAAGGTGAAATGACTCATTTACATTACAGTGTAAACATTTTTTGTACGAATTTATTGTTTTTATTACTTATAATCATAACAAAAAATATTTTAATCATAATTCTGTGATTACTATACTTTATAGAAACACATACATTATTCTTACCTTGAAACGAAACGTAACTTTAATTTACTGATTGGATGATTGTGAAATGCAAAGAAAGTTAACGAAAGGATTTAACCTCTATGTAATTAACTCGTTGAGTAACCACTTAAGCCTTTACTTAATGATTGTGAAAAGTCTGTAAACATTGCTGGGGGACCTTAATTATTGGATTGACAGTACGATGGGTGATCAAAAACCAAGTAATTGTTTAAAATTATTAAGATATGTTATGAATTAACTTCAACGACATTTGCGATAAATATTATAACAGATATTTTTACAATTAGTTGAGATGAAACAACTTCACAAATGTTTTTTAACTGACGACAAATTCCAAACCTAGGACAGTCGAATACAAATGATTCGAGGAGTTTATTTTAAGTTTGAACCAGCAATTTATTTGCTCATAAAAGAGTTTTAAAACATTATTAATTTTTATATATATTTTTGATTTTTATTTGGAGATATTTGTTTCCCACAATACAATGTGCTCTGTTAGTACCCTATAAGTTTTAAAGCTTTCATTTGCCGAATACGTCACCATCTAAACCAAATCTACGCAATTTTTCGCTGGTCCATTATGTAGAAGGAACATTTTTCTGTACACTTGGATACATTTAAAGGGGAAGTCGACTGGATGATTTACTGTCGCATATATCACTCCAGGGATACGAACGGAGGATAAATCTGGAGTCGTTAAGTAGCCTTCTAAAAATAGAATCTCTTTATCACGGACTCGATCATAACTTCCTCTGTGATTGTTTTTTTATAAATAATTTTAAAGTTATATAATTTAACAAGTTTCTAGTTTTTCCGTATATAGTGTTACGTTTAGTTATCCTATATTGTCGTCAAATAGTCAGGCTATTAAGACATTATTTTAGGCTCTGGGCAGTGGGCTTGCTCTTGACTACATACTTAACTATACGGTTAAGAAGAATCCTAAGATGGAGCGAGCTTACCCAGAACGCACTGGATCTCCCACACACCAGCGGAACATAGAGGCACTGTTTGGCGCTGGACTCCGGCAGGAGGGTGGTAGCATCCAGTCAACCTTTTACGAAGCCTACCACCGCAGAGGGATCTGTTAGCCGTCATCATTGGTTAGGAAACCGAAGATGCCGTTGCCCAGGGTGGACCACTAGGAGGTAGATCCCACCACCCCAATGCTGGACATAGGCCTCTCCTAAGGATCTCCACGATCGGTTACGTGCCACTCACGGCTAGCGTCTTGCCGCGACCTTCAACTGATCGTCGGTTCACTGGGTGGGGTGCCTACACACTGATTGTTGTACGATGCGCTATCGCCTTTCGCGAACATTTTCGCCCCAAAGGCTATGGTTGTTCATACTACGATTAAGTGTTCCGCCCACTGCTGAACTGAGTAAACAATCCACTATAATCTTGGCGGTTTCTTTAACCACTTCTGAATTCTAGAAGGCCAACAGGAGATTGGAAATGGTCATCTTCATATTCTACAAGAATAGAGTGTCATGTTCTCCTAATTTCAACTAAATGGAGAATAGCAGATCAAAAATAGTAATGTTTTTCGAGACGAAAGTGTTATAAGTGTATTTAATAGTCATATGAAAAGTTTTCCAAAACCCTAGCCTTCTGAGTCGATGCCTTATCGTTTTATAGAGTTGATAGACATCGCAGACATTGCAAAGCCTCGCTAATTGAGTGTCGGCGCATAAAGCGTCCGCCAAAACATCCGCTTGGTGGCGCCGGTGTCGCTTGCGGTGGATGTCATAAGCGGCAGCGGATTTTCAATAGAGAAGAACATGAATTACAAAAAAAAGTTAAACATTTGTGAAAATATTATTCGGAGATTGAATGTACATAACCAAAAAAAGAGGCTGACAATAGTGACCGAGTTTCTTGCGCTGCTTCTTCTCGGCACTAGCCCAGACTTGTCCCGAAGCAGTGGTAGGTTTAAATTGGGACGTGTAAAAGCGCCTCCTGGGGCCTATTTGCAGAAATAAAACTGATTTTAAAAGACACGAATGAAATAATTTCGTCTACACAAACTATATCTTGGTATTTTAATAGTTAGGGCCGTTACCTGAGGTAATCACAATTTATGAAACTCTATTTTGTATTTGCATCATGAATTTATTTACGCTTTTACACTACTTGCGCATAAAGCTTAAATGCATGTATAAAGTTCAAAGTTTCTCTATACATATTATCAAAATAAATACCATTTTCCCTGCACGTTCCTACAAACTAGTTTTTCTTGTTGCATCTTAAAATTGACACAAAACATTCACCGCACAAAACCCTTATTTAACTTTCGCAAGCTTCCCACATCAGCTAATTGCAGTGAATCAACATCTACCAGACTTGACGAAAGTTTCTCCGGAGTTAATTCGGGACGTGACGAACCGTGGTCAGCTATCCACGCCAGGCGCCACCGGTTGCCACTCGACGGCGAAAAGAGTAGGGTGTGGCGTCATTGCTAGCGGGTAAAGTTAGAGTCAAAGTGAAACATTTATTTGCTCAACCATCTGTGATGTATTGAGATGGAAAACAATGAATTTATGAGTCAACAAGGTTCATATAGGGAATCCAATGGGAATTTTTGACGATAAAAAAGAGAGAACAAGATAAAAAAAAAATTCATATTGATTCAAAACATAAACAAGCGTGGTCATAATACCTGTACCTCTAGCACAAAAAAACTATCGACTTTGAATCGTTTGCGTATCGAAAGCAAGCGAAACAAAGTTCGTGCTTTGTTTTGTAGTTCTCGTTTTGACCGCGCGAGCGCTGTTAAAGTTTTCATACTAAATATTTCGATGGCGATACGAACACGCAAACGATTCGAATTCGATAGTTTTTTGTGCTAGACCCACTGTACTCATCATTGCTATGGTAACTTTAATACAATATAGGAGGTCTTTTCCCTGCAGTTGGATGAATATAGGCCGTTTCTAAACTTCATCTTAAAAAAAACAAAGAAAAACTGCAAACAAAAGTAAATGAAGAAAGTTGCTAGTAAATAACGTTACCTTAAAAATATTGTAATAAAAAAACCTCAAGACTGTACTTGTTAATTCTCAACTGCGGTAACAATTCAACTTGATAACGACTTTTTTTCGTAATGGCGGAACTTTTCTGATTAGAATCGTGTCTAATGTTACGGGAAATCAGTATTTTTTCTTCGTGGTAAATTAAGAGTACCTACTTCTCGAATCAGTAGCTATTTTTTTATGTTTGATAGCTAAGGGTATGACGAACTCCGTGGCGGAGTGGCGTACGCACCAGTTTTCAAGGTGTCACTTGCTCCGAGGCCCGAGTTCGATTCCTGGACGGGTCAATGTGAAAGAAAAAAGTATTTTTCTATGTTTTCTTAGTTCTGGGTGTTTGTGGTGCCTACTATATTTCTAATTAACACCAAACAAGTGCCTATTAGTTACTTATTTTTGGGAACAGAGCAATGTATGTAACGTTGTCTACATTGTGTATAGGGTTCATAATAATCATTTTAATTACTTTTCTATTGAGGTAAAACTTATTTCCGGGTTTATCTGTGACATGAATAGAACATAGGTTTTTAAGCTTTCTTGATGCATTGTTACACATAAAACTTATCTCTTAACAGGGTGTTCAAATTATAACAGTGCATCGAAAATCCTAACGATTGATTTCAAATTCACCCCTAAGAATATTACAAAAATATTTGAAATTGTTGACATTGGCATACTGACCACGTAGGTATTAAATATTCATATGATACTTTCAAATATATGAAATTTCTTCAGACCAAAAACACAAAACCCTGACTCTGTTGGCTCCTTCGAATTTGTCTAAAAGTGTGTAGCCTCCATACATATATCACCCCGGGCGGTCACCTTCGCTCCCGAACTTATCCCATAATCTGTGACTTAGATGCTACGCTGCGCCGCTGATAAATAGGAGACAGAATCAAAGAGAATTTCGCTTCTAGGAATACATAGCAAGTAGAGACCAGCCGCTTCATTTGCTAGATATGAAACAACGTTTGTTTAAAAGGTTCTCTAACTCTTTTCAACGTCTCGTTTTGGTCAAATAGTATTTACCGAGTCATGAGCTCGGGGTCCTGTAGGGCTAAGATTCGACCCACAACATAATTATTATCGCGGCCTTTTATCGTATTTTGAAAGCGTCATATCGTTTGTCTACCGCTGCTAACATGACAGGCTATTTATGTGATCTCTAACTGTCAAAATACGTAATACGATAAAATTGTCTACAAATTTTAACATGGTCACCCAAAGATGTGTCAACGCAGTTAACGTCTTAGGCAAGAAGTGTTTTTTAGCCAAATCGGACGTAAAATTGAACGAATGATTATAAAATTAATCAATGTTACCACTATGTTACACAGAATACTTTATAATAATTATGCAATATGGCTACATCCGTTTGTCATGTAGATAAACGTTTATCTAGCGTATAATTTTTATCGCGGGTGGTTGCCATGTTAGGAAAAATGATAAAATAAGACAAGTAGACAAATTTTCTCATGTCGTGCGACAATTTTATCATGGTTTCACATCTTAAGGTGGCGGTTCGCGCCGCGACATAGACAAACGACCGAGACAGGAGACCGAGATTGGAGACCGCGACCATCACTTATGTATGCTCTCTGTAGAAACAGGAGGTCTCTGTCTCGCTCGCGAACTGACGCGCATACATTACATAGCGTCAAGTGATGGTCGCGGTCTTCAGTCTCGGTCTCCTGTCATGGTCGCGGGCGCGAACCGCCACCTTTAGGCAACAAGAGACAGAATTTGCGAACGTTGCTCGGTATTGTGATCACATTTAATTTTGGCGAGACTGGTGATTATGCCTGTACCCATCATTGCTATGATAACTTGAATTGAATGATGGAGACATTTGATAGATAGATAGATAAAATCTTTATTTGCATGGCAATAAGGCACACTGTACCTTCATCAGGAAAATTAAAGCACACAAGTAGTAATTTGCCCTGTAGTTTACACCGACTGTGGTCTCTCGAAAGTATTTTAGTAGTTCCCTTTTGGTTTCTAAGACAAGCGTCAACGCTTGTCTTAGAAACCAAAAGGGATTGTGTTTTTTCTAACAGTAAAAGGTAGAAAATTACTACTGTCAGATTGAGAAGTTAAAGAGAATAATTTTGATTTGATGCAAGACAAACTTAAATTATTTGTATTAGTCTGTTATATATTATGTTTTTTTGGAGATTTATTTAATAAATACAAAATAAACAAATAAAAATACGTGTGATATTAAAAATTATTTCGTTTTATAACGTAGTTATTCGTTAATTAACAAAATTAGTAAAATCATCTCTTTAACAACAATATATAACCTCGTATTATTTTCAAGTCGAGAATCTTTAGAGTATGGCTGATATGTTTGACGTAGATAAAGGAGTAGATTTCGAAACTTCTACAATTTCCTTTAGTGAATTAATTTTTACAGTTTCCCCAGTTAAGTAATTTAGTATTCCTGCAGTAGTATCTAAGCGTAAAAAGGGTAAAAACGGGACCCTATTACTAAGACTTCGCTGTCCGTCTGTCCGTCTGTCCGTCTGTCCGTCGCTCTGTCACCAGGCTGTATCTCAAGAACCGCGATAGCTAGACACTTGAAATTTTCACAATTATGTATTTTTGTTACCGCAATAACAACAAATACTCAAAACAAAATAAAATAAATATTTAAGGAGGGCTCCCATACAACAAACTCGTTTTTTTGGGCTTTTTGGTACGGAACCCTTCGCGCGCGAGTCCGACTCGCACTTGGCCGGTTTATTTAGTTTTAATTTCCATTTCGCTCTTTGGTACCAAATAAAAGTTTTTTCTTTCTTTCTTTCTTTGTACCAGCTAGATCCAAACTGCAGTTCTAACGTGCTTGTTAATATTAACTTTCTTACAAATATATTATACTTTTTAAATATTACATTACCCAAAATTAGTTTTTTTTTTTTACTCTTTACAACATTGGTCTAATTAAGGGACATCTAATTTTTTCATTGGTAGGTACGGCCGTGTGATACGAATCCGATTAAAACTTGCAAGGTTTTGTTGACCTATTGCTAAAACGAACGATGAAGGGTTGTTATTGATTTCATCATCATCATCGCCATAATCAGCCTATTTCCACTGCTGGACTCCAAACGGAGGAATTGATCAAAAACGCTGTTACGCTTGGTAGTCAGGTTGTCAAACTAATGAATTGGTGTAGTGAAGGCGCAGTTTCGATTTCCTTCGGGTAGTTTTCTTTTAATATTCTCTCTCACCTCCCATATGGGGAGGGATGGTGCTAATATTTTTTTAAACCAGCATGGAATCATGAAATATCTAGTGACGCATTTCTTCCATGAATAAAAGACTTAAGTTTTTATAGGTTTCCTATAAAAATAAATTCAAGTAGTGATCTTTGATCCCGCCATCGTTAACTGTTTTAATATAAAAAAATATATAAAAAAAAAAACAGTTTATTTCAGACAGTGTCCATAAAATTACAATTAATTTCCATAATAATAGTAATACTAATTGGTTTCTAAGACAAGCGTCAACGCTTGTCTTAGAAACCAAAAGGGATTGTGTTTTTTCTAACAGTAAAAGGTAGAAAATTACTACTGTCAGATTGAGAAGTTAAAGAGAATAATTTTGATTTGATGCAAGACAAACTTAAATTATTTGTATTAGTCTGTTATATATTATGTTTTTTTGGAGATTTATTTAATAAATACAAAATAAACAAATAAAAATACGTGTGATATTAAAAATTATTTCGTTTTATAACGTAGTTATTCGTTAATTAACAAAATTAGTAAAATCATCTCTTTAACAACAATATATAACCTCGTATTATTTTCAAGTCGAGAATCTTTAGAGTATGGCTGATATGTTTGACGTAGATAAAGGAGTAGATTTCGAAACTTCTACAATTTCCTTTAGTGAATTAATTTTTACAGTTTCCCCAGTTAAGTAATTTAGTATTCCTGCAGTAGTATCTAAGCGAATGATATTATTAAATTTCTAGAACATTCTTATATTATATTGTTAATTGAAATTATTTATTTGTCTATATTTATTGAGTTGATTATTATAATTAGTATTACTATTATTATGGAAATTAATTGTAATTTTATGGACACTGTCTGAAATAAACTGTTTTTTTTTTTTTTATATATTTTTTTATATTAAAACAGTTAACGATGGCGGGATCAAAGATCACTACTTGAATTTATTTTTATAGGAAACCTATAAAAACTTAAGTCTTTTATTCATGGAAGAAATGCGTCACTAGATATTTCATGATTCCATGCTGGTTTAAAAAAATATTAGCACCATCCCTCCCCATATGGGAGGTGAGAGAGAATATTAAAAGAAAACTACCCGAAGGAAATCGAAACTGCGCCTTCACTACACCAATTCATTAGTTTGACAACCTGACTACCAAGCGTAACAGCGTTTTTGATCAATTCCTCCGTTTGGAGTCCAGCAGTGGAAATAGGCTGATTATGGCGATGATGATGATGAAATCAATAACAACCCTTCATCGTTCGTTTTAGCAATAGGTCAACAAAACCTTGCAAGTTTTAATCGGATTCGTATCACACGGCCGTACCTACCAATGAAAAAATTAGATGTCCCTTAATTAGACCAATGTTGTAAAGAGTAAAAAAAAAAACTAATTTTGGGTAATGTAATATTTAAAAAGTATAATATATTTGTAAGAAAGTTAATATTAACAAGCACGTTAGAACTGCAGTTTGGATCTAGCTGGTACAAAGAAAGAAAGAAAGAAAAAACTTTTATTTGGTACCAAAGAGCGAAATGGAAATTAAAACTAAATAAACCGGCCAAGTGCGAGTCGGACTCGCGCGCGAAGGGTTCCGTACCAAAAAGCCCAAAAAAACGAGTTTGTTGTATGGGAGCCCTCCTTAAATATTTATTTTATTTTGTTTTGAGTATTTGTTGTTATTGCGGTAACAAAAATACATAATTGTGAAAATTTCAAGTGTCTAGCTATCGCGGTTCTTGAGATACAGCCTGGTGACAGAGCGACGGACAGACGGACAGACGGACAGACGGACAGCGAAGTCTTAGTAATAGGGTCCCGTTTTTACCCTTTGGGAACGGAACCCTAAAAAACAAAACATACAGCTGAATAATTCTTAGTATATGGTACCAAAACGGTCTTCATTCAGTGTAAGGCAGTGACGTCAGCAAGTACGTCACTGCCACTGATATTCTGCGAAGACCACGTGGACAGGGAGCGCTCAGCCTCAGCAAACAGGCTTCCAACATTTTTTTTACACTCTTATAAATATTATCTTAAAAACAATTACACACAATAATCATACAGAGATAGAATTGTTTTGAACTTCTTAAACTGACTTCTTATAAATAGTAAGTGTGTGTATGTAACGCCTCTTTGGTCTAGTGAATTAAATTCCAGGCTGAGATCTCGAGGGCCTGGGTTCGAATCCCGGGTCGGGTAACTAGAGTTTCGAATTTTCGAACATTGCTCGGGCTTGTGATCACTAACCCGAATTGCACCCATCATTGCTGTAGTAAATTGAATTCAATGATGGAGCCTTTGCCCTGCAGTGGGATGGTCATAGGCCGTTAATTAAGACATATTAATTAACTCTACTATTGAAGACGACGGTACTTGAAGACAACCATTAAAAAAAACAGATATCACGGCTACGGAATATTCACAGTGCCAGCTCGTGGTAAGGCCTGCGGTGGCGCGCCTAATTGAGTTTGTTCACATTTCTGCGTGCGCTAACTGCGGAGTGTCGCCGCATCGTTGTGTGCATAAACTAGTGATGTAACGTCGTTAATAATGTATACCCGTGGATGCGGGTCCGTATTCGGATATTTGGCGTCAAGATCTTTTTCTAAACTTCCTTGGGACTGGATGTTTGTGGTACCTTCGTTGTTTCTAATTTCCAAAATACGAGTGATTTAGATGGTTACTCAATTTGGGACCCAGACAATGTATGTGATGTTGTCCAGATTTAGATTTACGGATACGAACCTTAAATAATTAAGAAATATTTCGTAATTTTAGTAAGTCGTAAATGATTTAACTTTCGATCAAATGAGTGCATTTGATTTCATTAGGTGTAAAGATAGATGATTAACGTTTGGGTTACTCTACAATCCCAACATTTTTAAAGCTAGAGTGAATAGGTTGCGTCTGGGAAAGCTCGCTCCATTTGTAGGCTTCTCTGTAGAAATCTAGAGTTGAGAGAAAGTATACATTATGAATAATTTAAAAAACTACTTTTTGTGTGGTAACTTACTGTGAAAAAATTGGAATTGTTTGTATAAATTCAATATCAAGATCCCAAATATTTGATTATAAGAAGTAATTAAAAATAATTTGATTGAATATAAATACTTCTACATTGTTACCTAATCTAAAATTGTATCTGTGTTTTGAAAATCAATAGGCAAAAGGTCAGCCAAAAATTGATGATATGGACACGGATGATAATATGTCTTATACTGCCGATATCCGGATATCCGGCACATCACTAGAACAAACACGCCCGTCCCAAATCACTTTAGAGTGAGATTAGTCGACGGCAGATAATTTATTTCTAATCAAACATATTTACGTAGCCATAAGTCGAGTAAGCTTGCAGTTCTTATTAGTAAACTCAGCTAAATAAAGCTACGATAAATCAATTGAAACAGAACTGAAATGATGGGAATTAAAGATTACCTTAAATTTAAAACTTGACTTTTCCAGAACGTTTCGAACATTTTATAGCATTTATGGTCACGGGTAGACTGAGTTCTTCGTATGAATACTAAAAAAAGAAAATTGCTTCGTACTTTATTATTATATAAAGCTGGCGAAATAAAAAAAAATACTCTAATATCAATGATTGAAAACTTCTTGCTGCTTGGGACCCAATCGTAAAAAAAAGTAAAAGAAGATCGTAAAAGAAACTATGTATGGACAGGTACAATAAGTTTTATATATTTAATTTATTTCCAGTATTTATTGCATATCGTGACACTTTGTAATTAAACTCTGCTATAATATTAGGGGTTAAAGTATGAAATTGCCGTTTTGTATGGACGAAATCGAGAAAAGTCATTTTTCCATACTAACAATTTTTTAGTTTTTTTTAAAAACGCCTGATCCGTTTTCCATGCAATTAAAGGTAAAAGTTAGATGGTTATAACGCTACGCATTATAGTATTTAAATTTCTGAAAATCAAAATATACTTAATTAAAGCAAGAAGGTCAGCTGACACATTGTAAGGGGTCTTTTCAACGACCTCCTTTGAAGTAATAGGCACTAGTATTGTATTTTTTTTTAGTTAATATTTACTTTATTTAGTTTTTGATACAATACAAAAAGAATTACGCAATAATATGACTATACTTAAGAGCTATAAACAAAATAAAAAGTGGGAAAATAATCGGCAATTTCATACCTTAACCCCTATTATCCATTTATAAGTATGAATATTTATAATATATAGGGTAAATGAAATGTGTTGTCCTATTAGTTAAAAAAAAACTGACGTACATATCGGTTGCGCCAAAATTTTAATCTTTTGGGATCATTTATGATTACCAAAGCTGGGATAAATTATGGCCGCCAGGTAAGTCGCTGTCAGAGGCCCCTAGTTCTAAATTATCAACGACTTATAACTGAGTCTGCATCGGTTTTGTTCGGGAATTATTAACCATATAGAAAATTTTCATAAAGGCAATATTTACGAAATAAATCTTCATTTTTATCTCGATACCAGCTGTTGCCCGCGACTTTGTACGCGTCAATTTCTGTTATTATGATCGCGATTATTTTTGCAACATTTTTCACTGATACTTCGCTCCTTTTGGTCGCAGCGTGATGTTATATAGCTTAAGCCTTCCTCGATAAATGGACTATCCAACAAAAAAATATTTTTTTTAATTCGAACCAGTATTTGCTGAGATTAGCGCGTTCAAACAAACAAACAAACTCTTCAGCTTTATAATATTAGTATAGATTAAAGAAGCAGACTGTATAGGTACTATTTATTGACTAACGAAAAGGGTTAAAAGTATTTCACAAATAGAAACATTTATGAAATACATGTAATAAGCAAAGTGCCAATTCTTATAGAATTGAGACGTAGTCGCTAATACTTATGGATTTCATAGGAAGGCTCAAGGTCGAACAGCAGGCAATGGAGAGCCATGCTTGGTATTTCCCTGCGTGACAGAATCAGAAATGAGAAAATCCGTAGGAGAACTAAGACAACCGACATCTCTCGAAGAATTTACTATTTCTATTACTGATAATTGCACATAAATAAAAGAAAAAGAAATTGTAAGTCATCTGACTCTCCCAGAACACTTTACAGTAAGCTTCAGGGTTTTTTTCTTTAATTTTTGAAGGGAAAACTTCTTTAGCGGCGCTGAGCACTTTTTGTTGGATGGGTAAAAACTTCCAAACTCGCGTCAGGGTCACGTGATGCTGATCGAAAAAGCGTAAGATCGAGGGGAAGGGAGAGGAACTAGTATCTCCCACTCTTTCTACCGTGCCTGAGTGTGCTGCTCCGGTTATGTCGAAATTATGGATGAAAGTTGATTTTTCTAAGAGATAAAAATTAATGTAATATATAAATAAATAACTATATAATATTATGAATAATAACATGTAAATTGTCATATTTGTGTACGATAGCGCAATAAATAAACATTGTATTCTACCTCATAAATGATAGTATTTTTGTACTTATAATTAACACAACGTTAATACTAAAGTTTTCACTTCTGCCGGCACTCCCGGAGTGCTACCGGTGTTTTTTTTATTTACACTTTATTATAATGTACAAAAGGCGGACTTAATGCTAAAAGCATTCTCTACCAGTCAACCTTGGGGTCAAGCAGAGATGACACAGGCGCCTAGGCGGTGCAAAAAGAGAAAAAAATTATTAAATTAAATTATTTAAGCAAGCATTCAACTACTAACAATAAACTTACATAGATATAATAGGTAATAATCTAAAATCTAAACATACATAAATACACAAACATAATATGATTGCACACAGAATTAATGCCAACGAGATTCATGAATTTTTTCATTTTTTTATGTGCATACTTACATTTACAATGTTTCGTAACAAGCCCAAACATTCGGCCACTGGAGCTTTCGCTTGTAAGCGGGCTATAAATTTTCGCTGAAAGCTTGTTGTCCATAATTCACGGGTCGCGTTACCGTTTAATGAATATTTGGCCGCCGGCAGTTTGTGGCGCGATATTCAAGCAATGCAATTAGCCGCTGATTATAATTATTCTGTTACAACCATCGCTACTCGTAAATAATATGGACTAGGTATACTGGGAATACTGGGAAACGCTCATTGCCCAATGCTTCTTAGTGATCAGTTTCTGTCACTAATGTTAAGAAACTCCGGGAGTGGTCACTAGCTGGATGGGTGACCGTTTTCGGCATCATATGATGAGCGCTTCCGTGGTTCGGCGGGCACGTTAAGCCGTCGGTCCCGGCTGTTGTCACGAGATAACAGTCGTTAAGCCCTGTTGGAGGCCTTCGGGTGGCTTAAGAAACGTCCAACGGCGGGTGATATTGTCAAAGCGTCGCCCTCGCCGTCCACCAACCCGCACTAGGCCAGCGTGGTGGAACTAAGGCCTTAAACCCTCTCCTTAAAAAGGAGAGAGACCCGTGCTCAACAGTGAGCGAAATGGGTTGTTACTTTACTTTACTTTAAGGTATACTGTCCCATATAGTAATGTCACTTCTAACCGACTGTGTTTAAGTTTCAGCGGCTAATGTATGTATCATACCTATCCACTGAAAATCAGCATCGCATCATGCCTTTGGATACTTTATGTGATATTTTAGCAATTAAATTGCAATTATAATATCATGCGAGGAGATGCGGGTTCGAGTCCCGCCTGAGACAAAATTTTTCAAGTTTATATAATGCCTTTGGATGTTGCAATCAATGCTGATGCCTTTTTGGCACATTAATTATTATTATCATTTTTATGTTAATTTTACTAATTTACGAAGTGTCAAATAAAATTCTATTCTATTACATTTTATTCTTTTCTATCGAATGCAATTTTAATTCTAGTAGTAATTACTGTAGTAATTTTGTGGCGAAAATTATGTAGGTACAATTGTAAATTATTGTAAGCTGATTATGCAAATGTTAGTAGCAAGCTTCCATATATTTTGTACCGATTTAAAAAAAGAAGAGATTTTGTTACGATCATGATGATGTAGTTTCTAGTGTCTTTATAATTTTTTTTATTGGGATCAACAAACAGTTTCGCAATAAGGGTAACTTAATTATTGTGTACACGTCACAATAGAATGATCGTGAAACCAACACCGTTAACCACAAATTACTTTAATAGAGTTTACTTGCTACTTTTTTTTAAATTGTCATACATAATACATACATATTATCACGCCTCCTTCCCAACGGGGTAGGCAGAGACCAAGGCCTTCCACTTACTACGATCCTGGCATACATCTTTCGCTTCTTCCACATTCATCAATCTTTTCATGCATGCTCGTCGGTTTAGTTTACTCTTAACCTGACCTTTCTTCAGAACATCCCCGATTTGATCGTGATAAGTTCGTCTAGGCCTTCCTCTTCCAACGTTCCCTTTAAATTGTCAATTAGAAATTTGACTTAAATTAATTATGTAAAATGAACTGTGGGTTCTTGCTAGGTGTCAATATCGTGTAACAGATTGGCAATTGCATCTTCTTATGGCAATACTCTAGACAACTCTTACAAAACCTTCAGCAAGACAAGTGGTGATATGCTTCGGATGTGCCGGCAGTCCGCTCCCCATGACACTGCTTTTAAACGATTTTATTCAGCTTGGCCTATTTGTTTATTTACGATGTGATTAAAATAATTTCGACGACCATTTGGATCAGTGGTAGTAAACGCTGCTTCTGAGCCATGGGTCGCGGGTTCGATCCCCGCACAGTACAAATATTTGTGTGCATGAACATGTCTGTTTGTACTGGTCTGGGTGTTTTCTATGTATTATAAGTATGTATTTACAAAAAAAAAAGTATGTAAGTAAGTTTATCGGTTGTCTAGTACCCCATACGACAGGGTACTTAATAGTACCTTAATTTGGGGCTAGATGGCTCTGTGTGGCCCAGTGAGGCATGTCTTAAAAATATTTATTTATTATTTATTAAGGTATTGTGTATAAATATGAATACAGCGTCGTAATTTATATCAAAGTTTGCTATTGTTTAATCAGCTATCATATCCTTCAGTATGCGTAGTATATTATACAGGATGAAATTTTAATCACCTTCCAAATTTTAATAAAATAATCTACGAGACAAATAAAACTGACCAAGTGCGAGTCGGACTCGCGCACGAAGGGTTCCGTACCAAAAACAACAAATAACGGAAGGAAGACTTTACTGTTTGAGGGAGTTCAACTATATAACAAATTACCTAACAACATCAAAGAATGCGAAAACATAGATACTTTCAAGGATAAATTAGAGAAATACATACCTACATACATTGTTATAAATTTCATAAGCAAAGTACGAGTATAAAGGTTCTAATGTGTGTGTGCACGAGTGTGCATCTCCATACCTTTATTGAAATGTTTATATTTATTTTTATATTTTCAGCCCCAGGGGTAAATTAAATTAAATTAAAAAATTGTATTAGTAAGTGATTATTTTATCTCATTGTAAATTAATATCATGTTTTTATGAGAATAAATGTCTTTAAACCTAAAAGGCCAAAAAAACGGATTAAATATAAATTTTATTTTGTGTTTAGTATTTGTTGTTATTGCGGTAACAGAAATACATAATTTGTGAAAATTTCAACTGTCTAGCTATCGCGGTTCTTGAGATACAGCCTGGTGACAGAGCGACGGACAGACGGACAGACGGACAGACGGCCAGACAGACGAACAGACGGACAGACAGCGAAGTCTTAGTAATAGGGTCCCGTTTTTACCCTTTAGGTTCGGAACCCTAAAAACAAATGAAGTACGTATTTTTTCTTTTGGTATAGCCCAGTACAAAAATGTCAAGTTAAGGCACTTAGAAACTATCCGCCAAAAATCTAAAATTTAGATACGGCCTCTTAGCAACACATTTTCTTATGCTATGCGCATCTTATTCATTAATTATGATACTATTCATAAGTTGTTGATTTTCCCTTCATACCTCAACAGGCTTAGGACCGTAAAAATTGAAGACTATACTACGAAAAATATTTTTGGGTGAACCCTTGAACTACTTTTTTTACTATAGAGCCCATTTAGAGCTCTAAATACGATACTGAACGCCTTTAAATTTTTTTAAAGGTCATAAAAAAGTCAACCTGTATATGTGCATAAAAAATTAAATAAAGTTCATAATTGCCACATAATTCATAAATTGAAAATAGGTTATCGGCACCGTTATATTATAATGTCGGCAGTAAAAATAAAGCAATCGTTTATTATCATGGGAACATAAAATAAAGATGATTCTTCCAGATATTATCAGACGCGAAAAACAAAAGCGCCTAGTTGGTTTGATATCGAACCATCGAGTCCGAATGGCGGCAATATGCAGTTACCATACTAAGCGGCATCGAGAGCGCGAACTCGACGTGAACGATTCGGCTTTGAAGGAAACATTGCAAATACATATAATAGGGGTTAAAGTATGAAATTTTCCCACTTTTTATTTTGTTTATAGCTCTTAAGTATAGTCGTATTATTGCGTAATTCTTTTTGTATTGTATCTAAAACTAAATAAAGTAACTTTTGTCTAAAAAAGAAAAAGTAATACTAGTGCCTATTACTTCAAAGGAAGTCGTTGAAAAGACCCCTTACAATGTGTCAGCTGACCTTCTTGCTTCAATTAAGTATATTTGTATTATATACTTTGATTTTCAGAAATTTAAATACTACAATGCGTAGCTTTATAACCATCTAACTTTCACCTTTAATTGCATCGAAAACGTATCAGGCGTTTTTAAAAAAACTAAAAAATTGTTAGTATGGAAAAATGACTTTTCTCGATTTCGTCCATACAAAACGGCAATTTCATACTTTAACCCCTAATATTATCAAAGTAATTCGACTAAAACTACTTATAAAAGTAAAAAAAAAAGTAACAACCCATTTTCGCTCACTGCTGGCCTAGTGCGGGTTGGTGGACGGCGGGGGCGACGCTGTGGCAACATCACCCCGCCGTTGGATGTTTCTCAAGCCGTCCGAAGGCCTCCAACAGGGCTTAACGACTGTTATCTCATGACAACAGCCAGGACCGACGGCTTAACGTGCCCTCCGAAGCACGGAAGCGCTCAAGGTATGATGCCACAAACGGTCACCCATCCAATTAGTGACCGCTCCCATCGTTGCTTAACATTCGCGACAGAAACTGATCACGAAGAAGCATTGGGCTATGAGCGCTTACTTATAAAAGTAACAGCCTATAATCATCTCACTGCAGGGCTAAGGCCTCCATCATTGAGTTAAAGTTACCGCATCATTGATGAGTCCAGGCATGATCACCACCCGATCACCGTGATCGCAAACCCGAAAATTCGAAACTATTGTTGCTTGACCCCGGGGATCGAACCCCAAGGTCTTGGTCCGGTACACTAACGGGGCGATACAACAAACAAGAAATCAACGAGAATAATCTTTTTTTTTTTTCAAATTGGTAATTTATTTCACGTATTTGCCGTTTAATTTTTCTGTGATAAAAGTTTCACAATAATCTATACTAATATTAATAAAGCTGAAGAGTTTGTTTGTTACTTTGTTTGTTTGAACGCGCTAATCTCAGGAAGTACTGGCTCGAATTTGAAAATTATTTTTGTGTTGGATAGAGCATTTATCGAGGAAGGCTTTAGGCTAATAACATCACGCTGCGACCAATAGGAGTGAAGCATCAGTGAAAAATGTTGAAAAAATAATCGCAATCATAATAACAGAAATTGACGCGGATGAAGTCGAGGGGCAACAGCTAGTCTTCTCATAAATATAAATTTTAAACTTCAGAGCAGGTACTTCAACAAGAGTCAATAGTAGTTTATTGAATAACTTTGTGCAGCTCCTCAAGAATGAAATACTAAGTACTGACATTGCGAAGTCTGCAGCTTAAAATGGCAAGCTAAAATCTATGTAGGATTGTAACATGAATGAGTGAGGGTAAATGAGAGAGAATGCGAGCGAGTGAGACAGAAGATGGAATGAAAAGATGGCCATCCCGTTGATTAAGAAGAGACTGTACTGCTCTGTTATTAATTTCGCTAATAAAAACAATTGCAGTTTAATGAATCGAGTAAAATACAGTTAAATTCCATAATTAACTAACTCAATGACGAGCAATTAAGTTGTTTTAATGGTCTGGTAAAGAAAAAGTAATGAAATGAGTGCTTCAGTAAAGAAAAAGTATGTTTCAAATTCTCACTGTAGGTAATATTTCTGGTTTTTGACTTAACATCTAAAGTTCCTACAGTAATCGTAGATTTTTTACACAAATGTTAAAATTAGTAAAATCAGTTTTATTTCGTCAAATATGCCCCTGGAGGCGCTTTTACACGTCCCAATATTTTAGCCTACGACTGCTTCGGGACAAGGTTAGGCAAGAGCTAAGAAGAAGCAGCTCTAGTTAATTTTGCGAACTAGAATACTTAATACAATAACCATCACTAACTCAACTTAGTTCCCGTAAAACTAAAGCCGCGTACTCACTAAGGGAAATGCGCGAATCGTGTCCCGAAAGGCGTAGGGCAATTTCACGCGACGCGACGTTGCCACACTTCGCCCGACATGTACCGCGCGCGACGTCGCACAACTTGAAAATGAGTAAAGTCACTAACAACTATACTTACGTGGCCGGTGACAAGGTATCGTAAGGTATATAGTGGCTTAGAGCGATGTTCTGCGATGTAGCTTGTAGTTTTTGAATGCAGATGTCGGTCGACAAATGTCACCTAGTGAGCACGCCGCTTAATGCGACTTACACATAGCGTCACGTGGCTGACAATCGCCTGATTGCGCTGGCTAAATCCTCCCAAATTGAGTAGCCGCCCTCCGCGACCTCCGCCCTCGTTAGCTTCGAGGTGCGAGAGAGTATTTACTTTACGTGATCCGTATCTTTTGCTTTATCGGTTAACGCAGTGGTTCCTAAACTATTTAATTTCGTGACCCCCATGGCTAAGCTTAGTAACGCCTCAGACATGTTTGCTGATGTAGAAATTGATTGCTATCATTAATGTGATATGCAAAATAACGAACGGCGTTATAATACAAAGATTGAGAGCAGAATGGAATCCTGAATATGTAGATTAATGTAGAAATATAAGAATAGATGTAAGATGTTGAGAATCAGTGAAGTGATTATTCCCATTGCTCACTCTGTAAACTAACATAGATTATAAAGTTATTGTTACTGACCCCGTTTACTAACACTGTCTGTCACTGAGGTACTCACTTCTACGACACGTGAAGCCCGTTTATGCAAGATCTTTCTCTTTCAGATACTGTAAAACATTAATATGAGTGAGAGAGACAGTTGAGTCAGATATATGGACGTTGCATTTTGAACTAAGGCCTCTGTTTCTGCTTAGTGCCCCCAGGGGGTTAATTGCCGCCAGGTTAGGAACCTTGGGGCTAGAGTGAGTTATTATTTTCTGGCGGTGTTTAGTTAAGCTCTAATTGTGTTAGTTCATTTGCACGGACAATGCCTACCTAGGTAATATGTAGTTGGCTTGGCACCGCAAATAAGATAAACGAAAATTAAACGTAAAGAAACAGTGAAGAATGAAATGTTTGCATTTGTAGATCTTCTCCTTAGTGTATGACTATTATTGAAGAAAAATTCTGACACTAGACTAGGTGACAGAGTTTTCCAATCTGACACGACTTGTTTTACGATTTCAATAGTGTATCAGAAGCGTATTACTCGTACCAACTAAATGACAGATAATTTTCTAAATTATATTAATAAAATCCTACTTTCGGAGGGGAGGTATGTCTAGCGGTAGGTTTTATATGTACCTAGGCAAAAGGCCTGAGCATGATTTCATGTCAAGTTTATAACATAAGCCCTTAAAATTATGAAGGGAAAAGTTTATAACTAGTACAAGGTACGAGTAGGTACTCGTAATCTACCAAGACATTACATAATATTAAACTTTTTTTGGCACATAACATTGACGCTGACCAAAGATTGTGTCCTGCTTTGTGTTTAAATAACGTTTATTTTATTCTTAGATAAACTTGTACTTTAGTACTGATTAGTTATTATATTTTGCGTTTTATCTCATCTCTGCCGTACCCTACAAGAAATCCACAAAAGCGTCGAAATAAATGACGCGGAAACAAAAGGAGAGCTGGAGACAAAGATACGCTCGTCGTGTGATTAGCTGGGATGACACCGTTGAACACTACTGTTTCGCACTATTTGGTAAGGTTCACCAGTATAATCCACGATATTCTTGTTCAAAAATTAAAAAAAAACAGCTAAGATGTTATACATAGTGGTTAAATAACGTGGACTTCAATTGTCAGGAGGTTCAAAATGCACGGTTTTTTTAAAGATTTTTTTTATTTTTATTTGTCAGCTGTGGTACAGACTCAGATCATATAAAGAAATAGATATGAAATAAGGGCGTGGCGCGTGCGAATCCAATATGGGCAAACAGAACTATTGCACTCCGCAGCGAAATATTTAATGAAAACATCCATGTAACAATAATTGTATCGGCACAATATACATTGAAGGCTTGATACTAACTAGCTGTGTTGTGAGTACTATGCGACTGCGCAATGTATCAAGGTTTAATCGAAGCGTTCACTGCCTGGCGTGTGCGTCGCGACCACACTTTGTAGTGACACACTAATAATTTGCACACACCAAATGACGCATAGCCGCTGTGATTGGGTCCATGTTTGTGTGCGCACCAATGAGCGTTGTAAATTTATATAGTGTGGTCCTTATGCTTACAACAGTGTTATTGTTGCACACATGAATAATTCGGAGACACGGGTTCGCTAAGGATTTACGAGTAATGTCATATCTCCTTCTTTATAAGATCTGAGGGTACAGACAACAGCACGTCAACCTACCACAAAACGTAAAATTTTCTCAATTGATATTGATCTCTATATGTTGGACTTAAAGTTGAAAATCAATTCAATATACATACCTTTAACTTTTTATGAAGGTTGACCTGCCGTTTGTCTGTACATACGCGTCCTAAAATAACAGCCTGTAATAGATACATGTTTTCGCACTCGACTGTAAGCCTAAGAGCAGTGTGTAGTTTTTGATTATAAATCAAAGCATTAAAGTTATGCAGGTCTATTCTAAAAATGGAAACATAAAGAACGCTCATGTTAAAATTTACATATACTTCGATATTGATGTACGAGGCACAATCTGCATATATCTGTTTTGATACTAAAGTATGAATAAAAGACTTTTTTTTGTAACAATCACAAACAAAGGTGCGAGAAGAAACTCGACGTAAAGGGAATAAATCGTAGTTTTCTACATTGACCTGTGCGCAGGAAACGAACCTGGGATCGCAGAGGTGGCGTAGGTACTCTTGAATATCTTATCGACTCGATCACTCGACTCGATCATTTGACTCGACCATAAAGCTTGTAAGTCTTGTAACCCTTATTCACTTCAATTTTATCTACAATAGACTATAATTTGTTTCAAAATGCGATGTTTGTTTTTCATCGTGTTACCAACTTTGCACTTTGCGCTTTTTAAACCTGTAACGAAAAGTTAAGCTATAATGTTTGTTGTTAAAATTATGAGTGTATGAATCAATTAATTCAATGCAATATCAATCAAATCAACCAATGTAAGGGCAAAGGAGTGTAATATCGGTATGTTCGTATTGAATTTATTGTAATTGGTTTTATTCCGCTCCCGCTCTTCGCAGCTAATAAAATTCAATTTTGCCCGAAAGTAATTTTATTTTTTATTATATTATGGGCGTCACGTGGTGCTGGCACAAAAATAGAATAGAATCTAATAGAATTACCATTTGGAGTGAAAGGGGTATCGTCTGAAGATGTCGGGCGTCATCATTCCGCTATTGGACGAAATGCGAAAAACCCCATCTGACAAGCGTGGTGATAATGGAAAATCCTTATTTTGAGGATGACTAATGGAAATAAAACGTTGTCGCTTATTATGGGTCTCACAAGATGACAAAAGGTCTTATTTTTATGGAAAGAGCAATGCTTGGTATTTCCCTGCGTGATAGAATCAGAAATAAGGAAATCCGTAGAAGAACTAAGATAACCGATATCGCTTGGAAAATTGCGGAGCTTAACGGTCGGTACTAATAACCTATCTATCTTCAGTTTTAGCATACCGGAGATAGAAAACCACTTCTGTCTTTGTTTCTCTGGACGGAAAAAATAGAGATAGAAACTGTTTCCTATCTCCGAAATGTCAAAACTGGCGATAGATAGATATGTGGCCGTAAGTGACGGGGGATAGGACACGTCCTGGTAAGAAGAACCGATAGCCGTTGGTTCAATAATGGACTGATGTGGATTGTAAACTTATGATTCTGATGCTATTTTGAGGGTTACGTACCTCAAAAGGAAAAAAGGGACGCCTTTCAAAATCTGTTGGTTCGCCCGTCCGTTTGTCGATCTGTATATTAAGACAGCTTATGACACTTGTGTCACGTGGAGGAGTCGAAATTAAAACTATTATTATAATACTCAGGTCTATAAATCTTTGGAGTAGAGAATGAATAAACCAATCTACCGAAAAAAAAAGCTACGGCTGTTTCTGCCGAAATAAACGTACGTATATGTATTTCGACACTCTTTGGGAATAAAAATTTTCGTTGACCAGGTCAACGCAAAATACCGTTAACATTTTGTTGTACCTATGAAAGTAATACCGTTATAAACTACAGTTATAAGACAAAATCTGAAAACTATACATTCGTAATAAAATCACATAAAAAAATGCGAAGCTTGATTAAAATAATGTAACCGAAATTTGTACGGATCCCTCAGTGAGCGGGTCCGACTCGCTCTTGTCTGGATTTTAGTGAGTTATCAGTATTACAACTTGAAGAAATATGATGTCTCAGGCGGGACTTGAACCCGCATTAACATGCATACCGGGCGGAATTGAAATTAAGTTGCTAAATTATCGTATAAAAGTATTAAAGTGAGTGTTTTTATTTTATTTTAATGTATTATTTTATTTTTAATTTTTTTTAATGAATTGTTACTATCAATAATATGACTATATAATATGAATAACATGGCATAAATCTGAAATTTTCATCCATCTACATCTATACTATTATAATATGATAAAGAGGTAAGATTTGTATTTTTGTGTGTGTGTATGTTTGTAATGAATAAACTAAAAAAATAGTCCGCCGATTTCAAAAATTCTTTCACCATTGGAAAGCTACATTAACCCTGAGTGCCATAAGCTATACTTATTGCTACAAAAGATTAGGGATCCTAACTAAAATTTAACGGGTCCACCCGTGCGAAGCCGGGACGGGCCGCTAGTTCCATATAAGAATATTCTATAAAAACATATCTTACTGAGAATTCTCACAATTGTCCCGTCATATAATTCTCTTGAGGCGTATTTGCAGAAATAAAACTGATTAATACTGATTTCAGTTGATTGTTTTTCGTCCCTATACTGAGAATTTTGTATTAACATGATATATAGGTATTATATAATTGTATTTATAGAACATTATCGGACCCGACAGACGTTGTCCTGTCTTAACTATGAATTCATACTGATTACGAAATAGTTTAATAAAAAAAAAATGGTACCCATTGTTTATTATTATTATGCTTTATGATAATCAAAATCAAAATCAAAAATCAAAATCTTTATTCATAACTACAGGTAGTTTTTACAATTTGTGGGTCACTTCTTTTAAGTTTTTAAAAATAAAACCTGTATTAGAAGAGACCCTTCTCCTCACTTTACATTAAAATAGTTGTAGTTACATAGGTAGGTACATAATTATATACTATGTCCATGGTAGGTACTTAGAGATTAATAATGTATCAATTAGTAACAAAAGTACATGATATAAGTATTTTTATGTAGTAATTAGTAATAAAGTTAACATTCAAACAAATTTTGCAATAATATCTTATAATTAGTAAAATTGTGTAAAGACGTATAAAAACTTATTATTATTATTATTTCCTTTTCTAATGTTGCATATTTTTCTATATTTACTATTAATTTAGTATGTATTTATCGAAAACCATTCTCAGCTCAATCTGTATTAATATACAACAAAATAAACAGAATTTTAAACCTTTTTCCAATGACCTACTTCGCATGTAAGAAAAAAGTAACAACATGCTTGAAATTGCAAAGTTACGAAAATATAGAAAACCTACTAGCTAGACATTAATATAAAATAAACTTTAATATACATAATTATATATAAACAGTACCAACTGAAATCAGGCAATACACATAATTTAATATAACATAATAAATACATACTAAATTAATGGTAAATGTAGAAAAATATGCAACATTAGAAAAGGAAATAATAATAATAATAAGTTTTTATACGTTTTTACACAATTTTACTAATTATAAGATATTATTGCAAAATTTGTTGTAATGTTAAATTACTACATAGAAATACTTACAAATATCATGTACTTTTGTTACTAATTTATACATTATTAATCTCTAAGTACCTACCATGGACATAGTATATATTTATGTTTCTACCTATGTAACTACAACTATTTTAATGTACAGTGAAGAGAGGGGTCTCTTCTAATACAGGTTTTACTTTTAAAAACTTAAAAGAAGTGACCCACAAATTGTAAAAACTACCTGTAGTTATAAATAAAGATTTTGATTTTGATTTTTTGATTTTTGATTTATTATGTGTATTGCCTGATTTCAGTTGGTACTGTTTATATATGTATATTAAAGTTTATTTGATATTAATGTCTAGCTAGTAGGTTTTCTATATTTTCGTAACTTTGCAATTTCAACCATGTTGTTACTTTTTTCTTACATGCGAAGTAAGTCATTGGAAAAAGGTTACACAACATTCAACACAAAGGATAAACAACATTCTTTATTGTTTTTTTTTACTGGCGGGTATATAAATAGTTTTGTTGGTATTCCGACACGGTAACAGGCGACATATTACTGGTCATGTGCAAAATTCAGTATTTTTACCCCCTATTTAACGATATAAGTAGCATGCATTCTGTCTATGTTATGTCAAACACATTCACTAAAAGAGTTTAAATTGTCAAAAGCGATAAAGGTTACATTAAAAATAATTTAGTATGGTGATTAGGTTTTCTTAAATTTTCTTATTTTCTACGCAATTTTCCTAATTTAATCTTTCATAAGAACATTCTCCTAACACTAACAAACAAAACAAAAAAAGAATTAGCGAAATCGGTCCAGCCGTTCACGCGTGATTCGATGACCAAGGGAAATATGGATTCATTTTTATATATATAGATATATAGATAATATTATTTTCTACATGTTAACCTGATTTTGATCATCAAGTCAATGGTAGCTAAAAAGCCTGCAGATGTGAGTGTTTAAGTTGTAATTCCTCAATACGACAATTTCCAGTCTTACAACCGTCTTAATTGAAATAAATAAATGGTGGATAACTTAAAATTTTATTGTTTCAGTATATAAACTTGAAAATTTTTCTCTCAGGCGGGACTGGGACCCGCATCTCCTCGCGAGGAGACACTGCTGGACAAAGGCCTCTCCAAAGGGAGGATCTTGGCATTATCGCCACGCTTGGCAGTCGGGTTGGTAATCGCAGTTTGGCCAATGGCGGAGGAAAGACGTTGCTGCTCGTCTTCTGGCAGTACTTCTTTAGTCGGCTCTTACGACACCCATAGAAGAGAGGGGGTGGTGCTAATATTTTAACGTGACATCTACCTTATACTATTAGGTGATACTTATATTCGAATAATTATCAAAGTGTATAAATAAATGTGAATTTGAATAGCTTTTAAAACACATCACAATATTACGAGGCGTAACACAATAAACTTCAATAAAATCTGTAACACGTATTGAGACATGCTCCGATTTTGGTTTTTACTCGTATGTATTTACACATACGGTTCTAAGTCGTATTTGGTATGCAAAATGATTTAGGTATTATGGCGCCGGAAAGTGTAAATCCAGGATGAGACGGGCTACTAGATAAGGGGCAGTTTCATCGCGAAGACAGTTTCGTTTTATCGGTCGTTTTTAATAAATCATTGTATAAATAGATTTTTTTTTACATGTTGGGTAAGTATAGGTTTTAAACTTTCTTGTTTTACCATAACACTTAACACAACCTTGAGACTTACGAGTTGAAGCGAACCCTAAACCAATGAATCAACAGCGAATCCCATTTTAAGATACAACAACATATACTTGTGTTAACGTTTTTCAGTCCTATTTTAATCCCCGCTGCAAAAAAGGGTGTTTTAAGTTTGACGCTTATGTCTGTGTGTCAGTTAGGGCTTGCGTTCGAATATTCGAATATTCGAATTATTCGAATAGTAAGTCGTTTCGAATATTCGAATTTAGAAAACCGATTATTCGAATATTCGACGGCACTAATTTATACTTAAATTGTACAACGGTTTGTTTGTATTTATTTTGATACTTTTATTTTTAATTATAATAAGGACATTACAATAATAATGTGCACATCCTTTCTTTCCTATATAAGATCCTGTATGATCCTGCTACCCCTGAGTACCTTCGCTCCCGCTTCCAACTTTTGATCCCCGCTCTAGGCGCGATTGCATCACTACGATGTTAGAGTGTCCTAGAGCAAACACTAAGTTCTTTTTCAACTCCTTCTCTTCCCAAGCTGTGCGACTATGGAACAAACTCCCCAAGGCTATACAAAGCAGCCCTTCTATAACATCGTTCAAGATTCGTTTAAAAGAGCACTATTTATCTCAATCATTACAATGTATTTAGTTTATGTAGGTATATGTATGTGTTGTATGTATTTTATAAGTAGGTTTATCCTTTTTTTATATATAATTTAATTTGAAGTATATTAGAGTGTAGTTTAAGTAGGTATATTTATCATTATCTTATGCTAGTTTTTTATTTTTTTTTTGTAAATTTTCTTTTTATCTTCTAAATGCACATTACTGTGCCCGTTTAAATGCATTTCTTCCACACCAGTTAGGTTGGCTGGAAGAGATCTCTTAAAGAGATAAGCTCACCTTTGTAAACTGTTTTTACTGTAACAACCTTTATGTTTTTTTGTGCGCAATAAAGAATAATATTCTTTATTGCGCACAAAAAAATATATTATATATTACCTAGTCAGGTCATAAGTTCTGTCTCATGTGTAATATGAAATAATTTAGACATGTTTATTATTTATGTAACCATTTATATAGCAAAATGAACTTAATAAAACATAGATTTATATGGTAATAAAGTTCAAAATGACCCCGCGAATTTGAATACAGGCCTTCAATCTGCGCGGCCAGTCGTCTATCGCAGCACGAACGAGGTCCATGTCAATATAGGCGGAGGCCTTAATCAAGGATGCCTTGAGTGACTCCAAATCAGGATGAGGCTTTGAGCAGGCCTTTTCCTCCAAGTGTTGCCATATCTTGTAATCTAACGGACTCAAAACTGGACTGGAGGAGGGCCAGTCTTTGTGCCGGATGAAGTCGATTTCACGCGCCGCCAGCCAGTCTTGTGTGCTTTTCGCTCTATGAGCTGGCGCAGAATCTTGTTGGAATACCCAGTGCCTGTTATTAAACATTGTATGAGAAACAGGTTCCACAAGGTTCTTTAGGACTGTATTTTGATACACAACTGCATTCGTTTTTACGCCTTTCTCACAAAAATGTACCTCAATTAAGCCCCAATAAGAGTGGGAGTCTCTTTCCAAACCATGAGCGAGGATGGAAAATGACCTCGTTGGACACGCGGAATACGGTTGCACGCTTCTTCACTGCTGTGTGCGTACACCTTATCATTTTGTTTGTTGTAGCTCTCTTCCACGGTGAAAATTTTTTCATCCGAAAAAAGAATTTCCCGATGCTTTTTTCCCGCGTACCGCTTTAACAAAGCACGGCATCTCTTCAGTCTCAGGTCCATTAAACGAGCGTCCAAACGATTTCCTGTTTTTCTTCGATATGTTCTAAGCCTTAAGTCTTCATTTAACACCCTTTTCACCGTGGTCCTGCTTAACACATCTGAAGGGCCAACAGTTTTTGCTTACGTATGGGATTTCTTTGAATTTGCGCCTTCACAGCTTTTATCACTGCTGGAGTCATAACAGAGCGAGGGCGACCACTTCTTGACCTTACATCTACACTACAGTCTTCATTGTATCGTTTTATGGTACGATAAACGAATCTTTTGGTTATATTCAAATTTTTCAGTAAGTCGAAAATCTGAATTGGCGCGTAACCGCAACGATGCAACGCAATAACCGCGACACGGTCTTCATGAAGTGTCCACTCCATATTTAAAAATGAGGAAAATTCTAAAAAGTACACATTTTTATTTTCATGAAAAATTCGAAATTCGAATTCAATAAACTTTTTTGTGGCCAGCATTCTAAATTCAAAACTTTTTATTGTGTGACAGAACTTATGACCTGACTATATTATGTTGATTATAAAGAAGGCATAAGAAGGCATATTATTATGATTAAAACATTGTTTCAAGTATTTCACGTTTTTTTTTCACTATTCGAATATTATTCGAATTATTCGAATAATGTCTCCAAAATATTCGAATATTCGAATATTAAACATTTTCGAATATTTGCAAGCCCTAGTGTCAGTCCGTCTGTGGTATCCTCTTGAACGGTCGGACGTTGCGTTTTTCATAGCTAAAAATTAAGGATTAGGGCACTTGTTTTTTATGTTTTTAATCGCTATCAGCTCATGAATTCCGAATCTATTAATTAGTACGTGTGTTAAATGTTGCTGAGTCTTCATGTACAGTGGTTTCCCGATCAGACTACAAAATTATCCTTGTCTTGTTAATGGAACTCTACCTTATCCATAGCCGGCCATATCGGCTCGGGATAAGCCGTGTTCGGTCGGTGTCCCTCCGAACTAACATATTACGTGCCTGCGATCACTTCGTAGCTCTAAGGAATCATCCACACGTGATAGATGGGTGGTGAACTAGAAGAGTTTTTCCTTTTGCACCCAATGTAGACATCAGGAAATACTAAAGGGTTTGTTTTAGACTTTTCGAGTGTTCTAGAAGAAGCGTAAGTGCGCGAAAAATCATATACCTACTGGTAAAATGGTAGCTATGATAAACTTAAAAGAAAAAGTTTTCAAAGATAATACAATATTACAGCACAGTGTGATGGCTACTTCAAAAAACAAATCAATCACATAGTGTTTCACAAAGGAGATGTCCCATAATAGGCCCAGACATAGTACACCATTTTCAAAAATCAAGAACGAAGCCATTTTAAAAGAATTGGATAGTAACAAAATCTTGTAGGTGTATTGGTCTATCTTTTGGTGGGTTGTACTGGATCTGGGCCTGGCCTCCATACAATTTGGGACATCTCCTTTCATCGAATTTTTTTAGCCGCTCTTCGGGCTCAATCAAATAGCAAACATAAAAAACCTTTCGTTTTACCATAAATGGTTATCAAACAAATAAAAAACACTTTAAGGTTACCACTACTTATTTTTTGAAATGGCCGTTCTCAAACGTCAATTAACAGCAGCCAGCGTGATAAATAGTTTCCATGATAATTCGCTGGCGATCAATCACGAAGACCATAGACGCTGTGCCACACCTTTTAAACAATAAGCGGATTTTCCGCTGAAATCATTTATTAAAAATTAAGTATCCTCGTCATATTATTTTGAGGATACCTAATTAGAGAACTAGGAGTATTTTTTTTCACTATGCATAGAGAGTTTGATCCGCGAGTTCCGCGACATACGAGTACCATTTCTTTATAATTATATCTCAGTAAACAACAACACATAGAGAAGCAAATAAATGTTAGATATTGAATTAAATTATTGAAATATAATTATATAATCATATCAATGCAGGGAAAAGGCCTCCATCATTGGATTCAAGTTACCACAGCAATAAGTGTACAGGCAAAATCGCCAGGCTTGTCAAATGCGGGCTAGTGTTAGTTTTGGGGTGATGGGATCTACCTCCTAGTGCCCACCTTGGGCAACGGCATCTTTGGTTTTCTAACCAATGATGACGGCTAATAGATCCCTCAGCGGTGGTAGGCTTCGTAAGAGGCCGCCTGAATGCTACCACCCTCCTGCCGGAGTCCAGCGCCAAACAGTTTTCTGTATTCCGCTGGTATGTGGGAGAACCAGTGCCACTTTCTGAGTAAGCTCGCTCCAACTTAGGCTTCTTCTTAACAGTAGAGTTTAGTATGTAGTCAAGAGCAAGCCCATTGATTATAAAAAATAAAAATATGATCCTGATCCCGGGCAATGTCAAAAATTTTAATCCGGGACCCTAAAGTCTTTTAATTCTATTGCCATTTATTTAATTTTCTTTGCTCAATTATATAATAAGCGATGTGTGATTTGTGTATATTAAAATTATGAATAATTAATTGAGGGTAGAAAAGGGTATGCGAAATTCGTAGAACGATATTTGATTCTTATTTGCTGAATCCAAACAAGAACAAAATATTACATGCTCTAATGAACTATAAATGTTCAAGTGCCTTAAACCCATTGATTGAACTATGACAAGATCAATCCCAAATTATTTAATAGAATGTCATCAAAATATCGGTCGCTGTACCCTGAGGATAAATCCTTGTCAAACTGCGGTAGCACGGTTCCCGGGACGCATTATAATTGGGTTGAGTCGTTTGCCCCTTGATTAGTACAGTGAGAACAGCCAGCCCCTTCTGAGATTGGCTACTATAATAGTTTTATTAATGGAAAAATATTTTTGTTTTCCACCCTATCATTACATGATTTTTTAAGAAAAAGAGAAATAAGAAAATATATGTGTTATCAGGGAGGACTGGGGCCTCAACTAGGAAATTCCTGTATTTCTGGACTCCAGGACCTTATCTAAAACCTAGTGTTACAAAGGGCTAATAGAGAATAGATTTATGTGTGTGTGTGTGCACGTGTGTGGTTAGGTGCGATACAATTGCGAAATACTTAGATTATGTTTATTTTTTTTATTCGAAACTTTGTTGCCCAACCCGGGGATCGAACCCGGTACCCCGAGATCTTGGCCCGTTATTTAAACCACTAGACCAGCGGAGCATATATGGGTAAAACGCTACGCGATAATGGGTAGAACCAATCATTTTAGAGGTCTACTGTATGTCTAGCTGTAGACTGTTTTAATCAAAAACTAACCTTGCGCATATGACATTAGGTTGAATGCAAGTAAGTTGAAACAGTTCAATGGGGGCTATCGCTAGTGAATTTGCCACTAGAGGCGCTAGTGTCGCGTGAGGTCCAATATCATTCACTTTGTACTGGTTTTAGCGGAATTTGTTGCATAAATTATAATTTCTTTAATTTACCTGCTGGAAAGTGATCTCCTTCGTAAAATATCGCAAATATGGATTATTTGGCGATAAATGTAAACGCTTTAATCCCTCGATCGTGAGTTATTCCAGACACAATTGAAATCAATTGTTATCGCGACAACCGGTTGTCTCATGGGGGTTGAGGGATTAAAAGCGGAATTAAGAAAAAGCGCAAAAATAGGCGGCCTAAAGAGCAACTATTTCAAAAGTTAGTTTGTTGATATCAAGATAGTTATTTATAAACAATATAACCTTAATTATATTCAAGATATAACGCTTTGTTTCGGCGCCAATCGCCTTTAACAGTTATACCTCCGGACCTCAGTCTACAGTGGCGCCAACTGGTGAGCAAAGAAACGGTAGTCCCCATTGGTGAAGACGTTTTTCAGTCGCTAGCTTTGTATGTAATTTTTTATATTGTATCTAATAAAAATTGCAAAAGACAGTTCAAAGATTGCATTGATTGATTTATTTTGTAAATATTGCATGATCTTCACGCACACATACACATACATAGTGTAGGCTTTAAAATTCAACCTACGAGCTGTAACAACTAAAGTTTTATGGAAGAGCAGTACTTACCTCCTTGCACCGGCTTTAATCTAATATATAAAATTCTCGTGTCACAGTTTTCGTTGCCATACTCCTCCGAAACGGCTTGACCGATTTTGATGAAATTTTTTGTGCTTATCCGGTATCTATGAGAATCGGCCAACATCTATTTTTCTTCCCCCTAAATGTTAGGGGTAGTCCACTCCTAAATTTTATTTTTATTTTTTAGACAAAATTTTTAATTTCTATTTTTTTATGATACAATACAAAAATACATACAATCCTAAATTTTTACCCTTTTATCACCAACCCCTATTTTTTAATAGCCATTTTAGTAATTTAATCATTTTTCATCCCGCTCGATAACTGATCAATTATCGACTTTTTTGTAAGGGTAGGGTAGGGGTAGGGTAGGTTAGGGGTAGGGTAGGTTAGGGGTAGGGTAGGGGTAGGGTAGGGGTAGGATATGGGTAGGGTAGGGGTAGGGTAGGGGTAGGGTAGGGGTAGGGTAGGGGTAGGGTAGGGGTAGGGTAGGGGTAGGGTAGGGGTAGGGTAGGGGTAGGGTAGTAAAATATTAAAATTTTATTAAATATATACAACCCTAAATTTTTACCCTTTTACCACCAACCCCTATTTTTTGTTAGCCATTTTAGTAATTTAATCATTTTTATGGCAAAACAACGTTTGCCGGGTCAGCTAGTTATTCAATAAAAAAGGGGATAATGGTCACTAGTAGGTAGTAGGTAGGTTAATAAAACTTGTTGAAGACAATAATTTTTTTTATGAGTATGCTATTCTGTTTTGCCTGTGGTCAAGTCGAGTTGATCAGATGATGTTTAACTTTAGGTACGTATTAAATTTAATATTCAATTGCTATTATTTTATCATAATTGGAAGTTCAATGTTGGGACGAACATACTTTGTTATGCTTTCAAAGTTTAGTTTGCTGGGTTTTGCTCGCGCCTTGCGCTAAGAGTTTTGGATTTGTAGTTTTTTAACAATAGATATATATTCAGTGTTGCATGTTTCATGGAATGCTTGTATAAGTACGTACGTAGTTATCATAATAGACAAAAGTGATCAATGTATAAAGCTAGCACAAAAATAAAATAGCACCACCTCTTCTTTTCCAATGGATGGAGTAGGAGACTTCCAAAGGAATAGTTTCCGCCAGAAGATGGACGGGTAACATAATTTTTTTTGTGCTTGGACAAATAATCATTTGTAGGTAGATTTTAACTTATCTAAAAACAGCTAATACCACAGTCCAAAATACCACATGAAAATTTTAAAATTTGGTATTCGTTTTGAATAGTAAATTTATTACGACAAAAACAAATATAATTGGTATTAGTTTTTGGTATTGGAAAGGAATAGATCGTAGATATTTTATATGAATCTAATACCTTCCCCACGGAGTGAGTGCATCGCTGTCTGCAGTCAGCCTGTGACCATGGTCGGTGCAACCCGATAATAAGGTATGATCGCGTTTAATTTCCCGTTAACATTTAAATAATTATGAAACGCGAAAGTTTTTTTTATAAAGAATGGGCTTGCTCTTGACTACATACTTAACTTTACTTAAGAAGAAGACTAAGATGGAGCGAGCTTTCCCAGAAGTACTGGTTCTCCCACACCCCAGCGGAACACAGAAAACTGTTTGGCGCTGGACTTCGGCAGCAGGCGGCCTCTTACGAAGCCTACCACCGCAGAGGGAACTGTTAGCCGTCATTATTGGTTAGAAAACCAAAGATGCCGTTGCCCAGGGTGGACCACTAGGAGGTAGATCCCACCACCCCAAAAGTTTAAAAGTAGTTAAAGAAAAAACTTATCAATTTTTGTATGAATATCACCTCTCCGTTACAAACTGAAAGATTGTAAAGGAATTAGTTGGAATAATATTACTAAAATCAAGTGGAGTGAACGAATGAGGTCGGGTGGATAGCGTGGGGGGTAATGAACAGAACTTCCGTGTAATAAGGGAGCACTCTAACTAACGGAGCGGCGAGAGTAAACAGTTTAACTGAGAGTGTACTCGAGGCTTTTATTAAGAGAATCACGGTGGAGCAACATCAAATATACGGGGTGTTTCTTTTGATAACTATTAACAAACTTGCGCGTTGTTCTGACTGTTTAAATGAAGTAGAAGACATAACATAGAAATGAAGTAACGGCTTATAATAATCCCACTGCAGGGCAAAGGCCTTCATCAATTATTTCAAGTTGCCATGGCAATGTGAAGCCCGTTGGTCTAGTAGTTTAAGTACCGGGCCAAGATCTCGGGGTCCCGGGTTCGAATCCCGGGTCGGGCAACAAAAAGTATCGAACTTTCGAACATTGCTCGGGTTTGTGATCACCAAATCGCATTTGGCAAGCGTGGTGATTATGCCAGCACCCATCATTGCTGCGGTAACTTGAATTCAATGATGGAGGCCTTTTCCCTGCAGTGGGATGATTATAGGCTGTTACTTTATAGCAATGATGGGTAATGTTAACCAATTTTTCTCTCAAGTTTTTTCATTTTATTTACCATCTATTGGGAATTTGCAACCACGCGTTTTTTACCTGCAAATAAAAGGCAAAGGAATTTATTGATCCCAATAAATTCCATCCTATTCCAATGCCACCCGAGAATGGAGGGATGTCGCGTTTTACACACAGCCTATTAACATCAGTATGATCAGTTTCCTTTTTTGACCAGGACGTGTCTTTAAGGATAATCTGGCGTTTCTATCCGCCTATTGTCAGCTTCTGGCATTTTTTTACGACTTGCAACAGAAGCCAGCACCGAAGGCTTAACTTTTTTTTTTTTTCAAATATATGTGGAGAACATCACATAAATTGTTCTGAATAAACGAAGGTACCGCAAACACCCAGACTCTAGAAAGTATAGAAAACACTTTTACTCTACATTGAACTACTACCGTCCAGAAATCGAACCCGGGAACTCCGAGCAGGCGACACCTTGAAAACCGGTGTGTGCGCCACTCCGCCACGGCGCGGCGGTCTTCGTTTAGACCGAAGACAGTCAGAAAAAAACGATTCTAGAATTAACCCGACCAGGAAAAGAACCATTGCGTAGTAAGCGGACCACCGTAATGCTGGGTGTTCTGATGATGCTACAATTTCTGTGGTTAAGTACCTACCTACAAATTAGTGTTTTTGAATTGCGTTTTTCAGTATTGGAAGCATAATTCTCCCTTTTCGTCGTTTTAGTATTTTATGAAAAAAGTATTACGTATTTGTTTTGTTTATGCTAAAATTCTTTTTTTTTTAACTTAGACTGATGTTATTATAAAATTAAATAAGGTCTACATTCAGAAAGGGCAAGCCAAAAATATCGAGCCACAAAGAATATATCCAGGTCAATCTACTTGGTAAAATGTTATCTAATCATAAAATGGACATACTTAAAATACATAGATATCGCCACGCCTTAATATTATTTTTTCACAAGATCCTTTTTTTTTAAACCTTAAAACTCTTTCAACAGACATTTTTATCAAACTTTCTAACTTTGAACTGCATGTACAGTTCCTCTCTGTAAATATGGAGTGTAAATACTACATTAATAATGGGGAATTGACAAACCCCTCTTTTTTCGACTTCAATTAAGAATGTGACTGTCCTTTAAAAGAACTTTTACCTGGACTCAGTACTTCGATGTGTTTTTTATTCAATATACTTCAGTACGAGCAAGTTTTGCGAGTTGTTCTGTCTGTTGTGTTTGTGCTGTCAAGGGTCGGGATACGGATGTTTCCTATCTAGGTGAGCTTTTCAGCGACTTCGACCTTTTATCGTGTTGGGTCAAATTGAGCAGAAACATCTATGTGACAGTAAGAAAACTATTTTAACTCAATATGAGTTGAGTAATTTTACATCTGAGAATATCGGTCTGCAGTTAACGGTGGGATACGCGAAATATGTCAAGAGAATTCACCATCGATACGCTAAGAAGAAAAACAAGATAAATGTTGTTTAATAAATTAATAATTAAATGTGGACAACATCTATAAACAATATCTGGCTCCAAAGTGACGCAAAAATCACTAAGTAACTAATTTAAAGCACAAAACAAATTTTATGAAAATCAGAAAAAAACTAAGTTACTATAATAAACGCTAAAACACGAGAAAATGTAGTTTTTTTTTTTACTTTGACCCGCTCGGTAATCAAAGTCAAGATCGCGGAGCAGGCGAGACCCTTGAATCCGGTGTGTACACTCCACCATGGAGGTTGTTGCGGAGGTGTTATATTTCAAAAGAAGATGATATTTGTATTCCAGCGCAAGATAAGACCTTAGTGGCTGGCAACAGACAACTTATAGACATGTAGATTTTCGTTTGTGTAGCAATATAACGAAAACGAAATGTCAATTGGTTTCCAATCTCGGCGGCGTGCTAAATAAATAGCAGTTTTTAAAATATTCTCGCTCTGCTTTGAACCGTCTGTGCTTGTGCTAAGATATAAAATCATGAAAAAATTTAATTTCTGCATACTCTCCTTAGATGTGGTTTCTTACAAATCCCAATAATGTTCAGATGTCCTCAAAAAAAATTAATAGACTCAGGCGTTACTTTGCGGAAATCCATAACTAATTATGGATTTAGAAAATTATTTTGCTAATGATTTCCGCTTGTTAATATACCGGCCTAGATACCTTCACCACACTACCCGCACTAACACTGATTGAGCAAGCACTATTTCATGCAGGAAAACCGCCCGCCCTCCCTCAAAAATGCATGCAGTACAGTTAATGCAATTATTAGTACCCAACACCAATATAATAAAAACCTCGACGCGTTTCGCCACTTCACGTGGCATCCTCAGGAGATGTTGTCGTCTTCGCTGCGCACCGACGACTAAGCTGTGAAAACTGGCGAACAGGCCTTTTATAGAAACCTGTTGTCGTAGTGGGGAGTTTCTATAAAAGGCCTGTTCGCCAGTTTTCACAGCTTAGTCGTCGGTGCGCTAATTTTCTAAATCCATAATCAGATGTCCTCAGCTTCAAGCTTTAACTAGTTTATACTATCTTGGGTACAAGAGCAGTCTGTTTGGTGATTCGATAACACCTGCCAATCCCGGGAATGAAACCAGGAATTTCCCGGGTCCCTACTGAATATTAATATTGACAAGCCACCCTGTATATCACACACCCGTGTTCCACAAGCTTGTCAGGCCTTACCCTTGTGAATAACTTAACTCATACATTGCCCTCTTACCCTTTGCCTGTTTCCATTGTTAGAAGACGTTCCGGATGTTTGACGGGTGCGAACATATTAAAAATATATATAACAGAGATGATGGTATGTATATGTCGCAGGGAATGAGAATATCGGGGATTTCACGAAATCCCGGTAAATGTAGAATATTTTTGTTTATTACGTCTTTTTACTAAAATTAACTAGTGATATGACAAAATACTAATATAAAGTCAGAGATATGTCGTTTCACTAAACTAAATGCTTCCTTAACTAGCATGCTTCAATTTAATACTAACTGTGCCTAAAATATGTAATTGCTATAACTGTTTACAGCAATCACTTAATACTATAATTTACGACAAACACATCGAGATTGCTGGCATGTTAGCTGTCAAGTAGAATAGAAAGACAAGTTTTGTCATAATTTTAATAGCAGCTACTGCAGAAATCCTAATAATGAACAGTGTAGACAGTATTGCTTTTACGTCAAACCACGCAAATCTACATTGAATAAAATTTAACAACTACCTTTGTGGAATGACTTTCATACTTGCCAGCCCCGAGGTACCAGTAGGATTTACGGATAAAACAAAGTATAAAAAAAAAATGTGTTTCCATTTTTGAATTTGGAAAATTATTTTGCTAATGATTTCCGCTTGCTAACACCGACCTAGGTACCTTCACCACACTACCCGAACTAACACTAATTGAGCAAGCACTATTTTATGCAGGAAAACCGCCCGCCCTCCCTCAAAAATGCATGCAGTACAGTTAATGCAATGATTAGTACCCAACACCAATATAAGAAAAACCTCGACGCGTTTCGCCACTTCACGTAGCATCCTCAGGAGATGTTGTCGCCTTCGCTGCGCAACGCAATAGTGCATGAAACAGTGCTTGCTCAATCAGTGTTAGTGCGGGTAGTGTGGCGAAGGTACCTAGGCCGGTGTTAACTAGCGGAAATCATTAGCTAAATAATTTTTAAAATCCATATTTAGTTATGGATTTCCGCAAAGTAACGCCAAAGTCTATTTTTTTTTAATGTGTTACCGTTAAATCTAGGTCTGCTTGTTTGTGGTACCTTCGCTGTGTCTGATTTTTTTTTCCGTTTATTGGTTTATCAACTGTGGTTACAATAATTATTATCTAGCGGTACATAATATTATAGGGTTTAAATAAATTGTACTACAGGTTTACAGATAATCACAGCTTGCGTTGTAATACACACAAGTTAACAGATTTAAACTAGAATTACACTGATAATGAAAATTTGAGCTATAACCTAGGTAAAATTAGAAAAAAAAGACGTGTGGCACTCGGAGACTGCCGCGGTAAAACTATTGCATAGCATTTTTTATCAACTTATGCAAAAAACTAAAAAGTATCACCGCTGTGCCGGTCGGAGTGGGGGTGTTAGGTTATTTTCGTTACGGAATTTCTGGATTCGGTCTCCACGCTCAAGGCCCACGATAGAATCTATGCAATAGCTTAATTTTATAATTTTATGTTTTTTCTAATTTTGACTTCTATAATCAAATTTTTCTGTTATTTTGGCAGATATGGTTACCATAGGCAACCATACTGTCAAAATCCTTATTTTCTTCTAAATTCTTTTAAAATTCGGAAATTCAAAATCGTTCGATCGAGCCTCGCCCCGAGTGTTAGGTTAGGTTATTTTCGTTACGGAATTTCTGAATTCGGTCTCCACGTTCAAGGCCCGCGATAGAAGCTATGCAATAGCTTAAAATTGCTTATATGTTTAATTATTAGAAACACTTTTACGAAATTGGCGGATGGAGTCAAAGTGAGCATCCAAGTGGCCACTAAGTTTGTTATATACGAAGTTTACAGAGACGTGGAACGGGTGACGGACGACACACCCAAGACCGTTCTGACCAAGACGATTTTCACAAAATATAGTTTAATAGTTACTTCCTTTGGGATAAGAACAATGTATGTGATTGTATCTACATTTATTTGTTTAAAAACCAATCTGTTGTAATTCTCGTATCAGACCGCACGATTTTTATCAGCACTAAATTTGTTAAGTGGAAACAGTTTTTCTGTCGTCGAGTCATGAATTGGCAACGACATTTGAGCAATCTACGCCGGTAAATTATTCTGGGTGCTTTTGTTTGGGTAAATGTTTTTGATTTGACTAAAACGGTATGTACTTCTTTTATAAAACACTGTTGTCGCTCGCCTCTGGGATAGCAAGATAATATATTTGTGTTTTTTTTTATCTGAACACTGGATGTCTGTTGACATATTTGTAAGTTCGAAGTTATTATTAAACTAGAGGACCCCGCAAATTTTGTATCGCCTCAGAATAGTATTTGACAATGACGTCTTAAATCCATTGTCATCAATGGTGTGTTTGGAAAAAATACATTTTCTTATTTTTTTTAACGTTTACTGTCCATCCTTTTTGATACTTATTATCCTTTTTTTTATATTTATAGATAGTTAGTTTTGCTATCAATTTATTTATAACAATATGAATTAGTACAGGCTACCCTCAATTCAATTTAATTTAATATGTATTACCTACTTGTGAGTTACCTACTTAATGTTTTCATGCCTAGTTAGTCATTTTTGTTTATTTAAAACATTTTTTTCAATGTTGATAAGGTCACATTGAAATCGTATCTTCGTTGCTTACTACAAACTTGCTGTTGCCCGCGACTTCGTTGCCGTCAATTTCTGTTATTATGATCGCGATTAGTTTTGCAAGATTTTTCACTGATGCTTCGCTCTGGTCGCAGCGTGATGTAATAGAACCTAAAGCCTTCCTCGATAAATAAACTATCCAACACAAAAATATTTTTTCAATTCGAACCAGTACTTCCTGAGATTAGCGCGTTCAAACAAACAAACAAACAAACTCTTCAGCTTTATAATATTAGTATCGATACCTATAGGTTTAAAATCTGACATGACAATAGACATTCACTTCAATTACTTAGTCAGCGTTGTCAAACTTAAAAACACCATTAAAGGTAATTGCGACATCAATCCAACAATTTAAGGAAGTTCGCGATCAACAGGTTGGCGCGGGACACCTGTTAGAGGAGTCAATACGGGGTGGAAGTTGATAGCTTCAGCCGACAATAATAGAGGAGGGTTTTAAATATGTTTAGTTTTTAAAAATAGTAGCTTTTTGCCTGCAAAACTGCCTGCGTGTGCTACATATAGCACGGGCGGAAACCTGTTTAATAATATAAATTTGCATCGCACAGCTGATAACCCCTATCGTTTTTAAAGATCTAATCAATCTTTGTAACAAATTTCATTAAAGTCGGTTTTGTAGTTTAGGCGTGAAAACAGACAGACAGACACCGCAACTATCAACCATGTTTTTTTATATGTATGACCACGCATTACTTTTTAGGAATTTCTCTTTGGAATGGACTTGAACCTACAATCTTTCGCTGAGTCTAAGTTCCACTAGGAAATATAAATATTAAAATAGCTGTGCGTCACGGATGTTTACCCTTTAAACACTGATGATCTGGAATATATACATATATGTTTTTATTATTTTTAATAACAATTATTACACACTAGTTGTGCCCGCAACTTCCTATACGTGGATTTTTGAATTCAAAACTGTGTATTAAAAATATCTCACGGGAACCGTACCTTTTGCCCAGGATAAAAAGTAGCATATATGTTATTCCAGCCAATAAACTAACACCGTGCCAAATTTCATTCAGATCCGTTGGATCGTTTTAGCGTGGAAGAGTAACAAACACCCATACATTCTTACAAACTTTCGCGTTTATAATATTAATAGGATTAAGTATTATGTATCCAACTCTTATATCTTAATACCTATCTCTATCTGTATTAATTTTATTACTCCACTTGTGTCATTGTAAATAGATTACCTAATCACCTACTTGCGTACTGTGTGACGACCATTTGGATCAACGGTAGTTAACGCTGCTTCTGAGCCATGGGTCGCGGGTTCGATCCCCGCACAGTACAAATATTTGTGTGCATGAACATGTCTGTTTGTACTGGTCTGGGTGTTTTCTATGTATTATAAGTATGTATTTACAAAAAAAAAAAAGTATATAAGTAAGTTTATCGGTTGTCTAGTACCCCATACGACAGGGTACTTAATAGTACCTTAATCTGGGACTAGATGGCTCTGTGTGGCCCAGTGTGGCATGTCTTAAATATATTTATTACTTAGTATTGATTCGCGGAGTGGGCCTGGTGACCTGTATTAGCAGATTTTTTCTTCTTAAAAATCTATCATAGTCGCCATCTCTCACAATGCTGATTAGTAAGTTAAATTAATTAAATAGGATAGTAGGTACTTAACCTACTTTCTAATTGTGTTTAAAAATTCAGAAGATATGATTGGGTTACCTAGTATTATCTTCAAGTCCCAAGACGGTAGCAACATTTAATGGATCTGTTATCTGTATCGTAAACTGATCGGAGTATACAGAGGACTCCCCAAGGGAAGGTTCTGTTGGCGGGAAACCTGCCTAAGGCTTTTGGTTCATTTTCTTCCATACAAACCTTCCACTGATCATAAAAAAAATAACAAAAAAAGACTTATCCAACTTTGTGCGGTCAATCAGTGATTCTGGCTGGTGTAAATTGAAAAAAAAAAGCCTTTACCATTTGTAAAGGATATAAATTGTATGTTAAAGTTACTCGTATATTGATGAAAAGGGTGTAATAATTTGTTATCTAATATATAAAATTCTCGTGTCACGGTGTTCGAACTTGAACTCCTCCGAAACGGCTTGACCGATTTTGATGAATTTTTTGTGCTTATCCGGTATCTATGAGAATCGGCCAACATCTATAATGTTAGGGGTAGTCCACCCCTAAATTTTATTTTTTATTTTTTAGACAAAATTTTTAATTTCTATTTTTTTATGATACAACATACAAAAATACATACAATCCTAAATTTTTACCCTTTTATCACCAACCCCTATTTTTTAATAGCCATTTTAGTAATTTAATCATTTTTCATCCCGCTCGATAACTTTTTTGTAAGGGTAGGGTAGGGGTAGGGAAGGGTTTATGGTAGGGGTGGGGGTAGGGTAGGGGTAGGGTATGTGTAGGGTAGGGTAGGGGTAGGGTAGGTTAGGGGTAGGTTAGGGGTAGGGTAGGGGTAGGGTAGGGGTAGGGTAGGGGTAGGGTAGGATAGGGGTAGGTTAGGGGTAGGGTAGGGTAGGGGTAGGGTAGGGGTAGGGTATGGGTAGGGGTAGGGTAGGGGTAGGGGTAGGTAGAGGGGTAGGGTAGTAAAATATTAAAATTTTATAGAATATATACAACCCTAAATTTTTACTCTTTTACCACCAACCCCTATTTTTTGTTAGCCATTTTAGTAATTTAATCATTTTTATGGCAAAACAACGTTTGCCGGGTCAGCTAGTTTATTATATAAATGTGGCATTAAATTTGTCATAGCCAGCTGGCATTTCTAAAGAGGCTGACAAAATAAGTTTCTTCTGCTGCTTTTTTCAGCACTTGCCTACATCTGTCTTAAAGTGGTGGTAGGTTAAAATATTATTAGGACGTGTAAATCGCCTCTGTAGCTTATGTAGAGAAAGAAAAATTGATTTTTACTACCTTAGGTGGAGTAAGAAAAACACCATTCACTCTTCAACAATTACTTAGTGTAATCTCCACCAACAAGCTGCGTTTCACAATCTTAGTCTTAGCCTAACAAAACTAAAACCCTCTTAAATATTATAATAGTTGGGGCACGTTCGAACAGATCTGTAGTCTTAATTGACCCCCCTTAGAATGCTCCTCCCGCCGAACGATATTGTACGACCAGTGTTGCCATTTGACAAAGTCGCGATAGGAAATCGACTAATATATTACGTAAAAAATCGCAAACCTTAGAGTAGAATAGAACTAAAAATAATGTATATTTGTAACGACATATTCTATTAATATAAACTACTTTGAAGACGCAACGCCCCGTTGGTCTAGTGGTTTAAATACCGGGCCAAGATCTCAGGGTCCCAGGTTCGAATCCCGGGTCGGGCAACAAAAAAGTTTCGAATTTTCGAAAGTTGCTCGGGTTTGTGATCACCAACCTGCATTTGGCAAGCGTGGTGATTATGCCAGTACACCCATCATTGCTGTGGTAACTTGAATTCAATGATGGAGGCCTTTTCCCTGCAGTGGGATGAATATAGGCTGTTACTTTTTTTTACTTTGAAAAATGTCATTACAGTCTTAGAGAAACCACTCATTATTGAGTCGTTTCAAACAAGCAAACAATTACAACCCGCCTTGTACAACCCTCTGGACGTGGGTGCCCTCCATGCGTTGTCTGCGGTGAACCAGGCTACACATCATTAATGCTTTTGTTTGTGTTCGCGGCCCAATTATAATGTGGCGAGCAACAGGTCTGCCGACATCTTTCACAGCCCCGTTATGAGCCTACATACCTACCTACTAAAAGATAAGTTCTTGACATAATTAACGGCCGGTCCCAATCCCAATAATCTATCTATCTTCAGTTTTGGCATATCGGATATAGATAATAACTTCTGTCTTTGTTTCTCTGGACGGCAAAATCAGAGACAGAAGATGTTTTCTGTCTCAGATATACCAAAACTGAAGATAGATAGATTATTGGGACCGGTAGTAAGTTTTTTCAGGGGTTTAAATACTGGTCAAAGATGTTGGGGTTTCGGCTTAGATCCCCGGGTCAGGCACCAGGAGTTTTTGATTTTCAAACATTTTTCGGGTTTGTTTCTATCACCAACCCGCATTCGGCAAGCGTGGGGATTATGTCTAACCTATCATTGCTGTGGTAACTTGAATTAAAAAATGGAGGCTTTTTCTCTTAATGCAGTAGGATGTTTGGGTATATAGGCTGTTACTTACTTTCTATGGTTCTTACACCCGTATTTTTATAGAAGTAATTACTTAGATAGATAGATAGAATATTCTTTATTGCACACTAAACAAGGTAATTACAATTAAATGCTTATAAAAAAGATGTACAATATAGGCGGCCTTATCGCTAAGAGCGATTTCTTCCAGACAACCTTTGGGTTAGGTAGGATACAATAAAAAGTAAGGGGAAGGTGGAGCAGATAACTAAGTTTGTAAAGACAAAATTTATTTACAAACACCGAACAATAAATAAATACACAATGTTTGATAAACACATATACATACATTTGATTACATAAACCTATACAAAAACGTACATATATAATAAAATAAATAAATAAATACATACAAACTATAAATATATAAATCTATAAAAATACTTAGTATTTGAAAGAATTAAGTGTGACAATGATTAGTAATTAATTTACTTAGAAACTAATGACTACATTAAAGGGAAAGGAAATGTGCTTTAAGGCGATTTTTAAAAATCGCTATTGATTCCGATTGCCTGACAGTCAGAGGTAGGGAGTTCCACAGGCGAATGGACTGAACAGTAAACGATTGTGAATAGTAGCTAGTTGAATGGGGAGGAAATTTGAGTAGAAGTTTTTTGGAAGACCGCATTTCACAATCCTGTGCAGGTTGCAGAAATTTAAAACGTTCCTTTAAATACGGAGGTGATTTAGGACTAAATAATATTGTAAATAATACAGAAAGAATATGCATGTCCCGCCTAAGTCGTATAGGGAGCCACTTGAGTTGAACCCGGTATTCAGTTATATGGTCGTACTTCCTCAGACCAAAAACTATTCGAATGCAGAAGTTTTGAAGGCGCTCGAGCTTGTTGAGAAGATTTTCGTTTAGGTCTAAGTAAGAACAATCTGCATAGTCCAAGATAGGAAACAGTAAAGCCTGGACAAGAGCAATTTTAGTGGGCACTGGTAAGAAGTTTCGAAGTTTGCTGAGTGACGCCGCCGATGCAAATATTTTTCGGCTTACTTCCGCAGTTTGTGTGATCCAAGTCAAAGTGCTATATGCAATATGGATGCCAAGGTTCTTAACAGTTTTGCTAAAAGGAATTGGGACGTCGTCAAAAATGATAGGTTGTAAGGCCGACCAGTCAATTCTAGCAACCTGCCTAGCACCTCCAACAACAATTACCTGAGTTTTAGTAGGGTTCACCTGAAGACCAAAGGATTTGCTCCAATCTAGTATACTACGAAGATCATCGTTAACTACCTCTACAACTCTGGAAAGGTCTTCACGGTGCCCTTTAAAATATATTTGGAGATCGTCTGCATATAAGTGATAAGAACATTTTAAATTTTGAGTAATCGAATTGATGAAAATTGTAAAGAGGAGAGGAGACAGTACGCCACCTTGAGGGACACCGGCACTGATATCACACCATGAAGAGAAGGAATCCTCTGAACGAATGCGCTGCCGGCGCCCATGCAAGTAACTGTGAAACCAGTCAAGCACCGTTGGAGATATGTTAAGAGAACCAAGCAACTCGAGCAGAATATCGAAGTCAACCGTGTTAAAAGCGTTACTAAAATCAAGTAGCGCCAACACGGTGAGTTCCTGATTATCCATGCCAAGGCGAATATCGTCCGTTATTTTTATTAAGGCAGTAGTAGTGCTGTGGCCAGGAGGAAAACCGGATTGGAAAGGATTTAAAAGATTGTTTGTGGTCAGGAAATAAGCAAGCTGCTGATGTACAACGCGCTCCATTACTTTAGAGAGGAAAAGAAAGTAAAGTAAAGTAAAGTAAAAATTATTTATTTGCAAGAATACAGTTCAATACATCAGATCATAATGATGTTAATATCCTAAGTCCTGTGCATCCAGCCAAACAATAGCGTGCAAATATATAGTAAATCTTAACAACTCACAACAACAATTTAATAATTTTAAAAACGAAAAACTCGAAACAATTACAGTAATATATTTGAGAAATTGTCACATTTTATTTTTATATTCAAGAAATTCTTTGACATTATAAAAGCAGTGATACAGTAACCATTTTGTCAATTTAGTTCTGAATATATTTAAGTCATGGATTAATTTCAAGTCATCTGGTAATTTATTAAACAACACAATACACATATTAAAAATATTTTTTTTGTATATTTGTTTATGACAAGGAGGATGGTACAATCTGTTCATAACTCTTGCCCTAGTTGGCCTCGAATTTACTTCTGATCGCTTTTTCCAATTTTTCCAAGGATAGATATTGGCCGAAAATTAGAGTACGAGGATGGGTTTGCTTTTTTCGGTAGTGGAATTAATTGAGCATCTTTCCACAGTGCGGGAAAGACACCTGAGGAAAGGGAATAATTGAGGATATGACAAATTATTGGAGTTAGAATATCTAGCAGAGGGAGCACCATTTTTCGACTAACACAATCACTTCCCACTGCATTAGAGGCTATGGACATAATGTTTCTCTTAACATCACAATCGGATACCTGCCTAAAGCTAAAAGATGAATAGTCAGGAGTTGGAAGTGAGGAGAGTTGACAAATTGTATTAGTTTTTGTTACGCTATCAATAGCAACAGACGTAGAGAAGTGCTTATTTAAAAGATCTGGATTGAAATTTTTAGGGAAAGATTCATTACGTGTTTTTCCAACTCCAATGGACTTAAGGAATCTCCAGACTTTAGCTGGATCTCCATTTTCTACTGACTTGTGTGTTATACTTATTGGTTAAGAAAGTCATAACTTAAGATGTTACTACCTAGTGCTTAAGTGAAGGAAATGGGTCACCATTAATAGACATATTATTTGGCTGAGAATGCTAACTTTTCACAGTTCTAACTTCTAGTAATTACTAGATTAAGGACTACAAATTTTCACCTAAGTAATTACTTTAAGTCAAGTAATTACTTTAACTTGTTTATAAATACGGGTGTTAGACAATAACGCTATCTAAGAGCTTTACCAAGTACTAGGAGGTGGGCTAGATACTTTTATGCTAAAATATATACCTGTCTTTATCTATATTTATCTTATAAAGAGATAAAGTTTGTTAGTTTTTAAGGTCATAGGGTTTATCATGATAAGAAGGGAGACTGGATCACTGGATGAAATGAACTGATTTTCGAATTATTATTATAATAAAATACATGCGAAAGTAGCTCTGTCTGTCCCTCTGCCTGTTTGTCTGTGTGTCTGTCTGTAACACTTTCACGCCTAAACAACTAAACCAATTTTGTTGAAAATAGTCTTACTGTTTTTTGTTACTTACTCGTGTAATTTATAAGCTGTTTATCTTCCGTATAAAAAAGATAAAATTTGATACAAAGCTTTTGTACTATATTATAAGGCATAGGTTTCCGCCAGCGAGTATTATGTGTAGATTAGAAGAAGCTATTATCTTGAAAAATTGTGTCTCAGGCGGGACTCGAACCCGCATCTCCTCGCATGCCGGGCGGTTGCTATACCATTAAGCCACCGAGACCCTGCGACTCAGCGCGAATTTTCCAAGCATATTCTTAACGCTGTAAGCCAGCGTCGCTTCATCAAATGTTAGGAGTTTGCACCCTTAACACCCGAAAGAAACATCTTTACAGATGTTTGACAGTCAGTTAAGATGAAACAGCTATTTATATATTTTATTTGATATTTTAGCAATTAAATTGCAATTATACTATCAGTATATAAACTTGAAACATTATGTCTCAGGTGGGACTCGAACTCGCATCTCCTCGCATGCCGCATGCCCGGCAATTATCTAATAACCTATGTTCGGGTCATGTGAATTCATTAATGTCCTGCCAAAAACAAATAGCCATGTCACGAAAGAAAGGGAGTCAATTACAGTGCCGAGAGGAAATAACTAAACGAAATGGAAAAACAAGTCGCTAACGCAATCTTTGGGCAGAAATTAATATATCAGGGCTTTTTGTAGGCAAGGAATATGACAGAAAAATATATCATGTTGATTGATAAAATGAAAGGTACAATATATAAACTTGTGGATAAAATTTATTTTATTTTATTTTATTTTGTTAAGGACAAAAAACAATTGTACAATTCCTCTTAACTTAAGAGTGTTAGTATATACTTTGTTATTGTACAACCAACATCTTTATCCACATTATTTTATAAAAAAATATGGTTATGCCTCCAAATTTGTAACAAAAAAAAATTTAAAGCAAATCAAAATGAAATGAATACCTATTTGATGTTATTTTAGATACATTATTATTATTACATTAATAATTACCAAAAATAATTACGGATACATCAACAATACCAGCTATCAAAGGTAATTTTATTAATAGATCCGTCATACCAATTATTATTTATCACACAGCTGACAGCCTTTGAATGACGCACCTTTTATATGAAGTAGGAGAGAGAGAAAAAATGTCGACATCAAAAATATCAGTATTGTATTGCTTTAACAGCCTATAAACAGGAGCTCGCTTTCCTGCATTGGTCCTACATCGGAGAAGTGAGAACAATCGATGATGAAATTACTCTAAAAATACATTTTCTGTCTAGATAGATAGATGAAGATATAGATAGTAGCTAGTATTTTTTTTTATGCACCGGTTGACGTCTCTTACGACACCCGCAACAAGAGAAGGGGTAAAGTAAAGTAACAGCTTACAATCATTTCACTGCAGGGAAAAGGCCTCCATCATTGAATTCAAGTTACCACAGCAATGATGGGTGTACTGGCATAATCACCACGCTTGCCAAATGCGGGTTGGTGATCACAAACCCGAGTAACGTTCGAAAATTCGAAAGTTTTTTTGTTGCCCGACCCGGGATTCGAACCTGGGACCCCGAGATCTTGGCCCAGTATTTAAACCACTAGACCAACGGGGCGTTAGAGAAGGGGTTTTGCTATTATTTTTTATGGTGACGGCATTACATGTAACGAAATATTTTGAACCCACAAATCCTACCATTCTATTTTAGGCACAGCTTCATACACTTTAAAAAATTGCAATATATAAAATAATAAAATAGTAGTAATCTAAACATGTTTTTGTAAGCAATACACAAAGCTCTCAGAGCTAAGGAAACTATACACCGATCGAAATTTTGAAATTACATTTTTCTATAAATGAAGTATTTGCTACACGCTGCGATTTAAGTTCTAAGTATCGTTATTAACGCAGTTGTAGTTTGATAGGATGTGATGAAAAACTGGAAATCAAACACCAAGACCCGGGACAATAGAAAAGTGGTTTTCTACATTGTCCGCTAATCGAACCCGTGACAGCTCCAGCAACCCCATAAAGATCATTTTCTCAGCCACTCGACTGCGTCTAATATACCGTGTGTATATGTCACCGTAAAATTGTGAGATCTGTCAGTTTACAAAATAACGCGTGAGATTATAAACTAACGGTGGGTTAGGTTAGGTTAGATTGTAATCCATCGACGTTCAATTATGAACTGACGAAGTTTACAATTTTACGGTGACATATAGGTATACCGTGTGTGTACCATAATAGTGTGTATTTTTTGGTGTGGGCTAATGTTTTGATGTTAATTAGATCCTGGGGCATCGATTAATCCGCAAATTGGTCTCAATCGATACGCAGGCATAATTTTATTGGCTCATAGCGTGTTTACTGCTCGCGTGACCGGACCGAAGTTCTAAATCACCGGCTAGACGTGGCTGGCCTCTTTAGTAACTCGCCCGACAGCCACTTACAGTGGCCATGTTTGTAATATGAACACGAATGGTGCAGAAATGAATTATTGCAAAAATATATGCACAAATCATTGTAATAACGCATACCCTAGGCGACTTTGGCAGGGTGCGAGGACATGTATCAATATCTATTATCTATTTTATCTTTACAGGATGAAATTTTAACCACCTTCCAAATTTTATAATGGCAATCTACAACACAAAAAACAAATGACGTATTTTTTCTTTTGGTTGAGCCCAGTACAAAAATGTCAAGTTGAGATAAAGCACATAGAAAATGTCCGCCAAAAATCTATGATACAGCCTCCAAGCAATACTTTTTTGACGCGATGCGTTCTCATTCATTTATTGGGATACTATTCATAAGTTTTTGATTTTCCCTTCATACCTTAACAGAGAAACTTACTTTTTTTAAATATAATTTTCTCATAATGTCCTTTCTCAGAATGTATGTTCTTTCCTATATTATGTTCTTTTCTCTAAATGTTTTACTACTCGTATCAGTTTCGTTGGTTCCTAATATTCCCGATAAACTTGGTAAATTGAGTACCAAAATATGAAATCAATAAGCGTCGTGTAACAAACGATAACAGCAATCATCGAATCATATTTCAGTTAATAATCAAGCCAGGTGAAGTGAATTTTTGAAATTGTAATTATAACATGGCTACCTTTTAATTAGTGGGTGTCCATGTTGCCTCAACGATTTGTTGTATGAATGTTTAATTACCACGACATACATTCACGCCCACTGGAATATGAATTGTATGGGTTGGTAAATGTTTTATGGTGTTTTCGTCACTGAAGTTCTAACACCACGTAAGTCATTTTTAAGAACTTCTCAGGAGAGCTAAAAATTCTTTTTGAATAATTCCCAACCGCAGCTGCCAGGACCGTTAAATGTATGGAACTGGGCTGGACTTACGTACTGTTTCCACAGGACAGTGACTTCCGTGCTGTTCCTTTTCCGTGATTTCAAAGGTTTTTATTGGTCGTATCTTAAATCTGACTGGGCGAAAAGACGCGTCTTTCGATTCACTAGCGAATGGCATCAAAATGTCAAAACCGCCAAAAAATTACTTACGTGGTGTTACAACTTCAGTGACGTTTTGTTTCTTGCATATTTATCACTTAGATAAATAAAAGCAGCTAATGAGATAAATAAAATAACTCCGTAGAAATCCTTAACTAAGAATAAAAAGCTGTTCCCTAAAATGTTTTCGACGTGAGAAAAATACGACTAATTTATTTAAAGTATATTAATAAAAAGTAAGCCATGCTGTGCCAAAAAAACTATGAACCTTCTGATGCATGTTCAATTAGTTAGTGGCTTTCATCAACAGGCGTTTGCAAGAAACTTTTTACCACTGTGGGTGTGGCTTCAGTTGGAGCGGAATGAGATTATGGACAAGTTCATTATTATTTCAACTCTCTAACGGAAACGGCAGATAAAAAGGAAAATCACTTATCGAAGCATAATATAAATATTAAATATGTATTTGAATAATATACTGATTTAAACTGTCATGGTCACTATCGTAGGAGTTAGTTATTTCGAGATTTCTAACTTGTTTTTTATGAGTTTCTGATATTTTGGCTTTTGCAAGCGCCATGATCGCGGAAGAACCCTCTGCGATCAATGTTTAGATTTTTTTTAAATAGTTTTTGCGCGCGATTGCGTTCGCTTGTATTAAGGAATTGGGTAAGCGTCAGGAAAACCTAACTTGTAAAAAAATTATAAGCCTCGCAACTCAGTTCGCCATATATTTAATTACAAGCAGGTTAATATATTCAGTCCCCACTGAAAGGTCTTTCTATCTTAAGTTATTACTTAATTAGTTATCCTGACAACATTTTATAGTGACCATATCAATATCAGAAAGCCTTATATGTTTTAAATAAACATAATCACTTATTATTTATAGTACACTAACGTGTCGTTATCGCGTTAAATATTATGAAGGTATAAATACCTATTTATTTACCCGACGTTTCGACTGGATTGCACCAAGCCGTGGTCACGGGCCGTATAGGTATTTATACCTTCATAATATTAAACGCGATAACGACACGTTAGTGTACTATAAATAATATGTATTCAAATCACGAAAGTTTAAAATCATTTAACATAATCACTTGCCCATCGCATAAAAAAATCTATGAATCACACAATCACTAAATGTTAATTTAGTGTTCAAATCAGAATTGTTGTACAACGAAGCGGGGCCAGAATAATTCTAACATGTTTTTAGCGATTCAGGTTCTGAACATCTACGCTATGTTCAAAGACACGCCTTTCTTTAAAGCAACCCTTTTAAAGCCTGTGTAAGCTTCCGCGAGCGTATTCGCCAGTGTAGTTGACCAGCGTTTCCTGGAAGATGTTAAGTGCTGCTTTGTGGCGTGAATAGTGTACTCTTGTACGTCTTAAAATGTATGTAGACCACGTAACTGTTAAGATGTAGTTACTACTCGTAATACTAAGCTATGAGTAATAAAATTGCGGTCTTATGATGTAAAATACAAAGGTTTTGTAACTATTGCATAGTGACTATGTAAATATATATATATATAAGAAAGAAAGAAAGAAAGAAATTTTTATTTGACACAAAAAGCAGACAAAAACCACAAAAATCATATAAAAATAAAAAAGGAATAAGTGTCAAAAGGTTCCCGCTCAGCATTAGTCGTGACAGCTAGGGCTTATCACGACGCTGGTTTTCAGCGGGGACCCTGATTGGGAGCGTAGGTATGACAGAGGCAGATAGACCCAACAAGCCTCTACCCAATCCCCCGGCCGACTCCGAAACCTGTACCAGGTAAAGGTCCGACGCCTGACCGAAGAAAACCGGCAGGTCCCGATGAGTCGATCCGCCACCGCCGGCGTTACGCGGTATCCTTATAAATTACGTAATTAATATAATATTTTATAACAAAAGAAAAAAAAAAACAAATTGAACATATTAAATATAAAAGAAAGAAAAAAAAATAAATACAACAGCCTAGTTTGCTATTGGCTCCATGGATCGGGCCGAGGCCTCAAGGTAAGAAAAAAAAAATGCAATCCATAAACCAAAGAGTAAAATACAAAACACAATTTTTTACACAATAAACCTAACCTAACCTTTACATAAATAGCCCTTGTGATTATATAAACATACATGCAAGATTTTTCAATAAAACTAATTCCAAGTTAAACAAGCAATTCATACAACATGCATTTTGGAGCTGAGAAGTAAGCAGTCTTAAATTTAATTGGAAAACCCATAATATCATGTTATATGAACCATCGATTACAATACTTGTATTGTGTTGTTTGACTTGATCATCAAGAACGCAGCAATAGCTAAACAACTCATGGTCGCTAAATAGTAATAATACACCCTGCCCAGGCGTTTTACAAGCGACTATGCACCAGCAGCTTGTCAGTTTCACCGGTAGGCAAGTAAAGTTATCAAAATACATACATACTATGAGAAAATAAATAAAAACACGAAAAATTGTAACAATAACCTATGATAGAAATTTGTCAATTCTTTCAGGTTACGCGATAGTACACACGAAATGGTGAGTGTGTCGGACGGACTGAAAGGCCCTACCGCCAGAGTTATCCAATCACTACAGAAGCGCCGGGACCGGACGATGAGCCTCACCTGCACGACGCGCATGCTACAATAGTGAGTACCTACACAGTTTATTAATGGTTTGCCCTTTGTAAAGTTAGTAAATGTCGTTTTAGGTGACTTTTAAATGAATGTTTTCCTTTTAGGGCGCGCACAGGCGGAGGCAGATCGTTCCAACATCGGGTAGCGGCAAATCTAAATGATCCTCTAAAGGCCACAGTGTGGTGCCTAGGCGTAACCAAGATGTGAGTGCAAGTTCTCTTGGGGTACCGACTGCGATCACGCGTCCATACCAGTTTGCTGAAGAGATAGACAGGCTTTTCCGCGCCAATGATGCCAAACAACATGGATGCCAAGTGTAACCTCCTACGTGCTTCCATTTTCAAAAGATTTGCAGCGTTAAGGAAAGGTGTAACATGTGAACGTGGTGGAATATGGAAACAAAAACGCGCACAGGCATTCTGTACCCTCTGAAGCAGTTTAGACGATCTCTTTAACAAACATGGGCCATAGACAGTGTCACAATAATTAAGTTTAGATAGAACTATGGACTCACACAGCGTGATTCTTACTTGCTCACTAAGATAAGGTCTTACTTTGTACAGCAGCTTTAATCTATAGAAACAGTTCCTAACACAATCCATGACATGACCTTCGAACCTTAGGTGGCTATCAAAAACCAGACCCAGATTTCGGGCCTTTTCAGCTCTTTCAATTGGTTCTCTGTTTACCATAATATTCAGAGCAGTATCATCAAGCTTACTGATATTTTTTTTTGTCCCTGTAATAATAAATTTTGATTTATTAGGATTTATAATTAAGCAATTTAAAGTACACCAGTCGGCCAATCTCTGCAAATCCTCATTTACTTTGGAGATCGCAATGGGAAGTTCAGCGGGCTTAAATGAGAGGTACAGTTGTAGATCATCTGCGTACATGTGATACTTACAATGCTTGATTTGGCTTACTAAATCAGTACTATACAGAATATACAGAATGGGTCCCAAAATAGATCCCTGTGGAACTCCTCGAGACAGAGCACGCACTTGAGATTGCATGATGGAACCGTCAATCGATTTCAACTCCACATACTGCTGCCTGTATGTCAAATAGCTATGAAACCACCTGACTGCACCAGAGTCTAGTCCATAGTAACTTAGCTTTGACAGCAGTAGTGGTATATTAATGGAATCAAAAGCGCGCGAGAAATCAAGCAATAGCAGCAAAGAGGTTTTACCCTGGTCCTGAGCATCCAACAGATTGTCTACCACATCCGCAAGGGCAGTTGTAGTCCCAAAGCCCCTCCGAAATCCTGACTGTTGATGAGGTAGGATGTTACTCTCTTCAAGGTATTGAGTTAGCTGGGTGCACACAATTCTCTCTAGGACCTTGGAGAGAACCGGAAGAAGGCTGATTGGCCGCAGGTCCTGCACATTAGATGGTTGGCTAACCTTAGGGAGTGGTTTGACTACTGCTACCTTCCAGTCCCTGGGAAATAAGCTTTGCTGGATAGAGTAATTAACTATTTGAGTAACAACTTCAAGTGAATAAGGTAGTGTCAAAAGTATCATGTCCAAGGTTAGTCCATCACTTCCCTGTGCATTCGACTTCAGACCTTGGATAGCCTTCAGTACAACTTCTTGAGACACAGTTTTAAGGGAAAAAGAGAGAGAGTTATTGTGTCTATGTTGCTCATAGTAAGAGAGCTGTGATAATGTGACTTTGTTCTCACCAGGAACATTAAGAAAATGGGAATTTAGCACATCAGGATCAGCAAGTGTTGATGGCAGATCAGCTGTGGCTTTATTGTTGGTCAGGACAGTGTTTTTCAAATTACTCCAGAGCTTTTTGGGGTTGTGGAGATTGGCATTCAGATTTTTCTCAAAAAAACATTTTTTCTCCTCTTCAATAGCCTTTACAACAATATCCTTCATACATTTATAACTATTTTTGAGAGTTAGGGTTTTTTCCTGCTTAAACTTTTTGTGGTAGTTGTTTCTGATGCGTATCATTGCCCTAACTGTGTCTGTTATCCAGGGATGTGGGGGATGTTTAAACCTTTTTTTTGCTATCGGGGCATGCAGATCCATAAGGTTTCTTATGCAATTTGTAAGCGCTCTCACCATGTGATTAACATCATTGCTAACTATTATACTTTTCCAGTTGATAGATGCCAAATCCAATGCAAGCTGATCGGCAATAATATTTTTTAGTGGCCTGTATACTACCCAGAAAGGTGTAGGCTTCTCTTTTCTTATTTTAAACTCACCACAAAGCATGGCATGTGCCCCCAAGTCCGGAATATGGCTGACTGTGATGTTTAACATTTTCATATCGGCACAAATTACATCAATTAGGGTACTGCTGTGGTCAGTAAAGTGCGTTGGCTCCGTGACAATCTGATTTAAATTTAAGCTGTGTGTGAATGCAGAGAACGCTTTAGACTGATTGCTCCCAGCATCAAGTAGGTTTATATTGAAGTCCCCAGCCAGTATAAGCCCATCTGCTTTCCTAAAAGATGCCACAGATTCAGTCATGCTGTCTAAAAAGGAATCCACATCTAACCAGTGCGGTCTGTATGCTGTACCTATAGCTATCTCTTGATTGTGTGTCTGAAGTGTGACCCATATTTGCTCCACTGGAGCCTTAGTGTTAGGATGCTGACTGAGCTTTACATTTAGACCCCTGCGAACGTAAAAACCAACCCCACCACCTCGTTGCCTGCCCGTACATTCCGGCCTTGGGGTATGTATAAGCCGATAGCCTGCTAATTTAGGAGCCCTGCCTTCCTCTCCTGCTCGAAGCCAGGTTTCATTTACAGCCAGGATATCAGGGTCCAATTCCCCAACCGCTGCGATGAATTCCTCATGTTTTGTGCACAGAGAACCAGCATTAAATAATCCTACTATAAGGTTTTTAGGTCCCATGCCTTAAATTTATAAAAAAATAATAAAAAACCATCTTACTGTTACGCTGTGTGTGCCATAGATCAAAATCAAATGTGTGTGATTTAAGAGACATAATATTTATGTAAATATGCCTTATCATGACCAATAAATTTTTTTTTGATAATATATTATTGTTATTATAACATACTGTGAGACCCATAACTGGTTTTTGTTCCACTCGTAAAAATAGACACTTGTAGTAAATAATAAAAATTAAAAAAGAAACAAAACATATACAATGAAAAACCATACAATTTAAATTAATATAGGGTAAATTAAAGGATGGCATCAGTCATATTTTTGGGGGCTCACCAAGCACTCTAAGCAAGTCCGAGTCAGAGCGGATCTGGAAGACCTGTGCGCCATCGGTCTTGCGGATGTATATACGGCCGCGCCTCGTCCAACAGTACCGCCACTGAAGCCTGCGAGTTTCCTCGCGCGCACGGTAGAACAGCTGGCGATTCGCACGAGTCAACCGCTCGTTCAGGAAGACGCGCTGCCCGTCGGCGGCCGCCAGCGAGCGACGCGCGCGCGCGGCGCGCAGTAGCTCGTCACGCAGCCCGCGTCGCGCCAGCCGCGCCACCACGCGCCGCGCGCGCCCGCCCGCCTCGGCCGGGGGCGCGCCCACGCGCTCCGCGAACACGACGTCGCGCTCGTCCAGCACCACACCCATGCGGCTCGCGAGAACGATGACGCTGTGGACAGCGTTCTCGCCCTTTTCCTCGGGCAGGTGGCCGATCTCCAAATCCGCTAGCAGCGCGTCCTGGTCCCGGTCGTTTAACTCGAGCTTGAGTTCGGAGACAGCACGCTCCAGCTCCACGACCGCGCCCGACCCATCCCCCGATCCAGAATCCGCCCGGCGCCTACCCATGGCCTCCAGTCGCTGCTCGAGCGCATCCATGCGCGCCACATTCGCGTCCCCGACGCTCGCCAAGCAGCCCTCCAGTGTACTCATACGCTGGTCCATCGCACTTATGCGACCCTCGCAGCGCTCCACCCTGGCAGCCACCTCCAGCACCTCGCTTCTAAGAGCGTCAATCTTAGCTCGCGTCGCCTGTAGACCGTCGCGCATCTCCGCCCGAAAGTGACGAAACTCTAGAAGAAGCCTCTGGATCTCCGACACCTCCTGCGTGTCGTTGAGGTCATCATGACCCAACTCCATCATGGAACTGTCCATCACCATGGGGCTCATAGTGGCGGCTCCACGCTGCAGCGTCACGTGATCCGGCGAGGCCCGGACCGGCGTGTTAGTGTTGTCGGTCTTGGGCTGCGCGCTCTTACACGCGACGCACTTCCACGCAGCCCTGTGCTCTCCTGTCAACGTATTATAAAATCGCTGTTCCGACACACCAGCACAGTCCAAATCAAAGCTGCTTTTGCACAAGCTACATACTAAAAATCTCCTGTCCTCTATCCGTCTGAAACATCCACCACACATTTTTTTAGCTTTGTTCTTTGGTGACATTTTTTTGCTATTTTATTATAAATAGAGAAAGAAAAAAAAAAAAAAAAATATAAATAACAAATATAAAAGTCTTGTCAAAGAAAAATTAATAAAATAGTTTATGTGTGATTTGAAGACTGGACCCTCAAATAGCCGCTTCCATAGTCTAGTGCATGCAATAATACGCCACTGCGCGGATTAGATATGGTAGTGAAATTAATAATAAGTTCAGTAGGAAAAAATAAAGTTGTCACAATCGGTCAACGAACCGTTGAAACCGGTGTTGGGGCGATGACCTAAGTACCCACAATACACTTTTATTATTTGTCGAAATCACTTAACACTACACTTAACTATTTGGTAAATAAACTGTATATTAGTCACTTTTGTCTGTTTTTTTGAAACTCGCAGTTAGTTAACACATTAATCGGCACTATAACAACTTATTTTGGCAAACCGATAGGTTTTGCCGGCAAAATATATTTATTTACACGCAGCAAACAGTAACACGTCCGATACGATACCGCGTCCCGCTCACACCCCCCCATATATATATATATATATATATATAATAGTACTCGTACCAAGTAAAAGTAATAACTTGACTAAAAGTAATTAATTGGGATACAATTTGTATACCTTAATCTAGAAATTACTAGAAATTAGAACTACCGAACGTTAGCATTCTTAGCCAAATAAATATGATTATTGATGGTGACCCATTTCCTTGACTTAAGCACTAGGTAATAACACCTAAAATTATGACTTTACAAAGCAATTAGTAGTAACTTCTTTAAAAATACAGGTGTAATGTTTGGTACATTTACTTAATTGTCTTTGCCAAGTCCAAATCAGGATCTGTCCAGTCAATGTCATTCACAAAGGAATCTGTTTTATTCTATATTATATCATAATCACGGTTATTAAGGTCACTTTTAAAATAACAAGAACTTTATTTTCAGTTCTCACGTACCCTTAAAATCTCAATGTACTATGAGTACACGCGAGATGATATCGGGTCTAAATGACCCATTACGACTCTGGGTGAACCTGACCTGCGGTATAGCTCAAATAAAACAGAAAGACAGTATAAAATTAACTGTTTGTGTAAATAAGTTGACCAGAACATGATACTATACAAAATGGTACTAAACAAAATTCGTACAGTAAAATCTTATAAGACCACATGTACCTATTTCATAAAACGGTGAGCCGTTTCTCGTGGGCATTTTTTATTTAAATAATCAAGTTAATAATGAATAAATAATTATACAGTTCAATAATTATAAATTAAGACGCTGACATGAGCCAAATTGAGCTCAATGAAGATTGTTTTGCTTTAAGCCTATGGCTCGTATTGTTGCCAAATTCTATGTTGTTGTAATTGATCATATTTTCGACCAGGTGGCTGTTACCAAAACACGATTCAAAAAACTTTTCTCGATAGAAAAAAATCTCAAAGTAGCCTCTGAAAATACATAAATTACCATTTTTCTCAGCAGTCCGTATAACAATGATAATAAAATTTTGCTATATTGTATATTACATGTTGCTTAAGCAAATGGCTGATTTAGATTTTTAATAAAATGACAATTTTAAATTGCACAACGAATTTTGTTGTTTGGCACTTAAGCTCTTCTATTCCATGCGCTTTTTCTCTGTCACTCCTACGAGAATCGACAGTGATAGCTGTGACGCGTTCCAAAGAAATTCAAAGACGAATAAATTTGTGGGCGTGTTCATTGCTCAAGGTCATCGGCTGCAGTCAGCGTCTTAATTAAAAAAAGCAACTTATAAAAAGTCTCGCATTGAGTCATATTTACCTTTTAATTATTAGGTACCTGACTTATCATGTGCGATATGCAAAAAATTAAAATATTTAAATTAACATCTTTTAAGACAACCAACCTCTGATTGCAACTGTTATTTAAATCGTTTAAAATACGCTTACGATGCTATAAGCAAACTTAACTATTTGTATTTGAAAATTGCGTATCACGCTTTATTTACTCGTGTGATGTCAATGGATCAATCGTTTTTGCTCGAAATAGACTGTCTTTTCTATCTTCGTTGTGTCGAGTGCTAAATTACAGCGCTTTTATGGCTTTAAGTTACTCTATTGAATGCTACGATTCTATCGCAGTTGTAAGTGTCCCGATGTGAAATATTTATTTTATTATTATTTAAGACATGCCACACTGGGCCACACAGAGCCATCTAGTCCCAAATTAAGCTACTATTAAGTACCCTGTCGTATGGGGTATTAGACAACCGATAAACTTACTTATATACTTTTTTTTTTCTGTAAATACATACTTATTATACATAGAAAACACCCAGACCAGTACAAACAGACATGTTCATGCACACAAATTTTTGAACTGTGCGTGTATCGAACCCGCGACCCATGGCTCAGAAGCAGCGTTTACTACCGCTGATCCAAATGGTACAGTCAAATATGAAAGTGCTTTGACTGTACCCATAAATAAGGTAACGAGGTCTAGGTAATGGTAGTTGGTATATTGTTTAAATGAAAGTTTTGTATAATAATTAGCCTGGATTACTCATGACGTGCGGTGTCGAATTATACATTGTGTCGAATTTGTAAAAAATAACATAACTGCTTGCATTGCCATAATCGAACACACTTGACAGGCGGGATGGCGATCGCAGTTTGACCAATGGTAGACAAAGTTTTCTTCTGATGGTATTCCTTTAATACCTTAAGATGAAACACTACGGGCGAGAGAATTGGAAAATAGGTATTTGTAAAATCTATTGCTGTCGCGCAGTGCCAAACGCCTTCACCGCAGAGTGTGATAGAGACAACTGCTTCTTGGACCGAAAATACCTACTAAAACAAGCCAAATCAACGTTTCGTAGTCCCCCTTACTTTTCCAAAACTAGACCGATTGAAATACTTTTTTCATTAAAAATTAAAGAAAAGCTTTGGCCGTGTTTGTATGTTTTCCTATTTTTCTAAAATTTATTCAAATTTGTTTTCTGGATGTTTGAACACAGCGGAAAATATGGCGAATTTTTTCGATTTTTGAGGACTCATATCTTTTTTATTAATTAATTTATGAAAAAACAGAAAACATAAAAAACATGCTAATAGTGGCCATAGATTTTTGTAATAAAAATTATTGCTCTACTGGCATTATCCAGGGAGGAAACAGGGGACTACGTTCGTATAGAAAAACGGCCGTTGTATTTCCTCTTAAACACTTGAATTATTCGTAATTACAAAATTGATTTCAATATCCATATAGTGATTGCGGAAATTCAACAAACTATTAAGATATTGTGTTCTCACACGATATAGAGTAAAACTTACAATGAACACACTCGTTATGTCCTAAGCTGGCGCCGCCTGCGGTTTCCAATCCGGATAACGCTGGCTCTATCTCGTTTGGTGCAAACAATAAGCGGGTAGCGGTGAAGCAGCCATTAAAATTGTGAAGTAAAATAATTGCATGTCTGATATAGCATTTATATTTGTAAACGACCTTAGATAATTATGGTTTTTCATTAAATTGTTATCTTTAATGAACAGTATTCACAGTTTTGTGCTAATGAATTCACTAGTTGTGGTTTGGCATTTGTACACTACATACTACATTGTCGTGGAGAATTTTGGGGTCAGCATATGTTTAGAAGTTAATGTTATTTAGCTGAGATGATGATGATGATATACAAGAAGGAGTGCGAGCGCGAGAGAGAGAGACACATGTGTAAACTATCAGTATTTAAACTTGAAAAATTATGTCTCAGGCGGGATTTAAAGAAAGAAAGAAAGAAAGAAACATTTATTTGACACACATTTGCTAAACAATTACACAGACAGAAACATACATTTCATTCTCTGTCATTTCATTTCAATGTAGCAAATGCATATGCAGTGCTTTTATAAAAGAATAACTGAAGTGGTAGTCGCTTCCCGCTCATCTCCTGGCCCAGCCCCAGCCTCTCGGTAGTAAACAAAACCGTAAATACGAACGAGTTGTAGCGCGACGCGACTTTATTGTGCCTCTCTTTGTCATGCTAATATTTTGATACATTCCGCTGATATGTTTGGTTAGTCGGTGTTATCCCGCCCATTGATCTATCGTTGTTCGTAAAAAATGCGGTTGCAGAGTCTCTTTTGGTTATGCTACAAATTTCAACCATATAAATATGGCAGAGTAAAATTTTATGTAGCGACATCTGGTAAAGGGAGGCGGAGACGTAAATTGGTTTTTAAGTTTGGTTCAGTGGTCTTGAGCTGTTTAAAGGGTGTCATATCACATGAATAAATATTCCCACCAGAATACAAGCTACCTATATGCGGCCCGCTGTTGTTCCACTCACACATAGCGCGGCGATGTACGTGTGACATCTCACCGACGCGTTCACCGACGCGTCGCGCGGCGACGCGTCGCCGGGGTAAGAACTGGTTTTCGCCGATTCAGTTGCGGTATAAATGACAGGGCTGCCGCCTGCACGTCGCGCGCATTAGACGACATTTATTTGAGTGATTTGGCCGACGAATTGTGATTTTAACATTTCTATGATTCAATTATTTATATAATATTGATTAAGTAAAATTGGTGTTAAATCTAAATAAACAAAGGGTCAGTTACGCACTGCTATGGTTTGTTGCATGATAATTGTATAGGAAATGTCTGGATCGACACAAGTGCAAGAAATCGGAATCCTATCGGAAAATGCCTTAAATATTTAAAGCAATGATTTCTTATTTATTCATCGTAAAGGCTTTAATGCAGGTAACATATCTACAGGCCGGGTTCCTTAAAATACTCTAAATAATTACTTAAATGTCCTCGTTTATTTAGAAAAAGAAAATTTATTGAATTTGATTAAGGTAAAATAGGATTCATGTCGGTTTCCACGTTTTTATATAAGTTGTGCATGTCGTGGTAACCTTTAATTGAGGCTACACTACAAAATGTAAATTATGAATGATATTTATATTGTCATAGTGTATGCTTTGTTGGCTGTCCTTAAACAAATGAAATTAAAAAAATACTGCCCGGCCCAGATAATTATGTTAATTTTATTGGTGAAATGATAAAAAACATACCAAGATTATTTTAATAAGGTGACAATAAGTATAAAAATAAAATTATAAATTAATTATCTTTTGACATTCCATGCGAATATTTTCCGATCAGTTATTTAAGGAAACTGTAGGTATTAGATTCAGACTGTAACACACGTTATAAAGAAATGATAAATATTTAAAGAAAAATAAATTATTTAGGGTTAGCCATTTATAAACTAATTTAACTTTAGTATTGTCAAATTACACTAAACCTTATATTTTATACCTTTTGAAATACACTTTTTAGTATGTAGGTAGGTACTCGTACTTACCGTTTTTAATTTTTACTACCTATTTTTTTTGACTTGCAACAGGTGTCAGCCCTATCAGAATAGTTTAAAAGTCAAGAAGCTTGTACTCTGTAGGGATTTTTACTCATGTCAATTTTGTGTCAATGTCAAATTTACAGCAGCGCTTAACAACCGACGATAAAAAAGTTTTTTATTTGACTCTTACATATTTTATAATATTTTTCTTTGTTAAGTAACCGCGCAGTACATTATTTTTATTGCATGGTTGGTTGATTTTGATCATTTTGTTTCCTTTAATTGGGAACCTGTTAACTATTAATTCTTCTATGGATTTCCTCATTTCTGATTCTATTGCGAAGGGAAGTACCATCGCTCTTTTTATTTTTGCTGTCCGACATAAAATATAGAACTATGAGATGCCCATTATTTGACACGTTATAAATAAGTCTTTATTAAAATCACTGGCAAAGCAACACGAACAAGTTTGCAATTATTTTTAAAATATATAATAATTGTTCAATAAGTAGTTTTTCACTTTCACTTTCTGAGCTGTTGACTCGTATCGTATATGTTTATTCGTATGAGCTTTAAAGTAATTTGTTAAAGAAGAAACAATTCATACAAATAAAGTCCATAAAACCCCGCGCTATTAAAGCTTCAACTTGATAATACTTAAACACAAAATGAACGCTCTAAAGCCTTAAAACTCCGACACAATAACAAAGTCGTTACACACTCACGGACTAGTATTATATTATCTGTGCTCACGGGAAGTAAAGTCAGGTAAAAAAATGTCTGATTCATAATATCGTGTAGCCTATTCCTAAGTTTATTTGTGCTATAAGTAAGCTGATTTATTTGTGTTTTTTCTTTAGATTATAGCTTTGTGTGGGTTCAACTTAGAAATAAAACCCCGAAGGTCACAAAAATTTGATAGCCTTTAAAAATTTGAAGAAAAAGTTTCACATAATATTGAATAATTAATTCAATGATGCAGGCCTGCAATGGGATGGTTATAGGCCGTCACTTCACTTTTATTTTTAATCCACTGAAGGGGATAAGGTGAGCTAAGTGCTGATCCCAATTGATTTGATTTTTTACTTCTAAACAAAAGCTATTCTCAAAAAACTGGAATGATAGCAATTTAGCAAATTACCTCTAGTATTTATTGAACTACTGTTTACTGCTCTTAGCTCACCTAATCCCCTTAATATCAACCATTTCGAGTTGACATAAATTCATGACACGCTTCTCATTTGTTTAATTGTAATGTAAAAATGTTTAATGAATTTACTTTTAAAAGTTTGTTACCAATCGACAAATCAAAACTGATTTCCGCACATCGACTTGCGACTTCTTTTTTTATAATAAGAAAAAACATAATAGTATTACTAAAGATGCTTTATGATTAACAACCGTAAAATTATGAAGCAGCTTTCTGGCCTTTGCTATCAAACCTGCCAATCTAATTTCTGACTGAAAGTAGTAAAAGTCCGACGAACTACGTTAGTCCGGGCGAGTTCCGAAGTTTCCTGGAGCACGCAACTTTCGTCAAGCCAATGAGATGAGTTTGACGTTGATTATTGACTTCTCGGCCGTACAAAGCGGAACTTAGTTGCACAGTTGACTCGGATGTACAACTTTTAACAAAGGAATTATATTTAAAGTGAGTGAAATAATAATAATTGATATTAATCTTCCAATTTGAAAGTATCGCATAAGTTTATTGAGAGTTTTTCAATAAGAAAACTACGTTAATGGCTGGGCAGGGAGAGAAACACTAGTAGTGAAGGTGAGTGTTGATGTACGTCGGAAAGGGGCCCCTTAAACCTACACCCGTGTCACAAGTCCCGGGAGCTACTCGGAGTTTCTCTTTCTGCACACGATGGACCCGGCGCCCGCACGGTGAATCCATGGAACGCTAAGAAAATTGTCTCTCTTTATACTGCACCACTGGCTAACCTAACATAGATATAAGGTACAGACAGCGGCAGGTCAACCTACCCAAAAAGCTAAAGATCATCAATATCAATTAAGAAAATTTGACCTTTATATGTGACGGCACCACACGACTCCCAGTCCCACTTAAAATTCATTCTATTTTATTAAAGGTATTATATTAGGGGTGAAAGTATGAAATTACCGTTTTGTATGGACGAAATCGAGAAAAGTCATTTTTCCATACTAACAATTTTTTAGTTTTTTTAAAAACGCCTGAACCGTTTTCGATGCAAATAAAGGTGAAAGTTAGATGGTTATAAAGCTACGCATTATAGTATTTAAATTTCTGAAAATCAAAGTATATAATACAAATATACTTAATTGAAGCAAGAAGGACAGCTGACACATTGTAAGGGGTCTTTTCAACGACTTCCTTTGAAGTAATAGGCACTAGTATTGCATTTTTTTTTTAGTCAAAAGTTACTTTATTTAGTTTTTGATACAATACAAAAAGAATTACGCAATAATATGACTATACTTAAGAGCTATAAACAAAATAAAAAGTGGGAAAATAATCGGCAATTTTATTTGTTGTTATTTTCTTGTATTCCAGTGTACACTTTCCGTTGTTCCCGCAAATCGCGTCAGCGTGTATGTTTTCCGGCACATAAACCTCGGCGCGATGTGCTCGGCAATGCTGTAGTAAATGGTTTATGTATATACTTCGTGAAGATTCCTAGAATTTATCTTAGAATATTTTCAACTTACGAAACAAGAGGATAATAATATGTAGTTTGCGTAATTTTTTTGTAAAATATTCAACTCACTCACCTACATTTCAGATCACCAACCCGCATTTGGCAAGCGTTGTGGTTATGCCGATTCCAATCATTGCAGTGGTAACTTGAATTCAATGATGGAGGCCTTTTCCCTGCAGTGGGATAATTATAGGCTGTTACTTTACTTTTTTACTTCACCTACATTTCTATTTACAATGGAAGACAAAATGCCAGTCCATTCGTCTTCTCGATCACACACGCTCTACTCCTCTCACTCGCGCTTGCTTTTTGTCTAACATCATTATCATCATCATCATCATCATATCAGCCGAACGACGCCCACTGCTGGGCATAGGCCTCCCCCAAGGATCTCCACAACGATCGGTCCTGTGCTGTCCGCATCCAGCGGCTTCCCGCGACCTTGATCAGATCGTCGGTCCACCTTGTAGGGGGCCTGCCCACGGAACGTCGTCCGGTACGCGGTCGCCATTCGAGAACCTTTCCGCCCCAACGGCCATCGGTTCTCCGCGCTATGTGTCCCGCCCACTGCCACTTCAACGATGCAATCCTTCGAGCGATGTCGGTTGTTTTAGTTCTCCTGCGGATCTCATCATTTCTGATTCGATCGAGTAGGGAAATACCAAGCATCGCTCTCTCCATTGCTCGCTGGGTGATCTTGAGCCTTCTTATGAGACCCATAGTAAACGACCACGTCTCACTCCCATAGGTCATTACTGGCAACACACACTGGTCAAAGACTTTCGTCTTGAGACACTGAGGTATTTCGGACGCGAATATATGCCGGAGCTTCCCGAACGCTGCCCATCCGAGCTGGATTCGACGAGAGATCTCTTTCTCGAAGTTGGACTTACCTAACTGGACTATCTGTCCCAGGTAAACATAGTGGTCAACAACTTCGAGTGCAATGTTCCCAACGTTAACTGGAGCGGGTGCAACATGGGCATTTAACATGATTTTCGTCTTGTCCATGTTCATCCTAAGACCCACTCTTTGAGAAGCATTACCGAGATCTTCGAGCATAATGTTCAGGTCTTCCAAGGTCTCAGCCATAAGAACTACATCATCGGCAAATCGCAGGTGTGTTAGGTATTCGCCATTAATGTTAATGCCGCGTCCTTTCCAGTCCAGAAGCTTGAAAATATCCTCCAACGCAGCTGTGAACAGTTTCGGAGAAATAACGTCTCCCTGTCTCACACCTCGCTGTAGTTGGATCGGATTAGAGCTCTGGTTCTGTAATCGGACCGACATGGTGGCGTTTTGGTATAAGTACTTTAGCACCTCGATGTACCTGTAGTCTATTTGGCACCTTTGGAGAGACTGCAGCACTGCCCAGGTCTCAATCGAATCAAAGGCTTTCTTATAGTCCACGAACGCTAAGCAAAGTGGCAAGTTATACTCTTCGGTCTTCTGTATAACTTGCCGCAGCGTATGAATGTGGTCTATGGTACTATAGCCTTTTCGGAACCCGGCTTGTTCGGGAGGTTGGAAGTCGTCGAACCTGCGAGTGAGACGATTCGTAACGACTCTCGAGAACAACTTATAGATATGGCTTAGAAGCGAGATGGGTCTGTAGTTCTTCAAGAGAGTTTTGTCACCCTTCTTGAAAAACAGCATCACATCGCCTCTGCCCCATGCCTTTGGCGTTTTGCCCTCGAGTATGACAGAATTAAAGAGCTTCTGTAGGACCTTAAGTACCGGCTTACCGCCCGCTCTAAGGAGCTCTGTTGTGATTCCGTCATCACCCGCCGCCTTGTTGTTTTTAAGCTGCTTGAGAGCCATTCTAATCTCGCACAGGCTGACGTCCGGGATATCTTCAGAATAGTGTCGGGTAAGCTTGGCTCTAGGGTTTTTAGCCTTGCTTTCAACAGGTGTTTTCGTGGAGTATAACTGTCCATAGAAACTCTCAATCTCCCTCAGGATTTAAGGTGTTGACGTAATGATGCTACCTGTCTCAGTTTTCAGCCTCGTCAATTGGCTTTGCCCAATAGACAGATCTCTGGCGAACACTTTGGAGCCTTTGTTCCGCTCAATGGCCTCTTTAATACGTCGGGTATTAAATTGACGAAGGTCGCTCTTCAAAGACTTAGATATCTGTCTATTGAGTTGTCGATAGCGATGAGCATCCGCTGAGTTCTGTAGCCTCATTTCGTTTCTCTGATCCATGAGTAGGAGAGTCTGACTGGAGAGTTTCTTTGATTTGGGACGGCGGGTTTTAAAGTACTTAGACCCTGCCGTACGGACAGTATCCACCACCATGTTGTATAGATCGTCCACATCGATGCTGTTCTCAAGGGCTTCGAAACGGTTTTGAAGCTCGAGCTGAAAGCACTCGGGGTTTTGAATTTGAGCCGGTATTGGTCGGAGCGTGGATTTTATCAGTCGCGCTCTTTCAAGCTTTACGTCGATATTCAATGTGCCTCTGACCATGCGGTGATCGCTTCCTGTCTTAACAGCGTTGATCACAGCGACATCATCGAATATGTGCTTCTTCGTTGACATTATAAAATCGATCTCGTTTTTGACTTTACCGTCCGGGCTGATCCAGGTCCATTTGCGGCTTACGGGCTTCTTGAAGAAGGAGTTCATCATAAAGAGGTTCTCCCTCTCCATGAAGTCTGCCAGCATTTGGCCCCTTTTGTTCCATTGCCCAAATCCAAATTTCCCCATTCTCAACTCATCACCGCAACGTTGCCCCAACTTCGCATTGAAATCCCCCATCACAACCGTGTAGTGGGTTTTAAAGCTATGCATGGCTTTAGAGATCTCCTCATACATAGCCTCCACTTCGACATCGTCGTGTTTCGAGGTCGGAGCGTAAACCTGAATGACATTCAGCGAATATCGTTTCGATATTCTGAGTATCAGATACGCTACCCTGCTCGAAACACTTCCGATAGTAATCACGTTGTTGACAAGGGACTTGTGGAAGATGAACCCGACACCACCTAGGGACTGTTGGTCGCCCTCCCGGTAGTATAGTAAGTTACCGGATTGCAGTCCTCTCCCTCTCTTCGGACTTCAGATAGCCCAATGATATCATTATCATCTCAGCCAAATGACATAGACCTACCCTAAGGATCTCCACGCCGATCGGTTCCCAGCCACCCTCATTTAGCTGCTTACCACCACCTTCTCTAGATCCTCGTCCGGTGCACGGTCGCTTTTACTTCAATATTTGGCAAGCGTGGTGATTACGCCTGTTACCCATCATTGTTGAGGTTATTTTCATGAATGTTGGAGGCATTGGTCTTGAAGTGGGATGATAATAGGCCGTTACTATTTGTTAATATGAATGTAAGAGTGACTTTAATTGTTTGAAGTTGCACTTTAATAATAAATTAATTACAAAACATCTAACCATTGTCATTACAACAAAAAAAACAATATAAAAAAATTAACAATAGACTCGAAAAAACTAACAAATTCAACTAAAAACAGCAAATAGAAAAATGTTTCATCATAAATTTAAAACAACGACATATATCCTATTGGTACTCCTTACAATATTGTTTGACGAATGTGAGTTCATTCAGAGCGCAGGGATTAGAGGACATAAATCTATCCAAAGAGGTAGCGCAATATATCACAGCAGAATACGCAGCCGTAGATAAGAGAAATGTATTTATTTTCCTTTCAGACCTTTCCTTTTAAAACGAAAGTATTATCAAATAATAAAATGCAGCTGAGGAGTGAATGTATTGCTTTATGATTTTGCTGTTTACCCGAGAGAAAAAATAAATGAACAAAATTCTGCACTTTAAAGAATTTATGGAATCTTCTATGGGTGAGCCTGTTTTCCAGTTTTTGCTATAAGTTTTGACATGGAATTAGTTTGAATACACAATTGTTTTAAAAAAACCGCACATCCGACAGAAATATTTATGCATATGTTTGACAATTTGTTCATATAAAACAGATTCACAGCTTTATGTTAGTAGTCCCTCCTAAGACCTTAAAAAAAGTATATTATATAATAAAATATTATTTCCTCTCTCACATAGAAAATGATAACGACAATCCAGTTATTTAATCATAAAATCTATTAGGAGACAGTTTAATAAATCAAAATTTAATATATTGAAGGAATCATATTACTATTTACACCAGCAATTTATTTGCTCAAAAAACAGTCTCAATGTATTAATGTATGACAACTACTCTTATGCAAATACCCACCAAATTCTGTCTGCGTCTATCAGGACCCAGTATTTTTGCATCCCAGTCACCTCCGAACATTTCTGCACGGCCCGTGACTCTTATCGGTATTGTTATCGAGGAATTCCTGGCTCGTTCACGAGTACAGATGGAATGCGTCCTCTTAGCTAGGAGGGCTAAGTTTTAAAAGAAGAGCAGAGGTTACCACTCACAAAAATTCTAAGAAAAAAAATTAAACTCAAAGTCACCCAAAAAAATTAAAAAGTTCCTATAATAAAAATTTCAACTGTCTTAATTGGTATAAAAACCCACAACCTTCTGATTACTGGATGACTGCTGATTGATAACTACCATTTACATATATAAGCAATATATATAAGCAATTTGATTGATTAAAAAATATTTTCAAAACAACATTCTTCTTAACCTTTAAAATGATCTGGTTTCAAATAAAGTCTGAATCGTCAAAAACTTAATAAACTTCTTGATGATTTACAAAAAAGCAACGTGGTAGTCAGAAACTCCTCGAGTCGTTTCGAAAAGCATGGCGTGGCGACGCTAAGACTGAATTAAGACAAAATAGATAAATAGATGACCATTTATTTCAACATAAAGGTCATATTTCGTATATTGCATAAGCCTGTGTTACTTTTAAATCAATTTGCTTTCCGCTGTCACTCTTGTCATAAGTCTCTCGCCATTTTCTCTTGACTCCGTTTGATGTGATAATCGTTTAGCGTGATAGGCGATAAGGTCAAAGCCACAAATGGCAGTTTGCTGTGTATTCGGCTGCTAATGTGAGGAGTGGAAGCTGGTACTCCAGTTGAACTGCTAAATTTACTAGATGGCTTGCGCAATTAGCACTTCTCCTAATCCAAAGTATGACATAAATTAGTGCTATACACTTCCTGGATTAACACGGCAAAAAGTGTGTAATTCCTTCTTGGGAAATAAGTATTCGAATTTTGAACAAATTACCACATGGTATTGCTTAAGCCCCTGTATATAAATATAAATAATAGGTATGTCAAACTAATTGAATTGTGATAATGAATAAGAGCTGCTACTGATACTATTGATACTTTTTTTTATGATTGGAACGTGTGGCTTTAAATTGTACTAGCTCGCATTGGCATATAGTATATTCTTATGTAAACATATTTATTTTATAGCACTAGTTGATGACATACTTTGAAATAATGTTTGATGCGTATTTAAGTTTACCGGTGACTTAGAGTGTTTATCAAAACGTGATATCGTAATATTGGTTTTTAACAACTACAGCCTAAATCCTTGTATGTCTAGTAGAAGTAGAACAGCCTATAATCATCCCACTGCAGGGAAAAGGTCTCCATCATTGAATTCAAGTTACCACAGCGATGATGGGTGTACTGGCATAATCACCACGCTTGCCAAATGCGGGTTGGTGATCACAAACTCGAGCAACGTTCGAAAATTCGATACTTTTTTTTTGTTTGCCCGACCCGGGATTCGAACCTGAGACTCCGAGATCTTGGCCCGGTATTTAAACCACTAGACGACGGGGCGTGTAGTGTGTTAATTATATAGATCTATTTCACGGAAAGACCTACAAAAGAACAGGTGTTCCCGTTAAGTAGGTATAGATACTCGACTATCTTTGGGCAACGGAATCAACCAATCTTAATAAGTATAAGGCAAATATAACAAAAAATACGCAACCAATTTAGAACCATTTTTCAGCTGTAAAATTGGCAACAACCAAAAGCTTTGCAGTATCAGCCAGTTTTACCATGACAATGCAAAACTCAAAACAGCTTAAAGCCTATGAGACACTCTCATAAATTACTCCAAGCTTTTTGCATGAAAACATATTTTGAAACTCTAATTACTCTACAGGACATTAAACCCATTTGTGTACGTTGAATTATGTCTGCTAATCTACAGTTAATAATAGGGGTTAAAGTATGAAATTGCCGATTAGATTTCCCACTTTTAATTTTTATTATAGCTCTTAAGTATAGTCATATTATTGCGTAATTCTTTTTGTATTGTATCAAGAACAAAATAAAGTAACTTTTGACTAAAAAAAAAAATGCCATACTAGTGCCTATTACTTCAAAGAAAGTCGTTGAAAAGACCCTCTACAATGTGTCAGCTGACCTTCTTGCTTCAATTAAGTATATTTGTATTATATACTTTGATTTTCAGAAATTTAAATACTATAATGCGTAGCTTTATAACCATCTAACTTTCACCTTTAATTGCATCGAAAACGGATCAGGCGTTTTTAAAAAAACTAACAAATTGTTAGTATGGAAAAATGACTTTTCTCGATTTCGTCCATACAAAACGGCATTTTCATACTTTAACCCCTAATATATGGTGGTATTGATGTACTACATTTTTAAAAGAAAGAAAAAAGACATATCTTTGGGTTGAAAAAAAAAAGAAATATAGCTGAACAAAACAATGTTTTAAAACAGGTTTTCGAGCTTGATTGTAGGTGTTTATACATATAAAATACGATTCCTTGGATTAGAATTTTGAGAAACACTGATTGAAAATGTTGCTGAAATTTTTTAAAATATTTTTTTTACTAGTGCAGTACATGCAACAGCGTCCAGAAAGGCATTTAGTTATAGACTGAAAGCATTTAACTAAGTTAATGAATTTTTTGTTGTGTTTGTTTTTGTTTATTGCATCGTTTATCAACTTCATTATTATTATTCCTAATGTATTGACTTCAAAAAACCTTTTCGGCTACAAAATACACTTCCTGTTTTTTTAGCTTTTTTTAGAAACAGTATAATCAATCCCTTTTGACTAGAGACTGCGGCTACAACAATTACTTCCACTTACCAGATTTAAAGCTTTCGTGAAATATCCTTTCCAGAAATAGATTCATCATAATAACCTGTATCAAGTTTGCCATTTTATCAAAATTCAAATTCTCAACGTGTCACATATTAGGTAGTTATTCTATGCTCAAAAACTAAAATGAATCCTCAAGTTTTTGCTTTACACAGATGTGTCTTAGGTTAATTTAAGTAATTGAAAAATGCATATCCTTTTTATTGCATTTCCCTTAAACTATCTGTAAGGCAACCCTGTATAGCTGCTCGTTGTTGCCCCGGGACCGGACTAATGTAATCCAACTTTAGATAATAAATTAGCCCCTTGTTGTAGCATCAGGCTTGTGATTTGTTTGTAACACATTATTAATGGTTGCAAATGATGCCATAATCTTCTTTAATATATATAATCACGTTGTTTGGCCGCGATGGACTCCTAAACTACTTATTCAATTCTAATAAAATTTGCACATCGTGTGCAGTTAGATCCAACTTGAAATATAGGATAGTTTACATCAAAATTTTTAGTGCCCAAAAATTTTTTTGGAAATTATTTCTTTATTAACAAACCGTGACTTCCATACGATTCTAAAAGATGGCGATGTAAGGTAGTTGAGTAAGAAACCAATAGATGGCGCTATGTTAAAAGGCCAAGATGGCGGTGTAAAGTATGACTCCCGTGCGATAATTTTGCAATTAAAAATTCCACGCGTTCGAAGTCGCCGGCAACAGCTAGTTAAGTGTAATAATATATAGTTAATTTCCATTTTCAATTTTTATGAAAGACGCCACAACGAGTGTTTTATGAAGATTGAAAATGGTCAAGTGTGACAAACTCAAACAATTAAAATTTTAAAAATATTTTTGTTTGGATTGGTTATCAAACGACACTATTTTAAAAATAAATAACATCTATAAAAAATTCAATTTAAGAACTAAAACTAAATGAACCAATTTGGTAAACGCTATTAGTGTCTATCGCAAGCTTTTAAACAAAGCTTCTTTGTTAAGTTGAATTCATTAACATTTTAAAGGTTTAAACGAGGCGTCGAAACTACGAAAAGAGATGTAGACAGTAGGCTCCTTATTTAACCTTTTTCCAAATACGAAACACTTGCAGCATTGAAATGAACATTTTAATCACGGATTTCAATCGCATTTATTGAAATTTTATATTATACTTTGGTTTACCTTGAAGCTTCGAACATTTAACAACGTTTGTGGCCACGGTTGGACAACAAGTTGGTGTAATTTGTATAAAATTAGACAGATTAGGTGTAGTTGTCCTGGTTACACAATATAGTCTATTGTTTTCAATGGAGACGAGATGCCCTTTGTGGGTCTAAATGCCTGTAAAACCTAATTTTAAACATTATTATTTAATAAATAACAAATACAAGGCCGTAGGATGCGTCCTTGGTCAGAGGACTCTACCCAAATAACCACCCTTGATATTCTCCAGTGTTATTTGTAAGTTTGAACTACGGGTAAGCGCCCCGGGTTTTATTGCCCCGGGCAATTATCTACAGTTCCACTTCCGATTGTAGCTCACTACAGTAGCGAGAGCCACTAGTCTTCAACATTATTAACAACCTAAATAATCTATTGCTGGACACACACCTCTCTAATGGGCGGATTTTACCTACAGAACACGGAAAAAAGGTTAAAAGGCGACGAAGACGGTGCAGGCTCGCCAAAGAGCTTATGAGTGTGGTGGCGGTGGAAGTAGTGAGCGCTGTGATTGGTGTTTTTTTACGTCCAGTAGGGACCAATAACAAGGCCCAATGGGCGATACTATACAGGATGAAATTTTGAACACTTTCCAAAATTTTTGTAGGCGTCCGGTATCGTATTTAGAGCCCATTTATGAAGTAAAAAATGTAAATCAATTTTTCACCCGAAAATATTTTTCGCAATATAGTTTTACATTTTTACAGTTTTAGGCCTGTTAAGGTATAAAGGGAAAATCAAAAACTTATGTTTAGTATCGTAATGAATGAATATGATGTGCATTGCGTAAAAAGTGTTGCTAGGCGGCCGTATCTAAAATTTTAGATTTTTGGCGGACATTTTCTAAGTGCTTTATCTTGACATTTTTCTACTGGGCTATACCAAAAGAAAAAATACGTCATTTGTTATTTGTCTCGTAGATTGATATATTAAAGTTTGGAAGGTGTATATTGGTCGCGCGACGTCAAAAGAATTCGCTTGGTTGGCGTTCATTGAACTCGTTATGACATAACGTTCAAATTCAAATTCAAATTCATTTATTGTGATTCACAGGTAATAAAGGTCTTAAATATAGCAAGTCAGATCTTCTGTGTCTCGCCAATGGGCATACAATATTAGTTATAGTTCTACACAATTTAATGATGTTTCAACAATAATACTATGCGTCTTTATTAATAAATCGGACAGAGATTTAAATACTGCGGTCTGTCAAAAAATCAATTATTTTGTAGTACAATTTCGCTAAAAGGAACTCATGAAGCTTTCGCATAAAATGATTCAGATCTTCAGTGTTCCGAATGGGCTCAGGAATTTTGTTGAAAATATTGCACCAAATGCAAAATACACTTTTTTTTAATAAGGCCGTCTTACTGGCCACCGTACACAACTTGTGTTGATGACGTTGTGTGCGATAGCTTGTGTTTATCATGTGCACATGAAGTAGTGGGGCGCAAGCGCTGACATCGGTTCTCATACAAATGACGCATGACCACAGAATAAGTACAAGTACTCCGAACAGAAGCTTGACTTTGCAATGGTATTCAAAGAAATGTCAACTCAATGTCGCCAACGATATGGTGTAATTTAGTTTGCCTCAGTGTCAAGCACATTTTCGTTTAGACACCTACAGAAATCCATTGCAAGATAATTTCATTCTTATTACTCTAGAATATGATTCATAATACACTAAACCTATTCAGTGACGTTATATCATGCGGCGCGCTAGGGATGACTGCTACAAGAAGCTACTACTAGAATTAAACTAACGCTAGACGCTACTGCCCCTTTTTTGTTTTTATTTTCTAGTTTTTTTTTGTTTTTCTACATTTTCTCGGGTCTAGGTGTTTCTGGTTTCCAAAATACGAATGCTTTAAATAGTTATTCAAATTGGGATCAGGACAATGTATGTGATTTTGTCCACATTTATTTATTTATTTATTTATTTATGTATTTTTTTTTAGTAAATATATACTTATAATACATAGAAACCACCCAGACCAGTACAAACAGACATGTTCATGCACACAAATATTTGTACTGTGCGGGGATCGAACCCGCGACCCATGGCTCAGAAGCAGCGTTTACTACCACTGATCCAAATGTGCCCACGCCACACTATACCCAGATTCAGTATGAGATCATTATACCTCGTCTTCAGCAGCAGCGTGCCAGTAGAAAAAGAACTCGACTTAAAATTTATTTTAAACTTTACTTGGCAATAAAAAATAAATTATGACTATGACCTTGAATACTTACCGCGGTAAAGCAGTAAACCTACTCCCTATGCCTTAACTGGAGCTTAAACGAAGCTCTGAAATTAAGTTTGTAGAGTTTAAATTATTCATTTTATCGCGTCGCGTCTTGAGATATTATTGTGACTTTTCATTCCCTATCTTGTTGTTTTGTTTTAAGGCTGTTGTGCTTAAAGCTGTGTAAGAATTATACAGCGATAATAAAACGAGCTCTGTGGAAGATTCTTTTATATTGTCTAGTTGGTTTTCAACGTGTTGCTTGCTCCGAGGTTTCAGGTTTGATTCCCGGATGAGACAATATGAGAAAAAAGTGTTTTTTAATTTTTTCATGGGTAAGTGTTTCCTTAAAAAAGTGCTTTAAATAGTTACTTATAATGATTTTTGTCCTAATTTAAGACTTATTTAAAAAAAGTTTAGCAGTAGTGATTTTGTTATTTTACTTTTTTGTACTTAGGCTTTTAACCTTATTTTTCTACACTTAAGGTTGAAATTTCTTTGCGATTTGAAATCCGACCAACTTTGAGATAATGAACAAAAACAATCAAAATTGTTTCACCGTGAAAAACATTACTTTCTATCATTATTATATCGATACATTACATAAAATAAATATCAAAAAATTGCGCATTCAATCAAAATAATCCTCTTTTTCTTCGTCGGTTTAAAAGTAAATGGTACACGTCAAACCGAACCTCAAATTTTTCTACACATGAAACATTTTTATAAGATAAAAATAAAGATTATTTATTTGTAAGACAGTTATTTTTACATGAAGTTAGTATAAAAAAATTGTTGAGCTCACATATCTTGCCTTTCGGCGTTCAAATATTAGGTGATATACTTAATATAAATTTAGTCAATTATGATAACAACCCGTATAATGGTTTGTTGTGTTTTTTTACCAACAAAACAATGAACTCCATATGGAAATTTCGCTCAGTCAACGCTTTAGTCACAATTCGTGAATCTCATGAATTACAATCGCGCGATAAGATCTACTTGATATCCCAGATCACTGTGTAAAGATCACAAGAGATCATCTGCAGCCGATATCTGTATAATTATGATACAAACGCTGCTTTCGTTAGGGACGAATACAGTCTTTAATATTTTTCCATTGACGTATCACTATGCAGCTATGAAGTACAAAGGATTGCAATAAAACTTGGCATTTGAATTAGAATTTTCCTTTTTATGAAAATGCATCGAGTAGGTAGAGTAGGGAAGCCATCATTTAGGAGTCGGTGCATGGTAATTACAGGTTTGGCAACGACTCAAAAAATTATTGCCAGGCATCTGATCAATTCAAGTTTTTAGAAAAAAATTTTTTTTTTTTCAATTTTGTTAGGGTGTTATTTTTATTTCGAAGTTTATTTGGGCTAAATAAATCGAAAAAATAGCATCGGAAACTGTTAAACAGTTATGCATAAAAAAACATAAATATTCAATTTTACATATTATCGAATTGAGAACCTCTTTTTTGTCGTCGGTTAAAAAATGTTTACTTAGTAGTAGAATAGTCTTGTGTCAAGAGTTTTTATTACAGGACTCTTATATTACAATTTCCATCTTTAGGAGCCGGGACTAACGACCTTACGTGCCTTGCGAAGCATGGTTGTAATCCCACTACTCCTTCCGAGCCCAAGTTTATTTAGAAAAAGAAAATCCTAAATCAACCCGGTAATCGAACCCGGAACTCTTGCGTAGTAGGCGGACGACCACACTACTACACCAACCGGGTCTTCGTTTTGCGCTAAAGCTACGAATTTGATGCCTATTTTTCATTAAAATGAATAGGTACGAGTATCATTTGTAAATAAATATACAGCGCTTTGACATGAAAAGTCAGTAACAGGTCGCGGATTACGTTTTATTATTGCAACAAAGGTTATATTTCGAAACCATTACGAAATTAAATATATTTTTGAAAACGATACAGATATTCAGCTTTTATAATGCTAACCTATTTCCTTTTTTGTTTCAGATCGACATCCTGCAAAAGAGAATGTTTTACAATGAAATTCGTAAACGCAACAATGGATGAGTCGCAGTTCGGAAAAATTGATCAAATAACTGATATTTTTGCCTTAAATGTACTCTGAACTTTTCGAAAATATGCAGCAAAATTTAAAAGTGCGATGTTAGAAAAACTTAAAACAAAAAGTGACATAATAACCTTATTAAGTGTGATTAAGATGCTTAATGCTGAATGTTTATTCAGTGGTGTGTACTAAAATATTAAAGTGACTTAGGCAACTGACTAGTTTCATAGGTAATATCTCGCGAAGTTGATAAAACCATTCCTAGGAATTCAAAAACATTGTGTTGTGTTCAGGTACTGCAATATACAGAAAACTTTTGCAAAATGTTGTAGCAGTGTTGTCATCGAACCAAATGGCTTTATCTATAAAGATAAAGTTTAGTGTGGCGAATTGTGAAGGAAAATGAGTGACGTGTAGTGACAGTGCATCATGCAGACAAACGTCCAAATCGACTCGAAGGCGCTCCGGCACTCGCCCGACCACGGGAAGGGGAAAGGTGGCAACAGATTCACAGCTGAGGTAAGTGGACCTTATTGTATTAAATTTAAATTCAAATTAGTTTGTTCAACACCGAAGTGACTTTTCTCATACTAATAGTTGTAGTAGTATCACTAGTTTAATCGAAGACGGTCAAATATTCACACGGTATGTACAATAATTGTATTTTTTTGATTTTGCAAACTGAGGAGACACTAGATGGTGATTCTTAGTTAAATAAAAGGGGTTTGTTGTCTTTAAACCATTTTGTTACAGATTTACTTCAAAAGATAAACGTCGACATTATCTTTAATATTCTAATCGCATTAGGATTAAATGTGTGTTCATAATTTCTCAAATTGTTAATATCGCCCTATGATAAAAAGTTTAAGTACTCGAAAATCAAACTAACAGACAAGAGGTTCATTTAAAAATAAAATAGGTACAATTTTTACATTCAAAGTATAGTGTGTAATGTAGCTCCAAGCCACAGAGATGTAACCACAGATCGGATCCACCTCTTGGCCGCGTGTCCTCAGAACAAACATTCTATGGTTTGATGACAAAAAAAAAGGTTAATTCGTAAACAAACGTAAACATAACACTTAATAAAAGTACCTAAAATTGCTCTCGACATTGCAATACTTAACTACTCAGGTTATATTGTCATAAGAGATGTCATTTGTCATAAGTTAATTCATGCTCGATCTATTTATTTACCACCTCATCCTGTTTATCTTCATCACCCCCAACACCCTCGCCAACCCCTAAACGTTGCAATATTTACAGACAATCAATAAATCATCATCATAATCATCAGCCTATCGCAGTCCACTGCTGGACATAGGCCTCTCCAAATGCACGCCACTTAGGTCGATCCTCGGCCAAGGATCGAGGATCGAGCCGAGGATCGACCTAAGGATCGACCAATCAATAAATGATTTCAATAAAATTTAGTAGAGTTTTGATTTAAATTTAAAAAATGTAAATAAACAATGACTGATTAGGACATAACATACAAATCTAAAAGAATGTGCAGACAACAGCACGTCAACCTACCACAAAACGTCAAATTTTCTCAATTGATATTGATCTCTATTTGTTGGACTTAAAGTTGAAAATCAATTCAATGACCTTTAACTTTTTGGGTAGGTTGACCTGCCGCTGTCTGTATTAACGCTACAATATTTCTATCCGTTCATATTACAATCTGTAATTGAAATCCTATTTTGTTTGTCATCGGTTGAAAACTACAAAAATACACTATTGAAAAAGAATATTTTTTAAATGTCAACCGTCAATGTTTGTTCTCCTATTTTATTGTGGCAATCAAACGAAGCTGAGGTCTAATAGACTTAGAAACAGTAGGATTGTTACTCCAATTTGATTTGACCTTATAAATCACTTTCGACGGACCTTTGAGGCGTGCATTAATGCGCTTTGTCTGTCCTCTTTTTTCAATTATAGAACCAACAACTTTCTTTTAAGAGTAAGTAGTAAATACAATAATTGGCAACGACAAATTTCACGAAAAAATAGAACATTTATCAATTAATCAATCAATCAACAGCCATTGTCTGTACACTGCTGGAAGTAAGCCTCCTTCAAGTCACGCCACAATTGCCTATCCTGGGCTTTTTCTATCCAGCCTGACATTTATGTGGCCTTCTAAAGAAGCATTCATCTGAACACCACTTACAAAATTTGTAATAAGCATTTTTTCACTTTTAGCTTCGATTAATCTTTATAAACCTCATAGTATGAATTGTTACATGTCAAGACAACGTCATCATGAATTGTCAAAAACTGCTTATTACTGCACTTATATTCCTTTAGTGGATTCGGTACAAGATTCAACATTTTAAATGTTGAAGCTAGTAGTAAAAACTGATTTCAGCAACTTCTTTATTCCAGTGTTGGCAAAAAAGCAATCGCCAACCCACCTGCCAAACGTGGCGGATATGGAACAACTTTTTTTTCTTCAATTTACTGATGTGGACGTTAATAATGATTTTCTGCTAAAAACTATATTAAAACTTTTTAAATACACTTTTATTTTATGCCTTTAAGTTTTTAAACAATGCTCTGTGTTTCGTTCTTGTATTAATTGAGTCACATAAATATTTCTTTCTTTTCAACTTTATTAATTCATTAATTGTTAAAAAGACAGAGTACATGGTCTTTGGGGCCGTCGGTGGGTCTCTTGACGAACTACCTGCACTTACCCTTAATGGCTTGAACATAAAACGCGTCACTAAATACAAATACTTGGGACACTTCCTTACCGACGACCTCAAAGACGATGTAGACATTGAGAGAGAGCGTAGAGCTCTAGCTGTTGGAGGTAATATGCTGATTCGCAGATTCTCCCGTTGTACCGATGAAGTCAAGATCACGCTTTTCAAAGCATTTTGTCAGAGCTTTTACACGGGAAGTCTTTGGATCAGTCATTCTAAAAGATCTCTGGATACCTTGCGCATCCAATATAATAACGTCTTCAGAGTGCTGTTGAGGCTGCCGCGTTTTTGTAGTGCGTCAGGGATGTTTGCTTGTCACTATGTGGATGGCTTCCAGGCTATCATTCGCAAGAAGACAGCATCCTTGATAAACAGATTGCGTGCCAGTAGCAACAGCATTCTCAAAACCTTAGCTGATAGGTATACATCACCTATCTGGAAGTGTATGGTGCGTAGGGTAATTTAATTTAATGATTTAATGATATGTAGGTAGGGTAATTGAACTGGATTTTATTTACTTTCGTTTATTTTAATTAATTTCATTTCATTTAATTTGGTTTAGTTGTTAAAATCAATCGAAAATTTATTGCTGAATAATAATAATATTAATGTTTAATCTAATTCAATCGAATATAATTATAAAATAATAATAATAATAATAATAATTACACGATAACGATTACTAACATTAGCATAGCATTAAGTATTAGCAGCTGCCCAGATCTTCGAAAATTAAATATTGAGGAAAAAATGGAAAAAATGGAAAAACTACAACAACAAAACAAAATACTAAAGGAAAAACTATTAATTGCAGAAACAGAAATTGAAAATATATTAATGGAAAATAATAATTTAAAAGAACAACTTACAAAAAATGAAACAAAAAATAAATACCTCACACAAATATGTAATTCAAGCCAAAAGAAAAATATAACCATAAGAAGAAAGCAAAAAGCATTGCACAAGACAATATTGAATTTTGAGCAAGACGGAAAGGAAATCGAGAAAAACCGGGAAATGTGTACAACGCCATCTAGAGAATATCGAGCAAATGAATATGACAATACGATATCGGACAACATGAACTCACAAACACAAAACCTCGGGAAGAATAGCAGCTCGCTCGGTGGTTCGCTAGATGGTGCCACTGATAATAAAGAGAAAAACAACATTTACATAATCGGGGATCAGCAGGTATGCGGCCTAACAGAAGAACTAAGGAAATCGCGTTCAGGCAAATGGAACGACAATTACAATGTTACGGGGATAGTTAAACCTTTTGCTTCCAGCTCCCAAGTATTATCTAGCTGTGAATATTTGTTTGACACTATGACTAAGGATGATGTACTGGTACTATCGGTAGGGTGTAATGATAAAAATCCCTTTACAATAATGTCTAACATATGTAATACATTATGTAAATTGAAAAAAGGAAAAATATTAATATTAAGTGTTAGACATAACTACTATCTAAATGTTATTAAATTAAACACACAAATTTATCAACTTATTAAGAATTATTATAATTGTAGCTTTATTGACATTGCGCAAATCTTGACTAATTACCAAAATATGACATCTATAAGAAAAAAAATAAGTTTTAAGATTAATGTAGAAATAAATTGTTTGAAATATGAAAATGACTATATAAATAATGGACTAAAATTAAGAAAAACTATGCCAACATTTGACTATGTAAAGAAGGGAAAATTGAATGTAACTGACATAAAAAAGGGGACGATACCATACTATTTTCATACGATGAGTTTAGCAAAATCCGGTGAAACTATTGAAAAAAAAAACCATAGTTGTTTTCGCCCCCAAACAAAGGAAAAATAATTTTGTTGTCATGCACCAAAACATTCAGGGACTGCGGTCTAAGAAGGAACTTATAGAAGTAACCTTAACTGAGCTTGACACTGACTTACATCCAGATGTACTGTGTTTCACGGAAACATTTATAAAAAATAGTGAGGAAAAAAATATTTGTTTACATAATTATGAACTGGCAGCACATTATAGTAGAAACAAAAATAGAGGAGGCTCTTGTATAATGGTAAAAAAAGGAACAGACTATAAAAAGTCAAGCATTTATGACGAGTATTCAATAAACTTTCACTTTGAATGCTGTTCTATTTTAATTCCTACATGTAACGTTATAATAGTTTGCGTATATCGCAGTTCGACAGCTTCTAAAAAAAGACATTTTGATCTATTCCTAGATAAATTAGACCTATTATTGAACAAATACTTATCTAAGCACCCCAAATATAAAATAATTATAGCTGGAGACATAAATATAAATACTCTAATAAAAAATAATGTTACCAGTCACCTCTATGACATACTATCTAATTACAACCTGGTGCAACATATAACGCAGCCAACAAGAGGAAAATCTTGTATTGACCATATTTTTAGTAATGTGAAAGATGCTACAGGCACCATTCATTCTTTATGGCTGTCCGACCACAACACAGCACAAATGCTGAGTTTTGAAGTTAAATATAAACCCACAAAGCCAAAACAAATACACATATTTAAGAAGTGTTACTCAGACGAGAATATCCAAAAGTTTAGAAATTACCTTTCCAGTCTCGCTTTTATAGAGGTATATAATGAGGAAGATCTAAATTTAGCTTTTAATAGCTTTCATGACTGGTTCAGCTTACTTTACAAACTATGCTTTCCGCTCTGTAGGGTAACAATAAGCACACAAACAAATCAGCATTGGATCTCGAAAGGAATCAGACAAAGCTGCGCTACAAATAGAGTCCTTCGACTAAATCACTACAAAAAGAAAACATATACAAGCAAAAAAAAATACCTAACTTATTCTAAACTACTAAAAAGATGTATATTGCAAGCTAAAAAACAATCAAACAATAAGTACATATTAAAAAACAAAAATATATGTAAAGCGAGTTGGAAAATAATAAAGGAAGAAACAAACACCACATCAACATCGAACAATTATATTGAATCTGTTATATACAACAACCAATTGGTTAGTAGCCCAAAAAAAATTGCAAATGCCTTCAATGAATATTTTATTAATTTGACTAATAATTCCAATGATAATTTAATTAATGACTTATCAAACGATATTTTAAGCAATTCAATTTATCTGACCCCTGTTGACGAACACTATGTAAGGAAAGTAATTAATTCCCTGAATAATACAAATTCTGGAGGATTTGATCAGATAAGTACAAAAATTCTCAAGTCATGTAAGGAACAAATAGCCCCCATTTTGGCATATCTGATAAATCTCTCCATGTCCTCGGGAACCTTTCCAGATAAGTTAAAGCTATCATTGGTCAAGCCGTTACATAAAAAAGACAATAAAACAACTATAGACAATTATAGACCAATCACACTAATATCCATCATATCAAAGATCTTTGAAAAAGTTCTACTTACTAAACTTACGCTATTCTTTGAAAAATATGACATACTACACCAAGACCAATACGGATTTCAAAAAAAAAAATCAACATCCCATGCAGTATTCAATTTAGTAAATGAAGTACTGAATAGACTTAATGAAAATAAATATGCAACAGCTGTCTTCCTAGACATGTCAAAAGCGTTTGATTATTGCTCGCACAATCAGTTATTAAAAAAGCTGGAAAATTTTGGAATCAGAGGTCTGGCCTTAAGTTGGATAAAAAGCTATCTCAGCAGTAGAATGCAAGCTGTGGAAATAGTGAAACCTGATACAAAAAATGTAATACAAAGTTATCAGTCAGAGTTTAAAGAAAATAGATTTGGAGTACCCCAAGGGAGTGTATTAGGCCCTCTCCTCTTCCTTGTTTATATCAACAAACTGCCAAATTTGACAAAGCACCGCTGCATCCTATTTGCTGACGATATTGCTATAATAGTGACTACTGACAAAAATTCGACATTAAATGAACATATTAAGGACATAAACAATACGATTAATACAATAACAAATTGGCTTAAAGGTAACAATCTAAAAATAAACTTTGACAAAACTTACTATATAAATTTCAATAATGTAACTCATGAACAATTAAATATTAACTATCAGGGAAAACATATAAAAGAGACAAATGCGACTACGTTTTTAGGTATAGAGATTGACCATAACTTAGACTGGAAACAACAAATTATAAAAATATGTAGTAAAATAAATAGGTTTTCATTCGCACTTTATAAACTAACTAAAGTTGCATCACAAAATACAGCTCTTACGGCATACTTTGCCTATGTGGAGTCAATCCTACGATATGGTCTCATCATATGGGGCAATAGCACGGACATCAAAAAGGTATTTCTTGCACAAAAAAAGTGCATCAGAGCAATCTGCGGTGCTCCACCAGACGAACCGTGTACCCCTCTGTTTAAATCATTAAACATCTTGCCGGTCCCATGCCTGTACATATATGAAATAGCCAAGTTTGTAAAACAAAATCTACATTACTTCAAACAGGCACGTGATATTTATCCACGAAACACAAGGAATGGAAATAGGTTGGTGTCAGCATTTGTCCCAACAAGTGCTCGTTTAAAAAAAAATGTCGCCTGGATGTGTATGGTCATTTATAATAAATTGCCTGAAACAATTAAAGAACTGACTGGTAAAAGGTTCCAAACACATTTGTTTAAATGGCTAATTACACATGTCTTTTACACTGTAGACGAATATTTAAAGCACGATTGTTATAATAATGCATGTACCTTGTAAGGCTTGAATTTGTTTTCTTTTTTTTTAACACTAGCTTTGACATTTGTTTTTCTTTAATATTGACATTAAGTATAATTGATTGATTTTATAAGATTGACATTGATTTACATAAAGAATCTAAATTGAAATTTAATATAAATAATGCATGTGTTTTAAGAAAGGATTGAATTAATTAAATAATTATGTACTGTAGCTAAATTTAATATATTTGTATGCAACATTGGTTTGCTGAGGAAGAGGTTCGCAACTCTATGTAACAACTAAAATGTACCTTCTTCAAGGACAAATAAAAATATTTCATTTCATTTCATTTCATTTCATTTCATTTCATTTCATTTCATTTCATTTCATTTCATTTCATTTCATTTCATTTCATTTCATTCATTTCAGTAATAACAGGCTACAGTCACTTATTACTCTGTGCCCACTGTATCTATTTTAATTGCCCTAGGGATCGTATTACAAGGGAAAAAACATTGTTTGCATCTTCATGAGGATTGGGGTTTGTTTAATTAATTTTTATTTACAGAGACTTTTCCGCTTTGCGGCGGAGAATGATATTCTCTTTGAAGTTTAATTGTTTGACTTGGGTTGAGGAGTAGTTCTTGATAAACAAACGTCTGTGATTATGAAATGAAACTTGTTTTCTACATTATTAGGTTTCTACATTAATTTTATGTCAGACGCAGGCGAAGGGGGGGGGGGGGAAGAGGAGGAGGAGGTATGCACATCTCCTCTCCCCAGCAGGTCAGTGGCACGGGTTGGGGGACCCGGGTCACACCAAACCGACCTGACTCGTCTGGGGGGCGATCCACATGCACCGGACTGCCCCTCCCTAGGCGTGGAGGAAGCCCTGGCATAAGGCCGGGGCGCAACGCCAGGGTCCGGAGATTGCTTCGGCCAGCCCGGACCCAGGAACGGCGGTTTCGTGCAGGGGTACACCCCAGGGGTTATTCCCCCAAATTGACGGGTATGCGTAAAGCATTTTCCCCCGGGAGACCAGAAAAAAAAGGGATATTCAGTAGAGTCTACTCATTAGATTAATTTCTTAATTCTGTACCTGAGAAACATTTAGCTGTAACTCACATTTCTTAAACTTTACAGGAGAGCCAATTTTGTGTCTGAATATGCCTTGTGGGAACTTTAATCAAGCATAAAATTAAAACAACAGGTTTAAGAGACAAAAGTATTTATTAAAAATTAAGAATAACTATTCTAGATAATAGTACGTTATAGTTTGAGATCACTTTCTTTTTACAATAGGTTTTATTTTTCATAAACAAAAAAAAAGGCGTAACATACAGTGATATGCTTCTATCTTTAGCAGATATGAATTGTAGTTACACTAATAGTTTAAAACTCAAAACCTTCTATAAAACAATAATAATAATAAAAAATAATGCAAATTAGAAAAAAAACAATCTCAATGTAGGTCAAAACTCAAAACTTTTCTAAAAATGAAAATAAAACACTAAAAATGTTCACTACGATCAAAATTTATTCTTTTATTATTGTAAAATAGATGAGTGTTACAAACCTTATTTTGATTATTTTTGGTTTGTATTCCTTTTTTGATTTATATTTAAAAAGTACTGTTTTGGTTTAGTTTTTTGGTTTGTCATTGTTAACATCGTTGTGTTACTGTCAATATATTTCTCTTGTGCTCTCCTTTTCATAATATATTATTTACATTTACATTCACGCCTATCATTTTATCACCACAAAATACAGTCCACTCCTTTTCATTTGGTCCATCGATCACGTAGAAATATGAACCATTTCATTTGACATTTCATTTTTATTGATAGTTCTTATTATAGATTCAATATCGTTGTGCATTTTCACATGATCACTCGTAGTAAGAGCAAAGTCATGGAAACTCATAAATCACATGACATTCCTACATCTTCCCAGGCTCATTTTTCATCTCCTCACGATCACGTTCCGCTAGCAGTAGACCCTAATGTTGTGCCCGTAGGTGGAAACATTCCTACAGTTTGTGACGACGATCGCGTCAGTAGCATGCGCTCCGCGCAAGCAGCGTCCCGTCATTCGTCAGCGACGGTGAAGGCTCGCAGGGCCGCTGCCTTAGCTACACTCAAAAGACGCCAGCATGAACGCCAATGTGAATTGGAGGAAGCGGAACTCATTGCCAATTTTGATCGGATGGAAGCGGAGGACGAGGGAAGTAATCGGAGTGGACAAAGCTCGTGTAGTGTGAAACGCACAGAAAAGTGGGTACATGATTACAATACTAAATATATTGACAGGGTCGAGGTCTCGAAGCCTAGCCATTCGGTATCTCTACCGGTAGCTCCTCAGGCTGCTGCTCCCAATTTAGCAGCACACCTCCAACACCAAGTAACAACAGATTTTGATCCCCAGGTGCCCGGGTTGGCTCTCTCTTTTCCGCCACCCTCTCTCGTGGGCCCTGAGGCTCAACACTTAGACATGCCTGTCGTTAAAAACAGCTATGATTCTTCGGTGCTAAAATCCGTAGCTGATACAGCCGCTGCAGCTTTGGCGTTAGCTACTGCCATACCCAGGTCTAAAACGTCAAATATTCAGTTAATCACGTTTAATGGGCAAGTTTCACAATGGTTACAATTTAAAAAACTTTTTGACAGCACTAAATCCCTCTACACACCCACAGAGAACGTCGCGCGCTTGCAAAATGCGCTTCGTGGGCCCGCCCGTGAGGCCGTTTCGTCGCTTCTTATCTCTGCAGAGGATCCCGAAGATATCATGCGTGCCCTGGAGAGAAATTTTGCGCGCCCTGAGATGATCATTTTCGGTGAAGTGCAGACACTGAAGTCATTACCACGACTTGGCAGTGAGCTTAGGGAACTTGGTAATATTGCCAATAAGGTAGGCAACAGTATTTGTACCATGAAACTATTAGGCCAACGTGAGTACTTAAATTCGCCTGATATATATTACGCAGTTTTAGGCAAATTGAACCCTATTATGAAGTCGAAATGGTCAGACTTCGCCTCTCACAAAAGTATGACCTGTCCACTTCTATCTAAATTAGAATTATTTTCTGAGTTTCTGTCGCATGAATATGATAATTACGTTAGATTTGCTTTATCTCCCGAGAGTGCCACATTTACGACCAAGACTTGTGATATCACTTCTCAACGCAGATCTCAAAATATTCATTCCCTTACGGAAAATAGGAACAATACGAATAATAAATCGGCTTGCAGTTTTAATAAATCGGCTTGCAGTTTTTGTAGCAAAAATCACAACATTAAACTGTGCAAAGATTTTTTGTCCCTAAACATAGACGATAGATGGCGTTGGTTGCGTGAGAACAAAGTTTGTTATAAATGTTTAAGGCGTAGCTCACATCAATGGAAAGCATGTAAAGTAAAACCTTGTGGCATTGAAGGTTGTTCCTTTCGCCATCATCCTCTTTTACATGGCAGGGACACCTCTTTCCAAAATAATAACGTTTGTACTTCGGCCAGTCAAGACACTTGTACTACTTCGGTACCCTTATCGCCTAGTATAAACGCGGACTCTGGGGAAGAAAGGGTGACGGTTTCTACCACTGCTGTGCCAAATATTAACAGTTCTTTGCAAACACGTGCACTTCTTAAGATCATACCAGTGACTGTTTCGGGACCTGACGGTGATGTTAATACATTCGCTTTGCTCGACGATGGTAGCACTACCACATTAATCGATGCGAGCGTTGCGTCTCGTATTGGCGTTACCGGACCTGAAGAAGCAGTCACTGTAAATTGTGTAGGAGGGCTTAGGAAAAGTGCGAAAATGTCTTACGTAGATTTTCAAATTAAGGGTAGGTACCAAAGTGAGACATTTTTAGTAAAAAACGCTAGGTCATTAAAATCACTTTCTTTACAACCGCAGTCAATTTGTAGAGACAGTATCGACTCCTTAGTATACTTAACTGATTTAGTAGAGGTTTTAACATACGTAGACGCCACACCAACTGTGCTCATAGGTGCTGATAACTGGCATTTATCTATCAGTAAGGAAGTTAGGAAAGGTAAACGTAACCAACCTGTTGCTTGTTTCACAGCATTAGGCTGGGTATTGTATGGATTAACATCTAGTAAAACCAAAGCAGTAAATTTTATTAATCATGCCAACTTTGACATCGTTTGTCAAAATGATTCTTTGGATTCGATCTTAAAAAAGCACTATAAGTTAGAGGCTTTAGGAATAACAAAACAGGAAACTATACATAGCAAACAGGACAGACGTGCTATTGAAATTTTGGAGTCTAGTGTCAAGCGTTTACCTTCTGGGCGTTTTGAGGTTGGTTTGCCTTGGAGAAACGACATCACACGTGTTCCTGATAGTTATCCTCAAGCGTTATCTCGGTTCCTAAGCCTTGAACGTCGTATGGCTAGAGACGCTTCATTCGCACAATCATACAGTACGTACATGCAAAGTATGTTAGACAAGGGTTACGCCGAGGAATGTTATAGCGATACATACTATGACAAATATTCTCGCAATGATAATTCTCCGGGCCTCAGGTGGTACTTACCTCACTTTGGAGTGTATCACCCACAAAAGCATAAATTGCGTGTAGTCCACGACGCCGCTGCCTTAAACGAAGGAGTTAGTTTGAATTCCATGCTGCTTCCCGGTCCTGACCTATTACAGTCATTATTGGTCATTATGTTTCGGTTTCGGGAGGGTCAAATCGCTCTTACAGCTGACATAAGGGAAATGTTTCCTCAATTTCGAGTCCGTGTAGAAGACCGAGATGCCTTGCGATATATTTGGAGATCAAATTCAAATCTTGAGACCGGAAAGCAGCCCCTCAAGGAATACAGAATGACTTCTGTTGCATTTGGGACATGGTCCAGCCCTTTCATTGCACAGTATTTAAAAAATAAAAATGCAAAAGAGTTCGAACATCTGTATCCTAAAGCAGTAGACGCAGTGTTGAATAATCATTATATGGGTGATTATTTAGATTCTCATGACAGTGTAGACGAAGCAGCACAGGTAGCAGCTGACATAGTTATCGTCCATAAAGCTGCATGTTTAGAGATGCGCGAATGGATATCTAACGATCAGGCAGCATTGAATCTTGTTCCCGCAGAATTTCGTGTTGCCCAATCATCAGAAATAGATCTTGGCTTAAATATGACAACAGTAAGAGCATTAGGTATAGTCTGGGATCCCCTAACAGATAAATTAGGATTTAGAACCGGCTTAGATGAGTGTTTACCAAACCCCCTTACAAAACGAAAAGCTCTCTCGCATTTAATGCGTGTGTATGACCCCTTAGGTTTGCTCGCACCTATAATTATTAAAGGTCGTATATTATTTCAGGAACTGTGGAGGTCCAACATCGACTGGGATGTTGAGCTTCCACCACCCGAGTCTGCAAAATGGATAGAATGGCTACAAGCCATAGGCAAGGTTGCGTCAATCAAAATACCGCGGTGGTATGCCTCTACTATGAAGTCAGAACCGCTACATCGTGAGCTTCATATATTTGCCGATGCTAGTGAGCTTGCATATGCCTGCGTCGCGTATTGGAGACTCATTTACGAAGATGGCTCAATCCAGGTTGTTCTGATTTCAAGTAAGGCTAGGGTTTCACCACTAAAACCTACTTCAATTCCACGCTTAGAACTTCAAGCTGCTTTGATCGCGGCGCGGCTCGCACGAACCATACATGACAGTCATAGGAAAAAACCATCTCGTACATTTTTCTGGACAGACTCGATGACAGTCTTGGGATGGCTTCGTAGCGACGCGCGGACATTTAAACCGTTCGTGGCACATCGGATTGGAGAAATTGTTGAAAGTTCAAGCGTTCTGGATTGGAAGTGGGTACCAAGTGACTTAAACGTAGCAGATGATGCAACTCGGGCACGCACGGTTCATTTGACGTCATCTAATCGATGGTTTACCGGACCACCATTTCTTTTAAACTCCACTAAAGACTGGCCTTTAGAGCCTCTCGCGACCGCGCCAGTTCAAGAAGAACTCAAATCTTCTAAGCTAGTGAGACTGCTAACAATAAACTTGTCAAAATTACCTACCCCAGTCACGGTAAATTTTGACAAATTTAGTAACTGGCTTCGATTACTCAGAGCCACAGCTCGCGTTATACAGGTTGTGTCAATATTTCGCGGAAATTTAAAACCAACATCCACTACTCTGGTTCCTCTTACAGCAGACCTTTTGAAGGCCGCAGAGAGGCAAATTCTTCAAAAGACGCAGTTAGATAGCTTCAAAGAAGAATATCATAGCTTACTGAATTCTGAACAAATCTCTAAGAAGAGTCGCCTTTTCAAGTTATCGCCTACTATAGCAGAGGATGGCTTACTGCGCTTACACGGCAGAGTGAAGATGGTAGAAGGTGTTGGTGTCGAGATGAAGACTCCAGTGATATTAGACGGTCGGCACCCAGTTGTACAATTACTGGTGCATCACTTTCATCAGCAACTTGGACATGCAAATAATGAATATGTAATTAATGAGATACGCCAGATGTACTGGATATTGCGGCTGCGAGACACAGTAAGGACTACAGCAAGGAAATGTTTACATTGTAAAATCAGAAAAGCGCGTCCACTAAATCCCTCAACCGGTGACCTTCCTCCTCAGCGACTGGCACACCACCACCGTCCATTCAGCTTTACCGGTGTCGACTATTTTGGTCCTGTTACTGTAACAGTTGGACGCAGGCACGAAAAAAGATATGTTGCCTTATATACGTGCATGACCACCAGATCAGTTCATTTAGAGCTAGTGCACAGTCTTTCTGCAGATGCTGCGATTATGAGCTTAAGAAGATTTATCGCCCGGAGAGGCTGTCCAAATACTATTTATTCAGACAATGGAACTGCTTTTGTCGGAGCTAATCGCATATTGAGAGAGTTTTACACCGAAAACGTACAAGAGTTTACTGCCAATAAGATGATAAAATGGAGTTTCATCCCAGCAGCCGCTCCATCCTTCGGAGGTTGTTGGGAGCGACTAGTAAGAACAGTCAAGATTGCTTTGAACGCTACTCTTCACGAAAAGGCCCCAAAAGAGGAAGTCCTCTTAACATTATTGGCAGAAGCAGAAGCAATCGTTAATTCACGTCCATTGAGCTATGTGTCAGTAGACCATAATGACGATGAAGCGCTTACGCCCTTCCATTTCTTAATTGGTACTTCTTCAAACCAGGTTCTACCTACGGTGTTGAATGACGGTGACCTGTTGCGACGTGCAGATTGGAAGAAGGCATTAAGACTTGCCGACCACTTTTGGAATCGCTGGGTCAAAGAAGTACTTCCCACTATGCAACCACGACATCAACCAAACAGCACAACTGATTGCGATTTAAAAATAGGCGACATGGTCATCATTGGAGACGAGCAACTACCTAGAGGTGTATGGCCCAGAGGTCGTATTACTGCTACTTACCCAGGAAAGGACGGAGTAACCAGAGTAGTTGATGTAGTTACTGCGGCTGGTACACTACGCCGCCCATTGAAAAAACTGGTCAAACTCCCTTCGTAGTTTGACTGGCTTTTTATTATTTTTTACTGATTGTTCGTACTTTGTAAGGTTCTGGACCTTTAGAAGTACTCATTTAATTTTGTGCACTTTTGTGCACAAGGGGCCAGAATGTTACAAACCTTATTTTGATTATTTTTGGTTTGTATTCCTTTTTTGATTTATATTTAAAAAGTACTGTTTTGGTTTAGTTTTTTGGTTTGTCATTGTTAACATCGTTGTGTTACTGTCAATATATTTCTCTTGTGCTCTCCTTTTCATAATATATTATTTACATTTACATTCACGCCTATCATTTTATCACCACAAAATACAGTCCACTCCTTTTCAATGAGAAAAACAGTAAATCAACATAAAGTTGATTAAATAAAATTATTACTATGTATATTTGTGTTTATTTTCAACTCTAATTCAGTTGGCTATCCCTACCTATACTATTAATTATTATTATAGACGTAATCGAAACGATAAAACACTTAGTACCAACTCTCTTTTGCTACTTGTAATCTAAGTAATTCTTAAAAATTACCTTCATCTGGATCATTTATGAGCCCAACTAATCTTCTACCCCTACTCGTTATATTACTGTTTGTCATTTTTCTCGATGTATTGCTCATCGCAGTGCCACTTGAACACAAGATACGTGCACTCCTTGCAGAGGCGCGACGCGGCATGAGATTGTTTTTTTTTTTTGACGGACCTATCACTGATACCTTATATGGAAGGCTTTATTCAGTTAAATCGGGCAGAATGTGGCGATCGCTGAAGGGGCCATACTAGCGGGCGTGATCGGGCTAGTGTGGGGTGCTAAATGTACCCTACCAAATGGCGAACCCACCAGTGGTGACAGGACAGGTAGGCTCGATCTGGACAGAGGACAGCGACCTCAAGGGCGCCTCTGTAGGTTCGGACCTCGGCTTGGGTCGGCGTCCGAGTGGGGGGGGGGGGGAGAAGCGGCCAGGCACATGATTGTGTCAGCCGAAATGAAAGGCGGCACCACGCACCCGTCGGAGGTGTGGAGAACTACTGTGTTGTGCAGTAATTGAAGTGCTTAAGGCGGTGTTGGCTGTTGTGACATACGCGGCGATCGGATCGTCGGGGTCGTTCAGCACGTGCCTGGGCCGACGGCGTCGGAAGGTGACTTCCCTCTGGGAGGGTACGTGGCGGCTTCCGCTATGAGCGGATTGGGGTGATTCACTGCCTTATCGAAAAAGCGTTGAGAGGCTTCTTTCATATAGAGGGCAATGGATTGGATTTCGAGGTCTCGGTGGATATTATTGTTGCGTATGAACCACGGGATACCCGCGGCCTGACGCAAAAAGAGATTTTGAAGTGTTTGAAACTTCTTAAGGAGGGATGGGGCGGCGTGAGCAAACACCGGACTGGCGTATGTCATCACGGGGCGGATGCAAGTTTTGTAAATTGCCAACTTATTTCTAAGCGAAATTTTACTCTTGCGGCCGACTAGGTGCTATAGTCGGTGCGTGTAGAACTTCGCTCGGTTACAGACACGTCTTATGTGCGTTGCGAACGATAGTCGTCAGTCTAAGGTGACACCTAGATATTTGACCTGCTTGACCCATGGGATCCGCTGGTCGAATAGGGTGAAATGAGTGGGAACATTGGGGCAGGACGGATTAAGGGAGGGAGCTACGGGGATGTTCCGCCCGAAGTCGCTGCGCTTTTGTCAGCTCAGTGTCTGGAGTCTTGGGGATCTTGGACCCCCCGCACCCTCTCAGTTGAAAAACTCCGCACTTACATTAAAATCCAACTGGATGATTGTTGTTGCAGAACAACCTAATTACCACATACATCAAATGGTAACTCATTATGTGTGCTGCATAAAACTGTAACTCCCCACATACATTATACTGCAAATGAATATGTATAGCGGCAAAAAAATGTAACTTCCACTTACAATAAACTACAATTCGCTAAGCGCCGCTGCAGAATAATATAATTTCGCAAATACAATAAAATGAGTTTAAAATTACGTAGTATTTTACTGTATTTCAGTTTACCATATAATGCTTCGCAACCTATTGAAACACTTACAGCATAGTGCGATTCAGAATTTTGTCTTCTCGTCATGTTATGGACTACAGTTTCATGGCTCGATAGAGGATGAAAAATTATGCATAATAGTCTAAAAAACAGAAAATCGTAAAAGGTACAGAATTTAAGTTTCATTTCAATGTATTGTGTTCGTTTAAATTAAAGATTTTATTCTGTCATTTCGTTTTGTACGTAATAGAAATAACCATCGATAATCATCAAATATTTACTATCATTAGGCCAGCACTGCACACAGGAGGTATTTGCTATAATCTTCACACCTAGGCGGGCGGGCGATCGTAATTTGGCAATCTATTAAAAGAAAACACTGCGGCCCGTCTTCCTCTGGCACCGTGTTTCCCAAATATTGCCCGGTTTGAGAACATAAACCCACTTAATGAATGTGGTGCTTATTGTACAATCATTATTTTGAAGAGACATCTTAATAAGTTTGACCTTGGAAACGAAGGTTACAACATCAAGATTTTAATGACAGAATAAGAGAATTAAAATAACATGTATTCAAATATATTTAAATGAGTTTTCACTCAAATATTCATCTTTAGACAATCTTCAGGCTGCTACGTGCTTCCCACATAACTTTCTCGCCAAGACAATGGCAATAACGTATTTTTATAGCCATCATAATATTCCCTTGTCGATAAAAATATATACGATTTTTTTTACTCGCCCAAAAAGGAAATAAACTTTTATTTGCCGCAGTAAAACAATGAAACAGCCTAGACAGCAGTGGACAAAATATAGGGTTGTTAAACGTTGGTGGAATATAAAGCGCTAATTATGATAAAAATGCTTAGTTAAAAAACGTACCTAGTCGCTTTTACGGTAGTGGTATTTTTTATTTAGTCAGCAAAATAAGAATGACCTACTTGCATAATTTCTGGGATCATCAATATTATATGTACCTACCACATAAGCCAACATTGATCTTTATGTAAGAACCTCCCGGCAGATGTTTTTTTCTAAAATGAAAAACAGTGGGTAGGCTTGGATATTTTGGTGACTTGAGTCGAACATAAAATTTTGTAAATTAAGTGATTTTTAACTTCGCCCCTAGTAAATTTTATGGGAATATGTTTAAATATAAAAAATAAAATAATATGACGTTTATTTCAGACCGTCTCGATTTATACATTTTTGAGTTAATGACAATATACTTAAAATAATAATAATAATAAAAATAATGTAAGTAAGGGTTAGTCAAAAAACCGGTTCCTGGATCCTTGCATATAAATATGAACCCAGTGCTTAAAGATGGGACACGATGGCTTATCTTTGATAGCCAACAAGATGCTGTTGGCGCTATCTCGAGTCCTAGTAAGCATCGAAGCCGTTCGTTTACTAATGACAGCGTAAAAGTCGTCCACACGCGCTTACGCAAACATAGTTGACGCACTGCAGAACCTTGGTAGCCCCATCAGCATCCTGAAGGCATTGTTGTACTGAACCCTTATGCCGCCTTTCCACTGCGAAAAAGTTATGAGTGGGGAATAGCTGAGCGGAAAGGAGTAAATAGTCTTGATCATCCATTAAGAAAGAGTTTAAGTGTAAAATGGGTTTTGCCTTCCATTGCCGGCGAGTTTTGAGGAGTGGGCTAGGAGGGAAATGAGAGGAGTCAGATGAGCGAGTTGTTTGCCTTCCATTGGCAGCAGGCATGAGCGAGGAGGCGTAGAAAAAATATCTCAGTGCCAGGTGTAAGCAGAGTCCTTCCAAAACTAGTTCGCGATACAATGACACAGCGGACCCATTTTAACTCGCTCAGTCCGCTTCGCTTGCTCGTTCACGGTGGAAGCACTTCTATGAAATTTTGCGTAGCGAGTCGAACCGGGTCCGTACGGAGTCCGTTAAGATTGCTGTTGCGAGTTAAACGGAGTCCGTACGGAGCCCGCTCCGCTCGCAGTGGAAGGCGGGCATTAGAGCGTTATAGGTCTTTTTCGTGTAGTTACACCACAGGCTGCAGGTGTAGAAGGTTTGACAGTATGCTTTAAAGAGAGTAATTTTGACATTTCTTGTGCACCTAGCAAACCTTCCAGCGAGAATGTTGCAACGGACCGCTAACGCTCTCCTCTCTCGTTCGATGTCACAGTCATCCGATAGGTTTTCAGTAACAATGTGTCCAAGGTATCTAAAATATTTGCTTTACAATTACTTGTCCTACTTTTGTGACTATGCCCCGTTGTTGGTCTAGTGGCTATTAGGGGTTAAAGTATGAAATTGCCGTTTTGTATGGACGAAATCGAGAAAAGTCATTTTTCCATACTAACAATTTTTTAGTTTTTTTTAAAAACGCCTGAGCCGTTTTCGATGCAATTAAAGGTGAAAGTTAGATGGTTATAAAGCTACGCATTATAGTATTTAAATTTCTGAAAATCATAGTATTATAATACAAATATACTTAATTGAAGCAAGAAGGTCAGCTGACACATTGTAAGGGGTCTTTTCAACGACTTCCTTTGAAGTAATAGGCACTAGTATTGCATTTTTTTTTAGTCAAAAATTACTTTATTTACTTTTTGATACAATACAAAAAGAATAACGCAATAATATGACTACATACTTAAGAGCTATAAACAAAATAAAAAATGGGAAAATAATCGGCAATTTCATACTTTAACCCCTATTATATTAGAAGCCATTACATAACTACGTCGAGATAAGCTTTGCTTATTGTGCGATGGTTAATTAGTGTGATTATAGCATAAGAAAATGAATTCTATATTATTCATTCTAAATATGACAAACCTTTTGGTATCCAACTAGACAATGCATATGTGAGTGATGAATAGACTTAGAAGTATGAAGTTTTCACTGTGTTAATGGAGTTTATACAGCGGTCTAGGTATAACATTGAAATTCATACTAAATAAGTTCTGAAATAAAAAAAAGTAAAGTAAGGGCCTATAATCATCCCACTGCAGAACTAAGTTCTTTATCATTTAATTCGTGTTACAACTGCAATGATGGGTACAGGCATGGTAATCACAGACCCGAAAATTTTAAAGTCTTATTGCCCAACCGGGACCGAACTCAGGACCCCGAGATCTTGTACCAGTATATAAACCACTAGAATATGAGACGTTAATGCTACGTAATACTGAGGTATTTAGTATTTATGCAAATTTTAAACCTCTTCGCGTTCCAGATAGAAACAATGACGGACACACAGATGGACAACGAAGCAATTTTACTAAATGAGTGTTATAGTAACCTTTTGACAGCCCTTATGTCAAATCAGTGCGGGTCCGCCCCATGATGAAACACGTCGTAACTTGCCGTCAATAGTTATGTGATAAATGTAGGTAGCAATTGTAATACCTACGTGGAAGACTTATTATGGGGTCTAAAAGCAAGACGTTTGTGAGCTGTTACGATTATTTGTTGATGTTATATGAAATTGTCGCTTTTAGAGTTTATACTCACTGCCTCAATGATATAAAATCAAAAGCCGGCCAAGTCTCGTGCAAAATGGTTTTGTAACCTAAATTTATTTTTTGAAGGGAACATATTTGATATTGTCCACATTTATTTTATTTATTTACTTACTTAAACATTGAGTTCTCACAGGATCCTATAAAAACTACCTACCACCTCTTCTACTCTTGAGAGTGTCGTAAAAGGCTGACTTATGATAAAAATACACAATTAACTTTCATTGCCAAGCAAATGGGGTATATTCACTCAACAAAACATGTTAACTTATTCAAATGTGTCCGCAATGGACGTTTAATATGCCCTTTATGTTGCGTTATTATGAAAACATTTAATAAAAGAAACCAACTTGAATACCCGCATGTAAATGACGTGTATAAACCTCCATTACACGACCTCTTCGGAGGAAAGCACATCCGGGGCTTAACGGAGGGAGTGACAGTAGAGTTACTTCTGACTATTTGCTCAGAAGTCCAATTCTACAAAATAACAACAGACGTCGTTCTATTCCGATACAGCTCACGTTAGGATTCCGCTGACAAACAAAACTGTATTCTACTATTCTACCAACCATTTTTACTAAACGAAATCTGAACGTATCGATCGATGCAACAAAAGTAGCCTTTTAGTTGCGTATGCTCGATCGGTTATTTTGACAGATGAAACGTCGGTCTTCGGCTGCGCTTCGACTGTCAACGTCAAATCACTAGTTGAGTATGAATTTAGGAAATCGTTCAGCTTAGTTTCTATCGATCGATAAAGTGAGCTGAAACGCTACCGATATTGCTAATAGAATACGAAACGTTGATTTTTAGTGGCGTTTCGTCAATTGTTGCGTTTACGTTTTGATAGTTTACTTTAGTAGAATTGGTCTACAGAAGTAGGTCTGGAATTAAAGATACTGCATTGTTGAAATGAAAGATAGTTTACGGATTTAGAGCGCGTTTATTTTTGATTTAACCCGACGTTTCGAACCCTTTACAGCGTTCATGGTCACGGGTAGACTAAGGTGTTATTCGTCTTCGTTATACTGTTAATAGTGAAAAAAAAATCAAAATAAACAAAGATAGTTACATTAAAATTAATATTCCAAAGCATGAAACAAAATAATCAATTTTGTATAGGAATAATGTTACTCATGGATACGTGTCTGTTCAATGAGACTTGTCACCGTCACCGTCACTCGATAACAGACCGTTGCTTTAATTTCATCTTTTTTAAAATCTTAATCATACCTTAAAACAAATGAAATTATACAGTGTTTTACAGGAACTTATTTTTAAATAATGATTAGAAAAAAAAAAATTTTTTTAACATTAGATCGAATCAAGAATAATTAAACTCTTCTTTTTAGTTACATAGCTACTACGAGTATCATCAGCAAGCCTACTGTTTTCATATTAACTGCCCTTTGTGAGGCTTTGACGGCATTATTAAACCAAACATCCCCGTTTGCAAAAAGCTCTCGCACATTATCAGGCTGAACGAAATTTGCATACAGCCCGAATGACTTCCGCTTTATTTGAGAAGGTTGTTGTATTCATATCATTTTCTTTAGTAATAGGCACTTGAATCTAAGGATTGTTATGGAAAAAACATAAATATTAAATTTGTTTTTGTAAAAATTAGGTTACATTGACTGTCAAACATCTGTTAAGATGTTTCTTTCGGCTGTTAAGAGTACAAACCCCTAACATTTGATGAAACTATGATGGCTATGAGGTGATCCGGCAGAGAACTTAAGTAATCGACATAGCCCACTGAATTAGCAAGCTGAAGTGGCAGTGGGCTGGCCATATTAGCTGCAGAACCGACAACCGCTGGGGTAAACGAGTTCTTGAGTGGAGACCGCGTCTAGGTTAACGTAATGTAGGACGCCCTCAGGCTAAGTGGAGTGATGATTTGCGCAAGGTGGCTGGCAGGAGCTGGATGCGAGAAGCCGAGCGAGGATCGACCTAAGTGGCGTGCATTTGGAGAGGCCTATGTCCAGCAGTGAACTGCAATAGGCTGATGATGATGATGATGATGATGATGCTGGCTTACAGCGATAAAGACATACTTGAAAAATTGACGCTAGCTTAAAAGGACCTGTGACTATTAAGCATGAAGATGCGGGTTCAATACTCACCTGAGGCAATAATTTTAAAATTTGAATACTGACATTATAATTGCAACTACATTCCTAAAGTATCATATTTTGTCAAGAATCTAATTATAGTTAAATTTGATAAGCCTTTCTGGAATTAAGTTCAGTTTTCGCCGCAAACACCGATATGAATGGGAGGTACGAGTATGTAGTACTATCCTCATACAGCCTGGCAACACACGAACGAACAACTGGCCCGATCACGCCCGCTAGTATGGGCCCCGGTGCGGCCGAGGGTGAGGCTTCAGCGCTCGCCACACTCTGCCCGGTTTAACTGATTAAAGCCTCCCATATGGGGTTTCAGTGATAGGTCCGTCAAAACAAAAAAAAAAAAAAAACGAACGAACAAATACTTAATGCTAAACAATATATAATAATAATAATAATAATAAATATTTTAAGACATGCCTCACTGGGCCACACAAAGCCATCTAGTCCCAAATTAAGGTAATATTAAGTACCTTGTCGTATGGGGTACTAGGCAACCGATAAACTTACTTATATACTTTTTTTTTTGTAAATACATACTTATAATACATAGAAAACACCCAGACCAGTACAAACAGACATGTTCATGCACACAAATATTTGTACTGTGCGGGGATCGAACCCGCGACCCATGGGTCAGAAGCAGCGTTAACTACCGCTGATCCAAATGGTCGTCAAATATAAAACCATTATGTACATAAAAAGATATTACACAACAATAAGAGACCCTGAATAAGTCTAAAATGTATTTTGATGGGGCAGAAATGTTTAATTTAAATGGAATTGTTACTATGCTCTCTACTCGAAAATATATTTTACTTTGCTACAAATGATTATACCAAATATTACAAGCTTATTAATATACAAATTAACATGAACGAAAAAGCCTTAGGTAGGTTTCCCGCCAACAGAACCTTCCCTTGGGGAGTCCTCTGTATACTCCGATCAGTTTACGATACAGATAACAGATCCATTAAATGTTGCTACCGTCTTGGGACTTGAAGATAATACTAGGTAACCCAATCATATCTTCTGAATTTTTAAACACAATAAGAAAGTAGGTTAAGTACCTACTATCCTATTTAATATTTCTCCCACAGACAAATTAGTACAGGTTCTCAAGGTACAGGCTGGTATTGAACATTATGAATTATCATAACTTACTAATCAGCATTGTGAGAGCTGGCGAGTGGCGACTATGATAGATTTTTAAGAAGAAAAAATCTGCTAATACAGGTCACCAGGCCCACTCCGCGAATCAATACTAAGTAGGTAATTGGGTAATCTATTTACAATGACACAAGTGGAGTAATTAAATTAATACAGATAGAGATAGGTATTAAGATATAAGAGTTGGATACATAATACTTAGGGCCTGTTTCACAATCACTGAGTAAAGTTCTGGGTAAGCTACTTCGACCCTATCTGCTCAGTAAACTATTAACTATTTTTCACGTTTCACAATCCCTGAGTAGGGTTAATCACCACTTTATCTGCTCGTTAAGTTAATCACCGGATGCACTGCCAAGTAGCCTTTTACTTGACAAGTAAATTTAAAAAGATAACCTCAAATACGTCATTTCCAAATTTTCACCAACAACAAGTTATTTTATTATTTAAATGGACAGTTTTGCAGTCATTGTAAAATAACACGATGTTCGTAATGGTAAATTCAATGCAAACAAAATCACCACACAAAAAGTACCAAACGTCAGCAAATTTGCCATTGGTCATTTACTGACTAACTGACGTTGACTCGACATAGACTTTTTGTTGAAACCTCGTTGCATTCCATTCTTACAGAAATATTGATTTTAGAAAAGGTGAAATGACTCATTTACATTACAGTGTAAACATTTTTGTACGAATTTATTGTTTTTATTACTTATAATCATAACAAAAAATATTTTTAATGATAATTCTGTGATTACTATACTTTATAGGAACACATAAATTATTCTTACCTTGAAACGAAACGTAACTGTAAGTAAGTATTAATTATATAATCTTCACTTTAATTTACTGATTGGATGATTGTAAAATGCAAAGAAAGTTAACGAAAAGATTTAACCTCTATGTAATTAACTCGTTGAGTAACTACTTCAGCCTTTACTTAATGATTGTGAAACAGACCCCTAATCCTATTAATATTAGGGGTTAAAGTATGAAATTGCCGTTTTGTATGGACGAAATCGAGAAAAGTCATTTTTCCATACTAACATTTTTTTAGTTTTTTTAAAAACGCCTGAACCGTTTTCGATGCATTTAAAGGTGAAAATTAGATGGTTATAAAGCTACGCATTATAGTATTAAAATTTCTGAAAATCAAAGTACATAATACAAATATACTTAATTGAAGCAAGAAGGTCAGCTGACACATTGTGAAGGGTCTTTTCAACGACTTCCTTTGAAGCACTAGTATTGCATTTTTTTTAAGTCAAAAGTTACTTTATTTAGTTTTTGATACAATACAAAAAGAATTACGCAATAATACGACTATACTTACGAGCTATAAACAAAATAAAAAGTGGGAAAATAATCGGCAATTTCATACTTTAACCCCTATTATTATAAACGCGAAAGTTTGTAAGAATGTATGGATGTTTGTTACTCTTCCACGCTAAAACGATCCAACGGATCTGAATGAAATTTGGCACGGTTCAGTTTATTGTCTTGAATAGCATATAAGCTACTTATCATCCCGGGAAAAGGTACGGTTCCCGTGGGATCAATATACTATGAAGAAATTAAAAAATCCACGCGTACAATGTTGCCTACAAAGTTATATTCTTGTAATATCAGTATATAAACTTGAAAAATTTTGTCTTAGGCGGGACTCGAACCCGCATCTCCTCGCATGCCGGTCGGTTCGAGTCCCGCCTGAGACAAAATTTTTCAAGTTTATATACTGATATTAAAAGTGCAATTAAGTTGCTAAAATATCAAATAAAGTAAAAAATTATATTCTTGTATCTTTGGTTATGATGTTTTGTTCTGTAATTTAAGATAATCCAGAAAAAAATCATATTTAGTTAGATTAAGCTGTCCTCTAAAATTTATAATAGGTACGCACAAAAGTTTTTTAATTAATAACAAAGAAAGAAAAAAAATGAAAATTAATAACAAAACGGGGCGTTAGCGTTATTAATATTTGTACTTGACATAGTATGTAGTTGCTTATTCATTTCAATACGGTTTAAAATTTCACAACGTTCAAGAGCAATCGATCACCGCTTCGGAAATACAGCATGTAAGCGCCCGACACCGAATTGATGCCAGCATTGTCGAGATCTGACAATGTTGTGCTCACCACCGCCCGTGGGGCGTGTCCTCGAGTGCAGCGGTAGACATAAACAATTATAGATAGTTGGAAAAACTGGAACCAGACTACGAAAATCCAATGTTTATAAAGTCACACTGTATATTTGCTGTTTTGTTCAAACATTTTTGTAATCTGATTTTTGATTTCTTTCATTTTAATCCCACTCGTTATGAATGCAAACTTTTAATTTTAAATTATCTCACAATATTGTTGTAGCATTCGTTAGAGCTGATAAATAATATTTGTATAAAAATTTTGGACATAACTCGCCAAATAACGAAGCTGTTTCATTTTTTAGTTTAATATTTTACCAATATTTGTTAAAATATGACTTCTGGATGTTGGAGGTGCATAACCAACAATATTTATGAAAGTTCGCAGTTATGGCGCCAAGCCTTGAATAAATTCGTCGACTCAATATCTTGGTAGCCCAATTGTTTTGAGCAGTTGCTCGGTAAATGGAAGTGTGTCAGTCCCGTCCACAGAACATGGAGAAAGGTTAGAAAGGCTGTCATGCGACATTTTTATGAGAACAGATGTCGCCGCTTGCGCACCACTACACATGAACGAGTTCAAAGGACGCCATTGACGTCGCGCGACCAATGGGGTCACGCTACGTCAAAAGAAACCAATCACAGCACTCACTCACATTTATGTTGGGGCAGAAGTATAAGCATTACAGCTCATACTCCTCTGCGGCGCGCTTACCCCGCCTAAATCGCCTTTCAAACCTTTTGCCATGTTCTGTGGTCCCATCTAAGGCAATCGAAATGTTCAATTAATTATATTTTCAACATCACCAACAATGAATACAACATCTAGCGTAGGTATAACAAACACTCTGATCACACACCGATTTTCAAGGTGTCGCCATTTTGAAGTCCAGGGCTCGATTCGGTTGTGTCAATATTAAAAAAAGTATGTGAGTTTCTATACTAATTGTTGTCTCTGAGTTCCACAAAAAGTCCAATAAATAGTTTTTTACTGTGTTATGTTTTCCGGATTAATTAAAAAAAAAACATGTGTGTATCATACAATAATATTCTGAATGTTTATTTTTGCAGTCACATGCCAGTTACCATAACATGATGTTTGCTAACCGGTTAGATGCTTATCTAAGGTTGTTGATTTTTAAAACTACCTATTTATCAATTTTTTTTTTGCCCTGGCAACCCTAGCTGTCAGACGCAGTGCAATCAGCTGCTGTAGTTTTATTTAATTTAAATTAAAATAAAGTGTATTAAAGTGTTAATAATTGAATAGATAACAAAAGCAGGGCATAACCATTAAATGGAAATTGTTTTTGTAAAAGTTTAAACCCTGTATCGTGACTAAAGTTTTGGAAAAGTTGCCGGCCGGCTTTGACATTTAACTTGACAAAATTGAAAATTTGAAAGGACCTAACGGATCACCTAAAATCAGGAGAGTACTGTTTTCATAATACATATAAATCTGTAAATGCTTTGTTAAATCTCACTATAAGTAAATTTAAATTGTATGGTACCTACATATAAATAATTAAGGTTATTTTTTTTTTAAGAAAGTTAAACAGACTATTAGATAAGTGTTTCGCGGTAATTGTCGGTTGTTTGGCTACTGAAATACCTACTATCTCAACAACAGATACTGATCAAACCTCACGAAAGTGAGATACGCCACAATTCAATACGATTCGGTTCTGTTGTGCCTCTCTTTACTTGACGTAATAGTGGAAGTAAAGTTGACGATAACAACCCCTTAACCGCAGACAATTTACTCCTTATACTATACAGTAACACATTTACAGGTACATTGCAGTAGTCAAATGATGATACTGAAAGAAAGAAAGAAAGAAAGAAAAAAAGGTTTATTTGGTACACACATGAAACAATTATTACAAGTAATAATCTATATAAAAGAGGGTGCAAGTACCAAAATGGTATCCGCTCAGTATATGGTCACTACGACTAGAGTCGTCATGACCAATACTGGACAATATTAGTTATTAGTACTTAGTTAATTTTAAGATTGCACATATTCTATATTTTTTTTTTGCTTACCTCCATAAATAAACATAATTAACTGCTCCAATTTTAATTATCAGCTTCTATTTTAATCAATTATAAACATTCAACCAAATATCTTGTACAATAAATTAACAATAGCAGTTCAGTTTTCTTGCCATATAAATCATAAATTATCTACCTACATAAACTTAATTTCTTTCCAAACCGTCTGTTGCACACATTCCTTTGCATTATTTCAGACCATACTAAAACACACACAATGGATACCCAGACTGGAATCATGACTCGCAAGATGACCTCTCATAACACTGAGATGAAACTTAAAAAGGCACTCGATGAATTGCAGCAAAGTAGAGAAAGTTGTAGCCAGCTTCTTAGGGAAAGAGACGATAGTGAAGAGGAATTCAAAACGATCATCTTGCGGAATTCTCAACTTAAGAAAGAATTAGCTGATGTCCATGCCCAACTTGAAGAGGTCTCCATACACCGTAATGAATTATTGAACACGGTTAGCACATTCGATCAATGCAGCAATATCTTTGAGCAGACTCTCAGACGGAACAACGAGCTTGAACATGAACTTAGAGATGCCAACAAGACCATAATTGATTTGGAAGATGAAAAACAAGAAAAGGACTGTGCATTGACATTAAATCTCTATCAGGAATTAGTAGGCACCCCCGGTGAATTAGCTTTCTCTCCAAAACTAAATTATTCAAAAAAAACTGATGTCAAAGTTAATAGTAAAATTAGATTAAACAGTAGAAATAAGATTAAAGAATATATCAAATTAAATAAATACATTATAAAAACAAATAAACTTGTTAAAAAGCAGAAATGCTTTTATAAAAATGTTCAGTTGAGAAAGCAACGTATTGATTTAGTTGATAGCCTGGAAATATATAGTCAAAAATTACAAGAAAGTAGGTTGAAACATGACTCTGACATATTACAATTGCAGGATGACATCTCGAAGTTGCATAAGTCACTGGAATCCATGACACTGTTATACAACTCTGCCCAGGACCAAATTAATGAACACATCCTGGCTGCAAACCAATTACTTGATCTTGGCAATGCTAATACTAGTTGTAAATCATTACCTAATATTATGATAAATTCAACTCAGTGCACTTACCAACAGAGAGTTGAAAATCCACAGTTGTCCAGTCTAAATTTAAGTAATGAGATTCAGGCAACATCTAAAGAGGAGTCGAATGATGTCATTTTATATTCAGATAGGCTAGGAATTGGTTATGGCTCTATACTAAACAATAAATTAAATTGCAATGCAATAAATAATTGCATGCCGGATGCATCGTTTGATGAAATAATTAAAACAATAGAAAATACTCAAACATGTTCAACCTCAAGTACCATTATTTTAATGCTAGGTAATAGTCAAAAAATTACCAAAAATAATATTATAAAATCATTTTCTATTTTAGATAAATTAGGTGTTAAAAAAATTTTCCTCTGTGCCTTTCCATTTTGTAAAAATAATTTAAATAATATTAATGCAAATATTCACTTAATGAATACTTTATTATATAACCTATGTCAAAGACATAGTGACAAGTTTGTGTTTTTTGACACAAATAAATTTATTAACAATAGTTTTATTTTGACAGGCGGCTCTGTACACCTGCCTCATATAATAAAAAAACAAATTGCTACTTTGTTAGCATATAATATTAATATTAACTGTCTTGCTAAAAATAGCAAAAGTATAATTTATGAACATGTTAGTACTTGTACTAATTTAAATATTGTGCCATTGACAACCTCTGAGGCTTTAAACTGAGAGGAAAGACAAAAGCTAGGCCTGATATGTATTTCAATATTGTTCATCAAAACATACAAGGCCTGGCCGGCAAAGAGTTAGGTTTAGGGTTATTTCTTCAAGATTATAACGTTCATGTGATATGTCTTACAGAACATTGGATTAAAAAACACCAACTAATGTTAAACATTGAAAATTATAAAGTCGCTAGTTCGCTCATAAGGGAGTCTGCACCAAGAGGGGGGTCACTTATTCTTGTTAAAAATGAATTAAAATGTAAAGAACGCAAAGACATTGTGTCGCTCTCGGTTGAACGAACTATTGAACTAGCGTGTGCTGAGCTGGAACAATATATCATAATTAGCGTGTATAGCCCCCCCAAAGCTAATTACCATGTTTTTGAATCTGTTATGGATGAGGCTCTGAAAAAGCTCTCAAAATCGAATAAGAAAGTAGTGGTATGTGGGGATTTCAACGTTAATATATTAGAAGAAACGCAGTTGTCCACCCGGTTTCTTAATCTCTTTAAGTCTTATAATCTAATTAATCTTTTTAATGAACCCAACAGGGTGACGCCCACGTCAGCTACTTGCTTAGATAATATTTTTTGTGATGGTAAAGTGTTAAAAAAAACGATTTTAAATTGTCTTATTTCGGACCACAGCGGACAAGAAGCATCGTTCGAACACCATTATGTCTCTAACAAAGTAGATTCTGTGTATAGGCAATTCACTTTTAATAAAATAGAAAAGTTTAAGGAAAAAATTAAAGAGGGTGTGAATTTGCTAAAGCCTAATGATCAGAATGTTGATGAATTATATGAGAATCTTTTTGGTTTAGTAAAAAAGGAATTTGATAAACATTTTAAACAGAAAAAAGTAAAAATAAACAAACAGAAGTGTAAGTTTAATGAATGGGCTACACCTGGTATTTATAAAAGCAGAAAAACATTATATGATTTATATAGTTTAAAGGCAGATTCTCAAAACCCACATATTATAGAACATGTTAAAAAATACTCTAAATTATTTAAATTAGTATGTGCCAAAGCGAAGTCAATATATCTTTATAATTTAATTTCGGCTTCCAAAAATAAGGCAAAAACCACTTGGAATATTATTAATAAAGAGACATGTAGAGTAAAACCAAATAATCCTGCTTACTCTCTCAAGTTAGGGGATAAGCTAATAAACACGAACACAGAGGTTGCAAACACATTTGAGACATTTTTTTCAAATATAGCTCCCTCTACTACTGAAGGGCTAGCTTCTTCTGCTGATCTAGCTGAATCCCTTCTCAGGTCTGTTGTCGAAGAGTGCAATTCTTCATTTAATTTTAGACATATAAACCCTGATATAATTACAAAAACTTTTAGAGAATTTAATATGACAAAAACAGAGGATCTTTGGGGAATTTCTGTCAATATTATCAATACAATCATAAGTTCATTAGCCCCTCAACTCGCTATTATTTTTAACAAATGTATTGATGATAGACAGTTTCCAACTTTAATGAAGTTCAGCAAAATCATTCCTTTGTTTAAGTCTGGCGAAAAATGTGACCCCTCCAATTTTCGACCTATATCTATATTGCCAGGGCTAAGTAAAATTTTCGAGAAAATAATGTTTAATCAGCTTTTATCTCACTTTAGTGTAAATAAATTATTAAATAGCAACCAATATGGCTTCAGAAAAGGTAGAAATACTACTGATGCTGGAGTTGCTCTCCTACAACATGTGTTTAAGGCTTGGGAGAGTAAGCTAGATGCCTTAGGTGTATTTTGTGACCTTTCAAAGGCCTTCGATTGTGTAGACCATGAAATATTACTTAAAAAACTTAAACATTATGGTGCATCGAATGATTCCTTGGATCTAATAAGTTCTTACCTTAAAGGCAGGATACAAAAGGTTTGCATAAATGGAGCTGAGTCTTCAGGGTCGGCCCTTGTTATGGGTGTCCCACAGGGATCAGTATTAGGACCCCTGCTATTTTTAGTTTATATAAATGACCTTCCCTGTTACTTACATAATCTTTGTAAGATGGTATTGTTTGCAGATGATACATCAATGATTTTTAAAACCAAGAGGGGCAAATCTTCATTTGACGATGTTAACAATACCCTCTCTAAATTATTGCATTGGTTTACAACAAATAATCTCTTACTAAATGCAAATAAAACAAAATGTGTTAAATTTACGATGCCAAACGTAATGTTAGCTGCCCCTCATATTATTGTTAAAGATGAACCACTAAACTTTGTAGATTTTACTACCTTTTTGGTTATAACTGTAGACTCTCATTTGCAATGGGGTGCTCATATTAGGGGGCTGTCTGGAAGACTTAGTTCTGCTGCTTATGCTGTGAGAAAGATAAGGCAATTGACTGATGTTGGAACGGCAAGATTAGTATATTTTAGCTACTTTCATAGCATAATGTCATACGGAATTCTATTGTGGGGCTCAGCGGCAGATATTGAGTCAATTTTTATATTGCAAAAACGTGCTGTACGGGCTATTTACGGCTTTCGACCCCGTGACTCGCTGAAAGAGCTCTTCAAAGAGATTAATATACTTACAGTGTCTTCTCAATATATTCTCGAGAATATTATTTACGTTCGTAAGAACATACATTTATTTCTTAAGAAAAGTAACGTACACAATTTTAATACGAGAAATAAAGATAAACTCGCCATTCCAGGCTTCAGACTGCGAAAAGTAGGAAAATCGTTTATGGGAAATTGTATCCGTATTTTCAACAAATTACCAAAGGATATTGCTGAACTCCCTGTACATAAACTTAAATCGTATGTTAAAGTTATTTTAATGAAAAAAGGCTATTACACTGTTAATGATTATTTAAATGATAGAAATGTATGGCATTTAGTTGTCCCAGCTCGTACTTGCTTAAAAACCTTGTAAAAATTACCTTACCTTGTAAAAATTTATTTAAAAAGAGGCTGACAATAGTGACCGAGTTTCTTGCGCTGCTTCTTCTCGGCACTAGCCCAGACTTGTCCCGAAGCAGTGGTAGGTTTAAATATTGGGACGTGTAAAAGCGCCTCCTGGGGCCTATTTGCAGAAATAAAACTGATTTTAACTGATTTTAACTGATTTCAAGTCCCTGCAATTTTTTAGTTCACTAGTTCTAATCGCTGGGTTTGAGGACACGCCGTGAAAGATGAGGAGAACGACGGTGATCAATCACAATAAGGTCGCGAGAGGCGCGGAAACATGATAGCCGTTTTATTTAGTACAATGACTAACATGCTTAGAAATGTATTAGTTATGATATCAATAACCACAACAAGCGAGAAAGTAATAATTGTTTGATCAAGCGCCTCATAAGCGCGTCTTAATTAAAAAAGCAGTTGCTACTTTTATTTATTCAATCAACCCTAGCAATTTAGTAGATTACCATGTAAAAAAGTGTTTTAGAAGTGTTTTTACAAATAGGCCCCGCTGGAGGCGCTTTTAGATGTCCCTATATTTTAACCTACCAATGCTTCGGGACAAGTCTAGGCTAGTTCTGAGGAGAAGCAGCACAAGAAACTCGGTCACGAATCGAATCGAATGCATAAAGGGGTAAGTCTTTTAAAACTATGTCTTGGTTAGGGAAACTAGTCTACTAGTCTCGAATAGTTGTGTTTACCAGTTCGTATTGTTTTAGCCTTTGGAAACGCCCTTAGGAAGTACTGTGATCAGTGTCCCGAACCCAACACATAGAAATATTTCTGATATCTTTAACTCATCATAACAAGGAGAGAGATCAGATAATCACTGTGCCGTGTGCTAGCCGGTTACCTAGGAGTGAAAGAGCTCAACCATCAACATCCGTAGGAAAACCCTCCTGGCGTCTAACAATTACAATAGTATTAGGAATTAAATTTAGTTAAGGAATTAGCATTGAGATAATAAGTAATTAAGCATTAAATTAATCCATCGATCGTGAATTATTCCAGACACAATTGAAATCAATTGTTATCGTGGCACCCGAGTGCCTCCTGGGGGTTGAGGGATTAAGCAGTGATGTTTAGATTGATATGTAGTGGGCTTAGTAGTACTTTAGGACGTGCACGTTAGTAATCTTGTTGCTCATTAGTTTGTCATTATAGTAAATAAATGTAATAATTCAAGTAGCACTCTTTGATTTATTTGGACACATTACAAAGCGTTGAAGAAGTCCAGCGTAAAGCTCAGATAAGTTATGAACAGTCTTTGCATAAATGTAAGAACGTTGCATGTAACCAGAGAATATAACACGAAAGGAGTTGTCCCAAATTGTATGGAGGCTAGGCCCAGAACCTGTACACATTTCCAAAAGTTAGGGCAATATACCTACAACACTTTGTTATCATCCAAATTCTATAAAATGGCTTCGTTTAATGGCTCAAACAAGAATAAACTTATTAGAATAGCAATACTAAACAACAAAAACTATCATAGCGGATGACAATTTGATGACATCTGCCAGTTTTGACAATTTCAAAATCACTTATCTCAATCTTATCTTATTCGAACAAGTGATATTGTTTGCTTACTTGTGCTTGTTGTATTAATAACAAACAAAACAAAGAGTTTTAACTTATAATGTACTTATGTAATGCCTAAAGGATATAATTTGCGAAAGATATAATATTACCTTTTTACTTGAGATTATTACGAGTCGCAAAAACTTGAAAAGAACGGTTATGTCAAATATTGACAAAGGAAATCTGACAGCTACTGGCATTTAGAGTTTACGGTTTATCTTTTTTTTTCGTCGAACGCCATCTTGTATGCCTAATTAAGAGGGATATTTATTAGATTGTATTTATTTTCGAGCCCCTTAATTATACGTTATATATCTTTATTTGTATTTTTCCTAAAGTCAGTAGATTTTTCTTGATTTTTTAGATTACTGTACAAGGTCTGGGCCTGTTACGGGACATCTCTTTTTCAATCATTCTTTCTCAAACGCACGAAGTAATCCAACAAATTTAAGAGGGTAAGTGATTGACGGCGACCGTCTGGCGTTGACTCTAAGTTAATGGGTATTTGGTGCTTCTGAAACGGGACTAAATAACTTTAATAATACAAAACAAAATAAAAAATCCCCGATCATCGATATTCAAATTGCATGACTATTTAAAACTATGTAAATGGATCCTGCACACATAAGTAAGTACCATCTAATTATGTTGCCTAACTTTTGACAAAGTTACTACGAGTACATCGGCCTTGGTTTGAAATAAAGTGCGATGTCGCGGAAAGCTGCTAGAATAACATAAATTAAATGAATAAATAATTATCAACCTCCGTGGTGGGTTGGCGTATACACTGGTTTTTAAGGTTTAGCTTTTGAGGTTCAATATAATTTAGAAAAAAAATATTTTCTATATTTTCTCGGTTCTGGGTGTTTGTGTTCTGATTTTCACGTGCTTTAACGCTTCAGTCAAGCCCCAAGAGAACCAGTTGTCTCGATAACAACTGATTTTGATTGTGTCTGGAATATCCGATTGTCAAAGGGATAAAAAGTTACTTACTTTTAGATCAAACGTCCCGTTAGTCTGGTTTGAATACTTATCCAAGACCCCGGAGTCCTGGGTTCAGGTGGTTATCCCCGGTCCTTGGATCGGGCAATTTCTGCCGGATTCAAAAATTCAAATCTCTCGGTTTCGAATTTAACTGTTGCGGCCATATTGCGCGAATCGGCGCATCTGTGTCGCTACTGGCGGGTAGTCTCGCGTGATGACGGAGCGTATGGTTAAAATAACGATTACTCTAAAGTTCTGTATGGGAACTGTATATAAAACTGATGTCATTGGAATTATTATGAATTAAGCTAGGCTAATAAACATGTATTATTCCAGTTTTGCCTTGTTATGTTTTATTAATTTTAATTTAAAATCGGGATAAGATTATTGTACAAAAGTCATTATAATTTAAAAAAAAAACAATTATTTTAAAACCTTATTATGTAATTTACACTAAAATACATTAATTCAGATTAATCAATAACAAAAACACTTTTAAAAAAACGCCTCATTGAGGTGAACCGAGCGCCCAGTAAAAAAAAACCTCTTGTAATCGTCGTAGGTGTGTTTTAGAGTCTTGACATGTGACTTTATGCTATCTTTGTTATTTACCCTACACTTTGTGCAAGTTAAAGCAGGAAATATACAGTTAAAGATATACTATGGTTAAAATAAACGTTGACGAGAACTCCAAGAGCGGGGTACACAGATGCGGGTACTTTAACGTCGCGTTCCTGGAGCGACGTCAACAGAGGAAGGGATATTGCTTGTGTTTGTGATGATCACCCGTATTTATCAAGCGCGTTAATTATGCCTGGACCCATCACAGCTTTGGTAATTTGAATTCAATGAGATGATTATAGGCCGTTACTCTTAAGATCATAACAATGTATGTGATATTGTTCATATTTATTTATCCGCTAGAAACAAAGCTTTTAATTCGTTCCACATGTTCCCTTCCTGATTCTACAGATTTGATCTCAAGATCAATCTAACCGCTGACAAATACTTGCCGTCAGTGATTGCGTCGTCACTCCAGAGACTCCTGTATCATAATAATGGAGGCTCGGAGGCTCCGCCGCCTCGAGACTGAAAACGTGTGGCGGCACGTTGTGAAGGCACGTTCCTGGGCAGGGTTGGCACACGGGTTGACTGAAAAGGTATCTAAAAAAAGCTAATGCCACCTAGGGAAATGAAAGATATGTTTACGGATTTTAAATCGCGTTTTTTTTTCGTTTATCCCGACGTTTCGAAATTCGAACACCTAATTTACACCGTTTCGAAACGTCGGGTTAAACGAATGCGTTTATGACAGCTATCTGTTATTATTTTTGAAAATGAAGGACAAATTTACGTATTCAACTTGCATTTAATAGGTGTTCGTATAACTTGAAGAGAACAATGCGTTGAAATTAACCCAAACGTATAGGTTTTTAGTAAATTAGACGATCTAGATATTTTCCCATCGTGTTCAATTGTAGCTGGTATTTAATTGCTGACTTAAATATATGACCAAAAATTTACCCAGACCTCAAGACGTCAGAATTTATTTTAAATTTTTTAATAGAAAACTTTTGTTGCCATGGTCAATTTGTGTTATCGTACCATAAAAAAAAGTTTTGTGTTGGAAGTCAAAATGGTCATTTAAGCATCTTCTCTTTATCCATTAAAAACCAGCAGCATTAAAAATTTAGGTATATTAGAATGTTTGAAAATAAATTAGTTTACTTTTAATTTTATCTCGTTTTCGTTCTTTCGTTGATATTTTTTTCCTAATTTTTTCCATATTGTTAAATTTTATTACTTACTTTACCTTTTTTAGATATTTCTAACTTTCATGTGGTTAATTTCAAATAATAAAGATTTTCGAAGAATTCCAACATAAGAAATCAAGCAGATACCTAAGATTAAAATTTTATATTTTTTTAAGTGTGGCAACCCTAAATTTTATTGGAAAACCACAATAGAGTCTCGAGAACACTCCCTTCACTTTATGACTTTACGCTGTAGTTTAAGGGTTTCGCTGTCGTCTGTAATAAAAAATAAATTAAAAAATTTACAATAAACCAATAAAATTTCATCCGAAAGAGTAAGACATTCTTCAGTTCTCGGGTATTCGGACATTCATATATAGAATCAGAAATAACGGAGGTACCACAAACACCCTTTCCACTCAAGTGCTTCGTAACTAACCGGGAACGCGTGGAGATATTAAGTTGAAATAAAAACCATAATATACTCAGGTCAATACAGTTACAGCCTCTTGAAAACATTAAAATTCTTATTAATGCAAATAAGATACGGCCTTTTCTGCTGCAAAAAACTATACTTCGATTTCCCTTGAGGAAATAAAATAAGCACAGGGTCGACCTAGAACTATAAATTGAAAAAATACAATCTTTTTATTAAAAAAATCGACTGCCTGAGGTGGAATATAAACCCACTGCATTAAGCTTAAATTAAAACAAAAATGTTTGAATCTTAGAGCTTAAGCCTAGTAAAGTAGAACTAAGTAATACCTACCGTCCTTTGCTAGAAGTATGGGTAAAAAAAACAGAAAATTTTACATTAATAATTTTTTTTATTATTTATAATAGGCACACAAACAGAATACAGTCAGGGCATGATCACATATACATGGTTTAAAAAATATATATAAGCTGGACAGTATTACCTATTATATACCTATGGATAGTGTACACAACATGACTAATTAAACATCCTTAAATAAACAAAAACAGAACTTGAACAATTATAAATTTAGAAAAAATATATAAATTTAAATTTAGCAGTACTGAGTGTCAAAATTATTTGGTGAAGTCATCGTTGAGGATTTACGATATGGCTTTCTTGGATATTGCGAAGTTGTCGTTAAAAATATCAACGTCTCTGCCAGTGCGAACCAACTCGTTGTATGCGCGGCATATTCTAACCAGAGGGTTATAATAAGAAGGTCCTGTGTACCTGTATTGAGAACACGTCGGGTCGACGCGATCTGTACAATGTGTTGATATTAAGTGATGATAGAAGGTTTGGTGCGTTTATTTTGTGCAAAATTCGTTTACGATATACCTACCTAGTTTTCATTTAAAGTACGTAATTAATCTTTGAGGTTAAGCAACGGTAAAGTAGTAACAGCCTATAATCATCCCACTTCAAGGAAGAGGCATCATCATTAAATTAAAGTTACCACAGCAATGACGGGTACAGGCATAATCACCACGCTTGCCAAATGCGGGTTGGTTATTACAAACCTGAGCAATGTTCTCAAATTTTGAAACTTTTGTTGCCCGACACAGGGATCGAACCTAGGACCCCGAAATCTTGGTACAAATATGTGTTTTCGGTCCGACTCGCACTTGCCCTTTTTTGTTTTTTTGCTTATTAATGGTTTTACAGGATTATTATTTGTAGCAATATCCTAATAACTATACAAACTTTGTCAAAGAACTTCAAATGAAGTGTGAAGAGGTCTTCTTGTGTTAATTGGTGTGGAAAAAAATATTCTTTTAAGATCTCCACTGACCCACAATCATAAGGGTCATTATCTTATTTCGCAGATTTTTCGTACAATCTAATGGAATTCCGATCTTATTACTGCAGGATAAGGTGCAAGTTCTAGTTATATTTTGTCGTAAAACAAATTCCTGAAGGATATTTTTAGTGAGGCTATAACTCGGAAGAACAAAGGATTTTTTGTTTATAACACGTTTTATATTGTAACCTTTGTATAAGTATTTCTTAAAGAAACTTGCCGTTCATGCGGTAGGAACGAAAGTTCACAAAAAATGGCATGTGAATTTTCAACAAATTATTATTGTAATATAGAATTTTAAACTTTCTTGTTGCATTTGTACACTTACCCCCGTATTTATAAACAAGTAAAAGTAATTACTTGACTACAAGTAATTACTTGAGAGACAATTTGTATGCCTTAATCAAGAAATTACTAGAAGTTATAACTACCAAAAGTTAGCATTTTCAGCCAAATAATATGACTATTAATGGTGACCAATTTCTTTCACTTAAGCACTAGGTATGAACACTTTAAGTTATGACTTTCTTAAGCAATAAGTAATTACTTCTTTATAAATACGGGGGTTAACACTTAACACTCACAGGGTTTAAACCCCGTAAGTGTTAAGTATCATTGTAATTCCTGTATATGAGCCCTAATCATGTCTTATAGTAATGTTAATATTCTTACGCTGTAAGCCAGCGTTGCTTCATCAAATGTTAGGAGTTTGCACCCTTAACACCCGAAAGAAACATCTTTGCAGATGTTTGACAGTCAGTTAAGATGAAACAGCTATTTATATACTTAACTTGATATTTTAACAATTAAATTGCACTTCAGTGTATAAACTTGAAAATTATGTCTCAGACGGGACTCGAACCCGCATCTCCTAGCATGCCGGGCGGGCGGTATACCTTAACGCCGACTTACAGCGTTAAGAATATGCTTGAAAAATTCGCGCTGAGTCGCAGTGTCTCGGTGGCTTAATGGTTCGAGTTCCGCCTGAGATATGATTTTTCAAATTTTTATACTGATATTGGAATATAATTTTTTGAAAAGAGTTATCGTATTATTCCTAGAATAAATCATCGATTGCCATAAGTTGGTTGGAACTTGAACCTACCACTTTAGAGTCTACTATTTCATCACAAGCCTATGCTGACGATTTTAATAATGATCATCATCAGTTGCCTATGCTAGACATGATTGTGATGATAGGCAAAAAAAACTCAATTTTAAATTAAAAGACGAAGAAGTGATGTAAATCATTTGCAGAAGCGCGCATAGATTGTTTTTACGCCACTATGCGCAAAAGATGCGCATCCCTGGTGAGCAGAGTGCGGACCAGCTCCAACAGCGTCCTGGGCATGATTGCTGACAGGATGGACTGTGCGTATTTGAGTCATTGCAGTGTAATTTCACATGGGCTTACACTCCGGCCAGCCTCAGCCGCGGCGCCTCGCTTACAGCCTCCTGCTCCTCAGCCCGCGGGCCGCCTCGCCCCTCCGCGCCTACGCGCTTTTGAATTACACTCTAGGGGTAGGGCAGACAAGACTGCTTGGGGTCGGTTTGTGAGCTATTCGTTTCTTAAACTTTTCTGTTTAAAGAAAATAGAGTGTAATGTCAAAAAAAGATGCTAATACATTTTAGTGCTTTCGATATTACACATACTGAAATTAGGGTTTTCAATTTTTAGACTAGACAATAATTATACGTTATAAGTTTAGGCCAATACGGTTCGGCCAAATGAAATTAGGACTTCAAATTTTAGGCGAACCGAAGGGCACCCTAAAGTTACTCTTATAATAGTTTAAATAGCGAAATTATAGAATAACACATAACTGATATAAATCACTAAATTAATTTCCCCAGTGTAAGCAAAAGATGAAGATAACAAAAACATCATTTACATTGAAATAACACAAAAACAAAAATCGCTAGCTTCGTTGCTAAGCAACCCTAGGCGTTGCTATGGCGATGAACATAACAAGGTCAAGAGGTTCCGCTACTCGCCGCTACACATGCAAGCGCTAGATTCCCGATGTCGTTAAGAACCTTAAATTTATCTTCGTTGCTTTTAGTCGTACTATGTAGTTTTGCTACTCCGTACTAGATGTCGCTGCTAGATTTTAACCTGAAACTATGTTATGAAAATTAATGGCAACAGATGGTATGTATGCTTATAAAAATAATCAGATACTTAATAATTGTTTTTTCACTAAAGGACAAATGCAATTATTGGTATATTCATTGAATTATATGCAGAACAACGATCGAATTATTTTTTTTGTAGGTATACCGAAAGGATCTATCAACAAAAAAAAATGGTTCCTAATTAAACGTGTACATAATGTATATTTTTAAATAGACGGCCTTGACCGTTATTTTTATTGTTATATTTAACTGGTTTAGTTAATCTTGGTTAGATTTAAATAAAAAAAATTGAAGTTAAATCGAAGTCGAAAGCAATCAGAAATAAATGTGTAAAGCTTTTTTCACAATAGTTTTTGCAATGAAATCCGTGAAATGAGAGTCGCTGCCAAACAAGAAATAACAAACAACTATCAAGCGACTAAAGGCAGGTGGCTTATTTCACTGTTTTCATTATTTCGTTTTGTTATAAAAGCTTTATTTTGACAAGACTTCGGATAATAGACTTTTTAATGAAATAATTTTTCATTTTATATGCTAAAACTTTATCAAGTAAAACCAAGAAAATAAACATAAAATATATTGCCCGATAAAAGGCAAGAATACATAATTCACAGTTTCAGACGATTTCAAATGCTGGTACAAATGACAGTCTAGATATTTTTATTCACTTGAAACCTTTTACTGGAAATGGAATAAAGTAATTCGCTTTTCTGATCATCTTAAGTGGGGCGGATGAAATCTCATTCAAATGGATAAAACACATCGGCAAATATTTAAAGTTATTAAAGATTCTTTGCTGAAATATGTATTCAGAAGTTGTAAAAAATGGTAATTCATTTTTAAATGCAAAGCTAATCTTACGTAACACTTAAGTGTTTAACGACGACAATTTTCTAGTGCTGCTGTCTGCTTTCTAGGCAATGGTCCAGGGCCCCAATTCTGCTAATTTACAAATGGCTCAATAGAATCGCAATGGCATCGCAAATGTATATTTTGACATTACTACCATATCAAATGTTTCAAAATATACAATTGCGATTCTATTGAGCCATTTGTAAATTAGCGGAATTTGAGGCCTGGCTTTGATTCCTGGTCAGGTCATTCCAAGAAACAATTTTTTTATTGTTTCGTTTTTATTGAAATAATTGGATTTTCAGTTTACTTATAGTAATATGATTGCAAGAAACTTATCAAAAGCTGTTTTATCTGAAACTGATGTTGGGACCGAAATCATTGATGAAATTTGGCTGGCAAATACCGTGAAGCTTTAAAAAAATTGGGTATAGGTCCCAAATCAGTTTTCTGTAGTAGTGCTCGCTGTACGAGTTGCCGTACAAACAAGCATATTTCACTTCCATATAGTTAATAAATATTGCAAGTAGGCGTTTATATGAATGACCTAGATTACCGTAAAACGCCGTCCAAATGAGCAATGAATAAATCAGTGTACTTTCAATTAACACCCAAACTGGTCGTTTCATTCCATCTGACTCCCGACTTCACAGCATCCTCCCATCCTTCATCAGCATACCTTTCCTACCTATCAAATCTCTAGTGTCGGAGTTACGCCCGACATTAAGTGTTAACGGTAATCTAGGTCATTCATATAAACGCCTACTTGCAATAATTATTAACTATATGGAAGTGAAATATGCTTGTATGTACGGTAACTCGTACACTCGCTTTTATTTCAAGTTATATTTTCGAGCACCACAAACATTGTTAAGAGGAAACACTACGGGCAAGAGAATTGAAGAATATAATATGTAAAATCTATTGCTGTCGCGAAGTGCCAAACGCCTTCACGCAGAGTGTGATAGAGACAACTGCTTCATGGACGGAAAATACCTACTGAAAACACACCAAATCAACGTTTCGTAGTCCCCGGATTACTTTTCCAAAACAAGACCGATTTAAATATTTTTTTCATTAAAAATTAAGGAAAGGCTTTGGCCGTGTTCGTATGTTTTCCTTTATTTCTAACATTTAGCTGAATTTGTTTTCTGGATGTTTGAACACAGCGGAAAATTTGACAAATTTTTTCAATTTTTAAGGGCTCATATCTTTTTTATTAATTAATTTATGAAAAAACAGAAAACATAAAAACATGTTAATAGTGGCCATGGATTTTTGTAATAAAAATTATTGCTCTATTGGCTTTATCCAGGGAGGAAACAGGGGACTACGATTGTATGGAAAAACGGCCCTTGTGTTTCCTCTTAAGTGTTTGAACGTAGGCAACAAACAAAAATAAAATGTAAAATAAATCTGCAAAAGCTGCTCTTGCGCGTGAGAAACAAACATTCAGATTTTTACATTGTCTTATAGTATTTCGTAAACTCTTCTTATATCGAATATAATAGGGGTTCAAGTATGAAATTGCCGATTATTTTCCCACTTTTTATTTTGTTTATAGCTCTTAAGTATAGTGGTATTATTGCGTAATTCTTTTTGTATTATATCAAAAACTAAATAAAGTAACTTTTGACTAAGAAAAAAATGCAATACTAGTGCCTATTACTTCAAAGGAAGTCGTTGAAAAGACCCCTTACAATGTGTCAGCTGACCTTCTTGCTTCAATTAAGTATATTTGTATTATATACTTTGATTTTCAGAAATTTAAATACTATAATGCGTAGCTTTATAACCAACTTTCACCTTTAATTGCATCGAAAAAGGTTCATGCGTTTTTAAAAAAACTAAAAAATTGTTAGTATGGAAAAATGACTTTTCTCGATTTCGTCCATACAAAACGGCAATTTCATACTTTAACCCCTAATATTTATTTTAGTAAGTAATACAACACGAAGAACAGATATCCCAATTTTCTTTTATTTATTCCAATACCTTTTGTGTTTTTATATTATCTTCTCATTCAGGGAAAACGTTAGTCCATACAAATACTAGTGAACGAAAGAAATTTACTATCTTTTGAAAGTTGTTTTAGAAGTTTATGAACCGTAAAATACTTTCGTTTGATTCTTTTCGTTTTGTAAAGGTCGTAGAAATATACTTTATTTGATATTTTAGCAACTTAATTGCACTTATAATATCAGTATATAAACTTGAAAAATTTTGTCTCAGGCGGGACTCGAACCCGCATCTCCTCGCAATTTATATACTGATATAAAAAATTTTCAAGTTTATATACTGATATCGTAGAAATATATTATACTACTGGAAGTTATTATTGCTGGATTCTTATTTAATTTGTAAACATAATACTTATACAAAACTTTCTGTCAACATTATGTACAAGTATTTGAATAAATGTAAGTTGCTAACAGTAAATAATTCTTATCTTAAAGTAATTCTCTAAAACTACTGTTTCAAATCTCTGGGTCCCGGGTTCGAACCTGGGTCGGGCACCAACGGTGATTCAATAAATACTATACTTAGGTAATTTGCTAAGGAAATAGTGTTCTAGTTTTTGAGAATTGATTTTGTTTAGAAGTAATAAAATTGAATCTATTGGGGGCAGCACATACATAGCCCTAGGTAGTCACTTAGGGGTCACCCATAAATTGCGTCACACGATTTTTGAGAATTTTCAGACGGGGGGTCTTCCCCCCCCCCCCACATTACACATTTTTACGAAAATTCCCATACTATTTTGCCCAATGTCACAATATATTAGGTTGATCCCCTTCCAAAAGCTCTATGTTCCTTGATATCATCTTCAAAGCACTTAAACATGTAATCTCACCTGATAACGGCGTTAAGTGCAAATTAAGCTACTATTAAGTTACCCTTATAGTAGCTTAATTTAGGACTAGATGGCTTTGTGTGGCCTAGTGAGGCATGTCCTAAATATTCTTATTCTTTCCTGTCTTCTGTTGACAGTACTCTTTTAGTCGCCTCTTACGACACCCGTAGGAAGAGGAGAGGTGGTGCTATTATTGTGCCGTCAGCACACGACACAATAAATAAAATAAATTAATAAATATTTTTCAAACATGCCACACTGGGCCACACAGAGCCCAGAGCCCTAGTCCCAAACTTAGCTACCTAATACTAAGTAGCTTGTCTTATGGGGTACTAGACAACCGATAAACTTACTTATATTTATATTTTTAGTAAATATCTACTTATAATACATAGATAACACCCAGACTACAGAAAACAACACAAACAGAACTGTTCATGCACACAAATATATGCACTGTGCGGAGATCGAACCCGCGACCCATTGCTCAGAAGCAGCGTTTACTACAACTGATCCAAATGGTCGTCTTAATGTACGCCAATTCCTAAAAATGGTCTTGTTATGTGAAGAACAAACAATAAAACCTAGATGAAAAGGAATTCATACCCTCAAAATGGGTGTATACAACCAATATATTAGGTTGATCCCCTTCCAAAAGCTCTATGTTCCTTGATATTATCTTCAAAGCACTTAAACATGTAATCTCACCTGATAACGGCGTTAAGTGTATTCCGTAAGCTCTCAATAAAAGTTCAAAGGGTTCACGAAGTTTCCTATCCTTTGTGTTCAAGGATCATTTTACTTTAAAACTAGCTGCACGACCCGTTTTTCAATAAATAGTGAAGTAAATAAGACTATTTTGCTATTACTAGTTTCTATTTTTCTTTTAAACTATTTGAAAAAAAGTTTCAATTTTCAAATCTCCGGCTTGTTAAAATAAATGATACCTGCCTATTTTTTCGGACTTATCTCGCTTTTGTTACGCTTTTCATTATGTATCATGGTCATTTCGAACTTTTTATAATGCTGTATCACTGAAAGAACTCGTCCGTGATTATGGCGCAACAGTGCCGATATATCAAAATCTCATATAAACAACGTCAAAATACTTAATGTAGTAGTAGATACAGTAAAGATATATTTAATAATATTTAACTATATAGTTCTCTACTTTATTTGATATTTTAGCAACTTAATTGCACTTATAATATCAGTATATAAACTTGAAAAATTTTGTCTTAGGCGGGACTAATGGTATGGGGCCCGCCCGGCATGCGAGGAGATGCGGGTTCGAGTCCCGCCTGAGACAAAATTTTCAAGTTTTTTATACTGATATTATATAGTTCTCTCTTTTAATAAAATTACAAATATATCATGGAAAAACGTATTCTTTTTAGGTACAAAGTTCCCTAAAATAATACTGAATAGCCTTCTGATCATTTAATAAACCTTTCAATAAAGCATGTTATGGACACTTTGATGTGTGACCTTTCCGGATAATGTCAATAAAAGTTATGGTTGTCTCGAAGACCGGATCGCTGTAGGCTTAAAGGATATAGTGGAGGCTAAATTATGAAGTTAATGTTATAATACACTCGTCTATGGCCCAAGAACTAGTATTGTTAAAATATAGAATATGTTTTCTGTCGGGTTATGATATAATAGCGCAACTACTTTTCGTTCCATCGTATGGTAACTGAAGGAGTACCTACTCCTAAAAGAAACCGGTTAGGAGCGTCTGCTCTTGCATTCATTCATCATTGGCCAAATTGCGGTCGCCATTCCAAAAACCATTTGCGCGGTTGGCTCTAAAGTTCAGAACAAATCGCAGGTAGAAGAGAAGATCTGGGTCCAGCAGTGGGCGTTGGCTGAGTTGCTGACGATGAATGAAAAACATGTAAATAAACTTCATAATTATTTTCAGAATAAAAAGTCCCTGATCTTTAAGAGATAGTTATTTCGAGATTTCTACCATGTACCTTGTTCTTCCGTGATCATGGCGGTTGCAACAGTGCCGAAATATCGGAAACTCATAAAACACAAAATACATGGTAGAAATCTCGAAATAACTAGCTCTTACGATAGTGACCATGAAAGTTTAAATCCCTGATCTTTTCTCTCTCTTCGTAATTTATCACGGCGGACAATTCTACTAAATTACAATTTGGCCCAATGGCTGGAATTTATTGCTTAATTTATCTAGATAGCCATTTAAGAAGACTGGATAAAAGGGCCGTTTGGCGCTTTTATTTTTCGGGACGGTAATCGGGAACGGCGAGGCCTTTCCGAGCGTTCATCTGTACAGGCGATTGTTTTTTGTCAGAACCATATTAGGTCGACAGATTATTAGAGAGACTATTTGGAGCCGAACACTTTAAAAACCTAATTGTAATAAGTAAAACATAGATTTTTCATGAATTTTTAAATTATAACGGTTATCAGTGTTTTCACTTTGAGCCCCTGCCAAGGCAACTGTTTTCATAAATTTATACCTAATAGACTTATGTGGAAAAGATACTTACAAATGTGGATTCGAGTCCATTTTCAAGCTGTCGAAATTTTCATTTAAGAAATTGTATTTTTTATACAGCTACTGTCTTAAATAATAACTTGTTTTGTTGTTTTTGCCCACAATTGTATACATTACTTGTTGTTCGACTGAAAATCCATTCAAGTTCCTTCAAATAAATGTATGTTATAATAACATAAACTAATATTTTGACTCATTCTTTTTTAAAAGAACGTAACGTAAACTTCTCATTGATTGTAAGTTTAACAGACAAAGCGTACAACATCTTAAGTTATCTTAAAACAATATATCTGGAAGATTAGAATTATATAGGTACGTTTCTTCGAAACAGCCAAATAAAAGCCTTCAGTAAGTTCATAAAGTGATAAAAGAGGAATATTGTATACATATTTATTATTTCTCTCGGCACTTTTTGTTACTGCCGAGGCGTGACGAGGTAACGAACGTGTTAAGTACGACTCGTTGGCTTCAGAATGTACAGAAATACTCGAGAAAATGTTTTACTACATTCTTTGTCTACTCCGAAAGCATTGAACTATATAGCCGTATTTTTTGGTTTCGATCCCTATAGTCGACCCCTATTTAGCTTCGTAAATGACAAGTGTCTTTATAAAAGCTTTTTATTTTTCAAAAAAATACCATACTAAACATTTGCAGTTGATCTTACATTGTGTGGGGGCTAAATGCAATATTACCCACAGGAGATAGGCAGTTTTTTGAGCAGTACGAAGGAGCAGGTGTACAAAGGTAATAATGAAAGAAAGAACGAAATATGGCAGGGGAAAAATATAAGAAAGGTGAAAGTAAAACATTACAACAAAAAAATTCAAACATTCGCTAGCATAAGAAGTCAGATAACACTTATTTGCAGCGGCTTCGGTATTAATATTATATGTACTTATTAGATATATTTGAATCGACTCCGAAGGGTGGCCACCTTTCCTTTATTTAGTTTTGGTCTATGGGTTCTTGATTATCAGATTAATCTTGAAATGCAGCTCTTAAATATTTCTGGACTTAGTATACAATTTGTTTCAAGTTTATTAAAGATATAAATAAAATCGGCCAAGTGCGAGTCGGACTCGCGTACGAAGGGTTCCGTACCAAAAAGGCCAAAAAAAACGAGTTTGTTGTATGGGAGCCACCCTTAAATATTTATTTTATTTTGTTGTTAGTATTTGTCGTTATTGCGGTAACAGAAATACATAATTTGTGAAATTTTCAACTGTCTAGCTATCGCGGCTCTTGAGATACAGCCTGGTGACAGAGTGACGGACAGACAGCGAAGTCTTAGTAATAGGGTCCCGTTTTTACCCTTTGGGTACGGAACCCTAAAAACACAACGGGAACAGCAGACAGTGATAGCGGGGAGACAATTTGCAATGTGCGTAACTTGCGTTCATTTGTTTTTCACCAGATTCGAATTTTGAATTGCTCGCGTTTGGTGCTTTCTTATTCGAATGGTTGCGTCAATTTAAAAAGTGGAAAGAGGTTAGAAGTGGCCTGAAACCATTGGATCTTTTTCAAATTTGAATTTTTACATGTATTCGTATTGGGAAAATCTTAAAAAAAAATTTTTTGCAATTTTTGAGTTTCTTGTCATAAGTACTTTTTCTTTGCTGTTGTTTTTGTTCAAGGCGGAGAGGCATAAAATTTGGTAAATTACTGTTCCTAAAAAACTTTTAAGTCGAATTGATGGGCACGCTTGACTTTTTGTCAGGTTGACCGAGTTTGTTGTTGTGTTTTAAAAAGTAAGCTTATAGCTAAAGTTTGTGTGATTTTAACAAAAAAGAATTACCTCAAATACTAAAAATTTAAAAGTAAATTATGTTGACAGCCTTCAAAAATAAAAATAATAAACACTTACCGTGTCAAAATTGGCGGTCTGTATCACTTTTAATGGTCGGTTAAATTTTTGTAAAAAAATCATCATACCAAATGACTCCTATTATAGGTACTAAAGACTCGAGTCGAAGCGGATTTTTCGAATGTTTACGATTTGCACATTCCAAAGCTTACAGCTACAAAAGTTTAAGCAACTACGAGTCAAATGCTACGTATTTCGTAGTTCGCAATACTACGGATTTCGTAGTACGTAATTGCTACGAAATTTATTGGACAACCACGTAGTACATTAGTTTTGAACTCCGGCTACATACATATTCATACTGTTAGTTATCTCTTGGATACCTAGTCTAATGAAGTCTTAACATGTTTCAATTTAGCTGAGTTTATAAGCCTTAGGCACATTACTAATGGCTTAAACAAGGTAGCTACATCAATTTAACTAAACCAAGTTCAAATATTCTCTTCCTACGGGTGTCGTAGCAAGTGAAAAGAGTACCTTCACAAGAAGAAGCGTCTTTTCTCCATTTTTGGCCATACTATGATTGACAATCCGCTTGCCATTCGTGGCGATTATGGCATAATCCTTCTTCCGGAGAAGACGTGTCCACTGCAGTGCAGTCGGTATGTAGATCTAGGCTGATGATACTAATACAGAAACGTGGAAAAACGTAATTTTTAATTATACTAGAAAATACTATTTTTTGAAAAAAAGGCTTGCATACTTCCATTCCATCTTAAGAGACTTCGTTTGAAAAATTGCGGAGCTGAAGTAGCAGGGGGCAGGACACACAGTAATAAGAACCGATGGGCGTTGGGGCGAAATAGTTTTGGATAGGCGTCCGCTCTCCTACGCTCTGTGGATAGGCCACCCACTCTGGACCGATGTTCTGGTGAAGCTCGTGGGTAGCCACTGGATGTAGTTGCTTCGGTTTATCCTTGTGGAGGTCCTCGGACAAGGCCTATGTCATCGTTTCTCTGGAACCAGAACCATGAGCCTAAACCAGTGTACCTACATTCACCTGCTGTACATAAACCCCTTCTTAAGAAGGATTTTGTAATAACTCTCAGAGACGACGCTCGTATTCCTCTGGAAATACTCCTACAGTTGCCTCCCACGATACAAACAGGATGAAATTTTAATCGCCTTCCAAATTTTAATACAACAATGTACGAGACATAAAACAAATGACGTATTTTTTCTTTTGGTACAGCCCAGTACAAAATTATCAAGATAAAGCACAGAAAATGTCCGCCAAAAATGTAAAATTTTTGATACGTGCTTCTTGTCCGTCCTTGCAACACTTTTTTTACGCGATGCGCTAAATACAATAAAATAAATAAATAAATAAATATTTAAGACATGCCTCACTGGGCCACACAGAGCCATCTAGTCCCAAATTAAGCTACTATTATGTACCCTGTCGTATGGGGTACTAGACAACCGATAAACTTACTTATATACTTTTTTTTTTGTAAATACATACTTATAATATATAGAAAAACACCCAGACCAGTACAAACAGACATATTCATGCACACAAATATTTGTACTGTGCGGGGATCGAACCCGCGACCCATGGCTCAGGAGCAGCGTTTACTGCCGCAGATCCAAACGTATTCATATTTTTTTAATTTTCCCTTCATACCTTTACAGGCTTAGTAGGACTGTAAAAATAGAAAACTATATTGCGAAAAATATTTTCGGGTGGAAATTTGACCTACATTTTTTACTTCATCAATGTACTCTAAATAACTCTTAACACCTATAAAAAAATTAGAAGGCGATCAAAAAGTCATCCTGTATAGTACAAAGAAGTGGTGCTTTTATATTTACGTCCAGCATCAATACCAGCGCAGATGCTGTAGCTGTTCATGAGTGGTATTTGTCGTCCACGCTCCTCTGCTCCAGATTGTCACCGGTCCAGTACCACTGCAAATAAGGACCGCATTTGTAAAAGCTTGTGCGTAGTGAAGAGACAGTTGTCACTTGATATTTCAACATTAAATTTGATTGGAATTTTCAGTTATGTGTTTTAAAAGATATGGAATTGAAATTTATTTTGAAACTGTGTTTAAGTTTTTTTTCAACTTAACTTACGGAAAAACGGAATATACTTTACTTTTATACTTTTTTCCTAAACTTTGTTTACAAATAATATGATCAATCCTAAATTAATGGTATTTTTTTGCATTTTTGAACTTGATACTTAACGAAATTTAGTGTGCAATTACAATTATACCTTACCATCCCGACTTTTTAATTCGATTTCTAAAATGACGGTCACGGGCAGAATGAAATGTTAATAATTTTCCTTTGAATTACTAAATCTCGTTAACTGTTCAACATAAATTATTGTATTTATGTTGATATTTAAACTCCCATCTATGAGTTACATTTACAGTTACATATAACTGTAATTATGATACATCTATCTATTGCTGGAAACAGGCCTCTCTAAAAAAATCTAATTTAGCAAGCTGTAAGGCTGCTTGTAAGATTGCAGATTGTAAGATGTTTTTTTTTCAGATGTACCTTCTCGATAAAAATGTTACGAGATCACCAGATATATCACGGGGTAAAGTTTCGGTCCCTCCCTAAGCGTGACCTCCGCCCATGGGGTGGCGCCCTGCACCAATGCAAGGACCAGTTTCAATTACGCGCCATCGACTTGTTGGGAACCTAGAGATACGAATATGATACTATGTATATACGGTTGAAATCCGTCACCTGGATATAGAACTTTAATTTTTTAAAACTTGATTTGAACACTAGCTAAGTTATGAATATACAAATGGAAAGCAAATAAAGAAAAAAAAACTTTTATTAGTTCCAAAATTATTAGTACTACCTACTAGTTTAGTGTTGTGTTTTTAATAAGGATAAATAGATAAAGAAGATAGATACTGCGCTCACTTGCTGTTAAAATGCTACACTATTTTAACAACACAAGTTCTTGCCACACTTGCAAACTAATAGGCATTTTTTCTCAATTTTCATCATCCACACTCCCGTTGCTCTCCAACTCCCCATTTGTGCAATTAATGTGTCGTCATTTTAATGAGCTCGTCAGTTGTAGTGCAGACATTGACATATTTAACAGCAGTCACTAAGTATTTAAAAATAAATTATTGAAATTATATACGATAAAGATGTTAAAAAATAAAGTACTTATAGTTATTTGTACAGAATTGTTAGGTAAATGGTTTATCACGCCAAAACTGGCCAACAAACATATTATTGTAAAGTGAAGCCAGAAATTTAAAATCATAATTTAAATATATTTATATATATATATACAAATCGATCAAACCGAAAAATCCGAAACGATAAAATCGCCTTATTAAGGTGATCTCACATTCGGTCAGCAAAGAAAATCACTCAACACTGCAGTACCATGTCGAGGCGAGGTAACAATTCGTCCATACCCCTCATGAACCTTTCGCAAACACACAAATTTAATAATTTGACCAACACTTAAGTATTCAGCGACTTACAAATATCCCTTCAATTATTCCACTAACCAAATCGCTATTCCAACAAAAAATAATGACGTGAGTCCATCCATGTAATTGGATGCTTTCCTTTGAATGAATTCGAGTGGAAAATATGTTTATTCATGTCCGAAATTCATAGATTTTCCGGCACCGGGTATTTGAGTAGCGATAGTTTGTGTTGGAGTATTTCGTTGGAGGCTGCCCTCAGTGGAATGGAATGTATACAGATCAATTTGGGCAACATCTACATACAATTTCTGATCACAAAGTGAGTTAATATTTAAAGCACTCGTATTGTTGAAATCAGACACATTGAAGGTTCAAAAACACCCAAACCCGAGAATTGTAGGAAAACACTTTCTACTATATTATTATTGACCCGTCCGGGAATCGAACCCGGGACCTCGGAGCGGACCTTGAAAACCGGTGTGTAAGCCACTCCGCCATGGAGATCGCAGCTATAATTTGTTGGATGCAAGGTTTGTTTCCTTATATTTTTTGATAAGGTGTTGTTACAAAAAGTTTGACGTGCCTTTCGAAGGACCTCTATAACCTCCTTCCTTACCCCAAAACAATCCTCAATACCCTCAACCCAATTTAGGAAATATTGTAGCTTAATTGAATTGAACTCGAACCCATTTATAGTAGACTAGTGGCCCGTCTCGGCATCGCACGGGTGGACCCGTTAAGTTTTAGTAAGGATCCCTAATCTTTCCTAGCAATAAATATAGCCTATGTCACTCAGGGTGAATGTAGCTTTCCAATGGTGAAAGAATTTTTGAAATCGGCGCAGTAGTTTTCGAGTTTATTAATTACAAACATACACACACACAAAAATACAAATCTTTCCTCTTTATAATATTGGTGTAGCTAGATGAACCACTGCACCAAACACACCCGTTTAGAATATTAAAAATTAAATTAATTAATTATCTGCTTATACCCTGTTTTTTATGAGTTTCCAATATTTCGGAACTGTTATTGATTGATTTATTTTTATTTCAAGTAATAATTACAACTCATATTTGTTAGTAACAACAGTGCTTAAAAACTATGTTAGTTATAAACCAGATTGTAATAGTTATTTTTGTACCATGCCATAAGATATGGCACAGCACCGATTGACAAACAGGCAGTCTGTTCTACTGGCGATCATCGCCAGGATGCTGTCGGTGCTCGCGCGCACCCGCCGCTCCAGGGATGCGCATCTTTTCCGCATCGTTGCGTAGAAGCAATCAATGCGAGCTTCTGCGAACATCCCTGATGCGCTACAAAAGCGCGGTAACCTTAAAAGCACCCTAAAGGCGTTATTAAATTGCACTCGGAGAACATTATAAGCTTTCACAGTAAAGTTAGTCCACAGGCTGCACGTGTAGAATGACGTACAAAAGGCTCTAAATAATGTGATTTTGACTTCACGTGAACAGCGTGCAAACCTGCGAGCCAACATGTTCGCTCTCACGGATAATGCCCTCCGCTCCCTTTCTATATCATCATCATCTTTGAGGTCGGGAGTTAATATATGTCCAAGATATTTAAATGTATATGTCCTCTTAAGTTCACATTTATTAAGCAAAACAGGTGGAACTCTGGCTATCCGCCTACTCCCGGCCTCGAAGACCATTATCTGACTCTTGTTTACATTATATGCCAACCCATGAGATTTAGCGTACGTTTCACATAAAGATACAAGTCTTCTCAGGCCACAGACAGACGCACTCAGCAGCACCATGTCGTCCGCGTAGCTGATGTTGTTTACGTTATAAGAGTCATGGTCACATAAAACTCCGTCAATTAACTCTAATAAAAGTTGAAATCAGGATAATACCCTTTACATTTCACGACATAACAATTGGAATATTTCTACGCAACATATCAGCTGAAACTTTTTAAAATAAAAGCTCCATTCCATTTAATAGTTTTGACAAAAATAATTATCAAGAAAACCGCGCTTTCACTAAATACATTGGTTCACAAAAAAAGCTTTCCGAATTGCTTTTCACTAGCAGGCTTCGCGTATTTACACGCAAGCCTTTCGCAGCTTTAATACTAGATAAAAGGATTTCATATTTACGCACTAATATAATTTTATGTATAAACAAAAAGCTCTCTTTTGGGTTAAAGAGGTGATTCTGATTTGGGAGAAATTTTAAGCGAAATAATTTTATAATAAATTACAGTAGCATTTCTATTAATAATAATTCTACTAATTAAAAAGGCCTTTTTCTGTTTGATCTTCTGTCTGATATTCTTCTGTAAAATACCCAATCATTGAATGCAAGTTACCACGGCAATGATGGGTACTGGCATAGCACCACGCTTGTCAAATGCGGATTAGTGATAACAAACCCGAGCAATGTTCGAAAATTCGAAACTTGTTTCTGCTCGACCCGGGGATCGAACCAGGGACCCCAAGATCTTGGTCCGGTGTTTAAACCACTAGACCAACGGAGCGTCGTCACAGATTAAAACACCCGTAATCTTTACTAATAGGTACTAAAAATGCAAAAGTAACTGCGTCTGTTTTACTATATGTCTTTAAGTGACACTTTGACGGATAAACTACCCAACCAATTTTTTATTAAATTTATTACTTTTTAACCTATTTTAACCTTAAACCTTGAGAAAGGACCTACTCCAATGATATTATAAAACGAAGCAGATTTGTTATAAGCGCGCGCGTTGTGAAGACTCCAATACGCCCTAATTAGGCTGTTTTTTACAACGTCCGCGTCGAGTGCAGTCACGAGTGATAATCATTATAAATTATATAGCCATCTCTTTCATTTGCGTGCAATTTCGCATCTTTTGTTCTGGTTATCGGTGAAACTTGTCAATGTGTGCAGTTTTGGATTGCTCGGAACAGATTTAATACGCGAATTACTATGAAGGTAACATAATAATAATAGGGGTTAAAGTATGAAATTGCCGATTATTTTCCCACTTTTTATTTTGTTTATAGCTCTTAAGTATAGTCATATTATTGCGTAATTCTTTTTGTATTGTATCAAAAATTAAATAAAGTAACTTTTGACTAAAAAAAAGGGAATACTAGTGCCTATTACTTCAAAGGAAGTCGTTGAAAAGACCCCTTACAGTGTGTCAGCTGACCTTCTTGCTTCAATTAAGTATATTTGTATTATATACTTTGATTTTCAGAAATTTAACTACTATAATGCGTAGCTTTATAACCATCTAACTTTCACTTCCAATTGCATCGAAAACGGTTCAGGCGTTTTTAAAAAAACTAAAAAATTTTTAGTATGGAAAAATGACTTTTCTCGATTTCGTTCATACAAAACGGCAATTTCATACTTTAACCCCTAATATGTACTTTAAAATATCATTGACCTACTCTATTTGCATTCTACAGCTTGGAACTAGTTTCCATGTGTATGATATACCTAAAGTGTTATATGCGGGCGAAACCGCGTGCAAAAAGCTAGCTCTGTAATATACAAGAGACAATTTTGTGTATCCGTAGTCAAATCTACAGTAACAAAACTGAGGCGGAATAACACTATAAATTCACCCTTTTTTATCAGCAGGCACTGAACGCGCCATTGGTACGGGAGTTAGTCAGGAAATTGCCGGGAATATTGCGAATGTAAAGCTCAGAATACCGATATGTTACTGAAAAAAAAAAACAGCTGTCGAGCGTTATAAAAGGTACTTTGAAAATTATTGTGACTATCGCCTTTAAATAATATTACTAGTAGGTAACATACTTATCCATTAAATAAAATAAAATGCCCCGTTTGTCTTGTGGTTCAATTACCGAGCTAAGATTCCCGGGGTTCAAATTCAAAATTCAAATTCAAAATATTTTTTGCTTTTAAATAGGGTAGATACAAAAAAAAAATTAAAATATTTTAAGACATGCCTCACTGGGCCACACAGAGCCATCTAGTCCCAAATTAAGCTACTATTAAGTACCCTGTCGTATGGGGTACTAGACAACCGATAAACTTACTTATATACTTTTTTTTTTTTGTAAATACATACTTATAATACATAGAAAACACCCAGACCAGTACAAACAGACATGTTCATGCACTCAAATATTTGTACTGTGCGGGGATCGAACCCGCGACCCATGGGTCAGAAGCAGCGTTAACTACCGCTGATCCAAATGGTCGTCTAATTACAAAAAGGTTATGTTGGGCAAGAAGAGGTTCAAATTTTCTAACATTGCTCGGGTTTGTGATCACCAACCCGCATTTGTTAAGCGTGCTGATTATGCCTGCATCCATCATTGCTGTAGTAATTTGATTCAATGATGTAGGCCTTTCTACTCATGTGCCTTTGCCCTGCATTGGTTAGAAAAATTTGCTTTACTTCATACTACGCATGATAAAAATCTCGGTTCTGCTGATACGCTTCAGTTATTTACTCCTCGTCATACTTCTGGTTTTATGTCTGACTCTTTTGTTCTGACAGCTGTACGACTTTGGAATGAACTGCCTTCCAAAATTAGAAACTCTTCTTTAAAACTTTCGTTTAAAGTCACTATAAGGACTAATTTCTTCTTTTTTTTCTCATTAGGTTCTCACTGATACGAATTTTGTGTGCAATCATATTACGTATATGTATTTATTTATGTTTATAATATATTTGTTATATATGTCTAGGTTTATTAATAGTAGTTATAATTTACTTTAATGATTGTTATCTTTTTTCTCTCTTTTTGCACTGCCTGTATTATTTCTCTTTGGCCATATGGTTGACTGGAAGAGAATGCTTTTAGCATTAAGTCCGCCTATTGTACTATATTTTATTATTGTGCAATAAAGTGTAAATAAATAAAAATATATTATGATTATAGTCCTGTGCCCATCATTTATGATGTATATGTTACCGGCCAAACCCGATTTCAGGATAAACTAGTTTTGCCTAGGCTAAACTAATTCATCCTACATGCAATATGACAAACTGGTATAGCCTAGGCCATACTAGTTCGTCCTAAGCCCGATGGGATAAACCAGTTTAACCTAGGCCAAACTAGTTTATCCTGATAAAAATACTCACTCTGTCAGGATAAACTGGTGTAACCTAGACTAAACTGGTTTAGCCCAATCAAAAGTAAAAAAAAGTAAAAAAAAAAATCGAAAGTAATTGAGCGAACATGTCAGGACTTGTACATGCGGGATTCCCAAGTCGCGCCCCGAGCGCCCCGCGCCACTCTTCACTTCGCAGTTTGCATCTAGTTGTCAGCCGTGCGACCGTGCGTTTAGTTAATTTTTGCAAATTTAAGTTAGAAGTTTACGTATTTAGTAACATTACAAAGTTTTCTTTTTTAAGCTATTGCATAGCTTCTATCGCGGGCCTTGAGCGTAGAGACCGAATCCAGAAATTCCGTAACGAAAATAACCTAACCGGCACAGCGGTGATACGGCTGTTCGACGAGGTGGGTGCGGTTTGACGAGGTGTTTGCCATTCGACGAAGTGGGTGCCGTTTAACTAAGTGGGTGCCGTTCGACGAAGTGAGTGCCGTTCGACGAGGTAGGTGTCGTTCGTCAAGTTGGGTGCTGTTTGACGAGTGGGGTGCTGTTTGATGAGGTGGGTGCTGTTCGACGAGGTGGGTGCCGTTTGATGAGGTGGGTGCTGTTTGACGGGTGGGGTGCTGTTTGACGGGTGGGGTGCTGTTTAACGAGGTGGGTGCTGTTTGACGAGCGGGGTACTGTTTAACTAGGTGGGTGCTGTTTGACGGGTGGGGTGCTGTTTAACGAGGTGGGTGCTGTTCGACGAGTGAGGTGCTGTTTAAGAGGTGGGTGCTGTTCGACGAGCGGGGTGCTGTTCAACGACGTAATCGTAGGCTTACAGTGCGGGGGCCTTATTTATCTAGATAATTATTTGAGTCTCTTATTATTGTTACATCAAGATTGTTTGTGTTACCAATCATCCAATAGTTATAGTGAATAGAATCATTATCGTTTGAATAAAAATGATTGTTTTCAATTAAATGGTATTTTATTCAATTTACCTATTTATTTTGTCTTTCTATGTATATGTTTATACTAGGCCATACCAGTTTATCCTAAGAGTATGTATTTCTATGAGGATAAACTAGTTTGGCCTAGGCTAAACTGGTTTATCCTATCGGGCTTAGGACGAACTAGTTTAGCCTAGGCTATACCAGTTTGTCCTATTGCACGAAGGATGAATTAGTTTAGCCTGGGCATTACTAGTTTATCCTGAAATCGGGTTTGGCCGGTAACATATATAACAATAAGGAATGCCTTACCTCTGGTTACCCTAGCTAACTTCCGAGAGCCATTGAATTTAAATTGAGATCGTCAGACCCGTCGCGTTTATCGTTCGATATTAATTTGCTTGTTTATGCGTAAAATTACTGCTAAGCACCCATAATAGAATATTCAATCACTTATTTTACAAAGGTTTACGAGCTATTCGATGGTATGATCATGGATGTCGATAAGGGAATCGTTTTGTTACATTTACTGAACAAAATCAATGTTGTATACTATTTAAAGACATGAAGAAAAATTAAGAAAACTTTCATTGTCACTTTAATAGGAAATACACATTTCGCCTGCCTGTAGTGGGATTCGAACTGAAAACCTTCTGCCTACCGGGCGACATTGGTCCACGAATTCACTTTAGCTACTAAGCCAGCGTAGTTTTATCAAAGTTTTCGGTAACTACCTCTAAAATCCGAATAAAATACTTTTGTGAAACTGCCTAGCTTTTTATAGTTTTAATATTAGGGGTTAAAGTATGAAATTGCCGTTTTGTATGGACGAAATCGAGAAATGTCATTTTTCCATACTAACAATTTTTTTGTTTTTTTAAAAACGCCTGAACCGTTTTCGATGCAATTAAAGGTGAAAGTTAGATGGTTATAAAGCTACGCATTATAGTATTTAAATTTCTGAATACCAAAGTATATAATACAAATATACTTAATTGAAGCAAGAAGGTCAGCTGACACTAGTATTGCATTTTTTTTTTGTCAAAAGTTACTTTATTTAGTTTTTGATACAATACAAAAATAATTATGCAATAATATGACTATACTTAAGAGCTATAAACAAAATAAAAAGTGGGCAAATAATCGGCAATTTCATACTTTAACCCCTATTATTTTTAAGCAATGAATTTGCCAATGTAAACAGAAAATACAATGCCTTGGTCTTCTAAGTCTATTTTTTAAATTTATGATACCTACCTGATGATATGTCGCTGACTGTAATCAGAAAAAAATTGAGTCTTTATTGATATTAAAACAAACACCACTTGCTATAAAGTAATGTTACTGGATATTATTTTAACTAACTCATAACACTGCTATAATACTGGCCTTAATCAGAAATACCGAAAACTCGTGTATCTGTTAGGAAAATCAAGAAAAACTATATTGTATTCTTGTAAGATAACCACACACAGTCTGAATGCTGACCAACACGCTATCTGATAATAAATTATGTTTTTGCAAATGATAACATAGAAACCATCAGATACATAGGTATAAAAATAGATAGATAACTCTTTATATTGCACACCAAACAATTTGAATGCGACACAGGAAATATAGGAAATACATACATAAGTTTGATAAGAGATAATTTGATTCCGTATTTCTGATTTGTCTTGTCATGTTTTTAATTAGTAGGTATTAGATATACGGCTATGTATATAACCCGGGGCTCTTGCGTAGTTGACAGAACACTGAACCACTACGCCAATAAGGTCGTCAAAATGAAAAAACAACTAGGTAATTGATAATGCTACCACTTTGGAAGTCAACGGAATAACATATGTAGTTTTCAGGAATAAATGACAGGCATATGAAACCCCTTTAATGAATAGTAGTAGTAACAGCCTATAATCATCCCACTGCAGGGAAAAGGCCTCCATCATTGAATTCAAGTTACCACTGCAATGATGGGAACTGGCATAATCACCACGCTTGCCAAATGCGGGTTGGTGATCACAAACCCGAGCAACGTTCGAAAATTCGAAACTTTTTTTGTTGCCCGACCCGGGGATCGAACCTGGGACCCCGAGATCTTGGCCCGGTATTTTAAACCACTAGACCAACGGGGCGCCTAATGAATATTAATACTGCCTAATATTGAATACGCGTATAACAGCGGCAATGAGGTTTTTTCATTCACCCGGAGTACGATCAGTCCCAATGCTCCCGTCTTACCAAAATCAACCGCAAAATATCGCCTTAAATCGTCTAGCAGATCCAAAATTTTTTTTTTTGGGTTATAAGAAATCATACGGCTGATGACAAGCTAATAATATGAATAACTCCTTAGTTTATTAACACGGCAAAATTAAGGCGCTTTGAATCCGGTTAACCATTAAGTTCCTCAAATGTACCTCATACTTGTTATGTATTTACACAAATGTTTTATAATATTAAAATTAAAAAAACAATGGATTTAACTGGCCTTTACAAAGAGTTTTTATTTATTTACGGTCGCAACACTAACATAAGGGCACTTCACATTTTTATTAAAGAAATTGTATTCTCTGTTTACATCAGTTAATTCAATGACTTAAAAAAAAGACGTGTGGCACTCGGAGACTGCCGCGGTAAAGCTAAATGCATAGCATTTTTTATCAACTTATGCAATTATAAAACTAAAAAGTATCACCCCTGTGCCGGTCGGAGTGGGGGGTGTTAGGTTATTTTCGTTATGGAATTTCTGAATTCGGTCTACGCGCTCAAGGCCCGCGATAGAGGCTATGCAATAGCTTACAAGTAAACGAAGTTTTATTTGTTTTACAAAAAATCATTTAAAGTATAACCCTGACCTACCGCCTATAATTATTATTGTTAGTTAAGTTCCAGTTCATGTAATATACTAACTGTGTCTTGATTTCGAGCTCACACTCACCACAAAATATCATCACACATGTCAATGGCATCAACTTCATTAATGGCAAGTATTACAGAGTGTAGATTAGCTGATCTTAGTTTTATATCCACACAGCTATACCGTGTCTAAAACTCCGTCACTGTCACCGCGTTTTGTGGACTTTATAAATTTTAATGGTATAAGGTAGTCAGTCCCAAGCAGCTTGTATCCTGCCTTTGAACGGCCTATAACCATCCCAGTCCCACTGCAGGGCAAAGGCATTGAATTCATGTTTTTTTTAATACATAATGGGCTTGTGCTTGAGAACCTAAGATTGAGCGAGCTTACCCAGAGGTACTGGTTCTCCCACACACCAGCAGAACACAGAAAAACTGTTTGGCGCTGGACTCCGGCAGGAGGGTGGTAGCATCCAGGCGGCCTCTTACAAAGCCTACCAACGCAGAGGGATCTGTTAGCCGTCATCATTGGTTAGAAAACCAAAGATGCCGTTGCCCAGGGTGGACCACTAGGAGGTAGATCCCACCACCCCAATATTACAGCAATGACGGCTATAGACATATTCACCACGCTGGCCAACAGATGCTTTTAGTAATCACAAACCCGAGGTAAGTCCAAAAATTCGGGTCGGGGATCGAACCCACAAACCCAAGATCTTGGCCCGGTACATCAACCACTAGGCGAGACGTTACTTATAAGTATTATGTTATTTTTTGGTAATTTTTACTATGTTGTTACCTACTAAAAGCACATCTACGTTTCGTAGCACCCCGATTCATTTTACAAAACTTGACTGATTTAAATACTTTTTTCATTTAAAATTAAAGGAATTCTTTGGCCGTGTTCGTATATATTGCTTTTTTCTAAACTTTAGCCAAATTTATTTTCTGGATGTTTGAGCACAGCGGAAAATCTGGCGAATTTTTCAGATTTTTGGAGGCTCATATATTATTATTTGATTTATGAAAAAAAGGAAAACATAGAAACATGCTAATAGTGGCCATAGATTTTTGTTTTAAAAATTATTGCTCTACTGGCTTTATCCAGGGAGGAAACAGGGGACTACGTTTGTATGGAAAAACGGCCCTTATGTTTCCTCTTAAACACCGGGCCAAGATCTCGGGCTACCGGGTTCGATCTCCGGGTCGGGCAACAAAAAGTTTCAAATTTCCGAACATTGCTCGGGTTTGTGATCACCAACCCGCATTTGACAAGCGTGGTGATTATGCCTGTACCCTTCATAACATGCTGCATCCATCAGCTGTGGTAACATGAATTCAATGATGGATGCCTTTTCCCTGCAGTGGGATGATTATAGGCCGATATTTTACTTAGAAGAGTCCCGCAGCTGGTAGCCTGGTACGCTTCTCTTATAAACATCTCGGAGCCGCCCTCCGCCCTCCGTCAGGTGGCGTCAGTTTTGCGAACGGCGGAGCGCCGCGCGGTCGTCAATGCTCCGACTGACCACTAAATAACGAGATATTTTTGTAAACCTTTTAGATTTAGCGTTTACACCCTTTAGATAGTGTTGTTTTGTAAGTGACGCAAATTTATTGGGCAATTTGAATGATATTTATTAAGCTCAGTTTAAGTGATCAGGTTGACGCATCTTAGTAACCGAAAGGGTTGTGTGTTGTTTGTTGTTGTGGAAGTAATTGTGGTTGATAAGTATTTGAAAAGTTATTGGATAGCCAATGCATAGATTTTAAAAGCAAATAACAGTGTTAGATAAGATTGGAAGCCAAATCCTAAAGCAAATCGTTGCTTTTTGCTATTGACTGTTATAAACAAATGATGATCTTATGAACAAAACAACATTTAACAAAGCTTTTTCGAATTGTATTACCTACATGTTTTGCAGTTTTGCATTGGTTTGGATGTGAAGAGACTGGTACTCGTACTCTGTTATAAAGGTCTCCTAATACAGACACCAGTCTCTAGCGTATAACAATTATTATTTTTGTTTGTTACTAGTTGAAGAAATACTTTACCTATTTGCTGTCTATGTACGAGATAAAAAGTTTGGTTATTTTACTCGATAAAAATACTACCGCTGCTATAATATAAGACAAGTCACCGGTTCAAATCCTGTTTGAGGCTGATGAAAGTTGTTACAAAGTAAACCATCTTTTTCATGTAAAGAATTATATTTTCAATTGAAAGTAGGTACCATGTTTGGATAAAAATTTGTATTGGCATTTCTAATTGACATGGAATCATGAGTGTTGTAGAAATATAAAAATTTTAGAAATTTTGCTTCCCGGGTTTGAAAAGTATTTTTTAATATTTTCTCAAGCCTGGGTGTCAGTACCTTTAATTTGATTTATCTACACAAAACTTTCAATTTTAATAGTTAGGTACCTACTTGATTTGGGATCAGAACAATGTATTCTATCTTCAAAGTCAAACTAATTGTATTTCAAAGTCAAGGTCAACTAGGTGAAATCAAATCTCTTTTACAAACTTCTAACATAAAAAAATAAAAACCTACAGATAAAAATAAAAGTTTTACAAGTTTTTCAAAGTAAACTTATAGAAAACCAGCTGTTCCCCGCGACTTCATACGCGTCAGTTTCTGTTATTATGATCGCGATTATTTTTGCAACATTTTAAACTGATGCTTCGCTCCTATTGATCGCAGCGTGATTTTATATAGCCTAAAGCCTTCTTCGATAAATGGACTATCCAACACAAAAAGATTTTTTCAATTCGAACCAGTACTTCCTGAGATTAGCGCGTTCAAACAAACAAACTCTTCAGCTCTAAACTATAAGTATAGATTATTATTTTAGTTCAATGTGTACTCATATAGTAAAGACATATTTTTGTTTAAGTTATTCTCAGTAAGTGAATTGTATTCTTTATGAGATAATAATAAAGTTCTTAAACCACTATTTTTTAAATAATATGGTACATGAAAATGAAAAAGTACGTCAATCTTTTATGTCCTATTTTAATTGTTAGTTAAAAACTAGACATACTAGGTATCACCAACGCCCCGTTGGTCCAGTGGTTTATATACCGGGCCAAGACTTTAAATCCCGGGTTCGATCCCCGTTCTGGCTACAAGACTTTTGAATTGTGAACATTGCTCTGGTTTGGCAAAAGTTCAGTTCAAAGTTCAAAGTTCTTTATTGCATCATGTTGTTTCCAAGATGTTAGTTACAGGTTTAGACCCAAACATGACCCTGCAAGGTCTCAGCAATTTCTTAAATACTATTATATTATTAACATTAATATTATATTTTCTATATAATAATATATTGATAATTAGATAATTGTTGTTACATTCAAATATTACATTATAATTATCAGTTATAGATTACACCATATTTATTGTATAATAATTTATTGTTATTACAAGCGTGGTGATGATGGCTCTATCCATCATTGCTGTTATAACTTGATAAATAATAAATAAATATTAATAAATATTTAAGACATGCCTCACTGGGCGACACAGAGCTATCTAGTCCTAAATTAATGTACTATTAAGTAATTTTTTTTAAGGTATTGCATAGCTTCTATCGCGGGCCTTGAGCGTGGAGACCGAATCCAGAAATTCCGTAACGAAAATAACCTAACACCCCCCACTCCGACCGGCACAGCGGTGATACTTTTTAGTTTTTCCATCTATCGATGAGTAGCAGAACTTTTAATGACTTTTTGAAATATCACGCTTGTCTCTTTAGTTCAGCAACACGCCTTTAGGTGGCATTTGTTGTATCGGCATAAGTTGATAAAAAATACTATGCAATAGCTTTACCGCGGCAGTCTCCGAGTGCCACGTCTTTTTTTTTGTTAACAGACATGTTCATGCACACAAATATTTGTACTGTGCGGGGATCGAACCCGCGACCCATGGCTCAGAAGCAGCGTTTGCTACCGCTGATCCAAATGGTCGTCAAACTTGAATTCAATGATGGAGGCCCTTGCCCTGCTTTGGGATGATTTATAGGCTATTACTTTACTTACATGATCTGATCTTATTCTAAATCTCTATGTAGGTACTTACAGAAGACAGCACATTAGGCTATACACTAACGCATCTTATGCCATTGAAATAGGAGCGATTTTGCTTTGAAAACAATGATGGGCAGTCCTAAGCATTGTAAGTCGATTTTTTAGTACCATGTCAAAGTAACAAGTTTGAATATTTGCATCATATTTCTAATGGAAATGGTCGAATTGATACTTTGAGGTGGTAATGGAATGTTCAGAAACTTTTCTGTATATTTTAACAGTATTTTAAATTAATACAATAATGCTAATCTTACCTTAATTAGCTAATCAGGATAAAAATAATTAGGTTTTTAAATAGGGGTGGCAGAGTGGGTGTTTACTTTAACCTTTATTTATAATAAAGAGAGTTTTCGGATTATCTCGAGTATAATATCCGACCTTGAAGTAATCTTATTGTGTTAATTGTCTTATTCATTAATACAAGCTGTTGTCAGACTTCTTAAGCATGAATTAAGGTACCTTATTCTAAAATAAACTCGTTAGTCACGTAAAATGTATCATCATCTTCATCATCTCCATAATGGTGGACGCCCATAGATGGACCTAGGCCTTCCCTAAGGATATCTATGCCGTTTGGTCTCACGCCACTCGCACTCAGCGGCTTCCCGCGACCTAGATTCGTCAGAATGTCAGTCCATCTGGTGTTGGCCTACCCACAGATCCTCGCTTGGTGCTTGGTTGCCATTCCGGAGCTCCAGCAGCCAGCGGTTCCTCTTACTATGTGTCCCACCCACTGCCACTTCACTTTCACAATTCTTCGAGCAATGTCGGTTATCTTAATTCTCCTAAGGATTTCCTCATTACTCGCAGGAAAATACCAAGCATTGCCCGCTGTGCGACCTTTCTATGAAATCTATATTAACGACCTCCGTGTGGGTGTGGCGTACACACCGGTTTTCAAGGTGTCACCTGCTCCGAGGTCCCGGGTTCGATTCCCGGACGGGTCAATATATGAAAAAAGTGTTTCTCTACATTTTCTCCGATCAGGCCCCTAATTCGCGTAACCGAATCGTATCACAATCGTAATTGAACGACAGGTTTTTGACAGTTCTAGTATGGGTTGAATGTCAAAATCGTCGCAATATTCAATCACGATCGAACTGCGATTCGGTTACGCGAATTAGGCCCCAGGGTGTTTGTGGTACTTTCATTGTTTCTGATTTCCAAACTCCGAGTGCTTAAAATAGGGTAGGGTAGTAAAATATTAAAATTACAACCCTAAATTTTTACCCTTTTACCACCAACCCCTATTTTTTGTTAGCCATTTTAGTAATTTAATCATTTTTATGGCAAAACAACGTTTGCCGGGTCAGCTAGTTTTATATAAAATACTGACGGAATAACAAAACCAATAAGTCGACATTTTTTTTTGCATCTAGACGACGGTACCCTACGCTGTGTTTAGTTCTACAAGTACTTAGATGATTTTAAAGGTTCCGTACCTACCAAAAGGGTAAAAACGGGACCCTATTACTTAGACTTCGCTGTCTGTCCGTCTGTCCGTCTGCCTGTCACCAGGCTGTGTCTCAAGAGCCGCGATAGCTAGACAGTTGAAATTTTCACAAATTATGTATTTCTGTTGCCGCAATAACAACAAATACTAAAAACAAAATAAAATAAATATTCCCATACAACAAACTCGTTTTTTTGGCCTTTTCGGTACGGAACCCTTCGTGCGCGAGTCCGACTCGCACTTGGCCGGTTTTATTATCTTTAGATTTCTATACAAAAAGTAAATACTGACCTTAATCTATTTATGGAAAGTTTTGTCAGTGTCTTACCTCATAAAAGCCAAAAACTATCATGATCTTCAATGACGGTATTAAAAAATATAAAGATAACCAAAATATGTTTTTCGATAATCCATTACAATAGATTTCCATACTTGTTTGTTACGAATATCGACCTTAGGATCATCTTGCATAGAGTGCAATTTAGTTGCAGCATTATTATAGTATGCTATATGAAATTACTCATGAAACTACTCATTCAAATGTCCCAAAGGATAAGATTAGATATCGAACATTCTAGATTGAAAATAATAACGAATAAGGTCTAATATAGCTTGCAGAGCTCAGTTTTTGATTTTATTTCATTACTAGCGCGCGGCTTCGAACGCTTAGAATTTTGAATACGAAATTCCTAAGGGAACCGTAAATTTTAAGGGATCAAAAATAGCCTACGACCTAAATTCTAAGACCCTCTTAATATACACAAGGTAATTCATACATACTCTAGTGCTTCTTTAGGCGCCTATTTCGACTCCCATGTTACAGTGTTAGAGGTAATGCCATTTTACCACACTTCAATATAAACTATTATAAAATAAAATAAAAAAATAGAAAACTGTCACATCAATTACGACTTTCACCGACCGGCATTATGGACCCATTAGCGGTCATCAAATACGTAAAAGGTTTGACAGCATCAACCTATAAATAAAAAAAAACTAAAAGGGCTAAACAAAACACCTCACATCCCTATATCACGCTACTACTCCCTCGATCGTGAGTTATTCCAGACACAATTGAAATCAATTGTTATCGCGGCACGCGCGTGCCTCTTGGAGGTTGAGGGATTAAAAGAGTTAAGCCTCTTCAATTCAGATTTTGTCATGAATGCCAAATTATCGAACGAAAAAAAGCTTCATCGAAATCTATCATCCCAAAAAAATAACTAAAAACACCCGGCGCAATGTACACCTAGTTTTTTGCATCAGCTGAGAAATGAAAGATTTCCGTCAATCAGTTAAAATCAGTTTTATTTCTGCAAATAGACCCCAGTAGGCGCTTTTCCACGTCCCTATATGTAAACCTGTCACTGCTTTGGGACAAGTGTGGGCTAGTGAAGAAAAGAAGTAGCGCAAGAAACTCGGTCACTATTGTCAGCCTCTTTTGAAATAAATAAGTTTACAAAAGATATGTGCCAGCTAGGACAATTCAAAGCTACTTTCTTCCTTCCTTCTTTTATTTAATAATTTTATTAACAGTATAATGGCCCTTTTTCATTAAGATTGTTACGTTGGCATAAAATAATTTCGAAATAAGCAACCATTTGAAATCAATTTTGATGTACCTAAGTGCACGAGAACTCTTTTAGACCTTTTACCTGTCGCTCTGCCTCTTAAAATATTTATTTCATGTCGGAATCCGGAGTGTGCCATGCCAGTCCTCCCAAGAGGACTGTGTGTTTGCTTGGAATATATTTTAAAACGATTGCAGTCATATTATATGTTTAGAATAGTTTAATATCTTACTGTTTTGTAGTAATAAATCTATTTGAATAAATAATAAATAGGAATAGAATAAAATTTAAATAAACCATAGCTTGAGGTCTTGTAGTAAAAGGAATACAGCTGAAACAGACAAGGAACAGCGTCTTCACTCCACCATTGGATAAAATACAATCGCCTGCCCAAATGTCGATTATGGGAAAGCCCTCCTTCTTCTAAATAGGCTTATGTTCGAAAAGGTATGGCGGGATTTGAACGCGGACACTTACTTTATTACCCGACGCCTGTTAGCCCGACCGATGTAACTCCTTCGACAAAGAAATTCTCACGTTTGTCGCAGGTTAAAATGTTTGTGTTGCATCACTTGTTGGTGGAATGTGATAAGAATCGGGCAGAGCGCGAGTCTTTGACTAGGTTATTAAATATTAGAACAGCATATGTGGGTGTTTTTCAACCTTTTTTGTCTGAGCCCACGTCAATTGCAGCCAAGCTAATTTGTGACATGGTGATCAGTCGTCAAAGATACGGGTCCGTCTGATTTATAGTTAAGTTTATTATTTATTTCTAACAATTTATTTGTTCATGTTTCCTTTAGAATAACACATTATTTAGGGTACGATGGGACTGACATAACCTGTGGTTAATGTCCTAAATTAAAAGGAGAATAAAAAAAATCTATTTTTATTATTAAGGCTGTTAAAACTTATAATATCAGTATATAAGTTGCTAAAATATCAAATAAAGTAAATAAAGTACTGTTAAAACTTTTTTGATTTGTGGGTAGGACCCACATCAGTAGATTGACAATCTGGGAAGGTCGCGGAAAGACCACAGAACATGGAAAAAGGTTAGAACATGTGCCATTTGTATGAGAACAGATGTCGCAAATTGCGCCCCACTACACACAGATGAGTTCAAAGAACGCCACTCAAAACCAATCACAGCGCTCACGTTTGGGCAGAAGTATAAGCATTTGCTCATAGCCTCTGTGCCGCGCCTGCCCCGCTCACATCGCCTTTCTAATGTTCCATGTTATGTGGGGAAAACGATGGATGCAGGCGGGAGAGACCGATCGTTGTAGAGATTTTTAGGGCAGACATATGTCCAGCGGTGGGCTTCGTTTGGTTAAGTTGATTCATACGCGTCGTATGAAAACATCCTTTATTATCGCTTATTGAAGCGTTTTATTATCTCTTATCAATAACACAGTGATTTCCAAAATGGCCGCTACCCAACATTTCAATCTCGACCTTGGACTTAGGATTTAGTCTCAGCTTTCATCTTTGTCTTATTCGCGTAATGAAATCACAATTCATGCGTCGCTTCTTTGGAGTGTTGTCCTTGTCGCTCTGGAGTGATGTTTACACGGAGTGCGGGAGTGACGGTGTTTGCCCTCTCAAGAGGTTCGCCTGTTTTGTACCCGCAGCGGAAAATCTTTGCGCTTCGTTTAAGATGCCGGCTACGGGAAGGATATAGGGTGAAATATTTTATACCTATTTTAAAAATATGTCGATTAGTAAGTAGGTACTTACTAGTCGACATATTTTTACGCCACGGTTTATTTTAATTTTATTTAACTTACGTTACATCGGGTTTGGGTGAATCAACTTCACAAAAATCAAAACCAACTTATTTAGTAAGTACTAATCTAAAATTAATAGACTCAGGCGTTACTTTGCGGAAATCCATAACTAATTATGGATTTAGAAAATTATTTTGCTAATGATTTCCGCTTGTTAATATACCGGCCTAGATACCTTCACCACACTACCCGCACTAACACTGATTGAGCAAGCACTATTTCATGCAGGAAAACCGCCCGCCCTCCCTCAAAAATGCATGCAGTACAGTTAATGCAATTATTAGTACCCAACACCAATATAATAAAAACCTCGACGCGTTTCGCCACTTAAACTCGTCGGAGCGCAGCGAAGGCGACAACATCTCCTGAGGATGCCACGTGAAGTGGCGAAACGCGTCGAGGTTTTTATTATATTGGTGTTGGGTACTAATAATTGCATTAACTGTACTGCATGCATTTTTGAGGGAGGGCGGGCGGTTTTCCTGCATGAAATAGTGCTTGCTCAATCAGTGTTAGTGCGGGTAGTGTGGTGAAGGTATCTAGGCCGGTATATTAACAAGCGGAAATCATTAGCAAAATAATTTTCTAAATCCATAATTAAGTACTAATCTGTTGGTGCCAAATAAATATATTTTCTTTCTTTCTTTCTTTCAAACGAACTAACCAACAACCGTGTTTTTTTTAAATAATAAATGTAGACAACATCACATACATTGTTATGATCCCAATTTGCGTGACTATCTAAAGCACTCGTATTTTGGAAATCAGAAACAACGAAGGTACCACCAACACCCAGACCCGAGAAATTTTAGAAATACACTTTCCTACATTGACCCGTCCGTGAATCCAAACCGGGACCACGGAGCAGGCGACACATTGAAAACCGGTATGTACGCCACTTCGCCACGAAGGTCGCCACAAGATTCAAAACCAACCAACCAAGAGGCGTGATAATTTTGCTGAGCCTTTTTTGATGCTACATACTGAATTATCATCAGTTTTTAATGCCACACTCCATACACAGATAATCGATCTTCCCACTACGCTCCAACACCGCCCAACTTTGCTACTAGTTCGAATATTCGGCAAAAAACTTACACGTATTGAGTCGATGTCTCAACTTCGAAATTATCGCTCGACCGAAACTTTCGCAAGTGGAATTGTTTAAGCAAAACATAACTGATAGTAAAAGCTTCATTTAAAATTGATAAATGAAACTAAACTAGTGCTTTAGATAAGTGGCCATGAAACAGAACCCTTCGGAGAAAAATTGCCAAATGTACTAATCGCAAAATGTACAAAATCACAATGAACAAAACACGAAATGAGAACGACCCTCAGAAAACACAATTGCTTTTGCACATTTTGCCAATTGTCCTAATTTTGCGTTTTGTACATTTTGCTCCGAAGGGAAACAGAATAGTACCACCTTGTCTCGTGCTATGGTGTCGTTATGTCTTAAGAGGCGGCTAAAGGAGTACTGCCAGAAGAAAACGGGCAGCCACGTCTTCTCTCAACTACTGGCTATAGAACAATTAAAAATTACTTACTTACCACCTACTTATTCATGATCAAACAATCGCCGTATTCTTCAACTAAATTGATAGACACGAAAATGTAATGTAGGTATCTAATGACCTACTCACTTATATCACCACCCACAACCAAAAGCCTTGTTAATAAAAACATAAAAAATACTTTTAGCTATAGATAGATAGATGGAAAGAAATAAAAAATACTGTTTTCTTGAGTTTACGCGAACACTATACATTGAAATGAAAGATAGTTTACGGATTTAGAACGCGTTTATTTTTGATTTAACCCGACGTTTCGAACCCTTTACAGCGTTCATGGTCACGGGTAGACTAAGGTGTTATTCGTCTTTAAGATGGTAATTTGAAAAAATGTTTAACTACCGCCTCTAATTTTTATCGTCAGTTATGTTCCTAAAAAACGATAAAAATTAGAGGCGGTAGTTAAACATTTTTTCAAATTACCATCTTAAAGACGAATAACACTTTAGTCTACCCGTGACCATGAACGCTGTAAAGGGTTCGAAACGTCGGGTTAAATCAAAAATAAACGCGTTCTAAATCCGTAAACTATCTTTCATTTCAAAGAAATAAAAACTCTTACTCACTCACACATACATACATACATATACATATAACTAGTAACAAGGGATGTATTTTATTCATCATAAATAGAGCAGATAAATTGTTCAAATACGTAAATCTATTTACGTTAATATCTGAAATTCCTGTAGAACATTTTAAAAACTATATAAAAACATGACGAAATCAATGTAAATTAAAAAAAATATAAAATATATGTAGTTTTTATGAAAATGTGTGTATATAAATTAAATTTTGAGTGTATCAGAAGAAAGAAAAAAAACATAATATCAGTATATAAACTTGAAAATATGAAAAAAAAAAAAACTTATTTAGTTGGCATTCAAATTGTAACATTATAAAGTAAATAGAAATTGACACATAAAACAGATTATAAGATTTAAAATAGACAAATAGATTATACAATGCCAAAAAGGACTCCCTCTCAGCATTTGTCGTGGCCGCTTAAGGCTTGCCACGACGCTGATATTCTGCGGGAGCCTTATACCTTATAAAAATTAAAAAAAAAAGAAAACCGAGAAATGAAAATAAAAAAATATATATATAAAATAATTACACCCAGATGATAGATTTATAATAAAAGAAACAGATATTAACATAATAATTACTTAAAAACAACAATAAAAACAATAAAAATGGAATCAGAAAAACCATCAGAGAGGGAGTGAGGGAGGTAGAACGTATTGTACGTCTCGCTCAATTTTCTAATAATGAGTAAAGATGACATTCATTTGAAAAAATTAACGTAAAATAATGTTTTACTCTATGTAAAAGATACTGTACAAGGCCCTTTTTTGTTGAAAAATGTTATACGTTCTTGTATGTAGGTATGAAATAAACGAAATATGCCCAAGGGAACCACCACGTGGGAGGATAATTAAAAAATCCGAAACAAGAGATGAGGTACTGTTTAGTTAAAAACTCTTTGCGAGGTAAAAAACGAGACAAAATATTATCCTTGACATTTGCAGTAGCAACGTTTTTTACACACACATACCCACGCTTTGAAGAACACTCACTAATTAGATGTATAATGTAATAAAACTCATTTTAGTTAAACGTGAAAATATAACAAGCTTCATAATTGTGTTTTGAGAAAAATTTTTCGTTTTCGTTATTTAAAACTGGCGGGGATAAAGAAATTCCGAAGTTCACATACGTATAAAAAAGGAATGACAACAAAGATTTATAATGGAAAACTAGAGACACAATAAGCGATCGAAAATAAAAAAGAAATAAGCACCATTCAGCCTAATGTAATATTTGTAAGGCTGAGAATCCAGTATTTCAGGTAAAGTAATTAAAGCCTGTAAGCATTCCACTGCAGGGAAAAGGCCTCCATTGAATTCAAGTAACCATAGCAATGGTTATGGCAGATAAGAAAGATGATAAATGTTTATTTAATCGCAAACATTTTGAAGTGTCTATGTCTAGTGCTTATTTTTTATATTTGAATGACAAACAAAAATAATGTACAATATTTGTATACCAAAAAGTCTACACTAAAAATAAACTTGTAATACTAACGTGGATGGCTAGTCATAGCCACAAGAATAGTTTGAAAGGCCTTTCAAACTATTCTTATACTTAATAATAATATTTTTTAAATAAGAACAAGTTTTTTTTTAATATTTTAAGCTATTGCATAGTTTCTATCGCGGGCCTTGAGCGTGGAGACCGAATCCAGAAGTTCTGTAACGAAAATAACCTAACCTAACACTCGGGGCGAGGCACGATCGAACAATTTTGAATTTCCGAAATTTAAAAGAATTTAGAAGAAAATAAGGATTTTTACAGTATGGTTGCCTATGGTAACCATATCTGCCAAAATAACAGAAAAATTTAATTACAAAAGTCAAATAAAAAAATACATAAAATTATAAAATTAAGCTATTGCGTAACGAAAATAACCTAACACTCCGACCGGCACAGCGGTGATACTTTTTAGTTTTATAATTGCATAAGTTGATAAAAAAATGCTATGCAATAGCTTTACCGCGGCAGTCTCCGAGTGCCACACGTCTTTTTTTAAACGAAATACCTGGATAAGTAATTAAAAAATTATTACAAGTATAGTTAATTATTGTGTAAAAACAATATGAATTCAAACTTGTCTGGAACGCTCAAGTGCAATTAATACACAATGTAAAGTACAAAGAAATAATAACTTTTACAAGAACTAAAATAAATATTCCAGTATAGGATTATTTTTTTGGTTTGTCTAAGTATAATTTCATTTTTTGTTTTGTTATTCCGTTCTTAATAAAAAAAAATTGAAACCCCAGAGACTGTACTTTTAATGTGGTATAACAAGATTGTTGTCATATACAGACGAATTATATCATAAGAAAATCATGTTGTGTATACAATTTGTGGATTGCGGTTTAGCTTTTTCATCTCAAAATTGTATATTAATTAAGAAAAGACTGTAAATCGTAATCTGTATGTGTACCTTAAATAAATTGCTAAATGATCTAATCGAAGATCTATCTAAGGGCCATATTATTTCAAGTCGCGTCTAAAAAAATAGAATGATAACTAGTTAAATTTAAAAGTCTTGAGGTCTTTCTAGGAAACCGTGTGTTGATAACTAGGTATATCAAATCATAATACACTTCACATCAAATACCTAATATCTTATTCAATGACGATGCCACCGAACTCGATTACTAGCGTATCGGAATCAACCTCAGAATCGAAATACGAAACTAATATTATCGGATAAATCAGTAACCGAACTAGGTTTAGGGCTGAGTATTGTGGTAGCAAAGCAGCAAATATTTATATCGATAAAAGAAAACAATATCGATGTATCAAATTTTACGATTGTCTTGCCTAGTGCGCAATGCAAGCTACAAACCAGCAGTAGTGTATTTGAATTCGCTACAGGTAATTTTTTATATGATTTCTAAAGCTCAACTAGCAATTATTGCAAATTAAAAACTGTTTGCGAAAATATGGTAGGGCTTGTTTCTTCAATATTTTTTTCTTTTGTAACGTACAATTAAATAGAAGAACTTCTTAAATTGTACGTTTTAAAAAAAAACTCATTAAAAATTTCTTGGTGTGAAATAACTTAAAAAAAGGAAATAAGTATTAATTCACTGTCTTGAATACGACAAAAATTTTGTTTTAGAATCTGAAAAAAAAAAACGATCGAATGATTTCTTACAGACAACCGTTGGGTAGTGGAAAATTCTATTTAAGAGGAATAGGCGTATATAGTGACCAACTAAAATAATATATCTTTTATCACGATTATAATGTTAGCGAATAGCATTTCGATTACATACTTTTTGGTATACCTACAGTCGACCGTTCACTTCGATATTATTATAAAATTATACTTTCCCACCTCTAATCGCAAAACAAATCTCCAGAGATGAGGATCATTTCACGCTAACATGATACTCGTATCTTAGAACGGACTGCCACTTTGATGGCCAAGTAATTTATGAATATTTCTTGTGATAATAAAGGCGTTGTATTATTGATTGATAAGTAAACATTTGTGATGACCAATAATAAACAAAGTTTAAATGTGCTCACAAAAATAATTATTTGAAATATTATAAAGCTGAAGAGTTTGTTTGTTTGTTTGTTTGTTTGTTTGTTTGTTTGAACGCGCTAATCTCAGGAAGTACTGGTCAGATTTTAAAAATTCTTTTTGCGTTAGATAGTCCATTTATTGAGGAAGGCTTTAGGCTATAAAACATCACGCTGCGACCAATAGGAGCGAAGCATGAGTAAAAAATGTTGCAAAAATAATCGCGATCATAATAACGGAAATTGACGCGGACGAAATCGCGGGGAACAGCTAGTTAACCATAATTATTTTTGATCCCAAAGTAAGTAACCAAGACCAGAGAAAATGTAGAAAAACACTTTCTCCCTACATTGACACGTCTGGGAATCTAACCCAGGACCTCGGAGCACGCGACATCTCGAAAACCGATGTGTAAGCCACTCCGCCGCGGAGGTCGTCAACCAAATTAATATTTAATATGTAAATGCAAATATTTACTAATGACAAAACCATCACAGTTATATAGCAAACGGGTGAGTCTGGGTGAGTCTGGAACGCCCTGTTGGTCTAGTGGTTTAAATACCGGACCAAGATCTCGGGGTCTCGGGTTCGATTCCCGGGTCGGGCAACTAAAAAGTTTCGGATTTTCGAACATTGCTCGGGTTTGTGATCAGCAACCCGCATTTGGCAAGCGTGGTGATTATGCCTGTACCCATCATTGCTGTGGTAACTTGAATTCAATGATGGAGGCCTCTTCCCTGCAGTGGGATGATTGTAGGCTGTTACTGAGTCTGGATGAGTAATTGCCTCCAGGCTATTTCTGCTGTAGTTTAGAAAGTAATTAAGCCCTGTAATTACAACTAGCTGGACGTGGCGTTACATCTCAGTTCCCAGAGTCGGTAGCACACACTGTTTTATGATGTTAGATTAAAAATAAATAAATATGAGTCACATCACATACATTAAATAGAAGTAATCCCAAAACAAATCGTTTTTGAAGCTCTTTTTTTGTGGAAATAACTAAAAACGTAGTTACCAAATATCTAGACAGATACCACAAACCTCCAGACAATAGATTAGGTATCTTATAGATAGCGGCCGGTCGAGCCCTTGAGACAGCTATTACAAAAATAACATTGAAAAGATTAAACGATTTGAAGCTGATATAAATACAAAATCACAAAAGCTTAAGATATTAATTATTCAGTTTTACACAAGTTGTGCACATTTTTTACAATGGGTCCAATATAATTTATGTAATATTTAAGAAAACCATAACATTTCTTAAAGCTAAAATGTAAAAATAATTTTTCAATAGCATTATTAATTTTATATTCGTTTTTATTTAATAGTTTTATAATCTATAATTATTCTAATACTGTCAAATTTTGTAACTAAATTCGTTAAAAATAAGTTACCCGAAGATGCAAATTCGTCAGGCAGTGCATTTGCATATTAGCACTAATTATAATGAGTTCGCGCTATTCGGTTCGCAAAGTAATGTACCTCGTCTGGGCAATGTCCACGGAGATTGACTTAAACAATCAGAAAAAGAGTACCTGTTATCCAGGTGGACATTTCAATGATTTTTTGGTCGATAGACGTATGGTTCCATTTTATTTTGAAATAAAAAAACACCCCAAAGATTAGGAAACGTGGTTAACTCTGACTGTCTCATTATGTTGTGTTTATGCCACCTCTTATTTATTAAGTAAATTCTGTGCTAGTGTTGATGCGTCAACAGATTTGTGTTATTGAAGTAGTAAAATCAGAGTAATGAGTTACCTCAACCTAATAATTAATATCCATTGCGAAACTTACAAAACAACCTTACAACAGTTTGAAGATTTAGTGACCAGTGTAGTGATATTAGCAAAATAACGGTCCAAAGTACGAATTTTATTTAAAACCCTGAACCAATCGCGAATCAAGAGATTTAAACTGAGAGGGATCAAGCGAAGCAAGAACGCTAAGCTGAATTTATCGCTCTATCGCTGCCAAGTCTTGCAGATTCAGAAGCTATTGATAACTCTAACCAAAGTACTAAACCTCTTATGAAATTTTAGAAAACTTTACCTAAGATTTAAAACTAGTTTATAACCAGACATTATAACTAACCATATCATTGAGCATATTTGATTTTTCGTCAATTCTCCGCAAAAAATTAAGTGCTAAGATACATTTTATGGATTGAAGTGAAGTGATAAATGAATTCTAAATGATTGGTGCGATTTTCTTATTATAAAGACCTTGGAGTGTTGGAGGACTTAAGCTTTAACAATTTGTCAAAATTATCTGATTGAATTGACGCCAGTGACAAATATATCAGTGACGTGACTCTTACTGCAAAATTTTAGACTGTAGCCGAAATTAATATGTCTGCTGAAAAGTGTACCAGGCAATAGTTTAGCAAATGTATTGTGTAACGTAGTAGCAAAATAAAGTGTTAAAACAGAACGCAGTTAATTTCAAACTGACTCTCGAAGCTTTTTAAACTGTATTTTTCATTTCTAAAACGTTTTGGCGAAGTGTGAGTTTCACGCCCCCACTGTGACTGTACTAAGTACTTTCGGAACTACAAGTGGGTTTTGGCGGTGTACAGGATTTTGTTCCCTAAACTGTCGAGTGAAAAGGTTGATAATGATCAGGCAAGTACCGATTGCAAGCTTGGAAAAATTAAATATGGAGGCTGTGGCGAAAAATTTATGTGGCGATTTAGTCGCTAAAACTCTTAAATCTGCAATAAAAGTTCAGTAATTAAGTTCAAATAAAATACTTCTTAGAAGTTATTGTAATAAAAGTATGTGCTAATAATTGAATAAAGTAGTGCTAGTAGGATTATCAAAACTGCAGAATGTTAAAAACAAATATTTTAGATGCAGTAAATTATTTTAAATCTAGATTAAAGAAATGAAACATAATATTGATGTGATTAAAGAAAACAAATATAATGTCTGTTAAAAAATAAAGTTACATGATAAACGTTTAAGTTAGCGACAAAACTGTTAAAGTATCACAAATACCAATTATAAACATATCTAAACAAAAAAAAAATTTAAAACTATATGCATAAAGAAAGAATTGCCTCATAGTGCGGTATGAAATGCAAGCAATTAGGAACCATAATAGTTAAATGTTAAAGCCAAAAATACAACGTGCCAATGAAACGGATTGCGATAATAGTTCTAGTGATTTTGTGATTGAAAGTATTATTATCGAAACATACATCGAAACAAATCAGATGACAATGTCGCTATAGCAACTGCAAGTGGTTTTGAACTTGAAAAACAAAGTTTTAAAGTGGAAATAAACGGGCAAATACATGTGCTTAAGTGCTTAAGTGGAAAGTAAACGTGTTAATGAAGCTGTTGACACTAAAGCTTAAGAAGCTGCATCTGAATTTGAACTTCGAATGCCAACTGTTAAAGTTGAAAATGAAATTGTCAATAAAGTTGTTGACACTGCTTAAGAAGCTGTATCTGACTTTGAACTTCAAGTGCTAAGTGCTAAAGTTAAAACTGAAGCAGTTAACACAATTGCTTTGAAAGCTGCATCTGACTTTGAACTTGAAGTGCTAAGTGTTAAAGTAGAAAATGAACGTGCCAATGAAGGGGGGGCCGGCACCCACGGTGGCGGTGGTGCCGGTGCCGGAGAGCGAGATGGACGCGCTGCTGCTGGGCCGGACCGGGGTGAGGACATTTGATCAGTACGTCAGAAATGTATGTATGCTTTACTCTTACACTAAATGCTTTGCAAGGTTTTATATAAGTCCCGTTTTTAGATACAACAAGATATTAGTTTGCTAAATTACAATTATGATCAACAGCTTTGTCCAGTATTCTACATAAATAAAAATCAATAACCAAAATTTATGTACGCGCATTACTTTAGAATGGCTGAACGATTTGAATTATATTTTTCGTTAAGTTTGTAATGGTCAGTCAGGCGTTTGTATAGAGGAACTTGTTTGATAATATATAAAAAAACTATTTTAGGAAAAAAAAAAGATCATTAATAGTCCATTTTAACGGATTTGCCGTAATTGACACTGCAAAGCCAAGATAGGCTAATCACAGTAGGGCCTCGGTAATCCTTACTCATGCTGATCCGAACGCCTCTATAATCCGAAGTGCCGACTGCCCCGCTCTCTCTCATACCGTGACCGTACTGTACCTAAATCATCGCAATCAAAGACGCTACTTGTTGACAATAGTTATTTCTGCCTTAAAGCAGAGTTAAGTCACAAAAATTCTTTATTTACAGACAACGGCAGGTCAACCTACCCAAAAAGTTAAAAATCATTCAATTGATTTTCAACTTTAAGTCCAAGAAGTAGAGATGAATATCAATTGAGAAAATTTGACTTTTTGTGGTAGGTTGACGTGCTGTTGTCTGTACAAAATAATAAATCAGAACCGAATACTTGTGAAAATGACTTGTCTTTATTGGAAAAGATGATGCTGTGCAATTTGAGAGAGAAAGGCTTTATTGATCAATAAATAGAACCCCCCTAAACTAAAATTGACGATTTTATGACGAAAAAAAGTAACGTGTTTTGTACTTTGAATAAGTATGTACATACTTCAATATTAAATACGAGTATATTCTGTAAAAAAAAAATTATAATTTTTTTACTTATTATAGTCCAAAAATGGGTTGTTTTTTGGTAGCTCGCATTATCCAGGCTTCACTGTAGTAGTAAATAAATGTGGATGGACAACATCACATACATAGAGTTCTTTTTTTCAAAGTAACTAACGTCTAAAGCTTTGTTTTTGCGGAAATAAGAAACAATGAAGGTATGATATTACCAACACCAATTCCCGAAATAGTATGCGAAAGTTTTTTTTTTATAATATCCTATCCGGGAATCAAACCTGAGATAACGGAGTTGACGACATCATAAAAGACTCCAAAATTGTTAACCAAAATCCAATTATAACTTTGCAAATTACGAATTTAAAAAGGTCCAAAATAGATTAACTTAATTTGCTAACGAAAATGCAGACACTGATTTAGCTTAATTAATAAAACCGTCAAAAAATTAACTGCAAGATTTTTCCGAAATTCCCTCTCTCATTAATGCTGTCAAAGGGAAAAGAAGCAAGGCTTTTGCACAATGTCTACCATCCTAATACAATTTCAAACGAGCTGCCCTGATCTTGTTATATAATGCCACCGCCCGCTTTTCTGGATTAATATTTTTACTTAGTTTATCCTTCCCGACTTTTATAACGGTTAATGAAAACAAATTAACATGAAATTATTTTTAGGGTTCCATACCGAGAGGATAAAAACGGGACCCCATTACTAAGACTTCGCTGTCTGTCCGTCAGTCTGTCTGTCACCAGGGTATATCTCAAGAACCACGATAGCTAGACAGTTGAAATTTTAACAAATTATGTATTTCTGTTGCCGCTATAACAACATAATGAAATACTACGAGTAAAAACAAAATAAAATAAATATTTAAGAGGGGCTTCCATACAAAAAACGCCATTATTAGGGCGATTTATCTCGTTATCATTAAATAGTTACAGATAGGCTCTTGAAATATTCACAAAATACTAAATTGTTAGTATATTTGTTTTAATAATAATAAAAAAAACATTAAAATGGACTGTTGTTTACCTAGTCAATGGTACGGAACCCTTCGTGCGCGAGTTCGACTCACACTTGGCCGGTTTTTTAAATTTACTGCAAATTAAGAATTTTATGACTGGCTGCTTTACTTTTACTTATTATGAAGATAATTGCATTGTAAAGATTTAACTAAGGTTTGCAACGGGACTTATATATGATGACCTCTTTGTATGTTTTATGCTTTAGAATCTGTTACCATCAGAGTTTTGAAGTATCACAATTAATAAACTTAATTATGGATGATATAAGATAAACTAAAATATGGATGGTATAAGATTAATTTGTTTGCATTTTAAAAAGCTGACACGTCACAATATTAAAACTAATTTTATGAAGCTTATTTACTTGTTATTAATAAGAATTAAGGAAGCTAGATTTTACAAAACCAAACGAAAGTAAAACAATTTAAGATATTATTAGGATGACACAACACAGTGTAAGTCAATGGTGGTAATGTGTGTATAAAATGTATTAGTTATCCCTAAACCCTGATTTTGTTCTAGTTTCTTTAAGTGAGTGAGATGGATGCAATGAGGTAGGATGTAGGATGCAATATCATTAAAAGTAGACAGGATGTTTTGTAAAATAATTATTTCTATTGTTAGAAAAAAAAAATGGAAACTACTTAATAGCCACATTTTTTAAAATAATTCTAAAACGGTCCTATTTCTCTGATATGATAAAAGACTGTGTAAATATTTTCACTTGAAACGAGGTGACCTTATAATTATAGTTTTATTTTTTTATCTATGACTAGATGATCCGATGATATTTGTATCTCTTACGAATTTCTGTAAAATCTGTTCAAAATTAATGCAAAGTTAATCATTTTAAAGCTTTCTGATGTGTTAAGATCGTTTTGGTTAATTAATAACTAATAATAAATAGGTGAACGCCCCGTTGGTCTAGTGGTTTAAATACCGGGCCAAGATCTCGGGGTCCCGGGTTCGATCCCCGGGTCGGGCAACTAAAAGTTTTGAATTTTCGAACGTTGCTCAGGTTTGTGGTGATTATGCCAGTTCTCATCATTGCAGTGGTAACTTGAATTCAATGATGGAGGCCTTTTCCCTGCAGTGGGATGAATATAGGCTGTTAATATAATAAATAAGTAACCAATAATATCGATTGAGAGTGATAATCTTTCATAACAAAGTGCTTTTAAATTAAATGAATGCAGAAATTATATTGTATGATAAAGCCTAAATCAAAGCTTATATGAGGTTCATTTTTTAAACAACGTGTATTAAGGCCGTATTAAAAAGCGAACTTCAGCTAATTTGAGATGAAAAAGGGTTGTGTTCAAAATAAATCCTGTCGGACTTATTACGTATGCTAAGTTCGAAGTTCGCCCATGGCAATAAAACTTTTTAAAATCTCTATCGATTTCAAGAACAAAACTTATGAGTGTTTAAAAATTAAATTATATATATATGTATTCAGTACTACTGTTTGAATGGTTTTTACTAAACATCGTTATAAAACAATTTAATTTTATATTCAAATTCTGATGGCTTCAAGTCGACAAAGAATTTTTTGTAGGAGTAAGTATTCGTAAGCCATCCTAACAAATTGAATTTCACCTGTGACTTGATTCATGTCATTGATCTAAAATGTACGAGTATATGTGGCAAAAATATAAAAGGAATTGGATCGCCACACCAGTCGCGTTTATTTTACTTAATACGTACCAGGGTTTTGTGGCCGCCCTGTCGCCATAACTTACAGAGGATTACGATTTGCAAATACGTTATAATGCTTAAAATGTGCTAAGTCAGGTTCTTTAGGATCGTACTTTAAACCTATTTTGATGTTATATTTTCCTCATCATCATTTATATCATCATCATCATTCAGCTCAACAGCAAAAATGTCCACAGCTAAATATAGGCCTTCCCTAAGGATCTTAATAACGATAGGGCTCGCGCCTCCGGCATCCGGCAGATTTAGATGTACCTATCTTATAGTTGGAAACCTACTTAGATCCCGTTTGATATCGACCTAAATAGGAACCAATCATGGTCATCATCACCACTATAGGACTAGTGTCCACATTAGGCACAGTGCTCTTAAGACGCTGACTGCAGCCGATGACCTTGAGCAATGAATACGATTACTAATTTATGCGTCTTTGAATTTCTTTGTAACGCGTCGCAGCTATCACTGTCGATTCCCGTAGGAGTGACAGAGAAAAAGCGCTTGGAATAGAAGGGCCTAAGTGCCAAACAACAAAATTCGTTGTGCAATTTAAAATTGCCATTTTATAAAAAAATCTAAATCAGCCATTGGCTTAAGCAACATGCAATACACAATTTAGCAAAATTTTATTATCATTGTTATACGGACTGTTGAGAAAAATGGTAATTTATGTATTTTTAGAGGCTATTTTGAGGTTATTTTCTTTGGACAAAAGATTTTGGAATCGTGTTTTTGAAACAACCACCAGGTCAAAAATATGATCAATTACAACTACAAAAAATTTGGCAACAAGACGAGCCATAGGCTTTAAGCAAAACAATCTTCATTGAGCTGAATTTGGCTCATTTCAGCATCTTAAAAAGGAAAATTTTATCATAATCGTCATCTTTATCCAAGGGTCGCAGTTTTGCCAATGGTTGGCAGAAGCTCGCTTCTTACAACTCCTACAGGATAAAATTTTAATCACCTTACAAATTTGAATAGAGAGGTTCTTTCAAGTTTGCTGCTACACGTTGCTGGAACGATCTGCCACCGCCCGTGCGTGCCCTACAAGTAAAGCAATCATTTAAAACATATTTTAAGAACTAGTTACATACTAAACCTGCAGAAAATGAATGAATCTTAAGTATATCAGTATATAAACTTGAAAAATTATGTCTCAGGCGGGACTCGAACCCGCATCTGTCTGGCATGCGAGGAGATGCGGGTTCGAGTCCCGCCTGAGACATAATTTTTCAAGTTTATATACTGATATTATAATTGCAATTTAATTGCTAAAAATATCAAATAAAGTATGAATCTTAAGTACTCGTATTATAGCTTACTATCGAGGTGTCACGTCATGCATGCGGGGCTCTTCGCTCTTTGTGGTGTTTTGGGTCTTCGGTGACGAGTCTCATTGAACAGACACGTATCCATGACTCACAGTATTCCTCTACAAAATTGATTTGTTTTATGCTTTGGAATGATACGCCCCGTTGGTCTAGTGGTTTAAATACCGGGCCAAGATCTCGGGGTCCCAGGTTCGAACCCCGGGTCGGGCAACAAAAAGTTTCGAATTTTCGAACGTTGCTCGGGTTTGTGATCACCAACCCGCATTTGGCAAGCGTGGTAATTATGCCAGTACACCCATCATTGCTGTGGTAACTTGAATTCAATGATGGAGGCCTTTTCCCTGCAGTGGGATGATTATAGGCTGTTACTTTACTTTGCTTTGGAATATTAATTTTAATGTAACTATTTTTATTTGTTTTTAATTTTTTTTCACTGTTATTAATTTAAGAATTGTATTATTCTTTTTGATTTTACTTGCCTTCGGGACTTAGCAGTGTCAGCCTTGGGTGTAGTTTTTAAGCAACCTAATAATAACAATGTCCATCTTTGTAAATGTACATGTTAGCCGGTTATTCTGGCTGCCGGATTTCTCCGGCTTCTACCGAAGTCCTAGAGTATATGGGGGGATTCGGCGTGCCAGGTGGGTTTTGTTGGCCCTTGTCGCGTCGCACGCACCCGGCGTCGGGGTCCCGCTGAAAATCAGCGTCGTGATGGCTGCGGCTGTCACGACTAATGCTGAGCGGGGACCTTTTTGACACATTTCTATTTTATTTTTATATTACATTTAAGTTTTTAAGCAATTTTCTGTCTGTGTTCCTTGTAATAATTGTGTCAAATGAATAATTCTTTCTTTCTTTTCTTTCTTTCAAATACAACACTAGATAAAAAAGAAATGACGTATTTGTTCTTTGGTATAGCCCAGTACAAATATGTCAAGACAAAAGCACTTAGAAATGTCCGCCTAGAATCTAAAATTTTTGATACGGCCTTCTAGCAGCATTTTCTTTACGCGATGCGCATCTCATTGTTTCATTACGATACTATTCATAAGTTATTGATTTAACTTTCATACCTTTACAAGCTTAGGACCTTTAAAATTGAAAACTACGTTACGAAAAATATTTACGGGTGAAAACGTGACCTAAATTTTTCTTCATAAATAAATAAATAAATATAAATGTGGACAACATCACATACATTGTTCTGATCCCAATTTGAATAACTATTTAAAGCATTCGTATTTTGGAAACTAGAAACAACGAAGGCACCACAAACACCCAGACCCGAGAAAATGTAGAAAAACGCATTTTTTCTACATTGACCCGTCCGGGAATCGAACCCCGGACCTCGGAGCAGGCGACACCTTAAAAACCGGTGTGTACGCCACTCCGCCACGGAGGTCGTCAAGATAAATGGGCTCTAAATACGATACTTAACGCCAATAACATTTACAATGATAAAAAGTCACCTATAAGTCTATTCCTAAGGGAACATATGATTTGGTAAATTACGAATTTAAGCAGGTTCACGCAAAACAGGATAAGTTGACCCGTACAAGGGTTATTTTGCGCCACGCTCCGCCCCCTTCCCAGGGGTGATTGCGGGAAACAAATTGCCGAAAAATTGCTTTTAAGTGCGAGAGGCGTGTAATTATGAATTATACCAGTTAAATGGTGAACTGGTTAACTGCTGAGTCAGTTGAATCAGTTACGTGGACTTACAGGATATACAGAAATCATGATTTAATCGTCATGAATTTTTCTTTTTACCCGTCTACGCCAAGCCAACAGGAAAGGTTATGATTTTAGCTGTGTATGTATATATGTATGTGACGACCTCCGTGACGGATTAGCGTTCACACCTTTTCAAGGTGTCGCCTGCTCCGAGATCTCGGGTTCGATTCCCGGACGTGTCAATGTAGAAAAAATGTGTTTTTCTTCATTTTCTCAGGTCTGGGTGTTTGTGGTAACTACCTTCGGTTTCCAAAATACAATGCTTTAAATAGTTATTCAAATTGGGATCAGAACAATGTATGTGATGTTGTCCACATTTATTTATTTATTTATTTATTTATTTATAAGGGTTCCACATTTGCGGCTGAACTACTGAGCCGAATTTGGTGAATAAGGTATCAATCGATTCCTTAATATAGTTCGGGTAGCAGGATCTACTGCTGCTAAGACCTTCTTTTCCCTCTTTATGTAAAAAAAAAAGTTGTGTGTGTACTAGTGTACACACGTAAGAAGTGAAACTTCTTTATGGCCTTATTTTTCGAAAAATGATCTACATGCAACTTTCCAGAAATTGGTTAAATTAGTTAAATTGGTTACATTGGTTAAATTGGTTAAATTGGTTAAATTGGTTACATTGGTTAAATTGGTTAAATTGGTTAAATTGGTTAAATTGGTTAAATTGGTTACATTGGTTAAATTGGTTAAATTGGTTAAATTGGTTAAATTGGTTACATTGGTTAAATTGGTTACATTGGTTAAATTGGTTAAATTGGTTAAATTGGTTAAATTGGTTAAATTGGTTAAATTGGTTAAATTAGTTAAATTGGTTACATTGGTTAAATTGGTTAAGTTGGTTAAGTTGGTTAAGTTGGTTAAGTTGGTTAAGTTGGTTAAATTGGTTAAATTGGTGAAATTGGTTAAATTGGTTAAATATTATTTCACTACCTTTTTGCTATCGTCTGAACCAACCGTGGTAGGGGCAAGAAAAAGATGGCGCGTAACCGAAAAATGTGACGAAAATTTGACGCAAAACGTGACGGTAAATTTTTTCCAACGCCGATAAAGAAGTTTCAGTTTTCAAATAATAGAAAACAGCACACTCAGGCACGGTAGAAAGAGTGGGAGATACTAGTTCCTCTCCCTTCCCCTCGATCTTACGCTTTTTCGATCAGCATCACGTGACCCTGACGCGAGTTTGGAAGTTTTTACCCATCCAACAAAAAGTGCTCAGCGCCGCTAAAGAAGTTTTCACTTCAAAAATATGTTCTAATAAAAGACCTCCTCCTTCTTTGAATTCGTTTTAAAACATGATATTTACCTTATTAAAAACTAGGCTGTTTTGTCTTAATCAGCAGATATTGCAGTAACATTACCAAAAACATAATGAAACGCATAACGTTTTGACTGCCTTAGGTGGGACTCGAATCAACCACCTGCTCTAACCGATGAGCTGCCTAGACATAGTTTGTTCCGACGAATTTTAGTCAAGGCTTTGGAAGTAAAAATAAGAAGGAGTTGGAAGAATACTATTTCGTTTTCCTAACGCATTGATGAAAATTTATGTCCTTATGTCATTCATCATCATTCACTTGCCCTGTTCCTAGGTCATCTGAAGTCTTCCAGATCATCTCTCTTCCATACAATCCTGTCAGTCGTCATCGAGTCGTCTACCCCCTTCTCAATCATATCTTTTCTAACGAGCTGCCAAGCTCTTTATTTATTGAGTGACATAATAATGAGAGAACCGAAACGCCGTATCCCAGCTCAACAGCGTATTCTAATGTCTCAAATTTCCATCGATCTCTGTCCGTCAATAATCCCAAAACGATCGTTATCCCTGGATCTATCTACCATGACACCTGTGCCAATGTAAAGGTAATGTAGCAAGCTCTTCAACATCACCACAAAAAGAGAAAAAAAAGGATTATTTCAGTCGAGACTTAGTACGAACGACTATGCCGATCAAAAGTATATAGACAACAGCACGTCCTCCTACCAAAAAATTGATATTGATCTCTACCTGTTGGACTTAAAGTTGAAAATCAAGACGTTTAACTATTTGGGTACGTTGACCTGCCGTGGTCTGTACATAAAATAGTAGCTATTTATTAAAAGCATAATAGGGCAAAAAGTTACGTAATACTTTTTTTTTTTTTTTAAATAATGGGCTTGCTCTTGACTTCATACTTAACTGTACGGTTAAGAAGAAGCCTAAGATGGAGCGAGCTTACCCAGAGGCACTGGTTCTCCCACACACCAGCGGAACACAGATAAACTGTTTGACACTGGACTCCGGCAGGAGGTGGTAGCATCCAGGCAGATTCTTACGAAGCCTATCACCGCATAGGGGTCTGTTAGCCGTCATCATTGGTAAGAAAACCGAAGATGCCGTTGCCCAGGGTGGACCACTAGGAGGTAGATCCCACCACCCCAATACAAGACAACAAAAAATAATAGGATGGAATGACATTTGCAAAAATACAAATAAGTGGGACAAGTCTGTGGGCAACACATTTATTACAATACTTATTTATATTCATAATATTTATAACAACATATTTACAATATTAAACATATTTATTTACATAATTTAACACTAAACACTTATACTAAAACATTTATTTACAATGCAAAATACAATTTATTTCAATATTACACATAATACATTCATTCATCACACTTGCACATCATTATTAACATTAAAACACTAAAACATAAATAAAATTAATTGCACGAGCAAACCCGCGCGATACTCGTAGTATGCGGCGAGTGTTGTATATCGATGCGCTATAGCTACGCGCGAACACCGCGCACCGATCGGAAGTTCGTTCGACTCCTGCGCATAGCGAATGCTCGCCAGTCGAGAGAACATCGTTAGACACATAACCCGTACTCCTCACCGCGAGCCGCCGATGCCTACGCACTCGGTTACGTAATTCGTATTTAGTCGTTTCATTGTGCGCGTTAATCTTCTTATATTTTGTGCATCGTACTTTGCTTTCTACTGTGTAAATTCGTCTCCTATATTTACTCCTTCTTGTATGTTCTGTGTATTGTGAATAAACAATATTAATAGTGCAGTTGGACTTGTTCACTTTAACTCCACACATACATAATTAACCGGAAGTGCCTCAACCACTTCCATACTGGTGACCCCGAGCAAGAACACACAAGGAGACAATACATAATGCCAAAATCAGACTTCGAAGAGTGCGAGGAGAATGTCAATACGCTGCCACGACGTCGACCTGAGATCGCCGACGCAGACGTACCACCGCCGCCGCCCGTGCAGATTCGCATTCCGCCATTTTGGCCAGAGAAGCCGGCGATATGGTTCGCACAAGTCGAAGGTCAGTTTGCGATAATGCGAATTACTGACGACGCCACAAAGTTTTATCACATTTTGGCTACACTAGATAGACAATATGCTGCAGAGGTCGAGGACATCCTTACCGGTCCAGCCGATTATGAGAAATTAAAATCCGAACTCATCAAGCGATTATCGGTGTTACGCGAGAATAAGGTGAAACAGCTGTTGATGCACGAGCAGCTCGGTGACCGAAAACCGTCACAGTTTCTCCGTCACCTGCAACACCTCGCCGGACCTGGTATACCGACCGATTTTTTGAAGACGATTTGGACGAGCCGTCTACCCACCGGTATGCAACCTATCATCGCCTGCCAACCGTCGTTGAGCCTAGATGCCCTAGCAGAGCTAGCCGACCGTGTCAATGATATTGCATCACCAACACAGCAGGTTGCAGCTGCAAGTTCCTCGCCAATCGACGAGCTCACGCGTCAGGTGGCCGAGCTTACCAGACAAGTAAGTGCCCTGTCCACCCAAGTCAACCGCCGCCCACGATCTCGAGAACGACACCAAACCAACCAGCAAGGCCGTTCCGCATCACAACGGTCGCACTCTAACTACAGGCGTCATCCAGTCTGCTGGTACCACCACAAGCATGGTGACCAAGCACGCAAATGCGTCAAGCCCTGCGACTACAAGGCGACGGGAAACACCCCGGGCAGTCAGTAATGGCGACGGACGACTGCCACAGCTCACCAGGTCGCCTCTTCATCACGGATCGCACCACGAAGACCCAATTTCTAATAGACACTGGCAGTGATATTTGTGTATACCCGGTATCTGCGCTCCGTGAGCGCCTGTGTAAAACTAATTACCATCTCAGTGCCGCCAATGGTTCGACTATCGATACATACGGTCACATACAGCTTAATCTTAACTTAGGCTTACGTCGCAATTTTCCATGGCGCTTTGTTATAGCTGATGTGACGAAAGCAATTATCGGTGTTGATTTTCTTTCGTTTTATCATCTCATAGTTGATGTTAGCAAACAAAAACTTATCGATAGTTTAACCAATGTGAGCATGGTGACATCTTTATTTAAGCCCGATTGTCTCGTTTCTAGTGTGAAAATCTCGACTGGTGGCAATAGTAGGTATCACAAAATATTGTCCGATTATCCGGAATTAACACGCCCCGCTGGTACTCCGGGTATCGTCCGACACACTACTACACACCACATTCGCACTAAACCAGGCCCACCTGTCTCAAGCTCACCTCGACGTCCTGCCCCAGACAAACTCAAGATAGCCAAACAAGAGTTCGACGCTATGTTAGCCAATGGGACCATTCGTCCTTCAGATAGCCCATGGGCGTAGCCGCTCCACCTTGCGTCCAAAAAGGACAATGGTTGGCGTCCATGTGGAGACTACAGACTACTGAACGCTCGGACCATACCTGATCAATACCCGATCAGACATATTCACGATTTTTCACACAGTCTGGCTGGTTGTACGATCTTCTCCACCATAGATTTAGTGAAAGCATACAACCAGATTCCGGTCTTCAAAGACGACATTCCGAAGACTGCACTCACCACACCCTTCGGTTTGTATGAATTCCCTTTTATGGCGTTTGGTCTACGTAACGCAGGCCAAACTTTTCAGAGATTTGTCGACGAAATGATGCGCGGACTCGACTTCTGTTATCCATATTTGGACGATTTTTTGGTCTTTAGCAGATCAGCTCAGGAACACGAAGAACACCTGCATCAGCTCTTCACACGCATGAGAGATTACGGCGTTTTGATCAACACTGCCAAATGTGTTTTCGGTGCTTCTGAAGTCACGTTCCTGGGCTACCAAATCTCTGGAAAGGGTACCAGACCGGTTGATGGCAGAGTTCAAGCCATCGCTGATTTCCCAGTCCCAAAGACCGTCAGAGAACTCCGTCGATTTTTGGGAATGGTGAATTTTTATAGGCGATTCTTAAAAAATGCCGCTCCAACCCAAACGCCTTTGAATGCCTTACTAGCCGGTTCTGTCAAAGGTTCACATCCAGTCACCATAGAAGGGAACGCACTTCAAGCCTTTGAAGATTGCAAGAAGAACCTTTGCAATGCAGCTCTGTTGGCTCACCCTGATACGCAAGCTAAGTTAGGACTGGTGACTGACGCCTCTGATAAGGCGATAAGTGGAGTCCTGCAGCAGCGTAAGGAAAGAGCTTGGGAACCTCTAGCATTCTTCTCACGTAAGTTGAGCCCGTCACAAACGAAGTACTCACCATACGACCGTGAGCTCCTTGCGATCTATGAGAGCATTAAGTACTTCCGCCATATGCTAGAGGCGAGCCATTTCACAATCTATACTGACCACAAGCCACTGTGTTACGCATTCCACGAGCGCAAAAGTAACTGTTCTCCGCGTCAGTATAGACACCTTGACTTTATCTCGCAGTTCACTTCCGATATCCAGCACATATCGGGTGCTAACAATGTTGTTGCAGATACCCTTTCTCGGATTAATGAACTGCAGATACTAGTCGATCTCGAAGAAATGGCCAAGAACCAAGCCACAGATCCCGAACTCGCAGCTTACCTAGAAGGCGAAACTTCACTTCGCCTGATAAAGACGAGCGTGCCTGGCAGCCGGACGGAACTATACTGCGACGTCAGTACACCGGCCCCCAGACCTTTCGTCCCGAAGCAACTGCGTCAGCAGGTATTCAATTGCCTCCATTCATTGAGTCACCCAGGACCCAACGCTACAGCCAAACTCGTTGCCCAACGCTTTGTCTGGCCGTTAATGCGCAAAAACTGCCGTGAGTGGGCTAAGGCATGTTTGAACTGTCAACGTTCAAAGGTAAGTAGACACGTCTCATCACTTTTAGGTACGCTGGACTTACCTTCTGCGCGTTTCAAACATGTCCATATAGACTTGATCGGCCCATTGCCGCCCGCTGGTGATTATCGGTATTGCCTTACAGCCGTCGATAGCTTCACGCGATGGCCGGAAGCTGTGCCACTTACCGATATCACCGCCGAAACTGTAGCTAAAGCGTTTGTCTCCTGCTGGGTATCTCGTTACGGCTGTCCAACCAACGTCGTTACCGACCGTGGGGCACAATTCCAATCGGCACTTTTCCAGCAGTTGTCCAAATCCATAGGATTTGACCACCGCCGGACCACCGCATATCACCCACAGTGTAACGGCTTGGTGGAACGCTTTCACAGGCAATTGAAAGCAGCAATCACCTGCCACGCTAACGCCAACTTGGTTGAGAATTTACCTCTTGTCCTCCTCGGCATCAGGAGCGCCTTCAAAGAAGACCTCCATTCCTCATCAGCAGAACTGATGTTCGGCGAGCCGCTTCGTTTACCTGGCGAATTTTTCGGTCACAATATCTCTGGCTACACCACCTACATCAACGATTTTACAGCTCGTATGAAATCGTTTGCCGAAAACATACGCCCAGTCCCAACTCAGCGCCACACGAAAAATAAAATCTTTGTGTTTAAGGAACTCGCTACTTGCAGTCACGTATTTCTTAGGGAAGACGCGCTCCGTGGCTCACTCCAACCAGCCTATACAGGCCCACACGAAGTGCTAAAGAGAGGTGCTAAATACTTTAAAATTAGCGTCAAAAATAAAGACGTGACAGTAAGCATAGACCGCCTTAAACCAGCCTACTTACTGTCCGACGACACACCCTCAGCATCACAAGACGCACCATATCCTTATACACCATCGTCACTTCATGATTCACCTATAATACAACCTAACAATCACAACTCTCCAGTGACAAAAACAACTAGATCTGGAAGGAAAGTTCGTTTTCCTGATTTTTATCGCCCTTAACCAGGTCTCTGGAGGGGAGTGATGTGGGCAACACATTTATTACAATACTTATTTATATTCATAATATTTATTACAACATATTTACAATATTAAACATATTTATTTACATAATTTAACACTAAACACTTATACTAAAACATTTATTTACAATGCAAAATACAGTTCATTTCAATATTACACATAATACATTCATTCATCACACTTGCACATCATTATTAACATTAAAACACTAAAACATAAATAAAATGTAATTGCACGAGCAAACCCGCGCGATACTCGTAGTATGCGGCGAGTGTTGTATATCGATGCGCTATAGCTACGCGCGAACACCGCGCACCGATCGGAAGTTCGTTCGACTCCTGCGCATTGCGAATGCTCGCCAGTCGAGAGAACATCGTTAGACACATAATCCGTACTCCTCACCGCGCGCCGCCGATGCCTACGCGCTCGGTTACGTAATTCGTATTTAGTCGTTTCATTGTGCGCGTTAATCTTCTTATATTTTGTGCATCGTACTTTGCTTTCTACTGTGTAAATTCGTCTCCTATATGTACTCCTTCTTGTATGTTCTGTGTATTGTGAATAAAAAATATTAATAGTGCAGTTGGACTTGTTCACTTTAACTCCACACATACATAACTAACCGGAAGTGCCTCAACCACTTCCATAAGTCTCCGAGTCTCAAAGTTTCAGCAGATGGATGCCTATCCATTTCAGCATATGTTGTGTGCGTGGGGACACAATGCTGGTCTTCCATTGGAGCCAAAGAGTAAAATACTGACAAAAATAACCGAACAGTTCCTAGAAGTTAACACATATAGATATACCGTATTCAGACATATCCCAACCGTCTGATGACACGGTTGGTGCAGTGGTAAGGTAGTTCTTACTATGCAAGGTCCCTGGGTTCGATTCTCACCCGGCCTATCAGAATGATCTTTCCTGAATTGATTCGGGTGTGTCTAAAATCTCTTCAAGTTCAGCCAGATGAGTTGTAGCAGTGCTTTGAAAGACTCGTTAAACTAGTATCTCTCGGCTGATTTCTTACCTACAAAGACTAAATCACTACAAAATAATTGGTACGTTAAAGCTCAGTGAAATAGGAAGCTTTCGTAGTAATACATTCATTAAAATCAGAAATGTATAAGTGTTTTCAGCATGATTTTACAAGAGATTTTACAAAAGAGATGTCCACATGATTGATTCGATTACATACTGTCGACGTGTTCTTAATAGTAGTTTTTCTTCAGTTAGCTAAAGTTTTCTACACACAGCCAAATTTCCGCAATAGTCATTTATCGCAGTATCCCCTTCCCAGCATTGAACCCTTTAAACGAAGCTAGTTATATCTACTACCACCAAACTGCAGACACCACGTTCAGGGCACATTGATTCTACTGTATCAACTTCATATGCGACTGAGCGGTCCCTAGCGATGGGAGCATTACAGGGATTAGTACCTGGCGCACGGATGAGTCTACACCTCATTTGGCTGACGATTATGAGGGTGGCTATTGTGGGAAGGTTTATCGTTTTACCCGCATGGTGTAGCTTATGTTTTGTAGTACTTGTTTTTTTTTTTGTTGCTTTTTATCAATACAATACGTGTTGAATACAGAAGTTTGCAAAACTCCACAAGTTTACAAACATAATCTGATTCTAAAGGCTACTTCTTTTAAATGAAGTAAACTATAACATTAATATTTATACCATTATTAATTGAATGAATTAATGAATGGACGAACGAACATATGAATAAACAAATTAATGCTTGAATGAATATATGAATGAATGAATGGACGGATGAATGAAATAATCATTATTGTACACCAAATAAAGGAGTTACAGACATTTTTTACATTAAGATGTACAACTCAGGCGAATTTATTGCCAAAAACAATTTCTTCTAGACAACTGTTGGGTAACAAACAAATTTGGAGAAATGGTGGTACTAATAAGTGCTATGTATCAAAATCTCTGCATTAGTTTTTGCTAGAAAGTATAAAAAATATCTATACAGACGTTTGGATTTATAATTTCAGTAAGGATAATAATACTCATCTGGAAAACGATTAAATATTCTACATCAATAATAATTATGAGCTCAAAAGATTCACTGATAGCTTGTGCGAAAGCCGCATGTATGACGTGCTCAGTGGAGCTTAAATCTGACAAAGCTTTTCGCACATAATAAATAATTTACAGCGCTCGTCTGATTGTACGTACAACAATAGACGCGACAGGCTATGAATATGCATCGCGTATTGATAGGGTTAAAGTATGAATGGCGGGGTGATGTGTGAAATACTGATTTTGATGTTACTAGGATACATTTGTATTAAGACTGTTTTTAAAGCAAATATATTGCTGGTGTGAATTCAAAATACAATGCCTTGAATAAAAGTTTTTCGACTGTCTTACTTACCCACAACCTTTGCAGACAATATTCTGCGGAAAGTTGTGGGTTCATTTCCCACTAAGATAATCTAAGAAGAGTTTTTTAAGGCATTGTATTTTCAACATAACATACGAGTACATATTAATATAATGCATGGTTTAGCTGAGTTTTGTGCGGACTTAGTCACTTTACTGGGCTTGTAAGTGCTGCTCATCTTCTTCTCCAACCATCTCAGGTGACTCCAGAGAGTCAACGGCTGTTGCTAACAATGGCATTAAGCAATAATGATTGTGCTGACGGTTTATATTAATGTTGCTTTTTATTAAAAGTTATAAGCGGTACATGGATATGTTAAGATTAACGGCTGTCTGCGGCAGTCGAGTATACGAATTTGAAAGTACCGGTTGTTTCATTGCTTCGACTCCCGCGCACAATTACAACAGTTGGATATGTTAAGATTAACGGCTGTCTGCGGCAGTCGAGTATACGAATTTAAAAGTACCGGTTGTTTCATTGCTTCGACTCCCGCGCACAATTACAACAGTTGGCGAACGAGATCAAATTAAAGTGTATTGCGTGCAGTTCGTACATATTGATAATGGCGAACGCGACAATCGGCATTTTAACCTTGTTTAACCATGAAGTCCAAGAGTGGTCCGTTTACAAAGCTCGGTTAGAACAATGGTTTCTTGCGAACGACGTTGTGGCGGAGATAGACAAAGCCGGTACAAAACGACGAGCTATTTTGTTGAGTAATTTAACAGAATCAACTTATAGGCTTGTGCGGGATTTAGCGTTACCAAAAGAAGTGGGTACGCTTAGCTATGATGGTGTCGTGAAACTGTTGGACGACCATTTTATAACGAAAAAGTGCACATTCGCCGAGAGATGGAAATTCCACAGCGCCACACAGTACACGGGAGAAGGCTTATCGGAATGGGCGGCGCGCGTACGTAGCCAAGCGATGCACTGCGGGTTTAAGGCGGGTTTCGTTCTGGGCCTGGAACCTGGGCCGGAGAGGGACACGCTGTTTACGAAGGATTTGGCAGAGCTAACCCTGAGTGCTGCACTGGATATGGCAGACGGAATTCGTTGTGCCAGAGCGGGTGCTCAGGAGTCGTCTCAGCAGCGCGCGTCAGGCCCTCTGCAGGTGCTGAAGGTAGCGATGGGCGGCGGCGTGCAGCAGCGCCGAGCCCGCGCCCCGGCAGCCGGCGGCGCTCCGAGCTCAGGGCGCTGCTCGGCGTGCGGCTACCAGGGTCACCAGGCGTCTACGTGTCGGTTTGCGCGGTATAAGTGTAGGAAGTGCGGTGAGCTAGGTCATCTGAGACGGATGTGTACAAAGTTAGATGGACAGCATTATGTCGAGTGTCGTGAGGACGCCGATGACGATGGTAAGCGATTTTGTTATAATATGCGTTCGTTTCACGGAGAGCCCTTGCGGGAATCTGTTGTGGTAAATGGTGTCGAATTGTTATTTGAAATTGATACGGGATCCCCAGTTACTGTCATATCTGAGCAAATGTACAAAAACTATTTTTCAAATTTTTCACTTGAACCGAGTGACGTAATTTTACATAGTTACAATGGCGACAGATTAAACATATTGGGTGTGTTGAAATTATCTTTTACTTATAAGAATAATTCTAAAGATACTTTATTTGATATTTTAGCAACTTAATTGCACTTATAATATCAGTATATAAACTTGAAAAATGCCGGGCCCGGCATGCGAGGAGATGCGGGTTCGAGTCCCGCCTGAGACTAAATTTTTCAAGTTTATATACTGAAATTCTAAAGATGTAATGTAGGGTATATTAATGTTGCTTTTTATTAAAAGTTATAAACGGTACATGGATATGTTAAGATTAACGGCTGTCTGCGGCAGTCGAGTATACGAATTTGAAAGTACCGGTTGTTTCATTGCTTCGACTCCCGCGCACAATTACAACAGTTTTATAAAGAAATAAAATTTTAATTAATATCGGGAACGAAACATCATACCGTTTAACGCCATGCCTAAGGTTTTAGTCATATAGTCATAAAAGTATTCGTAATGTGATTGAAGTGAACGTCTGCAAATAATAGGGGTTAAAGTATGAAATTGCCGATTATTTTCCCACTTTTTATTTTATATATTTTCCTTGGATGCCTTTATTGCGAATGAGCATTTTCAGATGTTTCGCTTGAAAGTTTCTCTTGAAATTTCCTCTTACCTGAAGTCATGATAATCAATAAACATTTTAGAAAATATGCCCTTTTAAACCAAACAAACAATCGTTCTATTTTCATATCTTGCCCAGTTACTGTACACATTATTGAAAGCTAAGCTTTTTCTGTTCCTAACTGACGTGTAACATGATCAATATGCTTCAATAATATAGTGCTATTTGTCAAAGGTTCGCGCCTAGAGACCGAGTTATTTGCGTTGCTTCTTCTCAGCACTAACTCACACTTGTTTCATATTATTTGTAGAATAACATTTTGATAAAAATCATGGTAAAAAGCCCTGTTTGCAGAAATAAAACTGATTTTTACTAAGTTTATCGAAATAATATTATTTCGGAGTATGTCTAGCAGTGAATTAATTTATAAGCTGTTGAGGATGACATTCAGACATGTGTTAATTCAAAATATTTAGATTATTCCCAAAAAAAAGTGGATAACATTACATAGGTACATTATTCGAATCCCAATTTGACTAACTTTTTAAAGCACTCGTATTTTGGATGTCAAAAACAACAAAGGTACATACCACAAACACCCAGACCCGATAAAACAAAGAAAAACACTTTTTCCTACATTGACCCGTCCGGGAATCGAACCCGGAACCTCGAAGCAGGCGACCGCGACACCTTAAAAACGCGTTGTAAAGAAAACCTTGTATACGCCACACCGCCACCGAGATAAAAACATCGGACCACTTGAGCTTAAATTTTAACACTGAGCTACTGTGTTACTTGGGTTCCATCCAAAAGAAATCCAGCTAGAAATATCTGAACTTCGAACAATATCTGAGCGAAACAGATACGGCTCAAGAGAATTCTCCAACGTTTTCATACACGTCGCAGTCGGGAAAAAGTGGCACTACATGCCGAAGGGAGTTTAATTTAACAGCGGGGTGAAATACTGCCTTTGTAAGGGCGTGTCTTTAAACACAGAAGAGGCTTACTTGAGCAATATTTTTGTGTCTTGTACAGACTCTTCTAAGATTGTTCCAAACCTTATTTTACTATCACAGCACATATCAAAAGTTTGTAACTTTGTCCGAATAATATGCGATGGGTACTGCCATAATCACCACGCTTGCCAAATGCGAGAGATTTTGTTGCCTGACCCGGGCATCGAACCCGGGACCTCGAGATTTTAGGCCGATATTTAAACCAATACCAACGGGGTGGTTGTCTTTAACACTCCCGGGCACCAACCGCCTGTCGACGTGATAACAATAAAACTTCTATTGTGTCTAGCATTGTGTCCGGGAATATACGAGTATTAATTCATGTTGTGTTTTGTGCAATAAAGTGTTTATTCATTCATTCATTCATTCATATTTATTTGCATTCAACTTCAGTGTATCTGTATCAATATTCGCTGCGGTTAAGGCCCAACCCCAATATAAGCTGGTCCCATGCTACCTCGTTACTGGAGAACGTAAATCCTCGACACTCTTCCAATATAAGTCGATAGGATCAGCCTTAATTGATCGTTTCCGATACTTTTTTCATTTACCCAAGATTCGTTCAAAGCTGCTTTGAAAGTGAGTTGCTGCCTATGTCTCAAAATAAATAGTCTAAGATCCCACCATACAACGACCTTCACCGAGCTGGTTATTGGATGAAAAGTATTTTCTATTCAATTAAATATGCCAATATTTTTTTTTATTTTTTTTAAACTTTTCACTGGTTTGGTTAATAGACAAATTCCATACCAATCGCCCCGTTGGTCTAGTGGTTTAAATACCGGGCCAAGATCTCGGGGTCCCAGGTTCGATCCCCGGGTCGGGCAACAAAAAGTTTCGAATTTTCGAACGTTGCTCGGGTTTGTGATCACCAACCCGCATTTGGCAAGCGTGGTGATTATGCCAGTTCCCATCATTGCAGTGGTAACTTGAATTCAATGATGGAGGTCTATTCCCTGCAGTGGGATGATTATAGGCTGTTACTTAATTTTATACCAATCGAAAGTATGAAGCCCATAGAATATGCAAACGTTAGGTTGACTATTTTTTTCCCGTCACAACCCTTGAGTAGGCAGGTATAAACAGGTAAATCGATACTAGTAACTTGCCCCGGTCTGGTTAATTAAATAAAGTTAAATGCAAATAAATATTATTTAATTATGAACACGGTGGTATAGGGTTGAATGCGAAAAACCAGACCTAAAATTCGGTATACAAATTTTAAAAATTTTACTCTGGATTGAAATTGTTTAGTCAACCCATTTGCAATATATTTATTGGCATAATTATTTAATTGCATATAAATTACTTTTCATGTGAAGGTCGTTGTATGGTGGGATCTTATACTAAAATATTTTATACTAGCGGACACAGCCGTCTCTCACCGTCCCTGTAAAGTAGCGCCACCTACTGGTTGCAGTTATGTTTTCAAGCAACTCAGGAACCAATAGAAATATCCACTCAAATTTTCATCCATCAAACAGTCATTTAGGAGGAGTTTGAAAGAATGAAGAAGAAAAAGAAGAAAAGAAAAACGAAAGAAAGTTTGCTACGCCTTCAAGCAAAAACTACTTAGCTGATCATCGTGAAACTTTGTACACATATTTTTGGACGGATCAGAAGTAACATGGGCTATTTGGTATCCCACTGTTGGGCACAAGTTTTCGCACGCGAGATATCAAGTGTACGGGCAGAGCCGCGGGCGATAAGCTAGTATCTACCTATTGTTTCGTTATTTGAAAAGTGGATGTATACACGGTGCATTTTCAAACACTTGTAAACGAAGCTCACATTGTGTGACCATTATGTATAACATCTTGGCAGGGTAAATAATTTTTTTAATAAAAATCGTCTGTTTATTTTGAAGCACGCTGTGACGCACATGCATGTAGCTCTTTAAGCCACAGCTAAATAATACCTACGTCTGTGCGCGTCACAGCGTGTTACAAAATAAAAAAGTATTGGCTCGGCTGTTTATTTTGAAGCACGCTGTGACGCACATGAATGTAGCTCTTTAAGCCACAGCTAAATAATACGTGTGTGCGCGTCACAGCGTATTTTTAATTTAATTTTAACTATCTCTCTCTCTCTCTCTCTCCCTCCCTACCTCCCCCCCCCCTCTCTCTCTCTCTCCCACGTTCCCCCCCTCACTCACCCTCTCCCTCTCTCTCTCTCAGACAGAGTAAAACGCCCGTACGGCTTACAACTATAGCAAAAAGTGTCGTTACATTTTTTCCGTCTAGCCCCCTTTCGCAACGCGCGATAAGGAACTTCGTTCCAATTAAATTTTATATTTTTTCCTTGGATGTCTTTGTTGTGAATGAGCATTTGCAGATGTTTCGCTTGAAAGTTTCTCTTGAAATTAGCTCTTACCTGAAGTCATGATATCAATAAACATTATAGTGTTCTAAAATAAAAAAGTCCGAATGAATATTTAATATTTTTCAAAAAATATTTTAATTCATAAATTAAATAACACTGCCATGGTGTTTTACATAATGGTCACATAATGTTTGTATTGTTTTACAGGTGGCTGAAAATGCGCCGTGTATGAAAATGTTTGATTGCATTGTTCAAACAAATTTTGTGTTCAGTAGTAAACAAATCCCGCAGTATATTTTGGCGATGCGTCCGGCGCGTGTTTATTCAATATTGCACCGGGAACGTGATATATTATCGCTTGCAACGAATCGTCAACATTGTTCATACCACCATTTCTCTGGTTATTGTTGTCTATTTGTGTTTATGTGTATCGCGTTCAATATCATTATAAACTGGGACGTGTAAAAGCGCCTCCATTGAGAAAACGGGTGGTTAGCAAAACGCGATTTTTACTCTGCTTGTGGCAAAACTGTTATTTCCTACCGAATACTCGTTTAAAATTACCAAAAATGCTCTGTAACAACCGAGACGATACGGTTATTGTAAAACTGTAAAAAATAGCATAACACTCTGCTAATCTAGCAGTTAAAACTGTCGATTTCAACTACTTAAAATACTCTGTTAATATCTACCAACCGATTCTGTTAGAATCAACCGTGCATTCGTTTAATATTAACAGTGTAAGCATGCTAACAATAAAGTAAATATGCTGCTAACAACCGTTAAGCTCTGTTAATATTAACAGTTTATCTGTTAAAAGGACTAAATACATAAAGTATATTATAATGATAGCAGAATCTCTGTTAAAACTAACCGTATCAGGGTAACAGAGTAAGCACGGTTGCTTTTAGAAAATTATACTGTAAGCTGTATCGTAACAAATTTACTCGGTTGTAGATAACAATTATACGGTTGCATTTAACCGTCTTGTTTTTTCTTGTTTAATATTATACAGCTGAAGAGTTTGTTTGTTTGTTTGAACGCGCTAATCATAAGGAAATAATGGCTCAAATTGAAAAATTCTTTTTGTGTTAGATAGTCCATTTATTGAGGAAGGCTTTAGGCTATATATAACACCACGCTGCGACCAATAGGAGCGAAGCATCAGAGATATATGTTGCAAAAATAATCGCGATCTTATTAACAGAAATTGACGAGGACGAAGTCGCGAGCACCAGCTTGTTTAAAGGTAAAATCGTATAATTACCGAAAGTTTATAAACCTATAAGAAGACACAAACTTCCACTCACCGGGCGACATTATATTTAGCAATCGGTTGTCAAGGAACAGTGTTTTGTTATTTTAAATGATTTTGATGAGCAAACACAAACACTAGAATTAAAATTTTGACAGTTTTAGGTGAGACTTGAACCCACGTTATTACTGGTTTCTCATTACTGTTTACATGACTTCGTATATCTTTACTTAATGTACAAACTACAGTATGGATGACGCATACCTCACCGTGTGTTAGGCGCGGCTGCCAATTACACATAATTGATTGATGGCCGACCAGTGGCCGATTGCCTTATGTAAGCTTAAGTTAATACGAGCGATATATCACTAGCACTACCAATGGACAAAAATAAAAGTGTATCTTTATAATAATAAGTAATAGATAACAAATTTGGACAATATCACATACATTGTTCAGAGCCCAATTTTTTTTTTTTTTTTAAAGCACTCGTATTAAATCAGAAGCCTGCCGGGAATCGACCCGGATTACAGACTACCTGTTACCCGCGACTTCTTACGCGTAGAATCTTAAGTATTCCACGAGAACCGATCATTTTTCCGGGATAAAAGAAAGCCTTGATGCTATTCTAGCTTATAACCTATCTGCTTGCCAAATTTAATCCAGATCCGTTCAGTTGTTCTGTATTGAGTAACAAACATCCATTCGAACATTTGTATTTCAACAGATAAGTATGATTCACTTGATAGATTATTGACTTATCGATTTTGTTGACGAAATTCAAATGCCGGTCTCACTGTTATGATCAGCCAATTTTAGTCCATTGCAAGACCTAGGCCTAAGCCAAGAAAATAAGGGTTTTATCATAAACGCCGATCTTGGCAGGAGTTGGCAACCGCAGTTTGGCCATCGGTGGAGGGAAGATTCTGCTGCTCATCCTCTATTGGCTTTCCTTTGGTCGTCTCTCACGACACCCATAAGAAGACGACTGGGTGGTGCAGGGTGTTATTCTTATTTTGCGACGACGGTCGAACATCAACCTTTGATTTTTACTAGACATTTATCCAAAATCAGTGTGAATGCCCACGATTTTCCCGGCAAAACCTTTTATATAGGGTTGTTATTTTTCCGCTTTAATTATTTCAGATAACTATAAATGTTTAACATGTAGGTACAAAAAGTGCTAGAAATAAACGTTTTTTGGGCGGTGCTATTAAGAAGATACTAGACGTTAGAAAATAAATCGATTTAGTAAGAGTACCTAAGTCCTGTAACGACCTATAAATCACCCCTCTGCAGGGCAAAGGCCTTCATCATTGAATTCTCCATAGCAATTATGGGGATGGGTGACCAGATTTTCTCCAACTTACTTTGCATTATCGACTACTTACCACGAAAACCCAAGAAACATTTAACCAGACTGATAAATAACGTGTATTTCTACTGACAAAAGAAATTTCAAAATGAGTTAGGTAGTTAAAATAATATTAAAGCATTTAAACTTGAAAAAAATTATCTGAGGCGGAAATCCAACCCACATATCCATGCATTAACGATGTCGTGTCTCGGTAGCTGAAATGGACAATGCACCGCGCCCGATAAGCATAGGGATGCGAGTTCGATTCCCGTCTGAGACAAATTTTATCAAGTTTAAATACTGAGTTAAGTATTTTAGGCATAAAAGCGTAACATACGGACAAACAGAGAATTAAGATTCCATAACCCAACTAACTAATTCAATATTTTTTACAACGTTATTGCGCAACGAGAAACGCGTGAGCCATTTTTATTACTTATAGAGTCGGTTGTAGAGACGTAATCTCCTCGAGAAGGCTCTACAGCATCCGACGCAGATATGCTCCGAAGCATGTTGCCGGCGTTTCCGTCAAAGCATTATGTACGTTGCAAAACTTGAGATGGTATTAGATATATATATATATAGATATATGTATAGCGTAGTGGGAGATTAAGTTTATAGGGAATATTATAGGATTTTAGACATTCCTGTCTTGTAACTATTAAGTAACGTGGTTTATAGACTCTTTGAACTTGATGTAGGTACCCCTTGACACGCTAAGAGAGCAAAATTATATCAAAATATTCTTTATTCGTTGTTCTTTACTGCAGTCATGAGTTATTTGACGACCATTTGGATCAGCGGTAGTTAACGCTGCTTCTGAGCCATGGGTCGCGGGTTCGATCCCCGCACAGTACAAATATTTGTGTGCATGAACATGTTTGTTTGTACTGGTCTGGGTGTTTTCTATGTATTATAAGTATGTATTTACAAAAAAAGTATATATGTAAGTTTATCGGTTGTCTAGTACCCCATACGACAGGGTACTTAATAGTAGCTTAATTTGGGACTAGATGGCTCTGTGTGGCCCAGTGTGGCATGTCTTAAATATTTATTTATTTATTATTTAAATCAGTGGCATGTTTCTGTAAATAGGTACATGATGCGATAATATATTTATATAATAATATTATTATACTCGTGTTTAGATCTCATTTAAAATAACAGCCTCTAACTAGCCTCCATTATTGAAATCAAGTTACCGAGATGAATAATACAGACATAAACACCACGCTTGCCAAATGCGTGTTGGTGATCACAAACCCGAGCAAAGTTAGAAAATTCGAAACCCTAGTTGCCCGACCCGGGGATCGATGACCCCGTGGTCTTAGCCCGGTACTTTAACTTCTAGACTACATTACCTCTGAGTCTCAAGACGAAAGTCTTTGACCAGCTCGTGTTGCGAATGGTGACTTATGGAACCGAAACTTGGTCTCATAAGAATGTGATCACAAAGAGGAAAGAGTTAGCTGGTCATGACCAAGATAAGGGGCCTTATTCAGCTACTTCAATTGCAGTTCGATCGTGATTGGGCGATTTTGACATTTAACCCATACTAGAACTGTTAAAAACCTGCTATTTAATTACGATTGTGATACGATTTGGTTAGCTGAATTAGGGGTCAGGGCAAGGGCCGTGGGAAGCTGTAGTAGGGTGCGGATGACGCTGGACCAGTCGATAATGAGGTCCCCAAGCCTCAGCTAAACGATCCTTTTTACTGGACGTGGTCCTCCACCTATGTCCAAATCGAGTCCAATACAACAACGCATTCAGAGTGTTATTGGGGCGTTCGGAATAGAGCCTGCTCGATTTTAAGCCGTGTCAGCAGGGGAACTAATAGCATTTTGCGCGTTGTTGCTAAAATAATAGAGTGTCTATTTGTCATGAGGTGGGTTCAGCTGCACATTAGGTGATTTTTATTTATATTTTTTTTATATAAAAGAGATTTTTCCGTGTTTTAAATGTTATATGTAATTTGTTTTTAAATTTGTGGCTGACGCAATATTATGTCATTTAGTTAATCTACATGAAGTCATGGACTCGTGTGTGTCTGAAATAAATGATTTGAATTTGAATTAGAATTTTATATGATGATGATGCTGATGATGACTAAGTATAATGATGTTTAGCTATTATAATGTCGCTGTATATTATTTTTAACCTAAGAATTTATTTTTTTGCAATAGAAAGAAATATCAATAAAGTTTTCTGTTCTCTTGTTTTAATTCTTTCTTTCAAAATAATCGTTTATATTAATTTACTCTTTTATTGTTTGAATTTTAACATAAAGTCTTTTCGTTTTCCTCAAAACTTGTATTTCCCACAAAAAACAAGCATCCGGCAATTAAGGAAGAGCAATTAGCAATTTATGAGAAACTTTTGATGAAAAATCTTCCTACAGTGACTAACAGTTCTAATTTGATATTAATTGTTTAGAGACATTAGGTATAAACCTAAAATGATCAACTGCCAAAAGTAAATGCCAGCAAAATATGCCGCATTTGTTAAAAAGTAATAGATATGTTACATGCGCTCTCAATATGCGTCCCTAAAACGTCACGATTGTGACGTCTTTTAAAATCCATCATACAATATGGATGCCAAGGAGAAAGAGAAAGTAATTGTTCTTTTCACGAGTATGACAAAATAAGAATTACGCATGTGTGCAGTTGTTCGCAAGCGGCACAGATATTTCGATAGTTTTGTAAGGGCATCTATCTATACTTTTTAAATATCATTGACTGTAGGTATATTATATTTCTTATATCCGTTAATAATATGGATTTCAGAAGGTATGTTTGAAATGATTAATTTATAGACGTTGCAGACAAAGTTTAACTAAAATTTATAATTTAGACCACTTGATGTAGTTGTTCTGTTGCAAGATGAAAGTCAAATAACTAGTAACGTAAGAGGCATGGAATAGGCATAAGCATAATCATTTCTTCAGTGATCATGGCGCTCGCAACAGTGGCGAAATATCAGAGACTCGTAGATCACCTTCAGAACTTTTTATAGGCGTTCAGCATCGTACTTAGAGCCCATATGAGGTAAAAATTTAGATTTTTGGCAGACATTTTCTGTGTGCTTTATCTTGACATTTTTGTACTGGGCTATACCGAAAGAAAAAATACGTCACTTGTTTTTTGTCTCAAAGATTGTTGTATTAAAATTTGGAAATTGATTCAAATTTTTATCCTGTATTATAATGACTATGAGAGTTTATCAACATCATCCATCAATATACATAAAATAATAAGAACTACTTAGATACAACAAAAATAACACCTAAAATTGTCCTTAATTGAATAAATGACGTTTATTTATGTCATTGTCAACTTTATAACCCGGCCAAATTATATTGACATGCAATAGTATGGTTATTGGAAATGCAACAGTAAAGCATTTTGTACCTATTCGATTGACACAGGTTATAGGTACCTACTAAAAGTACAGACAACGGCAGGTCAACCTACCCAAAAATTTAAAGGTCAGTGAATTGATTTTCAACTTTAAGTCTAACAAGTAGAGATTAATATCAATTGAGAAAATTTGACGTTTTGTGGTAGGTTGACGTGCTGTTGTATGAACATAGTGATGTAAAATCCACATTTAGTTAGGACGCTTTTTTGACGCCGATTCTGTATCTATCTTTTTAATATACATCAACTAGCTTCTGCCCGCGGTTTCGCCCTCGTTAAATTTGGGGTAACAATAAAATTTCACCCCCTCTTTTCAGAGGTTGGGGGAGGAGTTCCAAAAAAAAATGATGCACGATTTTTTTGTTAGTCTCAAATAGTCCACATACCAATTTTTAGCTTTCTACCTTTAAAATTGCGGAAAGCTCTATACAAACTTCCACCCCTATTTTAGGGAAGTGGGGGGTTACAAAGAGGCAATATGTAGCCTATGTCACTTTCCATCCCTTCGACTATCTCCACTTAAAAAATCACGTCAATTCGTCGCTCCGTTTTGCCGTGAAAGACGGACAAACAAACAGACACACACACTTTCCCATTTGTAATACTAAATTTAGTATGGATGATATATCTAAAATTTTGTAGAATGGTAGATGCTAAATTTAACCTGTAGTACCCGTTCGCTCATACGTTGCAAAACAGTTCCTAATTCCAGTCAGTTCTGTTTGTTGTTACGGCGGCAAATCAGGCTTATCAACCATTCACGCGTCGTAACGACCGCCGTAAATAATAAAACGGGTTCAGTACACATCGTACACGCAAAATTATAGCTTATCAGCATTGTTATAGGGTTTGAAATGGCAGAAGTGTGTCATGTCTATATGAGTGGTAGTATTTGAATTATTTATGTTTAGCGTTATTTATCGAAGAAGAAACAAAAGATGGACTAAGTATCGTATTCTGTTATCTGTTAGTCGACTATTTGGAATAACTAGATGTTTTTGAGTGTACCCACTGCACACTCAAAGGAAACTAGTTATAAAGGGTTAATAATACGGTTAAAAAACTTATAAGTAATTATTTTTTGACAAATAAATAAACTTCTCAAACTGTGTTACAGATAACCCAACGAAATATTTTTTTGTTTTTATGGTATATCTATAATATAAAAATGAATCGCTGCATGTGTTGCTAAGCGCAAATCTCGAGAACAGCTAAACCGATTTCGCTAATTCCTTTTTTATAATATTCCTTGAAGTACGAGGATGGTTCTTACACAGAACTTACTACAAACTTTTTTTTTGAAAATAGCCTTAAAAAGTAAAAAAGCAACACTTCTCTATACTCCCGTACAAACATAAGATTTTCCGACCCCGCCATATTTTTGATGACAATGACATTTAACTCATTTAAGACGTCAAAATCTAATATCTGAGGCGATACGAAGTTCGCGGGGTCCGCTAGTTTGATATAAAATATAGTAAAAAAGTTACACGATCAGTGACGGAAACAGTCCTTATAAATAAAATGAGCATCCGATAAACTGAATTAATTTACCTTAGTTGCATTTATATACTTAAGGTTGAATGTCCATTACGATGGGTATGACATTAGCCACTTATATTTAAACTTGGACTATTTGAATTTACATTTTGTATTGGACCTTGAAGGTATCTAGATTTTTAATGTTTATCCATGGTTAGAAAACTCTGACGAACTGACGAACATTGTAACATAAGACATGTACACTTGAAAGTCAGTAATTATCGTGGGCACGAGTCAGCCAAAATAAAGGTCGTCTTCCAATGCTAGCGATGAGACTTACACCCGTATTTAAAGAAGTAATTACTTATTGCTTAGTAAAGTCGTAACTTTAGGTTTTAATCCCTAGTGCTTATTTGGAGGAAATTGGTCACCATTTATAGTCATATTATTTGGCTTAGAATGCTAGCTTTTGATAATTCTAACTTTCAATAATTTCTAGATTAAGACACACAAATTGTCTCTCATTTACAATTCAATGTCAATTACTCAAGCGATTACTTTTACTTGTTTATAAATACGGGTGTTAAAGTTGACCTTACGTGAAAGTGAGTTGAAAACTTTATGCTTTACTAGTTATATAATATTACTAGTTGACCCCACGAACTTCGTATCGCCTCAGGATAATATAATTGGATTTTGACGTAAGACGTCACACAATGTCATTGGCATCAAATATGGCGTTTACCTTACCGTGTTACACAGAAAATTTGCAATAAAATAATATTGCGACTATAAATTGAGATGTAAGCTATCCTATCTTTCAAGTTTGATCAAACTGCGCACGGTGTGCAAGTTTGATTAAAATCGGTTTAGTAGTTTAGGAGCGGACAAACAACATGACACGTAATTTATATATATTAAGATTATAATGTCGTAGCCGGTCATTGGTACGGGCACTTAAAAAACGCAAGCGCTTCTCTGGTGGCTGTTTTGTGAACCTAAGTGACACACTTCGAATTGGGTCGTCGAGCAGCTGTCACGGAACTGTCCTGTCTTAAATTTATTAGACTGAAATCCAAATTATCCCGTGTGCTCTCTTGTACGATTACATCTACCCAGCCTTCGCGATGTGTGATGGTTCAGGCCAAAATTCTGACGATCCTCTGACTATATTTGTACGTATACTTTACTTGAGTTCTTACCTCATATCAGGTCAAATTTAAACCTCTCAAGTTTATCGAAGCTCTGCCTTGTTTAAATAATTGTACAAATCTCGGTCATGTCATCTTGGTTGGACATCTAGCCAAACTTACGCATTATTATAATATTATTAGCCGTCGCTTACGACTTTGTACGCATTTCTATTTCTTTCCTTTATTACGGCGATAAGGCCGCCCTTGCCCACATTAAGTTTTAGTCAAAAGATTGTACATACTAATTTTAATGCAAGCAATAAAGTGTTATCTATCTATCTATCTTCCACCACTCATCCACTTTGACTGGAAATTTCTTTATGGTAAGTAAATATATTTTGACGTATTTTTACTAAATAATAAGAGCAGTTAGTTAGAGATAAATAATAACAGCAGTAAGATTTCCTAACACTTAAAATCAGTTTTATTTCGGCACATAAGCCCCAGGAGGCGCTTATACACGTTTTTTAAACACAAAGCAAGGCATGCTTTAAGTTCACAAGTCACTGGAAGTATACCACTCGTATCGCTTGCAGTGGTTGGTTAGTTTTTTTACCGAGGCTTAAAATATCGACGAAGAATTTTCATGAAAATGCCGCCTTTCTCAACAGACGGGCTTAATACCAGGTGAAAGGAAATCATAGGAGACTTTTACAGGTTTTCTTTATTAATGTAAATGTAAAAGGTTATTATTATTTGTAAAAAGAGGAAGGTTTTATGTTCATTGAGATGAATGATGGTATTTTTGACGCAAGGGAATAATCGTGAGGAACTTTTTTTCTATGCCATAAGTTTGGTAAAATAGTTCACCTATAGATGACCTGGCTGATGTTGTTGTTTGCGTTGGTTTTATCCACAACGCAATCGTCTCGGGCTTGATCACTGGTCAGGTCAATTTAGAGAGCGTTTTTTTTTCTGAATTGATACGTCATAACGTCGATTCCAGCTTCTGTCAAAATATATAAATCTTTAAAACAAGCTACTTCATAATCATAATATGTCTGTAAAAAGCTACTTGGAAAACATTTGCACTATCTTGGTCCTAGAAAAATTACTACGACTAAAAAATAATAATACGTTTAGGTAGAGAGATTTGTTCCAAGTTATATACAAAGTTATGTATTCATATTAAAGAAATACTGTACTAAACGTTGAGGTATTACACACAATTATCATTAGGTAAGACCCGATTAAAAAAACCTTGTACAGACGGCAGAACATGAAACTAAAGTCTAGGGCATCTTATGTTGTTGAAATAGTTTCGATTTAGCAACAAAAATGTGTATTTTCTTAATGGCCAATCACTATACAATATCATATGTTTTTTCAGATTGGTCCCTGTTTCTTACGTATAAATATTCTTTTTTTTTTAATAATAAATGAGTACATTTTTTTCAAACCAAACAAAACTTAAGATAGACGATGTTGACGAACAGACATGTTTGACTTATTTACCTATCGCATTTCTATATTCATATCGATTCTCTGTAGATACACAAGCTTCTATTATGTTGCGAAATAATATAGAGCTTCTCACAAAAAACCCTTAAGTGTTCAATGATTGGTTGATTTGATTTTATGTATCGTCCCGAAAAGTAGAAAAGTTCATTATATAGCAGAACATTGTCTCGCGACATTTTCGCATTGACTCATACTCGTATTCACTCCTGAATCGACTCGACAAAGAAGTGTCGATAATGGTGAGTCCATTATTCCTCCAATCATTCAATGTTCATTCATTCGACGACTGAATTCTGACAGATCGAATCCTCGAACTCGAAAAAATCACCCGAAAAACATAATGTTGAAAACTACAAGTAAATACATTAATATACTTTAGACGATATTTTATCAATTTATTGCAATTATAAGATCAGTATTTAAACTTGAAAAAAAATCTCCTCGCGTGTCGGGCGCGGCGCTTTTCTATCTAGCCACCGAGACACTACGTCACAGGCGTCAATTTTTCAAGCATATTCTTATCGCTGTAAGCCAGGGCTGTTTCATCATATTATTATGTTAGGAGTTTGCACCGTGCTTGGCATGCATTTTTCAAGTTCTTAATAAATCGACAATCTCTTGCGACATATATTCTTATTTGCTATTTTATCATTGACAAGCCGCTTGGTGATCGCAGTTTAACTAATGGTCGAGAGACCCGTTGGTCTAGTGACCCGTTGGTCTAGTGGTTTAAATACCGGGCCAAGATTTCGGGGTTCTGGGTTTGATCCCCGGGTCGGGCAAAAAAGTTTAAAATTTTCTAACATTGCTCGGGTTTGTTATCACTAACCCGCATTTGGTAAGCGTGGCGATTATGTCTATTCAATACCCATCATTGCTGTGGTAACTTTAATTAAATGATGGAGGCCTTTGCCCTGCAGTGGGATGTTTAAGGCAGTTAGGTACCTACTTTTTGTAACTGTTCAGATAATATTTGAATTTATTTCAGTTTGTGTAACGCAAATTTTTGCAATAATAAATCAGGACTGCTTCTGAAGGAACTCTTTTAGTTGCTTCTAACGAAACCTATAGGAAGAGAAGAGGTGGTGTTATTATTTTTATTTGCTGGCACTAAAAAACTCGTGTTTAGTTATATCGTGATTATTTCACATTAATGCAAGGTTCCAGCATTGATTCTCAGACAGGTCTCAGATATTTTCTTTATTTTGCTCTTGTCTCGGAGCTTGTGGTGCCTTCGTTGTTTCTGGTTTCCTCAAAAACAAGTAGGTACTTTAATACTTGCTTACTTTGAGACTATTTTCGTGAGATATTTATCCACGTTTATTCATTGAAAACCTTATAAACGCGAGTTGATTCCGTTAATATATCATTCATTTAAACCCTTAGGTACTCTGTAAAACTTTTGCCCCATATTGAAATTGAGACTTCAACCTAGAAATTTGCCAGAATATCCATTGCACGTTCAGTTTATCTGAGTGTTCAGACAAAGTGTGCTAGGTCCCAATAGTAGAAGCGCCTCAAACGGCAACATATATAAATGTTCGTAAAAACTACTGAAATCTGCATTTCTCCAACATTGAGGGATTTGAGTAGCAAAACCAGCCCTTAATAGGTTCGTGGGGATTATGTTGAAAAGGTTATTGACATAATGGCCTTATATTATTGGTAAACAACTTAATCAACCAATTTTTAAGTTATTGCTAAACGAAGAATTACCGACAGTCGTAATGCACCGACATGCATCAAAATTTGTAACATAATTTATCCTCCTAAGAAAAAACCACCCTGCACCTATTTTATTTTGGAAAAAGAAATCCCAATAACTTGTAATTAATCATACATAATAATTTATTAAAGCATGATCTTTTCAACAGTTGGACCTATTTTTGATTTATGTTTTTTCATATTTATAGGGTATGCTCAGCGCATTGTTCATTTTTTTAAAACTCAAGTAGCGATTCCACTTTTCCAGAGGTAAAAAAGCTATCAATTTTGCGTCAGTGCGTGATGATTGCCTGTGATTTCTCATTTGATATAACCTTAAAATAGGTTGCTTGTTTAAAATATTTCAAGATACAAATTAAAAGAACAAATAAGATTGTTTGCGTATAGGTTAAAAAAATTTGTTACTAATAAGAAATACTCACATGACACATGAAGTATTTGCAACAAAATATCTAAATTGTGTAGTAAGCGAATACCAATGCAATAAAACAGATCCCAGGTTGGGTCGCAAACGGCTCGGAAGCGGAGCCAGTAAATCCTGATTAAGTATAGTTATTTCTTTCAGAGTTTTACGAATTTCCTTTAAAATTCTCGAGACAAATTCGCCAAGTGTAAAATATGTGGATTTATTATATAAACGGTGTATTTTCAACCACTTGTAAAACGAAGCCGAATCTTGGCAGTGTTATTTTTTTTTTATAAAATTAGAAAATATTGTTTTAGCTATTTATTTTAAAACACGCTATGAACGCGTACGTATGTAGCTATGTAAGGTCTGTGCGCGTCACAGCGTGTTAAAAAATTAAAAGTTTAAATCAATTTTATTTTTATTTTTATTGAGAAATTCAATAACACTGACATGATGTTATTTACGGTGACATAACGTGGGCTTCGTTTTACCATGAACCTACACTTAAGCTGGACTGTGCAGTATCTCAAAAAAAAACGAGCCGAGAGAGAGGTTCGAAAGTAGATGTGCCTCCTTTTTTAATACGGTGTCCATAAAATATTATTTTCTAGGATAGTCTTACTGGATTGATAAATACTTATTGTATTAAAAACTATCTAAAACGGATTTTAAGCACTAATAGTCACCTGCTAGCCCATGCTATTTATCTTTATTTGATTAGGTATGTTCTTTACTATTGTGGAATAGGAGAGTTACAGTGGATCGTTAAGTTGAAGTGGTAGTAGACTCGCTTAGGACCGAATCGGAGCAAAGGTAATAAAACAAGAAATTAATGACAATGACATTATTAGAAAGTTAAACATTATTGAATAAAATTATTATATGCAGCCGTTGTCGCATTGTCAGTTTTTTCCCCGTCATTTTAAAAGTATCTTTGGAGGCGTACGTTTCTAATCTTAAGCTTAATTATCTTATTGCGATACTTTTAATTAGTTCGTGGCTTGACTCAGTAGTGAGAGATTGTACTGGATGATGAGGAATATCATTTAAGCGAGGATAAAATTAATATTTTTTCGAAAAATTTTGCTGTCATTGGTGGGTAACAAATATATTTTTGCCAGGTTTCTTTCCACTTTCCAGCAACAGATTCATCCTTAGGCATCCTGAACAGCAATAAAATACACATAGAGTAAAATTTAAATAAATATTTTTATTTAATAATTTATGAGCCGTTGTAGCCAAATTGGAAAAATGCTTGACTCACACTATGAGGTTGCAGGTTCAAGTCCCAGCAGTGGCTTAAACTAATGATTTTTAATTAGTATTTAAATTTATGTTTGGATCATAAATAATTATCATACTACACAATAATATCACACATTTTGAGGATTAATTAATAAGCTATCATTATTAAATTTAAACCATAAAAATATGCAATTTTAGACAGTGAAAAAAAACCCGGTCATTTATAAATTAAAAAACTTATTATCACAAATTACTTATAGTGTGGACACCCTTCTCCATAACATACTTGCTAGACAAGGACACACTACTATTTTAGTTATCTCCTTGACTCGTTTTCCTACTATTCCATTTGGCAGAGAAAAAGTAATCTTAGCGCCATTGTTTTAGAGTGCACATTTGAAAATATGAGATATAGCAGTACTCGATCCAGGTTAATATTTAAATCCGTGCGTTTTACAGATGGTTGACAATGCACCGTGTATAAAAAGTTTGGATACTATTTTTACTAATATTATGTGACAGTTGTTATGTTTGTCAGTCTGCCTGTATATCTGTCTGTATGTTTGTCCGTCTGTCTGTATGTACGCTTTCACGCCGAAACTACCTATTTAACCAGTTTTGATAAAATTTTATACAAACCTCGAGAGAAGACGCAATAACACCTTGTCAATCTATTGATTTATCCTTTTTTTATCTTTTTTTTTTTGAGGCTTTAGCCAATTTAGCATTCCAGCCCCATCGAAACTTAATCTATGTACGACACACCTATTACTAAACTAAACTAAATTATAGAGACCTAACAGTTTTGCAGCTTCGCTTGTTGGTTCTACAATTTTGTTTTTTTAATAAATAATGGGCATGCTCTTGACTACATACTTAACTATATGGTTAGGAAAAAGCCTAAGATGGAGCGAGCGAGGTAATGGTTCTCCCACACACCAGCGGAACACAGAGGCACTGTTTGGCGCTGGACTCCGGCAGGAGGGTGGTAGCATCTAGGCGGCCTCTTACGAAGCCTACCACCGCAGAAGGATCTGTTAACCGTCATCATTGGTTAGGAAACCAAAGATGCCGTTGCCCAGGGTGGACCACTAGGAGGTAGATCCCACCACCCCAAAGGTTCTGTGTTGTGTTTACTTATTTTGTATTTTTACATAATTAGGTCTCTTTCAATTCTTAGTACTAACTTAGTACTTAGTAACTTAGTACATTCGACTAGGATGTGATGAACATTATCAATCCTATCACATAGGTCGTAGTTTGGGGAGTTGACCTTCTTCATCATATAGGCATTCTTCATCATATCTTCATCATATCACCAGGATAATGTCCAGACCGCAACCTATGAAGAGTAACAATGTACCCTATGTAATTTAATATTAAGAGGAAACAGAAGTGCCGTTTTTCCATACAAACGTAGTCCCTTGTTTCCTCCCTGGATAAAGCCAGTAGAGCAATAATTTTTATTACAAAAATCCATGGCCACTATTAGCATGTTTCTATGTTTTCTGTTTTTTTAATAAATTATATAATAAAAAAAGATATGAGCCCTCAAAAATGGAAAAAATTGGTCAAATTTTTCGCTGTGTTCAAACATCCAGAAAACAAATTTAGCTAAATATTATAAAAAAAGGAAAACATACGAACACGGCCAAAGCCTTTCTTTAATTTTTAATGAAACAAGTATTCAAATCGGTCTAGTTTTGGAAAAGTAATCGGGGGACTACGAAACGTTGATTTGGTGGACTTTTAGTAGGTATTTTCCGTCCAAGAAGCAGTTGTCTCTATCACACTCTGCGTTGAAGGCGTTTGGCACTGCTCGACGGGTGCCCTTCGGTTTGCCTAAAATTTAAATTCCTAATTTCATTTGGCCGAACAGTATTGGCCTAAACTTATAACGTATAATTATTGTCTAGTCTAACAGTTGTTTTCGCACTATTATAGTTTAGTCTAAAAATTGAAATCCCTAATTTCAGTATGTATAATATCGATTGCACTAATATGTATTAGCATCAATTTTTTGGCATAACGCTGAGTATTAAAAGCTCAATGTTTTTTGAAAGCGATAAAGTTAAAGAAACGAATCGCTCACAAACCGACCCGAAGCAGTCTTGTCTGCCCTACCCCTAGAGTGTAATTCAAATGCGCGTAGGCGCGGAGGGGCGAGGCGGCCCGCGGGCTGAGGAGCAGTAGGCTGTAAGCGAGGGGCCGCGGCTGAGGCTGGCCGGCGCAGCCGGCCAGAAAGCCGAAGCTGCGGTGGTGAGCGTAAGCCATCTGCGACGATTAGCACGCGTGGGACCGCTGGAGCCCTGCAGCGCCGAAGCCGACACGGAAGTCTGATTGTTTAGATGCATGCAAGATTGCTTGTTTGCATGCATGTTTGCTTGATTGCATGCATGCTTGCATCCTTGCTTGTTTGCATGCATGCTTGCTTGCTTGCTTGAATGCATGCTTGCTTGCTTGCTTGCATGCATGCTTACTTCTTTGCAAGCATGCAAGCATGCATGACTATTTAAAACATTGATAAACTTTTTAACTTTAGGTGTTAGGATATATTCGGCTAAATCTCGCATTTGGGAAATTATAATACGGCGATATACATTAAGGCGTAGTAGAAATAGGCTAAACACGTTTAGAAAAAGTAAAAATGTGCGAAAAAATTTTAGGCCAATAGTTTGTGTGCCAATGACCATTATGAGTACAGAAAATTCGGCATTCCGATATATACCCCTGCTCGACAGCAATAGATTTTACAAATACCTATTCTTCAATTCTCTCGCCCGTAGTGTTTGCTCTTAAAGAACCACGGTATTCGAGGAGGCTGATACTGCAAAGTTTTAAACCATATGATAATCATCATAATAATATATTTACCACTAATAAATAAAACGGCCCAAGTAAACTCCATCGCTGTGGGCGATTCTCATGGCAACAATGCAAATCTATACAGGTACAATCTCCTCCGCGATCTGTCAAGCCCTCTCAGTTCCTCTCGGAGACCTCTTGACGAAATATAGCGGATAGGGTATTATTACTGGAGTCCGATATTTCGAGTAGCAGATAATCTTAGTGGTGACTTTTTAACAAAAGAATGTCAAATTCAATTAATGAATTAAAATTTAGAAATAAATAATGTGCGTGTGGTCTGGGCTACTCTCTCCTAAATAGTCCTCTAGAAAAAAATTGTCTAGTGAAACTAGCCGAGCCAAGATATCAGAGCGAATGTCTCCATCATTGAAATCAGGCAATTATAAGTACAAGCATAATCACCACGCTTGCCGAATGCAAGTTGGTGATCACAAACCCGAGCCATGTTCGAAAATTCGAAACTCTTGTTGTTCGACCCGGGAGTCGAACACACCCCCTGAGATCTTGGCCCAATACTAAAGCCACTAGACCATAAGGGCTCTCACAACTTTTCATGGAAATAAAAAAAAAATGAGTCAAATTGAAAACTCCTTCTAAAATCTTAACAAAAAGAACTTTAATAACAAATTTTAGTTAAATTTTTTTTTTAAATGTCTATTTACAAGACAATTTTTGGTCTGACCTAAACGCCCGTGCGTAAAATGTCCTTCAGCATTAAAATTTCTCGTGTGTCCTTTCTGCAGTATTTCATCGGGGTACATGAACTGTCCATCTGGCCACAATGTGATCGATTCAGACGTGACCGCACTATTGACATAGTAAACAGAACAGGGACAGTAAGACGTCTCGGCGTCTTCGTTGTTACAATCTATGCCCGCGATCGGTAGCGAGCGAAACGCGTCAAAGGGATGACTACACATTGCCACTCTGGTTACTAAATAGTTACTAAACTCCAGAGTTAGCACCAGTGCTATGATGTCATGTATAGTATACTTTATTTGATATTTTAGCAACTTAATTGCACTTATAATATCAGTATATAAACTTGAAAAATTTTTTTTTTCAAGTTTATATACTAATATTATAAGTGCTAATTCAAACAATTGCTAAAATATCAAATAAAGTATATAAATAGCTGTTTCATCTTAACTGACTGTCAAACATCTGCAAAGATGTTTCTTTCGGGTGTTAAGGGTGCAAACTCCTAACATTTGATGAAACAACGCTGGCTCACAGCGTAAGAATATGCTTGAAAAATTCGCGCCGTGTCGCAGTGTCTCGGTGGCCTAATGGTATGGCGCCCGCCCGGCATGCGAGGAGATGCGGGTTCGAGTCCCGCCTGAGACATAATTTTTCAAAAAAAAAATAAAAAATTTTCAAGTTTATATACTGGGTCATGTATAGTATTTTATTTTCTTAATAAAATATATATTTTAATAATACAATTACTTGAATAAAAACCTTTCGATTGCCTGAGGTGGGGGTTTTAAAAACAGTTTTATTTTAATTCAATTAGTATTATGCTATAAATATGTTTATCATATATGGGAGCGGAAGGAACTATAATTTGGTCGCTTAATAAAGGTCTCGTAACAAACAAGGCTAAAGGTCGCACAGCGAACAATGAAGATCGAAATGCTTGGTATATCCCTGTGACCATATAATCAGAAATGAGGAAATCTGAAGAACTAACATAACCAACATCGCTCGAAGTAATGTTGAGCTTGTGGAGATCCTCAGGAAAGCGAGTGAGCGTCGTTCGGTTGAGATAATGATAATGATGAATTCGTAACTGACGAGCAATCGCGAATGATGGTTGCTGGATTATGCTGGGAACTTTAAAAGCATACTATTCATTAAGTATAAGTTTATTGTAATGCCGGCATAAAAATAGAATGAAGTAAGGTGTTAAATAAGGGGGAAAAAGAAAAACCTTTTTCTTCACCATTGGCTTAACTTGGATCACCAAATCGTGATTATAGCAAAATGTTCCGTTTTTTTAGTAAGGCCTGTAGCCTAATGACGGCTGATGTTAATGTAGTTCAACGAACACTATTGCTGTTTGTTCAAAGGCATGCTACTGCTCTTTTGGCGTCTACTGTGCCATTGTCTACCTGAAGAAAAAGCTCCATCTACCTTTCGTAAGAACTCCATTTGTCAAAGTCCCTCGTACGCTAAATGTTCTGTTCGCTAACGTACTTAGGGAAATTACGATTTAGGGTTCTGTGTTATTGTTACGGTCAAAAAATAGCGAAGTGCCACACGTAAAGTTTGACTAATCAGCGGGCAGTGCATTCCTTCGCATGCAACTTTGGTACGTAGGCCCTACTCCGCAACACAATATCCGTAAGAATATTCGAATCCATGTGTCCCTATCACTCATACCGATGTGTTATAGTATCTCAACGGGACAGATATATCCGTAAAAACGAGCTTCGTGTTGCAGATTAAGGCATCTGCTTCGATTTGCGATCGATTGATTAATTTGGATGATCGATAGCTAGATAGTAAATTATCAAAATATGACTAGCACAAAAAAAAATATTAGTACAAATTGAGCCACGAAAATTATGAACTAAGTCGTCAAAATGTGACATCGATCTGGATTTTTCTACTCTAACAGGTATAATTTTTGTTCCAAGTGGCTTATTTCACAGATTTTGTGGGTAGTTCTAGTTAGATCTAGTTAGATAGAAAAACAATAACACATTTAGCTGTTCAAATTATTCAATAATCAGATAGGTTAATTCATTTTGAAGACAGAGACATAAGTTACAAGGTTGTAATAGTTATATTTGCTGAGTAAACTTAAAAAATGTAACCCGAGTCCAAGTCGGCGGGAGGCGTGAGTCGCGCGGGAGGCCGTGCCAGGCATGATTTAATAAATTAGTTCAATGGCCGCCCGCAGTTCACTGTTAACAAATTACTTTTTAATTTTTTTTAAGCTGTCGACGTTATTTTTCTAACCTTTGAGGTGTTTTATAGTGACATGGGATCAAGGGGTGTGGACCAAAAAAAGAGCATCGAAATCTATCTACACAATTGTCAGTTGTCATACACATTTTTGTTCGTCGATACGAACTTCTTATTTTGTCGGTGAAAGAAAGGATTAGCAAACATTTCTTTTACACAATTTCAATCGATATGAAGTTCTATCATCACTCGGAAAGCTCTGTTTACTATGGAACCTACAAAACCAACATACGACTCCCCAATCGTATTCTGGACCCGCCCTGTTTACATTGGACCCTATAACCCTTTATTTGTAGGCTTTGCGGTGTAGTCACGGTCGGCGAACCCTTAAGCTCCCACACAATGATGATAGGGGCGTACGTGACACAAATACAGATAGTAGGTATATGGTTCGTACATAAGGGTAGTTCAATGACCATTGGATTGAGATGACATACGTGGTTGTTAGACACCAGATTCGGAATGACACCACATGAGTAGATAAACGGAACAGAGTTTAACCCTCGTATTTATAAAGAAGTAATTACTTATTGCTTAAGAAAGTCATAACTTAAGATGTTACTACCTAGTGCTAACGTGAAAGGAATGGGTCACCATTAATAGACATATTGTTTGGCTGAGAATGCTAACTTTTCATAGTTCTAACTTCCAATAATTGCTAGATTAAAGACTACAAATTGTCACCTAAGTAATTACTTTTAGTCATAAGCAATTACTTTTAATTGTTTATAAATACGGGTTTAAGCTTCATACAACCGCATGTGTGCGTGACCACTGGCCGCTAGTCGCCAGTTGACAATCTCAGTGTCACAAGTGACGTTCTTAAGAAGTTTAAAACTCTGTTCCGTATATTTACTCATGTGGTGAAGCCAGCATATGTCGGTAAAACAATTGAAAGATTTACTTCATAAAAATAGTATTGTGAAAAATTTATAATCAATTATACTTTTTCTGTGGAAAATTTTCTTTGTGATCAATGTACAACAACCCGCTCTGACGACCCGGTTGGTGTAGGTGTAGGGTCCGAAGGGTCCCCGGGTGCAATCAGTCCGGTCAATTTAGGAAACGATATTTTAAAAATTGGCTCGGGTCTGGAAGAGTCGAAGGTTTATAGTCGTACTGTTCTTAAAGGATAAACTGGATAGAGTTTACCACGTCGCTTACTACAGGTCAATTCAGCGTCATTCTCTTAGCACAAATGTCATAGCAGCTTTGGTTACAGCTGCTGTGATAGCAATGAACGCACCATTGGTATTAGAGATGCGCCGAATAATGGTTTCACCAAATAACCGAATACCGAATACTATTCGGTTTAACCTTTACCGAACCAGATATTCGGCCGAATTATTCGGTTTACTATAATTTCTCTGCTATGCCGCGTAAACAAGTTCTTACATGTCGCTACGGGCAATTTGACGAGCGGACCGTATGTCATTGGCTGATTTAAGGTTTAAAATTAAAAGAAATGTTGACTACAATACATAGTTTAAGAAATATTTTCATTTTTTGTTTAAAATAATTGTTGACTTGAAATTAAATTGATTCTATTTTATTAGATTTATTCAACATATTTTTCATAGCACTTCTTTGAATTATAACAGAGGAAGTTGTGTCTGTTAGTTTTATGTCGGGTCATGTAGCCAAGAAAATAGAACCGAATATATTCGGCACCAAAACCGAATAATTCGGCCGAATACAAATAGTGGAAAAGATGCCGAATACGCCGATTACCGAATACTAAACGAATATTCGGCGCATCTCTAATTTGTATTCTCTTACAACGCTGAGCGACACTAGCGCCGCATGGCTACCAAACAACAAGCCGTGACGACAGCGGTCGATGTGACGGCTGAGATATTCGTGATCGCAGCCACAAGCGCAGCGATGAATCGTATTTAAGAGAATGTGCCCTTGCATTCTTTTAAATACTTGCTTAATGTTGTTTTTCCCAGTCAGAAGTTCCCACCACTTTTAGATTCAATGTCCCCACTTAGAGTCGCTTACCAGATGCCTTACTCTGCAACACGAAGCTTGTATTCACGGATATATCTGTCTCTTTCAGATACTTTAAGACATCGGTATGAGTGATAAGGACAGATGGATTCGAATATACGGACATTGTGTTGCCGAGTAAGGTCTCAGACTATAACTGCTCTAACCATTGAGCTATCCAAACATTTGGTGTGTCGAAGGCTTCACGCTGTGATTCATCGGCGTTCCAACAATATTTTAGGTTAATACCTCCAACATCCGAGACAAATATTTTTAAGTTTTTTTTTAAACTAACAATTGGTTTTTAGGCAATAAATTTTCTAGTGTGAATTGAAAATATTCCTCCTTAATTTCCAATTCCTTGAAATGTCGAATGATTTTATTCAAGAGATTGTAAAGTTTTGTATACCCTGACTTTTTTATCACCGTCATATTTTTTATAGGCGTTATTTATAGCCTATTTAGAGCCTATTTATGAAGTAAATGCAGGTCAAGTTTTCACCCAAAAATATGTTTCGCAACATAGTTTTCAATTTTTACGGTCCTAAGCCTGTGAAGGTAAGAAGGGAATATCAACAACTTATTAATAGTATCGATTTTTCGCGGACATTTTCTAGGTGCTTTATCTTGACAACTTTGTACTGGGCTATAGAAAAAATACTTCGCTTGTTTTTTGTCTCGTAGATTGTTGTATTAAAATTTTTAAGGTGATTAAAATTTCATCCTGTATAATTGCATGAAGAAAAGTTTTAGAATGTTGTTTTAGAAATTGATCCGACCGAAAATCAGACCTCCTTGCGTATTAGGTTGAAAACTATAGCAGAGCAGAGACAGTGTTGATGACAACATAATCTTTAGCAAAGCGGAGTACTTTGTTGCCGGACGCAGATATTATTCTGATCATGCCTTCCGCTGTCTCCGCAGGCTACACGTGGAGCGGATTTTCGCACCGTCTTTTGTCACGTGTGTGGAATGTCAGACGGATTCAAGAATCGTGTCATGAGTGTAAAAAATTATAATGACACACATTAAATATGGATTTTATTTGTATGGAAAAAAATATAGTGGTGATTTATGATGTGCATTGTTAAGTTTTTGCAGGTAACAACTTTGGGCTTAAAACCTTCCCAAAAAGTTTGAGGTCATTGAATTGATTTTCAACTTTAAGTCTAACTAGTGGAGATCGATATCAATTGAGATAATTTGACGTTTTGTGGTAGGTTGACGCGCTGTTGTCTGTAGGTACTAATAAAGCAGCAATTTTAATTGATTACAAAGAATTATGTATTTAACTAAAATAATAAATAAAAAATAAAATAATAAAAATGGCAAAAAGTAACATTTATTAGGAATAAAGTTAAATAAAATTTATATTACATCAAAAATTAAAAATAAATAGAACAATTTAATATGTTCTACATTAATTTCATGTCTCAAATGACATTGAGTTGGTTGTCATGCTGATTTCTGTTTTGTTGTTTAATGTGTGTGTTCTTTGATAATGCGTGGATATTGTTAGCATTTCCATCCTTTACTTGTGCTATTGATAAGATAAGGGAAACCTGTTATTGGCCATATTTACTATCAATTAATGTATGTTAACATTGTATATATACGCTGTTGGTTTTCTCAATAAAGTAAGAAACAAAAAAAAAACAAAAACTCATCATACGGTGACTCAAGACTGGTAATTTTTGGAAACACTTTTTGTTAATAAACATTTTGTATTTGTTCTAAAATGACATTCTTGTTCTCACTTTAAAATGCAAATGTCTTTGTAACGATAGTTCCACTTAACCTATTGTCTTCCCTACGACAGTTCAAAAAATCCAAGGCATCGATTTATGAAATAATGAATTATTAATATATGCTTATCGCATCTTCATAGGACTGTAGACCTGAGTACCTATATGGTTTTAATTTCAACTCGATATAACCACGCGTTCCCGACATTATCTTGAAAAGCAGACGAGTAGAAAACAAAGTAATTCTAAAAAAATAGTCAAGTAAAGTAACAGTCTATAATCACTCCGCTGAGGCAAAGGAGTTTATCATTGAATTTAAGTTACCACAGCAATGATAGGTACAGGCATTATCACCACGATTGCTGAATGTGGGTTGGTGAGCACGAACCCAAACGATGTTTTGAAATTCGAAACCACCCGGGGATTAAAACCATAACCCCGAGATTTTGGTAGACCGACGGGGCGTTTCATAAAGGTTCCTTGTTTTTTTTAAGACACGGAACCTCGAAAATAGGTTTTGGATAATCGATTTTTAACCCAGGAATGTAAAATAGGAACATGTATGTCTATTTAGCTATACCGCTTTTATTCATATAGAGACTGACGTATCTACCCAACCGTCATTTTAGGATAAAATCCAGGCCATTACAAGCCATCAGTTTCAATCCAATCCGATGGCCTAGCATTATTACTGGAGGAACAATATTATCTGCAGCCTACTCCAATGGACTGGCGTTCGATATGACGCCGGACGAGATAGAATACCTATTGTTTTTAATGTTGTTTATCGAAATTGGACTTTAGTAGCAGTCAAATAAGAGTTATTGTTATATAAGAGCGTACACGGAATTTTTGTAATGTTATGTCAATGCAGTTAGTAGATGGATACGACGTTTAATAGTTGATGCAGCGCAATTTGAATATGAATCAAAATCGCAGGAAGCTATGGATATTATGAGGCATTCGTTTTTGGTTATAAGACAGCTTTTGAATCTCTGCCAAAACACAGTTTTGTAATAGAAGTAAGGCTGTTCATAAAAATGCTTCAGTGAGACACTTTTTAACCCTTTTATTTAAGTTTTACTATTAATATTATTAGTAAACGATATTATTATTAATGATTATTTTGTGCAACATACAATAACACCCTTTAAGCAGGGTTTCTTATACTGTTTGCAATCGTGTACAACTTTAACAAGTAAATCAACTCCACAGTCCTTATAATATATTTATTGTACTTAAGTAAATAAAGATAAAAATACTTTTATTGGTACTTTCATTGCATCACTTTCTGTTAAGTTCATGGGAAGAGTATGCCTCTTTGGCCTCTACAAACTGTGGGATTGCCTTTGACAAACTTAAGTACTTAAGTCATCTGCGACGTTCATTCAGTGGACCCCTGATACACATACTGCACTTTAAGGAACCCTGCTTTAAAGAGTTTCCTAACACTTGGTTGTCTGTCCGTTTGTTTGTCAAAACCGTATATTTTGGGAACGCGCGGAGATATCGAGTTGAAATTATTTGCCGTGTTAGTCAGTTTATTTTTTAGTTTGTCAGGACATACAGACAATTGAACAATTAGACAAACCAATAAAGACCACCGGACAGACATTTAACCCATAAAATCTAAAACCAATATTAGAGATAAATCATACAATATTTAAGCGATTTAATTGCAATTGTAATATCAGTATTTAACTTGAAAAATTATGTCTCAGGCGATGTCTCTGCAAATATTAGGGGTTAAAGTATGAAATTGCTGTTTTGTATGGACAAAATCGAGAAAAGTAATTTTTCCATACTAACATTTTTTTAGTTTTTTTAAAAACGCCTGAACCGTTTTCGATGCAATTAAAGGTGAAAGTTAGATGGTTATAAAGCTACGCATTATAGTATTTAAATTTCTGAAAATCAAAGTATATAATACAAATATACTTAATTGAAGCAAGAAGGTCAGCTGACACATTGTAAGGGGTCTTTTCAACGACTTCCTTTGAAGTAATAGGCACTAGTATTGCATTTTTTTTTATTTAGTCAAAAGTTACTTTATTTAGTTTTTTATACAATACAAAAAGAATTACGCAATAATATGACTATACTTAAGAGCTATAAACAAAATAAGAAGTGGGAAAATAATCGGCAATTTCATACTTTAACCCCTATTATGTTTCCTTCGGGTGCAAATTCCTAACATTTGATGAAACAACGCTGGCTTACTGCGATAAGAATATGTTTGAAAAATTGACATCTATGACGTAGTGTCTCGGTGGCTGAATGGTTAAAGTGCCGGGCTCGGCATGCGAGGAGATGCAGGTTCGAGTCCCGCCTGAGACATAATTTCTCAAGTTTAAATTTTAAAAATTAAATTTCAAAGATTAAACAAGTATTAAGTTGCCGTAAGCTAGAGCACTTTGCTTCTGAACATTGTCTCGACTGACAATTGATTCGAATCGATCGGCTGTAACAAAGCGTCTTTTAACTTATTCAACCCGTATTCAAATTCCTTTTAATAGGATCTCCATTTATTATGTTTAGATGAGACTGTATGATAATATCAATATTTAGCATTTTTTATTAATTGCGACGATTTTACACTTTAGGCAACCAAAAGGTTAATGAAACATGATCACGCACGACAATTAATAATTTTGCGATAAATTAAATAAGCATTGCTATCAGCATCATCATATCATAATCTCTTTCAAGCGACGTCCAAAGCTAGGCCTTTAATATGGCTACGTCTAGTCCGCGTCATCAGCATCTACCGAGTTTACGCGATCTGGATCAGATTATCTACCTGGTACGGGCCCTACTCGGTGCGCGGCCACACCATTCCAAAACCTTTCTGCTACAACGACCATTTTCTTGCTATGTGTCCCACCCGCTAGCACTTCATCTTCGCTATAATATTCTTCTAGCGATGTCGGTTATTTTAGTTCTCATGTCTTTCTTCACTTCTGATTCTATCTCGCTGTGTTGGAATCTTAAAACACTCAAAGCTGTCAGCTATTTAACTGCAGTGACATCTAAGTAGTTATATACACTTGCCCTACATTCATAAACTCAATTTGAAATCTGTAATCACATTTGTGAAGTAAAAAATTCAAACAGAAATAACAAACGCAAGTTAAAACAACTAAGCAAGACATTGTTATAATGCTTTTTTATTCAAAAATATTTTAAAAAATACAAAAAAATTGAAATATGCGCTTACAGTTAGTGAGGCAACCTCATAAATACAATCTACAAAGTTATTCTTTAAAAAGTATGTGATTCAAATTTTTGTGAACAGTTTAATTCATTGTGAAAATAGGTTTTTTTTTGTGTCATCAGACTGCGGGTGAATGGTTGCCCTACTATTTGTTAAACTTAGTCCCTACTCCCGACGTGTATTTCGGAACTCGAGCGCCTTATATTTGAGTTGCCTAAAGTTTGATTACTTCGTTACGAGCGGGTAATTTGTGATTCGGACGATTGTGTTCTACGTTTTACTCGTAATGCTAAAGATAACAATCTAATAATGTGTGTGACAATATCAAGTGGTTAATGTGGTTATTATGATGTCAGATATTTCGCATACTTGTTTCTTAGACATTTGCTTGATGTTAGATCTAGATATTGACAGCTAGAGTCTATTACAGCCATCAAATTGGTGATCTAAGAAAATAGATGAATAATAATAGGTAAGTTTATTGACATAAAAGGTTAATACAAACATTCGTGAAGTCCCTGATATCTGAGCTAGGCAAGCCTGTATTTCAGATATGCAGTGCCCTCTTCCATTGTTGATTACAAAATGTGTCACAACTTTAATACAAATTAAAATAACTTCAATTTATAAAATAAGTTTGTGTGTGTGTTTGTTTGTTTGTGTGTGTGTGTGTGTGTGTGGATAGATTGATAGTTTATATTGAAAAAGCCGGATCCTCAAAAAATATTTTTTACACTCTTAGGGTTAGACTTACCAGCTACAACCTTACATTTATTAGTTTGAAAAAAAAGTCTCAAAACATTTATACATATGAGATGTTTCATCTTAACCGATTGTAATACATTTGCAAAAATATTTCTGACGAACGTTGGAGGAATAAAATTCACAATTTGCATTAATAAATTATTTGCGTAGAAAAAAGCCTCAAAAAGTTATTTTCCTCTATGCCTACACTAACAACAATTGAATTAGTGTACTGCTGATGTGTTGATATGAATCTTATCACCAATTTCGACAACAGTAACATTCCTCATTATCCTATAATAATTTTTTTATGTGGTCACCCTACTCAACGCCTAAGATTCCATTCGACTCTTTGTAAGTCAGTCGAAATAACTTGGATTATTTCGTTTAAGTCTTGGATTATAGCTGCCTAAATTATTAAGGCTTTAGAGATTAAGCTATAATATCAGACTAGGTAAATAAATAGGATAATCTGTACTAATATTATTAGACGACCTCCGTGGCGGAGTGGCGTACATACCCTTTATACCTTAACAGGTCTGGGACCGTAAAAATTGAAAACTATATCGCGAAAAATATTTTTGGGTGACAACTTAATTTACATTTTTTACTTCATAAATAGGCTCTAAATACGATACTGAACGCATATAAAAATTTTGGAAAATGGTTAAAAAATAATGTCCTATCTAAAAATGACGTATGCTCTAGCCATCGACCAACCGAGACATTTTTTGAGTTTCATCGATGTCTTTGGTACACATCAACAGTTAGTTATTTAGAGATTTCGCGGAAGAACTTCGATCATGGCGCTTGCAACAGTGCCGAAATATCGGAAACTCATAAAAAACAAGGTACATGGTAGAAATCTCGAAATAACTAACTCTTACGATAGTGACCATGAAAGTTTAAAACAGTACATCAACAGTTATCCATAGGCGTAAGGTTATGGGTTCGTCAGTTAAAAGCACTTCGCATTGGACTAAGCATGTCTCTTCTTTGCAAAAACTCTATTAAACTCTTTGAGCTTCAGATGATTTCGATAAAATAATCCTAAAACAAAAATACACGTATACCTTTCGTTTCCGTCTTCTCAAGTGAACAAGTGGACTTTGTTGCAACTCGTAAAGCTTGAATTGAACAATTTCAGGATGTTGTAAAGCTGGCGCTATCCTTATCTTAGCCAACACGGTACGATCTAGGTGTACTACTATTGTTTATTATAAATGATAGGAACGTGTGGCATTAAAATGTCCTGGCTCGCACTGGCTATATCTTATGTAAACATATTTATTTAAAAAGAGGCTGACAATAGTGATCGAGTTCCTTGCGCTGCTTGTTCTGGGCACTAGTCCCGAAACAGTGGTAGGTTTAAATATTGGGACGTGTAAAAGCGCCTCCAGGGGCCTATTTGTAGAAATAAAACTGATATTACTGATTTTACTTCTTTAAAAATTTACAGGCGAAGATTTAGAACAGTGGTAGTAAGACATGCCGACTGTCTTGTTTACATTGAGTTTTATCATTTTCAACATCTTTCTCTTATTGCTTATGTGGCACCGTTTTCAAGTCGTTTGATCCGAGGCGCCGCGCCAGGTTGGGTTTCCGGACGGGTCGTTGTACTCGTAAAAAAGAACCGGCTAAGTGCGAGTCGGACTCGCGCTCGAAGGGTTCCGTACCAAAAAGGCCAAAAATACGGGTTTGTTGTATGGGAGCTCCCCTTAAATATTTATTTTATTTTGTTTTTAGTATTTGTTGTTATTGCGGCAACAGAAATACGTAATTTCTACAAATTTCAACATTCTAGCTATCGCGGCTCTTGAGATACAGCCTGGTGACAGAGCGACGGACAGACGGACAGACGGACAGACGGACAGATGGAAAGACGGACAGACAGCGAAGTCTTAGTAATAGGGTCCCGTTTTTATCCTTTGGGTACGGAACCCTAAAAAGTACCTATCTCTTGTCGATTAAACCCTTTCAACGATATTTGGAATATGTGTATTTGTATCAGTATTTAAACTTGAAAAATTATTTCTCAAGCGGGACTCGAACCCTCGAACGCGGCGCTTTAATTTTAATTTTTCAAGTATAAATACTGATATTATAATTCCAACGAAATTGCTTAAAATATCATATAAAGTATATGTATTTGTATTGCATAGGTCATACAAATATTCTTTATGTTTTTATGTATCTGGTGTCAAATTTTCCGAACCGCCTATCACAAGCTTCTTCTATACTTGTTGTAACGGCATCTCGCGGAAAAACCTGGGACCTGTGAGTATAACATACAATTCAAAGCAAGACCAATTAATATTTTTGAAACTGTTTTAAAGCGATTAAGTTGCTAATGTAAATTGAAAATAAAAACCATCGATTTTGTCGTCGACTCAAACAAGATCCGGTGCGACCGCATCATTTCACCAATCGAATCATCGATTATTGTTGTGAAAATACTTTTACTGGCTAGTAGTTTACTGCTATTATTTTTAATATTAATAAAAAAGTTTCTAACAATTTGATTTCTTAAACAAAACACCACTTTTTTACGTTCTAAAGGTTCTTTTTAGGGTTCCGTACTCAAAGGGTAAAAACGGGACCCTATTACTAAGACTTCGCTGTCTGTCCGTCTGTCCGTCTGTCCGTCGCTCTGTCACCAGACTGAATCTCAAGAGCCGCAATAGCTAGACAGTTAAAATTTTTCACAAATTGTGTATTTCTGTTACCGCAATAACAACAAATACTAAAAACAAAATAAAATAAATATTTAAGGGCGGCTCCCATACAACAAATACGTTTTTTTTGGCCTTTTTGGTACGGAACCCTTCGTGCGCGAGTCCGACTCGCACTTGGCCGGTTATTTAGATTTGACGTGTCAGTCGCATTGTGTGAAGGCTCCTCCGCTTTAGTGTTATAGACGAAATTCTGTTTCTTATAAACATTGTTGAAGCATTTCCTTTGAAGATGATACAAGGTATTTTCGGTGCAAGATGAATTACAAATTTCGTAAGTTATGGCATGCCCTGGTTTTCCACGATACCTATGTACCTAGACCAAGATTCTACAAGGTGGCGCAAAGGCAATGTCATATATGCGTGTCATATATGACGACCATTTGGATCAGCGGTAGTTAACGCTGCTTCTGAGCCATGGGTCGCGGGTTCGATCCCCGCACAGTACAAATATTTGTGTGCATGAACATGTCTGTTTGTACTGGTCTGGGTGTTTTCTATGTATTATAAGTATGTATTTACAAAAAAAAAAAAAGTATATAAGTTTATCGGTTGTCTAGTACCCCATACGACAGGGTACTTAATAGTACCTTAATTTGGGACTAGATGGCTCTGTGTGGCCCAGTGAGGCATGTCTTAAATATTTATTTATTATTTATTTATTATTTATTATATATTGTATAAGGGAGTTGACTGATTTTCAATATGAGTATGTTTCAAAGATGGACCCTGTTTTTACACAAAAACTATAATAATAATAATAATTCATTTATTTCGGACCAATAGTTATCCATAGGAGTGTTAGTAACAAACGAATTAATAAAAGTGTTAGTAAACTTACATTAGGGTTTGGACAAACTTTTTATTTAAGGGAGAATAATAATCTCCACTACTGTTTCCAGAATGCTGTTGGGACTATCACTCATTCTTCTTAGCAGCTGCTGTTTTTTGCGTATTATCGCGTGAAAGCCGTCCGTGCGGGCTTGCGCGAACATCTCAGAAGCACTGCAGTGGCGTGGCAGTCTCAACAGCATTCTAAAAGCATATTGCATAGGACGCGCAGGACATCCAGCGACTTTTTGGTGTAATTGAACCACATATTGCCCGTGTACAGACTTTGGCAGTACGCCTTAAAAAGGGTAATTTTAACTTGGTCTGTACATCGTGCAAATCTGCGGGCCAGCATGTTACTCCTGACCGCTAGAGCCCTACGTTCCCTTTCAATATCTAAATTTCAATAAAAATACGTAATTAAAGTTAGGCTTTAGAATTCGCACCAAAACTGTCACATGACTATGATTACTTATAGTCCTTATCTTAGGTCCTTAAAATATAGCTTGATTAGAATGACACCTGTCAAACTGAGGTGACTAGTGATGGGACTGACTCGACTGATCAAGCGAAAAAAAAAACAGTTATGGCGAATAAAATAAAACGAAAATCAGATAAAGTTGGTATCGTGTCTATTATCAGAATAATTATAACAATAATGAAATTTTTATAACATTAAGAATCTGATAAATTTCAAAATTTTTCGTAATTTATTAATAATTGCAATTTGATGTTCTTAGCATCAACTAATGCTCATTAACGGCCGGTTCTAATAACCTATCTATCTTCAGTTTTGGCATATCGGAGATAGAAAACAACTTCTGTCTTTGTTTCTCTGGACGGCAAAATCAGAGATAGAACTGTTTCCTATCTGCGAAATGTCAAAACTGGCGATAGATAGATTATTTGGACCGGCCGTAAATCATTTGTAACATTTATGTTACATTACTTCGATTTTGAAATATTGTTAGTCTATCAATTTCGATTTGTCCATTTTATGTCATCACTAGCGATTATGAAAAATGACGTAACCTTGCAAATACGTCTTTTAAAGTTAGGTGTAATTTTTGTGACTGGATTGTTTTGATGTTTTTAACTTTAAATATCTATTTTATGTAATTTAATTGATTAATATGTACAGCAATGTATAAAAAAAATATTCTTAACATGCCAGTTCTATAAACAACTATCTACAACCTAAATATTCATCATTTCCAATAACCTATCTATCTTCAGTTTTGACATAACGGAGATAGAAAACAACTTCTGTCTTTGTTTCTCTGGACGGCAGAAACAGATATAGAAACTGTTTCCTATCTCCGATATGCAAAAACTGAAGATAGATAGGTTATTGGAACCGGCCGTTAGTACTATAGGCGTGAAGGAAGACATAACTATAATGGATTTATTCAAAATCTTTTTCAAAACCCGTTACCATACTTCTTTAACATGTATTAGATATAAAAACTTTATTTTAAACGAATTAGAAGCCATTTACAATAAAATGAAATCTATATCTTTATAAATATCTAAGTATATACAACCACACAAATAAATTAAGTTGAGGTGCCTATTTTTAATATTGAATTCACAAATTTTCACTAAATGCATAATAATAGGGGTTAAAGAATGAAATTTCCGATTATTTTCCCACTTTTTATTTTGTTTATAGCTCTTAAGTATAGTCATATTATTGCGTAATTCTTTTTGTATTGTATCAAAAACTAAATAAAGTAAATTTTGACTAAAAAAAAATGCGATACTAGTGCCTATTACTTCAAAGGAAGTCGTTGAAAAGACCCCTTACAATGTGTCAGCTGACCTTTTTGCTTCAATTAAGTAATTTTGTATTATATACTTTGCTTTTCAGAAATTTAAATACTACAATGCGTAGCTATATAACCATCTAACTTTTACCTTTAATTGCATCAAAAACGGTTGAGGCGTTTTTTAAAAAACTAAAAAATTGTTAGTATGGAAAAATGACTTTTCTCGATTTCGTCCATACAAAACGGCAATTTTATACTTTAACCCCTAATATTAAAGTTTATACAGCTCAAAATGCTAGACCACCGGGCCGTTAAATTATATTTATATACAAACTTAGAAGGAAATAGCACATAATGTTATGTTTATATAACTAACCCCCACTCGGACAGAGTATTAGTTAAATTTAACCCTATCAATCTGGTGGTCAGAGAATCGATAACGGTTCTGTCACAACCCAGTAGTAGCAAAGCTGTCAAAAGCAGATAGCATTTCAAAGTCGAACCCAGTTCTATGGCTTGTACTATATATTTGACTCATTTAATTAAAAATCTATTTAGTACCGTTTTGGTTCGTTTCCTTAGGATATCGTTCTAAAAAGATATGACGACTCGGCTAGCGTAGTGATTTGATGATCCACCTACAGTTACTACTAGGTCAATCTAGAAAACAATGTTTGCTAAATCTATATTTAGTAGGATTTTCTATTGGTGTGTTTAGTACGTCGCAAGCAATAACCGGCACAGTATCATAAATGCGTTCAGGCATGCCAATAATTCAAGTATGCATAGATTTTAAATATATAATAAATGTTATTAGTTTTTCTCCGAAAATTCCCAATTGTACAATGGCTAGCACATCAACCTTTCCACGAATGTCAAATATTCCCAATCGATTTTTAACTTTTTTTTTTATCAATATTCGTTACAAAACTTTATTCAATATCATTAAAGTAGAATTCAATTCAATTAGTACAAAACACCGAAAGTTAAATTTCAAACTAAAAAACAACAACATATAGATCAGATTCTATAGAGATAATTTGACATTTTGTAATAGGTTGATCTGCTTTCGTGTGTAATTGTACACTTAATTAACATAGAATTGTAGATAAAGTATTTTTCTGTGTACAAGACTAGTAAGTAATATGAAAGGGTTTCGAGAAAGGCAAGCAGCTTGAATAAATCAAGTCAATATTTGATTTGATGTGAGAACTGTTATCAAGCAGCTTCAAACTTACGCTACACAGGATGACATTTTCAACAACAAATTTAAACTACTGCTTCACTCCAACCTTGAGTTTTATAGGTGGTTTTGTATTTATGAGTATCAGAATCTTTACTGAATTTTACGACTTTAATGTCAGCAGTCAGATTTAGGCACTATCATTTTATAAAAAACGCGAATATTGGATCAACAAAAGCGTTTTTGTAATCAATGCCATTGTAACTTCAAATTTGTTTTAAAAAGCTCATATTAATCGGAGATATAAGGTAAGATGAGCTCTTGATTCACCAATAATTTGCAATAAAATTGGTCATAAATATATTTATGCGTATGTTGCTCCAGAACAAGACAGCGGTGCGCGGGCACGGGGGCACTACTAACGAATCAGCCTATGTTGGCCCACGACTTGCAAAAAAAAAGCACTGTAGCCACAAAGGCACTAGCACCATCTAGTAGAAACTTGCGGTACTTTGATGGTTGTCTTTGTTTCCCCGAATAGACGCATGGTTTAGGAACAATTTGGCATATTCAACTCTATATTGAAATTTTGGGTAGTTGAGACTTTGTTGCACCGAAGCAGCGATATATAAAAATGAATCCCTATTTCCCTTGGTCATCGCATCACGCGTGAACAGCTGCACCGATTTCGCTAATTCTTTTTTTGTTTTGTTTGTTATTGTCAGGAGAATGTTCTTATGAAAGAAAAAAATAGAAAATTGCGCGGAGTATTAGAAGATTTAAGAAAACTTAATCACCATACTAAATTATTGACAATTTAAACTTTTTTAATGTAACATTATGGCGTTTGACATAACATTGACAGAATGCGTGCTGCATTTGCAATGTCGATAAATAAATTTGTCTCCGAAGTATTTTTTAAATTAATTTCCAATTTGAAATCAATGTTCATAGTTAAGACAGGACAACGTCTGTCGGGTCCGCTAGTCATATATAAAACTGTAATAATGTGTTTCTTTTTTCATTTTCAGGTAAGTACAAAAATGGAAACAAATGAGGAAAAATTATGGTGAGATAAATTTGTAAGATTTTTTTACTTATTAGTATAGTTTTCTTAATTTTTTGTCATGCCTATGAATTTTATTTTATCAATTGAACTTTTCAAAACGTTAGTATATAATATTTGTGGCGTACTAGCCTTACTACAGACAGCGGCAGGTCAATAAAAAATTACAAACTTATGAAAGTGAGCGAAATAATAAAACACGTCTCAATGCAGCTTCAATTCTAGCTGACACTTGTGAAACGTTAAATACATATTTATTTAGACATTTTAAAGAACACAACAAACTTAATGATAAGAAATTACCTATAAAAAAAATTTTTTCAGACACCTTATCGAAATAACAGTGATCTTTTGTCGTCATTAATAAAGACATCATAAAACTATTTCTTAAACATAATAATTATATCCTAAATAACAGTGTTTTTAGGATAATTATATTATGTCTCTGAGAGTTCTTTTAACGTCATAAAATAACACATCATAAAACGATTCCCTAAACATCTAACCTAACATATAAATAACTGTGTTTTTGGGATACAATAATATGTCTAAGGTTTATATAAGTTATCGTCACTTTTACCGGAAGCGACAATTCTATCTTCGCCGCGTCTAAACTTGAAAGCGAGTTAGCGTCTAACTAACTTGTTACTCAGTCTGATAGTTCACTTTACTCATGTAATTGACAAAGACTTGTTCGCTTCACTAGTCATCGTAATTTAGTATTATCTTATCTCTGTCGTAATAAAAAGAAAGTATCTAGGTATACTACCTAGTGGGTCTTTACAAAAATCACTTGTTTTTTTTATAAAAGTTAGTTCTAAAGATCCAATCTGCTGCTATAATTGATTTACGTTGACAACCTCCATAGCGGATTGCCGTAAACGCCGGTTTCCAAGGTGTCGCTTGCTCCGAGGTCCTTGGTTTGAGTCGGGTCAATGTAGAGAAAACCTGTTGTCTACATTTCCTTAGGTATGAGTGTTTGTGGTGCCTTCGTTGTTCTTTATTTCCACAACACTGAGTGCTTTGAATAGTTACTTAATTTGGCACAGAACAATTTATGTTATTTGATTTGTACGCATTTACGTACGATGTGTCGTTTGGAGAGAGCAATAGAGAAAAGCACCAACCTTTCTCCTTTCTATAGTTTTCGTAGTAAGCGACTAAATATATATTACTTAAAGGAAACGGGTACCAAAAGAAGACAGCAGGCAGAGTCTTCTATCCACTGACTGACTGACGATCTGGTGAAGGTCGCGGATGCGTTTGGCGCGGGGTTGAGGCCTTACTCCTTTTGGGGTGGTGGGATCTGCGTCCTAGTGGTCCACTCTGGGCAACGGCATCTTTGGTTTTTAACCAATGATGACGGCTAACAGATCTCTCTGCGGTGGTAGGCTTCGTAAGAGGCCGCCTGGATGCTACCACCCTCCTGCCGGAGTCCAGCGCCAAACAGTTTTTCTGTGTTCTGCTGGTGTGTGAGAGAATCAGTACCTCTGGGTAAGCTCGCTCCATCTTAGGCTTCTTCTTAACCGTATAGTTGAGTATGTAGTCAAGAGCAAGCCCATTCTTTATTAATAATAATAAAACTCCGAATATTCGAATCCATCTGTCCCTGTCACTCATACCGATGTCTGAGAGTGTCTGAAAGAGACAGATATACCCGTAAATACGAACTTCGTGTTACAGAGTAAGGCATCTGATCATTATGGATGTCCTTAGAAGAGTAACGGCCCAAACAAGTTGCTTTACGGCGACTGCTAGAGCTAAGTGCTGCCCTAATTGATTTAATTGTATTACTTCCAAACAAAATTCTCAAAAACCAGAACAATATTATATTAGAAAATTAAAATTTATTGAATCACAGTAATCTTTTTGTTTAATTGTTTTTAAAGTCGAATTTGTCGCTAACGCCACAAGCGGCCGCATTTAGCGATATTGTTCAATACGAAAGAATGCCAGAATGAAAAGCAGTTAACAGTGATTCAATATTAGAGGTAATTTGCTAAAATGATACTGTTCTGGTTTTTTGAGAATTGTTTTGTTTAGAAGAAATAAAATTGGGGGCAGCACTTAGCTCTAAGTAGTACTTATAAACTCTCGACAAATAGATAACAAATGCATGAAAATGAAAATGTTTACGATACTAGAAAACATTAAGCAACGTGACTACGGCCTGGTACAGAGGCCTGACTCGCAACAGAATGTCCGTATATTCGAATCCATCTGTCCCTGTCACTCATACCGATGTCTGAAACTGTCTGAAAGGGACAGATATCCGTAAATACGAGCTGCATGTTACAGAGTAAGGCTTCAGCAGTAAGCGTCGTTTGGCTTTGATGATGTTGATAAACTATTGATAAAATGTCGAGCTGGAATGACCTTGTTGAATTATGCATACAAATTGAGATCTCATTGACGTCGTGAACTTAGTTTCAACTAAGTTTGCTTAGTTATTTATGCACAACTAAACTAAGCCGGTAACTTTGGTGGCTTAGATACGAGTAGGTTCTTGACGAGTAGCTTTAAATTATTATTAATAAATAAAAATAAAAAAAATAGAAAATATTTGCTTTAATCGGTCCCTTGCAATCATATTTTAAAACGGTTTTTTTAATTGTTGAAAGACTTGCTCTTGTCTTCATACAGAAACGTAGAGAGGTAGCCTACGATAGAGCGACCTCACTTAATAAGCAGCTTTTTTACTCTAGCTTTAATTGTTGGGGTTATAATCAAGAGCGTGCATTACAATTCTGGGTAGGTATGCAGTACCTAAGTTTCTATAGGAGTATTGTAGGGATCGGTATTTTATTTAGTAAGAGTAGTAGGCACGGTATGCAGTGCTTATTGGCATGTATGGTTAGCATGCTACTGTACTTGTTATAATTAAGGACAACAGATGCAGGCAAGGTTCCACTCTATGGCAGTTCGCGTCACGAATGAGTAAGAAAAGCGTTTTGTATGCAATCGATGAATATTCACCAATAAGGGCTGAACCTGCAGTTAAAAAATCAAAACATTATTCGTTCAAAAACTTCAACTACCTATAGTTACTAAAAGGATAATATCGCAAACAAAAATTATTTCTGTTTGTACTTTTGTAAAATAGTTACTAACCATCTTTAAAAAGGTGTATAAGAAAAGCGGAATCAAACATGTCATAGTATAATGCTGACTATTCGCCTGATAGGCCCCTCAAATGTCTCCAGTATTCCACCATGATGCAATAAACTCGATAATGACTCGTCAGCGCTATCTCGCCGTTGTCACCGGTGGCTTATATTCAGCTGAATTTGATTTTAGTGAGGCTACGAAGTGATATAAAGAGAATACCTGCCTTTCAACAAGGGCAAGGGATGCTTAAAAAACTGCTTTCATCGAACGGGAATGATTGTTATAATAAAATTCTAGCTTTCTTTGGTCTAAATTCTAGGTTTGAATACCGGCTCAAGATCATGGGGGACCTGGATTCGATCCCCGGATCGGGAAACAAGTGTTTTGCATTATCGAACATTTCTCGGGTTTATGTGTTTTTTGTTAATTTTCACAGAACTATAATTAATAGGCACATTTTATATAAATTATTGTAACAACAAAATAAAGACTGAGGTGGAGGATGGATATATTGTTTTTCTCTTAACAATTACCAACCCGCTATACATCGCTTACAACAGTGCCAAATCGGAAACACTTCAAAAACATGGTGTATGGTTATAAACACCAGATTAATTGACTCCAGCAATGTCTGAAAAGTCGTTAATAAAGTTACGTGTATCTCAATGTTTTACTCAGAAGCCACTGTACGAAACTCCCGACCACCCTTGTCTATTTTTTCACTCGGCTGATCGATCGTGCCCCTGTCACAGACACTCATTTACAAGAGATTGGCACTCGCAAAAAACGCTATACGTAATCGACACTCGCTGACTTTATGGCCACACATCGGCGGCCATTACGGCATCTATCGAACTGACACCTCGGCAGTTTTACGATGCAATTACCTAAGGCTTGGGGAGAATTCACACCTAGTGCAGTACAGTAGTTTCAAGTAATACCGTTTCAAACCTCCTTTCTCGGCAAGGTTTATTTAAAAAGCATAGATTTTTTTAAGGTCAATATTTCTTCAAAACTTTATGCGAGTGCGAGTTTCACCTCTATGTGTATGTGTTTGTAAAAAGGATTGTTATAATTAATTTTATTGCACCGATCGTGTCTTTGGACTGTCGGTCTTTTATTAAGGTAAAAGATTTTGTTATTTAGTCCCATACAAATAAGGTCACTTTGAACGGACTGTATTTCAATATAAGCAGCGAATGCTATGTGCCTTTTTTATTTATTTTTATGTACATACGAGTACAATTGATTGATATTGATTATTGATATAATTTAACAACGTCCCGCAAAACTGTTTACACAGTTGCTGGAGCGTATACATGGAAATAATAGCAATTAAATTTCTTTTCCTATAGGTTTCTTAAGAGGTGAGTAAAGGAGTACTGCCTAAAAACTAAAAAAGACGAGCAGCATCTGCTATAGTTGCGTGCGGTTCACATACAGGGCAATGGTCCCCGTTTCGAATCCCGGTCAGGTAAATGTAGTTAGTAATTTGGCTCACTTTTAGAAGAGGTCGTATAAACGATTTAGTAAACACGAACACCAGACTGGGAGTGGTGGGATCTACCTCCTAGTGATCGTGGGCAACGACATCTTTGGTTTTCTATCCAATGATGACGTCTAACAGATCCCTCTGCGGTGGTAGGCTTCGTAAGAGGCTGCCTGGATGCTACCACCTGCCGGAGTCCAGCGCCAAACAGTTTTCCTGTGTTCCGCTGGTGTGTGGGAGAACCAGTACCTCTGGGTAAGCTCGCTCCATCTTAGGCTTCTTCTTAACCGTAGAGTTAAGTATGCAGTCAAGAGCAGGATTATAAAAAAATACTTTCCTTAAAAAGAAAGTAAATGCAGTTGATATTTATATTTAAGTAATTGTCTTTTTTCAAGCTACACCAGCTTAAAAACCTTTTTAAAATATTGATAATGTGTTTCATTTTAATCGTTGTAAATTATTTCTCCTAGATATTGACGGTACAAAACGAATAACTCATTATAAACTTTTTGATTTTCTACCTCCAATCAAACTTTGCGTTTCTGTTACCTATTTATAAGATCGTAGTTGATTTTTAAAGCGCTGGCATTGATTCTTCATCATCAGCCTATCACAGCCCACTGCTGGACATAGGCCTCTCCAATTGCACGCCACTTAGGTCGATCCTCGGCTTCTCGCATCCTCGCATAATTGTTCTCTACATTCTTAATAAATTGAAATAATTAATTAATTTACATAATAAATTTACTGATTTAATTACATAATATTTTCATTCTTCTTTTTAATTAGTTTTTAAGATTACAACACACGAAATTACAGTTTTTTTTTGTCTCTCCAATTTTTTTACATAAAGTTTCCACGTAATCTTATATATTTTGCACCCCTTGATGAAAGCTGAAGTTTAACCAATAAAAAGTTTTAAGTTAAACTCTCTTCTAAGTCAAAGCTTCTTAAAAGATACTCTAAACTAGAACTTAAGTCCTCAAACAGGGGTCGACCAAGTACTCAAAAGCACTGATCGTAGCAAACTTGTAATTAACTCATCGCCCCAGTTATTAGGGCTGCCCCCATAATGTCGTTTGGTCAGTTCGCGGCAAGACTGACTTTGATCAACACTTTTTCTTCGGAGCACCGCTAAGTTTTTTCTTAACTTGACTGGGGCGACCATGGTTCTACTTGTTAAAACTACTACTTATTTAAAATAATGATAGCCAAAAAATTTTGTTTATAATAAATAATAATCTAAATATTTTCATAATTAATTATCTAAAGACTAGCGAACCGATTTTGACGTCTTTAATGTAATTGTCATTAAATATGGCTTGATTGGACAAATTTATGAACAAATACATTTTATTAATATTTGAACAAGAGCTAGATCATGTACGATATGTACTACGGAGAAATGGATACACCGGTAGACTTCCTAGTAGGAAACAGTCAAAACATCAGAGATATAAGGTTGACAGACAACCTGTATATTTGCCGTATATATAAGGAGTGACAGACAAGATCTCAAATATCCTTAAGAAGTTCTCTTTAAATACTGTCTTCACTCCCTTAAGAAAGGTATCACAGTGTTTACGATCGCCTAAAGACAATCTCCCTCTAGAAAAACCAGGTGTCTACAAGATTGACTGCAGTTGCGGAAGTTCATACATCGGCCAAACTAAACGCACAGTGGCTTGCCGGATGAAGGAACATATTAAAGCGGTCAAGAAAAACGACACACAAAAGTCAGCCAACGCTGAACACCTTATACACTCGGGTCCTAACCACTGAATTGAGTTTCACAACGCACAGATAATTTCTTCAGAACAGCACCATATACCAAGAATGGTCAGAGAAGCGATTGAAATTACTAAATACAAAAATTTCAATCGCGAAGATGGCTTTAAATTATCTAGTGTATGGAATCCAGTGGTTCGAATTTGCGGTAACCGAAGAAAACCAAAAAATACTGTGTCACGATCGGATACTGTAAGTGTTGTGTGTCGAGAACAAAAGTGTAAGAATAGTGAGTTGTCAAACAGTGGTACCAGTGTCGTGTGTAATAAAAGACTACGACGGAGGGTAGATCGATTTGTCTGCTCTTAACAGCTACCCACCCGCAGATACAACAGTTCTCCCGTGATCATGGCGCTAGCAACAGTGCCGAAATATCGGAAACTCATAATAAATAAGGTACATGGTATAAACCCCGAATTAAATAACTCTATTCACACCAATAATTTCCTATAATAAAAACATTTTTAAAGAACTTAAAAAACTTAACTGAGATGTTCTGGACCTAGCGCACGGCATTAGCTTACTTTTTCTGTGCCCTTTTGCAGAACAAATTATAGAGCCAATAGCTTTCTCATAAGAGCTAGTAATAGATACAATTGTACTTACAGTGACATCGACATATTTCATGAGAATATTACAAGTTTTCGTCGCCTTCTAAAGAATTATTCATGTAAGAACGCAGCTTGTAATTAGTTATTAAGCTATACTTAATTTTCTAGTTTGCTTTAAGAAACCAATTGTTTTTAATTCCTATTTAGTTTCATGGTTTGCACATTGTTTAAATAAATAAATAAATTTAAATAAATAAATGTGGACAACATCACATACATTCATCTGATCCCAATTTGAATAACTATTCAAAGCATTCGTATTTTGGAAACCAGAAACAACGAAGGTACCACCTCTTTTTCTTTGGGATAATCTGTGCAAGTTTCTCATTCAACATATATAAATTTAAAACCTAATAGTGGAAACTACTTTGGCCAGTGTGTAAGTTGTATTTTATAAGTTATAATGTGTTATATTAAGTTGTTTGTTTCCCTAATAAAGAAAATAAAAATAAATAAATAAAATAAATCTTTGTTAAAATCTTCAACTTTTTACGACGGTAGAGAAATGGTTGTAATGTTGAGTTAAATTTAAAATTGTCAATGAATAGTAATATTGACCGTTAGATAAGACTTAATCCAGCACTATCCGTTTCCTGCAATAGTATGTGTGGTCACCTTAGTCTCCCTAATTAATTCCCAAGAAAAGGCGTCCGCTTTTTCACAAAGCAAAGTCTATTGGCATAAAATCGTCCCGGACATTTCATTATCACTTCGCTTTTTTATCGAATCGAACGATTTACTAAAAGCGGATAAGCGGATCGCGTTACAAATTTTTGGGCCCTTTTTTAATTATTAAGACATTTCCGTTTGTGCACTAAGGTTTTTTTTTGTTGCTGGATGTGCATTTAGTGGGTACTTATTTTTTCATTTTGTATGACTTACTTAAACTTTTAACTGCGGATGTTGGGTCTTAGGGACACAGAACAGACTGAAGCTTGGATTAGAGGTATCTACCTAGACATTAAATTTTCTCATCGTTTGAAGACTTTTGTTTGGAGTCCATTAATCTTGAAACTGTCCTCGATTGAATGATTGACTTATTTAACTTTGTAACTCGACTAAATTATGTCAACATGCAAAACTATAAAAAAAAAAGTAAAGTAAAGTAACAGCCTATAATCATCCCACTGCAGGGAAAAGGCCTCCATCATTGAATTCAAGTTACCACTGCAATGATGGGAAACTATATGAATATTTAAATACAAATCACGTAACTTTATGTAAGATGGGAAAAATATAAAATGTATTTCCCATTTGACGGCATAGTAACATTTATCAAATCATTTAACAATCCGTGAAGATGTAACAGCGGCTTCTAAACTGTTTTTAAAGAATAACATTATTGCAAAAGTAAGAAATGATTTTACTAAACTTTAAATCAAATTAATTTTGATTTATAATTACGTGAGTCAAACGTGCTCTGATTAGAAAGGGACACAAGAAAAGCTTGGACAAGATACTTTGATATTAAATTAAAATTTCTTCATTGTTCAAAAGACTCTTGTTATGATTTCGTGCAACTAACAAAACACCATAGCCGTCAGGATCAACGAATATATCCGTCAATATAGCGAAGTGCTCATATTCCAATGCTTCTTAGTGATCAGTCTCGGTCACTAATGTTAAGCTCTCCGAGAGTGGTCACTAGTAGGATGGGTGACCGTTTGTGGTATCACACCATGAGCGCTTCCGTGCTTTGAATGGCACGTTAAGCAGTCGGTCCCGGCTGTTGTCACGAGATAACAGTCGTTAAGCCCTGTTGGAGGCTTCGGGCGGCTTGAGAAATGTCCGACGGCGGAGTGATGTTGCCACAGCGTTGCCCTCGCCGTCCAACAACCCGCACGAGGCCAGCGTGGTGGAACTAAGGCCTTAAGCCCTCTCCTTAAAAAAGGAGAGAGACCCGTTTATAATAAATAATTTAAGTCAATCAACAGTCAGCGAAATGGGTTGTTACTTTACTTTACTTTACTTTTTTTTTCAACAGACTCTTTTGTTATGATTTCGTGGAACTAACAAAACATCACAGCCGTCAGGATGAACGAATATATCCGTCAATATAAAGTCACCCACAATATCGGGTTACGAGCTTGTTTGGTCGAGCGAGCAAATATGGCGTGTTTGCGAAAACAGCCGTTTGCGTCAGTATCGTACTGTCATTATGTCGGCTATGATCACAAGGTAAGAGTTTGTACAACGTTTGCAGTAAACATTTCTTGACCATTGCCATCTATATAGTACATACTAGCGGACCCCGCGAACTTCGTACAGTGATGTACAAGGCTCGAGGCCTCCGAGTCCTTTTGGCTAGAGCTCGGTGCCGTTAACAGGGCTCGCCTCATTTTATAACGCTCGACAACTCGGGAGTCCTTTTCAGGGCTCGTGCCTTTCTGAAAGCTCGAGCTTTTTTGAGAGCACGATGGATCTCGAAGCTTTTTCAGACCTCGAGCCTTTTTCAAAAATAGACTCGAGCTCTAATATTACGCTCATAGGCTCACGTAAACTAGCAATCGATCGAACTAGCTAGCGTCGATCAACCCGTCAAAAGATTCGAGCTCTGTAACTTGTAACTTGAATCATGTACACCACTGTTTTAATTTATTATTTATTTACGTGAAATGAAAGTCAGAAACATAAATTTGAGTTTTTATTGTGAGGGTTTGCGATCATTTCAAGACTTGAGCTCTTTTAAAGGCTCGAGCTCTTTTGTAGGCTCGAACTCTTTTAAAGGCTCAAAGCATGGCTTAGAGAACTCGCGTCTCGGCTAGGCTTGGGACTACGAGCCTACCAAGCTCACTGAGTCCTGCCAATTCACCTCGAGGCTTCTTTTTTCCCGCATCTCCTCGCATCGCGAGTTCGATTCCCGCCAGAGACAAAATTTTTCAAGTTTATATACTGATATTATAAGTGCAATTAGGTTGCTAAAATATCAAATAAAGTATATGAAGATAGTTATTTATAAATAATAAACTTCAATTAGATTCAAGATTTAAAACTTTGTATCGGCGTCGATCTTATAAATTCGCCTTTTACAGCTATACCTCCGGACCTCAGTCTACAGTGGCGCCAACTGGTGAGCAAAGAAACGGTAGTCCCCATTATGAACTGACAAAGTTTACAATTTTGCGGTGACATATACATATAAAAGAAAGACGTGTTAAGACGACCATTTGGATCAGCGGTAGTAAACGCTGCTTCTGAGCCATGGGTCGCGGGTTCGATCCCCGCACAGTACAAATATTTGTGTGCATGAACATATCTGTTTGTACTGGTCTGGGTGTTTTCTATGTATTATAAGTATGTATTTACAAAAAAAAAGTATATAAGTAAGTTTATCGGTTGTCTAGTACCCCATACGACAGGGTACTATAGTAGCTTAATTTAGGACTAGATGGCTCTGTGTGGCCAAGTGAGGCATGTCTTAAAAAAAAAATAATAAAAAAAAAATACGTCTAGACAGATTTTGATGATTTTGTTGTTTTTGGATTTGTCTTCGTCAGGAATAGGATAATAAGTATTAGAAACGTTGAAAAGTTCAAATTTAATTAAAAACAACATGTAATTGTTTATATTTTTTCCAACCACGCCATATTTGATGACATTTATAAAAATAAATAAATAAAATAAAATAAAATGTATTTATGACGTAAAATTCACATTTTGTCAGCTAGTTATTTAATAAAAGGAAGGATCTTGACTTGTGCGTACACTTAGAAATAATAGCATAGCACCACCCCTGTTTTTCCTATGGGTGTCCTAAGAGGCGACTAAAGGAGTACTGCCAGAAAGAGACGGGTAGCAGCGTTTTCTCTATAGCATTGGCCGAAATGCTATCGCCAACCAGCCTGCTAAGCGTGGCGATTATGACGATATCCTCATTTTGGAGAGGCTTGTGCAGCAGTGGACTGAAAAGCTTGTGATGATGATAATGATGAATAAGAGAAAGCCTATTGTAGTTAATCTTAGCAATGACAAGTAGTTGTAAAAAATTATACTATGCTACGAGTATAAAGCCCCGTTGTTCTAGTGGTTTAAATACCGGGCAAGATCTCGGGGTCTCGGGTTCGATCTCCGGGTCGGCAGCCAAAAAGCTTCGAACATCGCTCGGGTTTGTGATCACCAACCCGCATTTGGCAAGCGTTGTGATTGTGCCAGTATCCATCATTGCAGTGGTAACTTGAATTCAATGATGGAGGCCTTTTCCCTGCAGTGGGATGATTATAGGCTGTTACTTTACTTTTACTTTACGATTATCTATCCCTCTGCACATCTAAAATAGGGACAACAAACAAACGTCTCACTCGATTTATGAGTGAGAGTTTTATAACGCTCACTGAGAAATCTTTTAAAGAAACCATAAATTTTGAGACAGTACCAAACTTTAGAGACTTCTTTAAATACCTTTTTTCTAATATCAGTATATAAACTTGAAAAATTTTGTCTCAGGCGGAAAATTTTTTCAAGTTTATATACTGATATTATAAGTGCAATTAAGTTGCTAAAATATCAAATAAAGTACCTTTTTCAATAATAGATGTGAACTGTTTTCTAGTAATACTTATATTACTTACAAAAACTTTTCCGAAGATGATTATAAAAGCGTTATCTGTGTTCGCAAAGGTGTTCGCCGATCCACATCGCGAGGAGCAATTTTATTCTTCGATGGTGAAATTAATTTGACGTTTAGTCATATTTAATGGTTCGATGCCAGCCATTAGTCTCCCATTAAGACTACGTAGTGTCTGATGGATTCGATTACGAGTGCCTATTTAATATATTATTTGAAAATATTTTTTGCACTAATCATTCAAGTATTAATCGTCTGTTATATACTCGTACCTAATGAAATTATTAGATGTTTGTTGTGTGTACACATACACACATGTGTGTGTGTGTGTGTGTATAAGGGGGGAGGCACTAGTTTTTTATATATTCTAAATCCGCGGCGGAGTGGCGTACACACCGGTTTTTAAGGTGACGCCTGCTCCGAGGTCAAGGGTTCGATTCCCGGACTGGTCAATGTAGAAAAAATGCGTTTTTCTACATTTTCCCGGGTCTGGGTGTTTGTGGTCGTTGTTTCTGGTTTCCAAAATACGAATGCTTTAAATAGTTATTCAAATTGGGATCAGAACAATGTATGTGATGTTGCACACATATAAAAAAAAATGCGAAAATAGTTGCTCTACTTCTCTTACTGTAGGTGTTGTAACATGCGATTAAAGGAGTACTGCCAGAAGAAGAGGTGGAAGAAATGGTACTCTTCAAAAACTTAAAAGCTAATATTTTTAACCACAAACTTTTAAAATAAACTAATAGCCCAACTGAACGTATATTACTTGAGAACTAGCACGGAAACGATTAATGTGAACTTTTGTTCGTGTTTCATTTTGTTGAGAGTTTTGAAGTGTTTTTATTCGAGTCGCCATTGTGTTCGAGACGCTGGCACAATGAGAAATGAGAGAAACTTATCCGAAGTGCTAGTATACATACAGCTATTTGGGTTGTACGACTAATTGAAATAAATCTTACGCGTATCATTATTGGTATCATTTTACTTTGGTGGCCTTAGACATACAGGATACCAATCAAAAAAAGAGATCAACATACCAACTTACGTTTTCTTCTGAATACATTTTCAAGCACATTTATTTCTTACAGTAAGTGATATACACCATTTCAATATCAAAAATAAAGATAATCTTGCCGTTCAAGGTTTTAGACTGTGGATTCTGAGGATAGGGATTCATTTTTATATATATAGATTAGGAAATATTTCCTAAGTGATAATGTAATATGTTCAAAATAAACTTGATATCTAAGTAGCCACATGACCGTTAGAACTGTCTAAGTTAGATCCAGTTAGTATCTATTAGCAGACAGGCCCCAGGGGGTGGAAAGTGTCGATTAGTCCGTCCAGTCTCCACAAGCACTGTTGCTGATATCTTACGAGACGGTTCCTAGGTAAATCAGTTCTGGGTTTGATTTGTTGATTAAGTAATTGATTGGATCTAGTGCCGCTGACTTGGTATGATAAGCCTTTAAGTTTAAAAATAATAAATCTTTAAAAAGTTGATCATATTTTAAGACGAATCTATCGCCCTCAGACTAAATATTCTATAATAATAATAGGGGTTAAAGTATGAAATTGCCGATTATTTTCTTACTTTTTATTTTGTTTATAGCTCTTAAGTGTAGTCACATTATTGCGTAATTCTTTTTGTATTGTATCAAAAACTAAATAAAGTAACTTTTGACAAAAAAAAAATTGCAATACTAGTGCCTATTACTTCAAAGGAAGTCGTTGAAAAGACCCCTTACAATGTGTCAGCTGACCTTCTTGCTTCAATTAAGTATATTTGCATTATATACTTTGATTTTCAGAAATTTAAATACTACAATGCATAGCTTTATAACCATCTAACTTTCACCTTTAATTGCATCGAAAACGGTTCAGGTTTTTTTAAAAAAACTAAAAAAATTATAGTATGGAAAATGACTTTTCTCGATTTCGTCCATACAATACGGCAATTTCATACTTTAACCCCTAATATTATAATCACCCTACTGTAGAGCAAAGGCCGGCTGAATTCAAGTTGCTACAGCAATAATGGACCTACTGCTTTACTTTTTTTTTACTTAACGTCGTCAAAAGCTTTTGATTAGTGATTTTTTGAGCTATTTTAATAAGCACTTTTAGATACTAGACCGTGACTTACTTATGCTGTTTTATACAGCTATAAACTGTAAATACAGAGCTTTAATGGTTTAAATTATAGTGGAACATTCGTCATATGAAAATCAATCAGAGTAGGTACGAATTCCAAATTAAAAGAGGGTTTTAATAATACTTCTCAACCTGACAACTCAAATAAACCTCAAGATATACCTGCTGAACTGTATATCAACACTGATGCTGATTTAGATTCTTCTATCGAATTACCGAATTCTAGATGCAGTGATATGTTTACGATTCCTTTAGCACATAGTATTTCACCAATAATTGAAGTTATCGATCATTCGAATATAAATATTTCACCAGAGTCCGGCGACGTAGATATAATTCCCACCAGCACTTTTGATACAGAAATGTTATTTACTACAATAATAAATGAAGAGCATCTACAGAGTGTGATCGTCGAACAAAATAATAATGATCACATAAAAATTGACATTGATATAAATGAAGGAAATGTTAGTACTGCCAGTGTCCCTGAAAACCTACCAGACGATATAATAATTAATGAAACTGATAAAAATATAAATATACATACTATTAATAATGCTTTTCATTATTAATAGTATGTATATTTATATTTTTAACAGTGTTGCTAAAAACCAAGCTGCTCTTTATCAGAACAGGTTGAAGACGGTGATAATGTTTTGAACTCCATTGATCAGAATAATATCAGCATTGAAGACCCTGATTTTATACCCGATACGAACAACGGTGATTCTGATGAGCTGACATCAAAAAACAACGGTAGACCCAAAAAAGGCCGCAAGAGGAAATACAATGACCAGAACAGCAGCATAAGAAAGAAAAAAGCGAACACCAATCAAGATTATTTTAGTGCGAAAGCGAAATGTACAGAAAAAGTTTCTATTGATCAGCGTAAAAAAGAATTTGATAAATTTTGGAGTTCTGGCTCTTATGAAGCAAGATGCGCAATATTACAGGGTAGCATTACAGAAATCAAAACTAAGAGGACTTACGCTATAAATTCTAAGCGAAAATTCACAAGAAAATATACATTATGCGGTACCTTAGTCTGTAAAAAAGCTTTTTTGATAACACTTGGCATTAGTCAATCAAGAATCGACGTGGCTCTAAATAAATATCGGGAGCAAGCTTCTATAGGTGATAAAAGAGGCGTAAAATCTGGGGGCAAAAACGCAATTAGTAAAGAACAATTACAGCAAATCAAGACATTCATAGAGAGTTTGCCTAAATATTCTTCGCATTATTGCAAAGACAGTACGTCGGCAATATTTTTGGCTCCAAATTTGAACTTGAGCATAATTTATGATCTTTATAAAGAAAAAGTCGAGAATCCTGTAAGTTTCTCTAGATTTAGGCTTTCTTTCTACAAAGATTTTAATCTTAGATTAAAAAAGCCACAAAAAGATACATGTTTACGCTGCGACGTGTACAAAGCGAATAAGAGTGTTGCCACTGGTGAACAATTATTGTCATTAGAAAATGAACACAAAGATCATTTGAATCATGCCTACAAATTAAGAGATCAAATGAAAAAGGACTTGACTGCAGCTAAGACAAATGCTTTATTAGAAACGCTGACCTTTGATTTAGAAAAGACGCACTGTTTACCTCGATTGCCGACAAGTATTGTTTATTATAAGCGCCAACTGAATCTTCACAACTTAGGGATACATTGTGGTAGTAATGGAAAAGGATACTTCAATATTTGGCTAGAGCATGAAGCTGGGCGTGGAACCAAGAGGTGGGATCTTGTTTAAAAAAATTTATTAGGGAACATTTAAAACCTGGCGTAACTGAGCTGATACTTTGGGCTGATTCATGTGGCGGACAAAATAGAAGCATCAAAATGGTGCTTATGATTCTTCATATCTTACACGGTCATCCAACAATGAAAAAAATTATCATGAGATTTCTTCAGCCGGGACACACTTACCTTCCAAATGATTCGGAGTTTGGGGATGTTAAATGTGCCTTAAAATCTCAAATTCGTTTATATACACCGGAAGATTATATTTCAGTGATGGAAAACTGTCGTCGCAAAAACAAATTTGTCGTCACTAGGCTGCAGAAAGAAGATTTTAAATCGATAACACCCTTACAGAATTCAATCACAAACAGGAAAACTGACATTGATAAAAAAAAAAATTTCTTGGCTTTCAACTTTTGAAATAAAACTACGTCGCGATGAACCATCTAAACTTTTCATGAAATCAAAACTCGAGGAAGAAGCTCAGGTGATTGACATATCAAAAGGTGGTAAGGGTCGGAAACAAAAACTGAATTTTGCACTTGATCTTCCTACATTATATCCAAATGGTCGTGAACTATCAGCTGCAAAAGTTCAAGACCTAAAAGAATTGTTAAAGCTCATTCCAACAGATGCTAAAAGTTTTTATAGTTTCTTGAGAAATGTTGTGTCGCATGATTTTGTAGACGATGCTGATGGCTTAGGCAATACGATTGATTTCGATATTGAAGAAAGTTTTATAGAATATTGAACAATATCTTTTTGTATCATAAAATAAATTTAATAATAAATAAGTAAAGATAGTTATTAAAAAAAAGGGATTCTACGAGACTGACTAACAACGATAAATAGATACTACTCGTAACATTTTACATAGATTTTGTACCTAAAAAGAGAAAAAACACTGCAGATATCTTATTTTTTGTTAAATTAGGCTGTTATTTTTTGATACCGCTTGAATTAGAATTTTAAGTTATTTTATTATTTTATTCATATTAAATATTTATATGAATAAAATAACTCATGTATTTTGTTCACTTTCTTAGTTTAAAAGTTAGAGGGGAAGTAGAAAAGTTTTTCTTGCGTATAATAAAGATAAAAATAATAAGTACGACTTTTACTTAAAACCTTTTTTTACAGTTTAAATGAGAAAATACTATTAACAATAATCGTTTAGGTGCCTTAAAATATTTTTTTCACCATTCGATCTTAGAATCAACATTAAACAAAATAGTGTCAAGTTCCTTAACATCTTGTTATCAATATTATATAATTTTCCACATTTCTCAACATCCAATAATCTCATTTTTAGGGAGTATTATAAAGTTTTTATCTTTAAAAGTTAGCTATCTATTACTCAATTGATTATTAATTTTATTAAATATAAAAAACACCGGTAAATACATACTTTTTCTTAACAAATTAATTACAAACCTATAAAACATCTTAAGACGCCATTTTCTCAACATGTAGTTTGTGTGGCTTGACATAGTATTGTTTATCAGCGTCCAGATGGTGTAAGGTATTTTTTTGGTAAGTTAAAACCTTTAATTAAATAGTGCAGATTCTCAAATATTATAAAAATAATATGGTACAGAGTAATAAAAAAGTAAATTTTTAAAGGATAAAAAAATTACCCAAAAATATTTAATCAAAATTTAGTAAATGTCAAACTGAACGGTCAACAAATAATTAAATAAATAAATATTTAAGACATGCCTCACTGGGCCACACTGAGCCATCTAGTCCCAAATTAAGGTACTATTAAGTACCCTGTCGTATGGGGTACTAGACAACCGATAAACTTACATATATACTTTTTTTTTTTTTTGTAAATACATACTTATAATACATAGAAAACACCCAGACCAGTACAAACAGACATGTTCATGCACACAAATATTTGTACTGCGCGGGGATCGAACCCGCGACCCATGGCTCAGAAGCAGCGTTAACTACCGCTGATCCAAATGGTCGTCAAATTAATTATTGTACCTAACCAAAACTCTCCAAATTTTTGCTCTCAACGAACCTCTTCGGGTGGACGGTGACGTATGCGCGCCATTAAACGGATATGGTGTATATCACTCGAGCCGGCGGCATTTATTATGTACGAGGCCGGAACCACTGTCACTTATAGTGACGGGGGGAGATGCTCGGAGATCCGTTATTACGACGCCTGTAGACGGTGTCGACTGGCTCATAGATCATGACATTTTGGCTGTGCCGTGCTAATGTACGACCAAATGAGTCAATATTGTGGGTAAGGTTACGTTAAACCATGCCGCTAATTTCTGGGTAGTTAGACTAGGATTGGCTTCCACCATCTCTCTTAATTCATCGTTAATCACCTGTGTGGGCGGTCTTCCTCATGGCTCGTTCTTCAAGTCGAAGTTTCCATCACGAAAGCGTTTAAACCAAAATCGCACGGTGCGTTCATTAGCAGATCCCTCTACAAACGCAACATTGATATTGCGGGCTGTTTCTGCCGCGTTACTTCCGCGTCGAAACGCGTATTCAAAAATCACTCAAAGTTTCGCAGTATCCATCTTTCTTGTCTAAGGTAAATAACAAAAACAATTGAAAGTCGATATTCAAATGTTTCACATTTTTTAAAAGAGGAACATCATAGAAACCATGTAAAAAAGTTTCATTCGAAAACCTCAAACCATGAAGATTCTATGTCAATTCAAAGAACCTATTACAATAAAACGGCAATTTCATATTTTAACCCCTAATTTTTTTAAGACATGCCTCACTGAGCCACACAGAGCCATCTAGTCCCAAATTAAGGTAGTATTAAGTACCCTGTCGTATGGGGTACTAGACAACCGATAATCTTACTTATATACTTTTTTTTTGTAAATAAATACTTATAATACATAGAAAACACCCAGACCAGTACAAACAGACATATTCATGCACACAAATATTTGTACTGTGCGGGGATCGAACCCGCGACCCACGGCTCAGAAGCAGCGTTAACTACCGCTGATCAAAATCGTAATAATAATGGTAAATGGTAATAATAATGAAAGCAAATAGATTGTCACTTTATGACTATCTAGTAATAAAAAAAATATTTAAAAAGTCATACATAAAAGTAAGTCTCCTCATACTAATCATATCTTAGTATCTTACATAAATATTTAAATTGCGAATGTTTGGATGGATGTTTGTTACTCAATCACGCCAGAACGGCTGAACGGATCTGAATGAAATTTGGCGCACACATAGACTACGGACTGGAATGGCAAATATCTCGGACAAATGTCGCATATAACAGCTAGTTTATATTAAATAATTGTTGCAAGTAATGGAAACCTCCACTTCAATATTATTCTAATCCAGTGCAAAACAAAAGAGTTGCAATAAAAACAAATTTTAATAAAGCCGAATGAAAGATGCAAAATCACTTTAGACGGTCTGTACTTGCCTATTTTGCCTACTGCGGGAAAGCAGATTACAGTAGGGTAACAAATAAAAAGTATTTATGTGGATAACGTGTGAATTACGAGTATTCGTGATCGGTCGTAACAAGCTTCATTATGTATGAAACCAACAAAAACTACAATCAAAAGTAATAAGACGTGGTGAATCTAAACTGTAACACTATTTTATTAAATTTCTAGCTGATGCGCACAAATTTTTTACGCAGGGTTATTAGAAAATAGAAAACTGGGAAAAAATAGGAAAAATTTTCCGTGGTAATAGGTAACCTTAATGCAATTCCAGCTTAATAATAGTGGTTAAAGTATGAAATTGCCGATTATTTTCCCACTTTTTATTTTTATTATAGCTCTTAAGTATAATCGTATTATTGCGTAATTCTTTTTGTATTGTACCAAAAACTAAATAAAGTAACTTTTGAATAAAAAAAAATGCAATACTAGTGCCTATTACTTAAAAGGAAATCGTTGAAAAGACCCCTTACAATGTGTCAGCAGACCTTCTTGCTTCAATTAAGTATATTTGTATTATATACTTTGATTTTCAGAAATTTAAATACTGTAATGCGTAGCTTTATAACCATCTAACTTTCACCTTTAATTGCATCGAAACCGTTTCAGGCGTTTTTTAAAAAACTAAAAAATTGTTAGTATGGAAAAATGACTTTTCTCGATTTCGTTCATACAAAACGGCAATTTCATACTTTAACCCCTAATATAATCTATCATGCATAAGTCATTAAGATCCTTTCAGCCATTCAAGCGTGATTAAACAAACATCAATCCAAACATTCACTTAATAGTAAAAGTTATTATTATACTTATTTATTTATCACCTCACTAGTCTAGTGGTTAAAAAAAGGGCTTTATCCATTAATACCATTTAAAGTTCGATTCGTCCAGTTTTAAGCATAATTTGAAATCGTAAAAAAATTTGGTTCCGGTGTAGATTCATTTTTTGATGAGACACGATCATTTAAACTCGCATACAATGTAGAGAATAATGTTAAAATTGGAACGTACACCTGTTTTTACTAATATAAATTCATATTTATCTCATACATAAAAACTTTCTGTCGCAATAGTTTCTGAGTGGCCTTATATTTCGATGTCAACTCACGTGGAACAGTGATCAAATCGGATTTGTTGTCATCGGTTTCGGGATTCTTTTTCCGCATCCGGAAACCGCCAATCACTGTGACACACACTAAGTGTTCATTTCAATTGAATCTGATGGTTATCATGTTTGTTTAACGACTTCCATGACGGAGTAACATACACACCGGTTTTCAAGGTGTCACCTACTACCAGGTGCCGGGTTCGATTGCTGGACTGTATATTTTCTCTGTTCTGGGTGTTTGTGGTACCTTCGTTGTTTCTGATTGCCACAACACGAGTGCTTTAAACAGTTTCTCACTTTGGGATCACATTTATTTATTTATTATGGATACCCTACACGTAGGTACACAGTATATGCCCCACTCTGGGACTCGGCCAAATCTTGTTATGCGGCTTGCAGCCGGCATTTTTTATTGTTTTGCTACACTGTGCCTTTTAGTTTATGATCTACTGTACTATTAAAATGAGGAGGTTTTTCAACTGTGATAACTTATGTATCTTACTAGTGAGTTTATTTAGAAAACGGGTATAAAGTCGTTTGTTATAAATAGATACCTACCTAATCGTACGTAAAAAAATGTAGTTAGTAGTCTTCTCTATATTTTTTGTGTTGTTGGAGACAGGAAATTCAAAAAAAGGATTTTGTCGTAATCGCAGCGGTGGGGGGAGCATGTTGCTTACCATTTCCCTCTTGCGGTTTCTCTTAGTAGCTTTTAAGTGCCTATTGTTTTGGCACCACACGATAGAACGTACATTATATAGATAAATAGATAGGTAACACTTTTATTACATAAAAAAAGTTAACATGAATTACTATTTGACACATCTGTACAATAAAGCGATCTTATTGCTAAAAGCAATAGCTACCAGATAACCTTTGGGTAGAAGGAGGAAAACTACGTCTTAGTGGAAAAGAAATGACGCGGTGCAAAGTAACAAACATAATACACATACATATAGGATGAAATTTTAATGACCTTACAAATTTAGATACCACAATCTACGGAAAAAAAACACCAATTTTTTCTTTTGGTATAGCCCAGTATAAAAATATCAAGACAAAAGCACTTAGAAAATGTCCGCCAAAAAACTAACATTTTGATACGGCCTCCTCGCAACACTTTTTATACGCGATGCGCATCTCATTCATTTTTATTAAACAAATTAACGAAAGAGAAAAAACTAAAACTAAAAATCTATTTTATTGCCCCAATCACTAATCTGACAAGATATGACTGAATGGGACAATCGAACTTATCCGAAATAGTTTTCAGAATGATGCCACATGAGTAAATGATGCTGCTGCTACCCCGTATTCTGCGCAACAGTAAAGCGATGAGTTTGCGCCTAATCGCGTAAAAATCATCTGTATGGGCTTCAGCAAACATCGCTGATGCGCTACAGAAGCGGGGCAACCGCAACATCATCCTGAAATCGTTATTATATTGAACTCGTAGGGCGTCGTATGCCCTGCGAGTGTAGTTTACCAACAGGCTGCTCGTGTAAAAACACATAAAATAAAATATATTTGAATATAAATGTGAATATATCATATTCAATTAGATTTTACCAGATACAAACTATATAATACTCGTATTTTCATCTCTGATTTTCATACTTACTCGATTCATAACTCTAAATAACTTGATTGTACTATCGACTCGGTGGACAAGACGTGCCTTCCCAGGCACTAAAGAGCTTAATGCGAGTCCTGTTAAGCCATTTAGTACATTGCTTAACCTCTCACACCCCGTTCAAGCTAATGGGTGAGGCAGTGCAGCTGTTTAGGATGTTGTGGTGTCTATCAGTAAGGGTACGTATTATGAAAAAACTTTCTTTCAAATAATAATAAATTTACATAGCGACTCTAGTTTGGTTCAGTGGTAGTAAATGCTACTTTTGAGCCATGGGTCGCGAGTTCGAACCCCGCACAGTGCAAATATTTTTGGGCGTTAACGGTCTAGGTACTTTGATTGTATAGAAAATATATATTCACAAAAAAGAAGTATCTTGTATGTTTCTTCATTGTCATATAGGTACATGCTGTTGTATTTATATCGATCATCTAGTACTTGTAGTATTCAATTAGCTAAATAATCTCATTTTGGGCCTAGATGATTCCCTGTGGCCCTGTGTAATGTGTATTGAAATACTATTTCATTACGAATGATCCTGTATACTTGTATTAACTGTGACGTGATGACCGCCAGTCAAGATTGGAAGTTTTATTATGTAGTTATTGGTTGGCAAATTTTAATCATAGCTGTGCAAAATTAAGCTATAACATCTTATTCTCTTTTACTTTTTTACTTTTACTTTTTATCGCCAGTGTAAGATGTCTATAAGCAGTTGGTTACTAAACTTATCATACTTGGACACGGAAAATTTTTTGAGCAGTTGCTAGAACTTACTTTAATATGTTACAAACTTACTTTTTAAAAATCGAAAAATAATAAAAATTACCGACACACACACACACACACACACACACAGATATATATATATATACACCTCTTCGGCACACAGTTCACTTACATTTTTAATCTTTGGAGGTGGGCGCTAACAGCTGCAACTCAGTTATAAAACTAATGTCGCTGTTATCGTACACTAATGAAATTGTACCTTTTAATTGCTGAATAAAATTTTTATTATTTTTTTTTTTTCATCCTGAGGATGCTACGTGAATGGCGAGCTGCGTCGAGGTTTTTCATATTTAGGTGTTGGGTACTAATAATTGCATTATTTATACTGCAAGCGTTTTTGTCGAGAGGGATGACTATTTCATGCAGGCTTTCTGCATGAAAAAGATCTTGTTTTTGTTCATTCAGTCAGTGTCAGTGCGGGTATTGTGGTGAAGGAACCTAGTCCGGTGTTAACAAGCGGAAAGCATAAGCAAAACAGTTTTCAAAATACATATTTGGTTTTCGATTTCCGCAAAGTAACGTTTGAGTCCATTAATTTTCGAAAATTACCAATCGTTACTTTTTAAGCGTGGTCTTTAGACTTGAGCCGATTATTTCTGTGATACTTGAATTCAATGATGGAGATTGTCATGTAGTGGGATGATTATAGGCCGTAATTTTGGTTAGTAAGATTTGTAGGATAAGATTTACCCACACAGAAGCTAAGTCATCAAACCAAACCTTTTTCCGCTTCAACACAGGGCTAATGTATTTCACCCTAAAGACGTATGTTAATCCCAGATCACAATCTACCTTTCCAATTTTGACCTCACCCCGATACTATTTACCAGATCCCGAAATTACCATATATATTCGGTGAGAAGCGAACCTGCGACCCGTGAGCACGCGTAGTACGCGACCGATCCCAAATATTCACCTGATAGTAATTTCAAATGCGCTAGTGTTGGGGTGTAAGTGACGGAAACGGGACATATTATAATTAAGTAGCGGGACATTACTGTTTCAGTGTAAAAGCGCCTCCAGGGGCCTATTTGCAGAAATAAAACTGATTTTACTAATTTTATTACCTAAATAACTCAGGTCGACCGGAGCAAAGAAAATCGCTACAGGTGGGGATTTTCGCGAGGCCTGGACCTGCGGTGCCAGTGCGGTTATAATCCGCAGACGATGGCCCATTTACCATCTTGCTCCGCGTGCCCGACTACCTGCACTCAGGAGTAGCTAATGGAAGCCACGGATAATGCCATCAATGTGGCAGAGTACTGGGCCTGTTAAGTATGACAGAGTTCGTCAACGGCACGAAGAAGAAGAAGAATAATAATCAGAAATTTGCTTGCTTATGGCCTAAGTACCTAACACCACACTGCCTTTACCAACACAGAGTGAATAAGAACTCAGTTATAAAATCCCTCTTCAGGAAAAACCTTTACCCAGCAGTGATGTGATGATGAGCATAACTTTAACAGGTTTATTCTTCGTTATTCTAACCAATTATTGTGCAAAAATTTCAGTCCTTTCAAAAGTACTCGTATAATTGCTTGAATAAAATTTTTGCGACTGTCTTAGGTGGGACTTCCAGTTACCGGGCGACCGATCTACCAATTGAGTTACTAAGACATTATTTATGGTGACAAATTAACTCAAGGTTATTTACGCTGTGAGTCAGCAATATTTTTGGTTATGCACCTCCAACATCTATGTAGAAATATTTTTGCTTTTGTTAAGATTTTTGAACCAGCAATTTGTTTGCTTAAAATCAAATTAAGAACATTGAGTCTATTGAATTAAAAAATGTTGTATTCTTCTGCTTATACTTCTGCTCTTAATTTTTTGACGACCTCCGTGGCGGAGTGGCGTACACACCGGTTTTCAAGGTGTCGCTTGCTCCGAGGTCCCGGGTTCGATTCCCGGACGGGTCAATGTAGAAAAAATGTGTTTTTCTACATTTTCTCGGGTCTGGGTGTTTGTGGTACCTTCGTTGTTTCTGGTTTCCAAAATACGAATGGTTTAAATAGTTATTCAAATTGGGATCAGAACAATGTATGTGAAGTTGTCCACATTTATTTATTTATTATTTATTTTATTTATTTTTACTGAATAAGTCAACTTAACAATGAAATAAGTATACAAATCTAAGACAGTGCTAAACAAGCAATTTGTTTCGTATTTTTAAATACTTATATTGAGAGTACAAATAATAAAAAATAATAATCGTTTGGGTTGAAGACGGCTCAGCGTAGCAGCTGCCTATGACGTAAACTCTTAGGCATTATTTGATATAGGCCGACTTAAAATCTAAAAGGTCATAGGTACATACATCATGCCTCATTTTTGTATCTACGTGGCATATCTGAGTAGAACTAGGAAAAGCAGTAAGTCTTTTCCTTGTTTCATAAGCTTTTTACTCTTATTAAATATTGCTTATATTCAAGTAACACTATTTGTAGAGATAGATTTAATTCAGTCAGACAAATATAATAACATGTTTTTTGGCCATTCTTGCAATATAATTTTCGTCAAGTAATTATGATATTATTTGTCAGTCAACCGTAGGCAGAGAGGAAGAAAAATTTTATTTTTATATAAATAATGGGCTTGCTCTTGACAACATACCTAACTATACGGTTAAGAAGAAGCCTAAGATGGAGCGAGCTTACCCAGAGGAACTGGTTCTCCCACACACCAGCGGAACACAGAAAAACTGTTTGGCGCTGGACTCCGGCAGGAGGGTGGTAGCATCCAGGTGGCCTCTCACGAAGCCTACCACCGCAGAGGGATCTGTTAGCGGTCAACATTGGTTAGAAAACCAAAGATGCCGTTGCCCAGGGTGGACCACTAGGAGGTAGATCCCACTACCCCAAAAATTTTCGTATGATTTTCCATCTTTGTAGTGTTAGTGTTCCAAGTCACCTAATGGGCCTTTGATTTTGTAACAGAAATTGCCCTTATCAGCATAACGTGCTTTCCGACTCAAACATATATAATAAATAAATAAATAAATATTTTAAGACATGCCTCACTGGGCCACACAAAGCCATCTAGTCCCAAATTAAGCTACTATTAAGTACCCTGTCGTATGGGGTACTAGACAACCGATAAACTTACTTATATACTTTTTTTTTTTTTGTAAATGCATACTTATAATACATAGAAAACACCCAGACCAGTACAAACAGACATGTTCATGCACACAAATATTTGTACTGTGCGGGGATCGAACCCGCGACCCATGGGTCAGAAGCAGCGTTAACTACCGCTGATCCAAATGGTCGTCGTAAACATTAACACCCTTTAACTCTTTTAGACCCGAGAATTTTTTTAAATATCGTTCCCTTATTTACTTTGAAAAAGACCGAGAATCAAACCTACCAGGTCGACTTAGTTTCTTAAAAGTAAGGAAACATTAATTAATGTATGACACACTAGCCTCAGTTTAAATAGAGAAGACTTAAATCAATAAATCGGGACGGGACAGTTATGTAAAACCCTATCTAGCAATACGAACTATCAGAACAAACGGATTCAAATGGCGTGCCGTCCCTTTCTAATGCAAACGAGTGAGAAAGACCAATGCGAATCGTGAAAGAATTTCGCGCTTGAATTGAATAATGGGACGTAAGAATGGAATCGGTAATTGTAGGTATTGATTGCAGAAAAAATTTACGTTTAAGAAAATGTTTATGAGTTACTTAAATGTTCCATGTTAAATACTCGTAATTTTTGTAACTTCTTAGGTATGTCCTTTTTATTGACTCTTGGTACAATCTACTTGGTTCAACAAAAGACTGTTTGAGGAGAAATCCTAAATAAATGGATCCAACATTTAAAAAAAAAAACAGGAATTCCATTTCATTTCTGCAAATAGGCCCTATGGGACGCTTTACAATCTCAGGTTTTAAGATATTTATTTTCTCACAAAGAATTAACAAATTCACTTACAGAGAAAACCTTAGATATTAAACAATAATAAATTAAAAACATAGCAAGTGCACACAGATATTAAAATAATATGGCGGGTAGGTCGAAGTTACTGACGGACGGGTTCGTAGTTTGTAGTAGCGGTAGTCATCTTGTTAACCATATCACCGAGCAACCATGGATGTAGAAGCTATTTGAGCGTACTTGGTCTCCCAATGTTTTATCGTACCACTGCTTTAGGACAAACTGCGGGCCAGTACCGAGAAGTAGCTCTAGAAACTCGGTAAATTGTCAGCCTCTTTGATGAAATAAAGGCAAAGACAATCTATAACTATAACTAGTTTATTTGAATAAAGAAATTAAAACATGGACCGTGACAGTGCACATCGATGAGAGGAAGAGGGCGCTGCTATGCTATAGACAGCAGACGTGCATAACTAAAACATTGCGTTTAGTTTGTGTAGGCGTTCATACATCCAACATCCTCTCCTGAACGCAGACGCTTTAAAATTAAACCCATTGATGTGGTGAAGCTGTCATGCTTAGGTCGATGGAGTCCCTTCGTCAAAATGTCCGCAACCATTTCTCTAGTGCACTTATATTGCAGTGAGATCTGTTTTGCAACAATTTTATCCCGCACAAAGTGATAACGAACATCTATGTGTTTGCTGCGTGCGTGGTAGACAGCTTTTCGTGACAGACTAATGGCACTCTGATTATCGCAGTAAAGAGTGATAGGCGTACCTTTAAATTCAGGTTGAAGTTCGTCTGCCAGCTGTTTTAGCCAAAGAGCTTCCTGAATGGCTGACGCTAGAGCCATATATTCAGCCTCGGTTGTAGAAAGAGCTATGGTCTGCTGTTTCTTAGAATTCCAGCTTATTGCGGCACCCTGAAATAAAAATATGTAGCCTGTGCAAGATCTCCTGTCTTCAGTATCATTTGCCCAGTCTGAATCGCAATAGCCTGAAATATTTTCATTTTCATCAACATTTCTCCTGTAAACCAGTTTCATATACATAGTTGCTTTCAGGTACCTCATGACTCTTTTCAAAGCCACCCAATGCTGATTAGTAGGTTGACTATTGTATCTACTTAAAGAATTTATCATATAGGTAATGTCAGGTCGTGTACCCTGCGATAAGTACAACAAGCAGCCAATTATTTCTTGATATGGAATGTTCTTCAAAGTTTCTTGTTGACCTTCAGCTTTCTTAAGTTTAACATTAGCATCAGCAGGTGTCCACATTGGCTTGCAGTCATTCATTCCAAATCTTGTAAGTATCATTTTTATGTATATAGACTGATCAATAGAAATCTGTTCATCATCTTGTGAAATTCTAAAACCAATGCAATTTTTGGCTATTCCTAAATCCTTCATGTAAAATTTTTCTTTTAATTTTTCTTTTATTTTTTGTGAGGTATCCTCATTATTAAAAAAACACAGCAAATCGTCTACATATACTGCTATAAAAAACATATCATTTTTATTCAGAATGCGATAATAGATACATGGATCTATGTTTGAGCGAGTCATTCCAATTTCTAACAGAGCTATATTTAGTTTTTTGTTCCACTGTCTGCTGGCCTGTTTGAGTCCATATATAGACTTGTTCAATCTGCATACTTTATTTACCTCTTCATAGCCAGGTGGTAAGGACATGTAGATTTCTTCCTCAATATCGCCTTGCAAAAATGCCGTGACTGCGTCCATTTGGTGTATTTTAAGTCCATATTTGGCAGCAAGACCAATTAGGTACCTTATGGATGTATATCGGACCACCGGAGCGTACACCTCATTGTAGTCTATGTATTTAATTTGTTTATATCCTTTGATCACCAATCTAGCTTTATAGCGTGTAATAGATCCATTGTCATCCATCTTGGTTTTAAAAACCCATCTGCTAGGAATTACTGATTTTCTTTCTGGTAAGTCAAATAATGTCCATGTATTATTTTTTAACAATGACTGGTATTCTTCATCTATAGCTTTTTTCCATTCATCAGCATTTTTACTGCTGAGAGCCTCCTGAAGACTTTGCGGATCATTGTTTAAATAATGAATTGTTGACTCAATATTTTGACACAATAGCGATGACGGATTCTGATGAGTATCATTAAGTTGCTCTCTCCTTTGTCGTGGTCTCAAAGTCATACGAGACATTGGCGGAGAGTCAAACGTCATATTTTCAGGTACATATGTCTCATCACTAATGTCTTCAAATTGATCGGAATCATCTGAAACAGAATTTGGAGATACTAGTACATCCTGTGTTTCACTTTCTTGGATTTCATTAACAGTGTTATTTTCCACAGGTACTGCGGGTTCATTACACAGAGATAAGGAAGTAGTCTTCTTTTTTTTTTTTTTTATTACAATCTTTCTTTGCATTTTCAACAGATTTGCAACAGATTGTCTTTGCATTTTCATTTTTATTTTCTACTATTTCTATGTAATTTTTAATAATATCTTTTTCATTTTTAGGTACATTATCTACTTTATTTCTTTTAATAGAAGCTTCTAGAAATACAACATCCCTACTTATAATTCCTTTTTTTGTTTCAGGATCTATGAATCGGTAGCCTTTTGTGCCATTGCTGTAGCCAACAAATATTAGCTTACGGGACTTTACATCAAGCTTAGTTCTATTTTCTTTAGGAATGAGCACCATTGCAGAACATCCAAATATTCTCATATGTTTCAGATTAGGTTTCGTGCCAGTCCAGACTTCATGAGGTGTCACATCAGATAGAGTGCAGGTAGGCGATCGGTTCACAATATATGCAGCTGTAGCAACAGCTTCTGCCCAGAACGTGACCTGCAACTCTGCATTTAAAATCATACATTTGGCGCGCTCTATCAAAGTTCTGTTCATACGCTCACTGAGGCCATTCTGCTCAGGGCTGTAAGGATTAGACGTTTGGTGCAGAATTCCATGTTTCTTTAAGTAGACTTCAAAATTTTTATTTTTATATTCGGTTCCATTGTCGCTTCTAAAAGTTTTAATTTTTGTACCCAATTCATTTTCTACTCTGTTCTTAAATTCCATAAATTTTTCTAGTACTTCACTCTTATTTTTAATAAAATATACATGTACTCGTCGAGAAAAATCATCAATAAAGGTAACAAAGTACCTTGCTCCTCCTATAGAAGTGTGCTTCATCGGTCCACACACATCACTGTGAATAAGCTCTAGCAAACTGGTTGCACGGGAGCCTTCATCGGGGAACGGCTTTCTTGTTTGCTTTCCTTCAAGACAGGTAACGCATGTGGAATTTTCTGATTTCAACAGTTTCACACCTTCTGTACATTTAGCTAACTTGTTAAGACTAGAGAAATTTAAGTGCCCCATCCTTTGATGCCACAGATACATATCATCATCAGCCTTAGCCATCATGCCTTGCATTTCTTGACTTTTAAAAGTATTTAACAAATATGTCTCATTAATCAATTTAGCTGTTGCAACTAACTTATTACTTGAATTATAGATTTGACAGCCATGATCATTAAAAGTGACTTTATTTCCACTTTTAATTATTTTACTAACTGACAACAAATTAGTTTTCAATTCTGGTATATATAAAACATTCCTCACCTGTATTGAATCAGTGCTACCATTTTGTGCATATGCATTTATACATACATTACCACAGCATTCAACCTTTAACACCTTGTTGTTAGCTATTCTTATGTACGGTACGGATGAAGGAGTGATATCAGTGAGCCAGTCCCGGTGCATAGTCATGTGCATGGATGCTCCTGAATCAACATGCCAGAATTTGGAGTCATTTGCTGTGGATGCTGAAAAAGCTGCCACATATCCAGTATTTTTATCTTTTTTATTATCATAACTTGTTTTCTTATTCCTACAATATTTGCTGAGATGTCCATATTTATTACAACTAAAGCACCTTGGGCCTTTTTTATCATTCTTAAACTCTTGCTTTCTCCTTGTGTTTGTATAAAGAGCGGTAGTGTCTGAAGTCTTTATTTCCTGTAGCAATTTATTTTTTACTAAATCAGCACTAATCTTCATACCGGAACTTTCTAAGCCCATAATCATAGGCCTGTATACTTCTGGCAATCCTGCCAACATTAAAGTGCCCAACCACTCATCATCTACATTGAATTTAATGTTTCTCAATTTGTGCGCGGCTGTCATTATTTTGTTGACATAGTCTTCTACAGATGAAGTGTTTTCCAAATTGGTATTAATAAGTTCTTTCAATAAACCAACTTTCCGAGTTAAACCGTTGTCTTCGAAAGCCTTTGCCAAATTATCCCATACCTGTTTTGCATTTTGGGCTTCTTGTATATGTACATATAAAATCGGGTCAACTAATAAAATTAACTTTGACTTGGCTTTGATGTCTTGTTTGACTGAGTTAGGATCACTAGCAGTTGGTTCTTTTAACACATAGTTGTATAAATCTTCGTGTTGGAGATAGGCCTTAACAGCAAAACTCCAGCTTGCCCAATTCTCACGACCCATTAACTTCTCAATAGACATCATTGAATTACTTCCAGCCATATTTATATTGTACAAATCAATCAGTTAGCTGAAAAGTAAAAATACTCGCGAGCCCGGTAACTAAAAGTGAGGTTATGATGCTTGCTATTTTTACTTTTAACTTTAACACTGTAAGTACTGAACAAAATACAAAAATAACTTTAAACGGCAGGCTTGGGACGGCCCATAACCTGATGAAATAAAGGCAAAGACAATCTATAACTATAACTAGTTTATTTGAATAAAGAAATTAAAACATGGACCGTGACAGTGCACATCGATGAGAGGAAGAGGGCGCTGCTATGCTATAGACAGCAGACGTGCATAACTAAAACATTGCGTTTAGTTTGTGTAGGCGTTCATACATCCAACACTCTTTAAGAATAAGTATTAGGGGTTAAAATATGAAATTGCCGTTTTATTGTAATAGGTTCTTTGAATTGACATAGAATCTTTATTGTTTGAAGTTTTCGAATGAAACTTTTTTCAAATGGTTTCTATGATGTTCTTCTTTTAAAAAATGTGAAACATTTGAATATCGACTTTCAATTGTTTTTGTTATTTAACTTAGACAAGAAAGATGGATACTGCGAAAATTCGAGTGATTTTTGAATACGAGTTCCGACGCGGAAGTAACGCGGCAGAAACAGCCCGCAATATCAATGTTGCGTTTGGAGAGGGATCTGCTAATGAACGCACCGTGCGATTTTGGTTTAAACGTTTTCGTGATGAAAACTTCGACTTGAAGAACGAGCCACGAGGAAGACCGCCCACACACGTGATTAACGATGAATTAAGAGAGATGGTGCGGTGAGAATTAGCGGGATGGTTTAACGTAACTTTACCCACAACATTGACTCATATGCGTCAAATCAATAAAATAAAAAAATACGAAAAATGGGTGCCTCATGATTTGACTGATGTGCAGAAAGAAACGCGTGTTGAAACTTGTGTTGCCTTGTTGAATCGGTACAGAAATGAAGGAATATTAAATCGAATTGTGACATGTGATGAAAAGTGGATTCTTTATGATAACCGTAAAAGAAAAATGCAATGGCTGACTCCAGGTCAAATGCCACAAGAGTGTCCTAAAGCAAAATTTACCAATAAAAAGGTAATGGTAACTGTTTGGTGGTCTCAGCATGGTGTTATTCACTATAGTTTTCTCCGATCTGGTCAATCAATAACGGCAGATGTCTATTGTGCCGAACTCCGAACAATGTTGGCAAAACTAGCAGTAAAACAGCCCCGACTCATGAATCGATCTTCACCATTATTGCTCCATGACAACGCGAGACCTCATACAGCACGAGAAACCGTTTTTACCCTTCAGGAACTGCAATTAGAAACCATTCGACATCCTCCGTATTCGCCAGACCTTGCTCCAACGGACTACCATTTTTTTCGTGATTTGGACAATTATCTAAATAAAATTAAATAAATAAATAAATAAATAAATCGTTTATTTAATATACAAAGATATCAAATTACATTATAATGAGCCTACTTAAAGTTAAACAGTGCAGATAGTATCTTTTGCCTGAACTAAGTAGAACCTGTGCTTCAGGCGAAAAAGATCTTATGAATTTTATTTTATGTGCCATAAATTAACTATAAAATTTAACTTAAATAATACTAATTTAATTAAGGTAAGTTAAGGTAACTAACCATAACAATCTATTTTATTTAAGTACTACAAGTAGTTCTTCTGTATCATTATAGGACAAGGTTTGCAAATATTTAGTTAGGGCTATTTTACAGTTAAAATAGTTGAGATCATAGATATTAAGTGCTTTATTCAGTCTATTGTATAAAAATGGGCCCAGAGTTGTAAAAAACCTATTCGTAAAAATATATTTCGAAGTTAATTGTTTAGTGCAAACTATATCTTTCCGTCTTTTATTAGTTATATCTGCATTATAAGGAAGCATTGCGTGTTGTTTTAGTATTGTGTGCATTATAAACAGTTGGCGGACAGTTAGTAGATTACATGATTTATATAAAAGGTGTGTAGGGTAGAAAAAGGGAAGGTTATTAGCAACTTTTAAAATTGCTCGCTGGGCTCTTTCGAGTGGGATCAAAACAGTCTTTAATGCTCCACCCCATGACGTAATGCAGTATTGTATAATTGATTGACATAGGGCTAGGTATACTTGAGTTATCAATTTTGAGTCCGAGATTGGTCTAAGATTTTTGAATACGTAAATTAATTTACGGACTCTGTTAACTAAATTTTCAATATGTGGTCTGAAAGAAAGATTCTCGTCAATTATGATTCCGAGATATTTCAAGGTGTCAGTTTTGAGGATAGTGGGACAGTTACAAGCATTGATTGTTGGATTTTGACATAGGTGTGCATATAATTTAGAGTTAGTATCATTGAGGTGAGGTGTGCGCATGCAGAAATGTATGTATTTTGTTTTTTCAGCATTTAATGTTAATAAATTGCTGTGTAGCCAGTTATTTACTGAATTAAAACCTATCTGTGCATTATCATATAATTCTTCGCTGGATTTGCCTGTAAAAATTAGAGCCGTGTCATCAGCATATGATATTATTTTGCCATTTTTGAATTTCAGATTACATAGGTCATTAATGTACACCAAAAACAGCGTAGGGCCAAGGATACTTCCTTGAGGGATTCCGTATCCTGAGGTTTGAATGTCATCACTCGTAGTGTTTCCTATTTTCACACATTGACACCGATCCCGTAAGTAGTCTGCATAAAGTTTTAGCTGTGTTCCTCTCACACCCAAAGCCTCAAGTTTGGTTAAAAGTAAAGAAACAGACACCGTATCGAACGCCTTTGCTAAATCGAGGAAAACTCCTAGAGTATGGTTCCCTTTTCCAAGTTCCTGGGAGACAAATTCTGTGAGACTGTGGACTGCATCTGACGTGGATAGCTTACTTCTACACCCAAATTGCGTTGGTGACAGATATCTATTTTTTTCCAAGTAGTTTACTAGTCTACTATTGATGATTTTTTCAAGGATTTTAGATATCGAAGGAAGTAACGATATAGGTCTATAGTTGGAGACTAGATCTTTGTTACCTGATTTAAAGATGGGAATAACCACAGCCTTTTTCAGGCATTTAGGAAAAATACCTTCTGACAGGCAGGTTTGAAATATATGCGTTAGGGGCGGTACAAAAATATTGACAAAGCTTTTAAGTATCTTATTACTTATGTTATCCCAGCCTGCCGCACAGTCATCCTTCATTCCCAAAATTATCTGTGATATTTCCCGTTCGTCAGTATCTAGCAAAACAAAAGTATTTAAGTTCCGAGAAGGTATATTTGGCTGGTTGTGCGTTTGGTTCGAAATACGTTCCGCAAGGGTTTTCCCCACATTAGCAAAATAGTTGTTTACTCTGTTAGTGGACATAAGCGGCGAGGAATTTGTTAGTAATTTGCTTGAGTTGGACTCTTGACGTTTTGACATAAAAGTGATATCCTTAATATGTTTCCAAATTAATTTGCTATTCGTACCCGCTTTACGTAAAAGATTGTTACAGAAGTTCCTGTATCGCTTATAAGATACCTGTAGAACAGAATTGTCAGAATATTTCCTAGCTGTCTGATGTAGTTTATCTCGGTGCCTTATACACCGAATGAGGCCTGGAGTGATCCAGGGTTTTATGCTTTTAAATTTCTTATTTACAGTTAACTCAGTTGCGTTACATGAAATTGCTTTTTGTACATTGTTTATTAAATACAATAGAGACTTATTAGCGTCAGCAGTTTTGTAAACTGAGCTAAAGTCAATATTGCGTAAATCACGTTCGAGTGTATTCATATTTAAGTTAGACTTCGTGTAAACAATTTTTTGTCTAGGTAGCGATAAATTAAGTGTTAGTAGGACTGTGTCATGGTCAGTTATTAATGAATTAGTTACAAGTGCATGACACGGAAAGCTAGATTTTATCATCATGTGATCGAGGCATGAGCCACTTTGATGTGTAGGCAAAGTGTGAGCGGGTAGAAGACCATGGAATGCGCATACATTAAGATAATTTTGTTTACCTGCATCTTGTTGTTCGTGTCTGATATTAATATTTATGTCACCTGTGAGGATAATATTCTTAACAGAGCCTAACGCGTGAAAAGTTTGATTAAGAGAGCTAAGAAAAGAATCTAGGTTCCTATTAGAAGGTGACCTATACAATGCTACAATTGCTGTGCTAGTTCCAATTTTAATAATAAGACAATTGCAGTCTTTTACACTTGGTTCTTCTACAGTGACGTTTAATGATTCCTTAGCATAAACCATCACGCCGTCGTTTTGAAGGTAATTTAATTTGGTAAAGAATAATTTGTATCCTGGGATTATGGGAAGATTGTCATGTCTATCGAGTAACCAACATTCTGTTAATATTAATATGTCACAAACAAAGTCAAGCCTGTGCAGAAAGGCGTAAAATGAGTCCATATTCTTATATACGCTACGAATGTTTTGGGTTAGTAATGTTAATGAGTTTTGATATACAGAAAGATAATGCTTGCAGTTTTCAACTTTACACATCCTTGACTCAGATACAGAAAAATCGTCTAGCTCGTTTATTATATTAACATCCATATATATTAAGTATTTAGAGTTCTAAATGTATATAAAATAAAGGGGGCGCTCTTAGGCGCCTTCATAATCTACCGAGTTAATGTACCTGTTTTCGGCAGCTTTTTTGGCAGGGCAATCGGCGTCTCCAGTCTTGTGGTTGCTCGGCTTTTTAAATCGTAAGCATGTTGCGCATTTTGGTGAATCAGCCTTTTTTGGGCATTCTTGAGCCAAGTGACCGTCTTCACCACAGTGCCCACACGTAGAGAATGCGGCTTTGCAAGTCTTGGCCGCATGTCCATATTGTTGGCACTTGTAACATCTTGTTACTAACGTAAAGTCTCTTACTGGGCAAGACGTCCAGTTAATAAAAATTCTGTCTTGTGTGATAAGTGCTTTACGGACGGCTGCAGGTACTTCAAGGACGTAGTTGCAATTTTCAGCCCCTTTCCTTCCTGATTTGTGGCTCAGTTTCACTGAGGTCATGAACGTATTTCGGGACATCGACGGTAATTTTTCAGATAAGTTTTGTTCAAAAATACATTTAAAGACATCACTTTCTGCCATTGAAGAGGGCACTCCTATTATTATGATGCGAGGTTTGCGCTTGTGGGTTTCATCGACTGTCAAGCCAGAGCTAGTGAGCTGAACAGAACTTTTCAGCTTCTCTATGTCGTCCTTGGTTTCAGTACTGATGACAACACCTCCGTTCCTTGTTTTCCGGACTCCTCGAACTTTGATTTTTATTTCTTCTGGGCAAATGATTTTTTGGACAAGGTCTCTGGTTTGCTCGCTAGTTTTATTGTTATCATTTGGGAAGATTGATATGGAGCCACCTGGGTTTGGACGAATGAAATTGTTGGACCCCTTCTTGACCATGTCGGCAAAAGATTCACTTGCCGGCGCTGGTTGTTTACACGACTCTTGGATGGTTTGCTTAAAGTCTTTTAGGAAATCCATGATGTTTTGCTCCTCCTTCAATGCTTGGTGTGCGGAATGGCTTTGCAGGGCTTTTTGTTTTAGGGACTGGTAACTGATAGCCATTTGACCGGTTCCATGTCCAACTTTACGGCAGAGGCTACTGATCCTTAATTTTTGGTCTGAGTTTAACTTGCCTTCGTTAGCAATGTTACAAACCTCATTTAGGTATTGCTCGATGGTACTCAACCAATTCTGGATGCTTGCTGTTGAGACAACTTCTAAGCCCTCGTTTTGGTCTTGTTCTTGATTTCCGGATGTCGTTGGAGGAGGACTACGGCGCGTGATTGCGCTTCGATTAAAGGGGCTGTTGTCTGCAGACATATTCACTAACTTTGTTTTCTAATTTCACTATTCTAAGTGCATTATCATACACATACTAAAACTAACACAATATATTTGCTTTATATCGATTAACACACTAAACTAGGTCACTATATTAATACTCGTATATATTGTCAATTCATGAAATTGTTATTTTGCGCGGTGAGCACGTCTGTACTCGTCGGAAGTTCAAAACAATTTTTGAATGTGAATCTACGTGACACAAGAAGTTTTCTTCCCAGGAGGCAGTACAAAATGCTTTCACACAGTTTGTGCAGTCTAGATCCTCAGAGTTCTATCACAAAGGCATAAATGACCTTCCTATTAGATGGCAGCAATGTATAGATAATAATGGTAACAATTTTGATTAAATAAATTTGTTAAAAAATAAAAAATAAACAATTTTTATTTTCAGTACAAATCGGCAATTTCATACTTTAACCCCTATTATATCAGAAAAAATATAATACCGGTGCGCGCTAGGTCATTATCGACGACCAGTTGGATCAGTGCTAGTAAACGCTGCTTCTGAGCCATGGGTCACGGGTTCGATTCCCGCACATTACAAATATTTGTGTGCATGAAGATGTCTGTTTGTACTGATCTGGGTGTTTTCTATATAATAAGTAAATATTTACAAAAAAAAGTATATAAATATGTTTATCGGTTGTCTAGTATCCATCCATATCCCAAGCTACTTGTAGCTTATAGTTTGGGACTAGATGACTCTGTGTGGCCCAGTGTGGCATGCCTGAAAAATATTATTTAAACTATATTATAAAAGCATTTATTTTTGTTGTTCAGTATGTGTCGTATAGTGCCAGCATATTGCTGAGCCAGGCACCGATGCTATCACCACCTCTCCTCTTCCTATGGGTGTCGTATATCGAAATACAAATGGATTACCGTCAAAAAAGACGAGAAGCACTACTGGCTAAACTTCTATCACCAACCCAACTGGCCAAACGTGGGTATTTTGTCAAAAAACTTTTTTTTAATTATAATTTATGGGCTTGCTCTTGACTACATACTTAACACTACGGTTAAAAAGAAGCCTAAGATGGAGCGAGCTTACCCAGAGCTAGTAGTATTATATTATCTGTGCCCAGAGGCTCTGTTTCTCCCACACACCAGCGGAACACAGAGAAACTGTTTGGCGCTGAGCTCCGGCAGGGTAGCATCCAGGCGGCCTCTTACGAAGCCTACCACCGCATAGGGATCTGTTAGCCGTCATCATTGGTTAGAAAACCAAAGATGCCGTTGCCCAAGGTGGACCACTAGGAGGTAGATCCTACCACCCCAAACCTATTTTAGAGAGGCCTGTGTTCAGCAATGAACTGATATATCTCTAGTTATACTGACATTTTTATCGTTCGTGTAATCAATGAAATGTCTAAGCGACAAACCTACGAGTTAAAAAAACGATATGGTTTAACCCCTGAGTGACACATTCCTAGCTAAAGTCGACATTTGTCAGTGTCACCTATGTCCCGGTAATTTATGATCCTTCTTTATTTGAGTGCTTGCATTGTCAGCGATTTATTTCGCTGAGAAAAGTGGTTTATGGTTCCCTAAAATCGTGTAAATAAAAATGTTCATGCACATGGTAAGATGTAATTGAACTGTTTTTGAGCAATTGAATTGTAAGTGTAAATGTTCCTGGAATGAATATTTCGAAAACCTTAGGCAGGACTCGAATCCCAGCCTTCCCATTCTTGTGAGATGAAATGAAGTTTTTAAATTGTGTTTTAATATTTTACTTCCGTATCCTGCTGTTTCGCTCTGACAGACATCGTCTCTTCTTACTATGTATCAATTCTACCTATAATACTACGAGTACAATTACCGACTCAAAAAAGAAATATTATATACCGACGAACTTGAACCTCCTCCTTTTTTTGAAGTCGGTCAAAAATCAAAGATGTGATAAGATTAACACTGACGTATATCCCTATTATAACACTCCGTTGGTTAGTGGTTTAAAACCCAAGCCAAGACCTCAGGACTGGCTTCGATGCCCGGGTCGGGCGACAAATTTCAACTATTGAACATTTGCTCAGCGCTCGGGTTTGTGATCACCAACCCGCATTTGGCAAGCGTAGTGAATCAGCCTTTAGCCATCCTTACTGTAACATAAATTCAATGATAGAGCCTTTACCATATAGTGGGATGATTATAGGCTGTTACTTTACAATTATCTCGACATTACAATGAGAGTTTATCCCCAGTAATTTGTGCAAGCCACTAATGGGTGGTTGGCCATGCAAAGGGCAGATTAAAAGATGCGAAAAGTCCGGTGGACCAACTTCATTTGAGATAGAGTGAGTAATGGCTACGTAGAGTTCCCTTTGTGTTTGGGCCAAGATAAGTAATAACCTTTAATCTAATCACTTTTATACACCGAATTGCAGTAAAACAGATATTATAACATTGTTAAAAAAAAGAAGTCCTTGAATAAAAATTTCGATTGCCTTAAAGGGACTGGAGCACATAACTTTTCGTTTGCCAGGCGACTGCTCTGCGATGAAGCTTAGCCAGGAGCAGTCTGGGTAAACTGCTGCAGCTGATTTTACTGATGATTTTACAGGTAGTAGTAGTAAGTTTGAGACTCATATTTTATTTAAATAAGTATTATGAATTGACATAAGCCATTTTATTTCTAAAAGACAGTTTAAAATACCATATCAGCACAATCAGTATATTTTTCAGCTTATATTATTGAATTTAGTATCTCAAACGAACGATCCGCTATTACTTATGCATTATATACTACACATTTTCCACTTGAAGTTTGCAGCAAGTTTCAAGTAATAAAATGTTTTATTGTTGAAAGCCCTCGTAAATGCAGTTCTGCTAAACATTTTGCACCGCATAAAACTGTGCCGCGATAAATTGAAATGAATTGAATTATAGTTTCAAAAAAGTAAGATTATGTTAATTCTGTGTTACTGAAACCCCTAGACAAGCATCCCGTTGGTCTAACGGTTGAAATTTTGGACAAGATCCCGAGTGTTTAAGTTAGATTTTGAGGTTGGGCTATAAAATTTTCGAATTTCCAAACACTTCTCGGTATTTGATCATCATTCCTCATTTGGCAAGACTGCTGTGCCCATCATTGCTGTAACTTATAATGGAGGCCTTTGCCCTGCAGTGGGACGATATAGTTTTATTTTTCACAATTAACCTTAATGATAGTAAAGTAAAGTAACAGCCTATAATTATCCCACTGCAGGGAAAAGGCCTCCATCATTGAATTCAAGTTACGGGTCGGGTTGGTGATCACGAACCCGAGAAACGTTCGAAAATTCGATACATTTTTTTGTTGCCCGATTTGACCTTAAGTTGAGTTGAGTGGTTGAGTTGAGTTGTTGAGTTTACCTCAATGATATAATATAATAAATAAATAATAATAAAGCTTTTTATTTTTTTCATATAATATAAGGTTACAATACAAATGTTTGTTATAGTTACTCAATATCTATATGGATCCCTTGTGGGTAAAAACCTCCTCCATCCCGTGCCATGTCTTTCTATTTTGAGCAACCTGCATCCAGTTATCTCAATGATAGGAAAGTTTAAATCTGTTTCGAGCTTCCGCTTCGCGGAAGGCTTAGTGCTTAGTCGCTGAAGCGGAGGCTCGTCGAAATCGACACTGTGGAGGCAGTCTCCGCCGTCAGGCTCCACACTACCAGACCAGATATGAGAGAGGATCAGACAATGGCTTTAAAGACACCTATATAGGCAGATAAGAGCAAAAAAGACACACCTGAGTATCCTAATGTATAACTTGTTTGATAAACCTTAAGTCATTTAGCAATACTTGTAAACTTGTAAACAATTTGTACAAACAGTCCAAAGCTACCTTCAGTCTGTGTGCATAACTCCTTACGGCTGTGTCCCAGCTTAGCCCATGAATAATGCATTTATTTTAAGGCTTTGTAGTGATGTGAATTCGTCAAAATATAAATTATCGATTAAACTTGTGAATGAGAATTTAAATATGAATTAAATGTTATTTGCAACATCAGTATATAAACTTGAAAAATTATGTCTCAGGCGGGACTCGAACCCGCATCTCTTTGCAATCCGGGCGCGGCGCTATACCATTAACGGCCTAATAACCTATCTATCTTCAGTTTTGGCATCGGAGATAGAAAACAACTTCTGTCTTTGTTTCTCTGGACGGCAAAATCAGAGACAATTGTTTTCTATCTCCGATATGCCAAAACTGAAGATAGATAGATTATTGGGACCGGCCGTAAGCCACCGAGACACTGCGACACAGCGCGAATTTTACAAGCATATTCTATACTATCAATTAAGTTGCTAAAATATCAAATAAAGTACTTGGTTAAACTAATTGGTTAATAGGGATTTATATCAATTGAAAGAGTGACGAAACCCAGAGTATAAATCAAAGCAATGTCTTTGATTTTGATAAACAGTCATCAGATCAGATATCATCATCATCATCAATGCATAAAGTAAAGTAAAGTAACAGCCTATAATCATCCCACTGCAGGGAAAAGGCCACCATCATTGAATTCAAGTTACCACAGCAATGATGGGAACTGGCATAATCACCACGCTTGCCAAATGCAGGTTGGTGATCACAAACCCGAGCAACGTTAAAAAATTCGAAACTTTTTGTTGCCCGACCCGGGGATCGAACCTGGGACCCCGAGATCTTGGCCCGGTATTTAAACCACTAGACCAAGGGGCGTTCATCATGATGGTGATTGGAAAAATCTAAGCTAATGTTAAATAATTAACAATGTCTATGATTTTGTGTACATTTAATGTGATTGATTATGGTTAACATTGACGACCTCCGTGGCGGAGTGGCGTACACACCGGTTTTTAAGGTGTCGCCTGCTCCGAGGTCCCGGGTTCGATTCCCGGACTGGTCAATGTAGAAAGAAGTAGTGTGTTTTTCTACATTTTCTCGGGTCTGGGTGTTTGTGGTACCTTTGTTGTTTCTGGTTTTTAAAATACGAATGCTTTAAATAGTTATTCAAACTGGGATCAGAACAATGTATGTGATGTAGTCCACATTTTTTTTTTTTTTTTATCATTTTCCTTGTGTTATCTACACATACTTACATTCCTCGAGGCACAATAGATGTACTTATAAATTATACAGATTAAATATTTCACCATTGATTAAATGTAGTTTTATTAGTCCTGATTGTTGTAAGCTTCGTTTTGCCAAAAAATATATTTTATGACAGTGCGTAACACTCGCGGCTGTCCGCGCTTACATTCTCTCTCAAACAGTTATCACATAATTTTAGGCTGTTACCTTATATCGTCCCGTTGGTCTAGTGGTTTAAATACCGGGCCAAGATCTCGGGGTCCCCGGTTCGAATCCCGGGTCGGGCAACAAAAAGTTTCGAATTTTCGAACGTTGCTCGGATTTGTGATCACCAACCCGCATTTGGCAAGCGTAGTGATTATGCCAGTACACCCATCATTGCTGTGGTAACTTGAGTTCAATGATGGAGGCCTTTTCCCTGCAGTGGGATGATTATAGGCTGTTACTTTATTTTACTTTACCTTATATCAAAAACTTTCTTGATATTATTCTTATCGATGAATTTTAACTACAGCACTAAAATTTAAGCATTCCAGTGAAAATATATTTATTTGTCGCGTATTGTTTAGAATGAGGCTTTTAATTAGTTTTAAAAGGAACGGTTTCGTGTGTTGTTGTACAACGGGAAGTTTTAATTGAAATTTCGCAAACGATGTGTTTTTAGTTTCCTTTTATGTTGTTCGTTATTCTCGTATATATTAAGTTACCTATATTTAAGTAAAGAAGACAAATATTTCTGTTATAAGCTGAACTTTGGTATGCTTTTTGTTCTAATTGTACGGTTGTGTTGTAACTAGGTTCTATGATTGAGATTTTAATATGGAAAGATGAAGTTTAATAGAATTATACATTGAAATTAATTATAATGAGCTACAGTACGTCACAAGCAGAATATTGCTCGTAGAAATGAATTTCGGTTCGTTTGTCTCGCTTGAACTGGTCGTAGCTAGGAAACGTTTGATGCCTTTTGTCAAAGATTTATAGGTGCGTATAATATTTCGAATTTTTGTTTCATAGCTTTAGTAAGAAAATACTTTTCTTTCTTTCTTTCTTCTTTCATTCTTTCTAAATTCATATATTGTATTAAGTTTTGACCACATAAGTATTTAACTGATCATCAGAGTCAGCTTGTTTATGATATAAGAAAAAAGAACATTGAATTTAAAGAGATAAAAAAAGCAAACATTGACTTCTTTCAAGCCTCATTATAACATAAAATTGAAGCACCTTTATTTTACAAGTTAACGTAAAACAAACCAAAGAAGGCGAGGCGCTGGCAGCTATTAGCACGAAAGTTATTCAATAAGTAGCTTGCAACCCCGATTTTTTCCGCTTTTTATAATAAATTAGCTTTCAAAAGGAATAACGAGCTTTAAAAGCTGAAGCATAGTACACTATCGAGTTAAGTCGAGAGTTTTGCCTTAGCGGAGAAAATATCATTAAAAAAGTTTTAGACTTACAACTCATCACTACATAGTATAAAACAAAGTCGCTTTTTCTTTCCCCATGTCCCTTTGTATGCTTAAATCTTTAAAACTACGCAACGGATTTTGATGCGGTTTTTTTTAATAGATAGAGTGATTCAAGAGGAAGGTTCTTATGTATAATAACATCCATTATGTCACGTTGTGAATTCTGAGCTGCGCACTAATCTCTAAATACTCACGTTTAGTTAATACATTCATTGTTTCATTATTAAAACTCAATTAATTTCACTTCAATAATAGTCGAGTTTCGTTATTTTGGTTATTGATCTGTCAATGACAAGGAGCTGTCAGATGCGCATGCGACTGTCCGTATGCTCCGAATGACTAAAATAACGTTACGTTCGTTTGTCTACGTTTAGCAAACGCACGGAACACATACTCATTTTACAAAGGTCGAGAATGATTTATTTCAATAAATATAATAATATTTGTTTTCTATATTTTTACGATTTGTATGTTAAAGTCATAACTTATTTAATGAAACTTCACGCAGCCGAAGTAATTTTCATGAGCCTGGCAGAATGACGTTTTTGACCTTAGACAGATGTTTAAAAAAGTTAATAAAAATAGTAGTGTTGCAGGTTTACAAACATTGGGAATTTATTTGGGAAAAATATTTGTCTTACGGACTGGCTGGTAAAGAAAACAAATTAATTCAACGACCAGTCTGTAGTTTATAATTATAGTTAGAATATTAAAATAATGTAAATTAATAACCTAAAAAGTTTAAATGTTTTCTTGTTAGTTTAATATCTGTTTTACAAAGAAATAGTTCTTTGTGTTGTTTCGATTGTTTTGGGGAGATTTGAGTTAGTGAACTGAGCACTCGGAAATTCCTTCTTGACAATGATTTGCAAATTCGATTTCATTGGATTCGAGTTTCGACTTTTATTTGCAAGGATGTCGAGGAAGGGACTTGCTTGCTTGCTGTTGAAGAGGTCGGCCAGGAAGCCGAAGGAGAAGACGGTGGCCGTTACCTCGCCTTTTTGATACCGGCTTATAGTCGCCGTATATAATATTTTAAATTTTGTTCCGGTTGAGTGCCGTAAGTATATTTGCTGATTGGTAGGATTTCGTTTATTTGGTTGCTTCATGCAGTTCTGTAACATAAGTGGTTTCTTTCAGATCTTTTGATGGCCGCTTGGTTTGGCTACCAGGCTTAGCACATTACCTTACCGTTTTACGCTGACTTTCCGCTGATCAAATGAAAGACTTAAGAAGCTTGTCTCGATGAGATTCGGGTTGGTACCACGCCACGTGGATGCATAAGGTTACCCTACCCTATCTTTGTTGAAGTAAGTGGAAACATCTTCTTAATCCAGTTAGCAGTCTACATTCCGGTTGCCGTTTATTAGTATTCCGTTCATAATTAAATTCAGATTATTCCGTTTAGTATAATTTACATGGTAAGTTTGGTGGTACAACTCGCTCAGAAGTAGGGGTAATTCAGAGCCTTACAAAGGACTCACGCCTGAGATTTCTGTGTAGCTTTTAAGAGGTGGTAAGCTTAGCCGGAGCAAATAAATATATTTTGTCAATTCACGCTCGCCTCTTTATTTACCACCTCATCCTGATCATCTACATCAACCCCCTACACACCCTCCAACCCCTAAACGTTGCAGTGGCGCCCACTTTTTTAAGGATTCCGGTACAATTTTGATGAATTTAAATATTTTTCTGTATTCCGTTCCGTTCTTGTAATTTTTTCTGATAAAATTTCTGTAACTTTGGTGATTGGAGAGGTTTCTTTTGAGCATTGTACCATCATACCACCCTCATTTGTCTTAATTTAGTGTATTTTGTTGAAAAGAATTGCAATTATGGTGTCGCTGAAATAAAATTTGATATTGTGTTTCCGACGATTAACCATTTCTTACAAGTGTTTATTTTAGTATTAAAACTTAATTTTAATTAATGTATTGGGTTAACTTAGCATATTTAAAGTGAAATTTAGATGAATTAGCAGCAATTTACCTTAATTTTAAGAAAATTTTATTAAATTTCACACATTGTACAATTTTGGTTAATATTTCAAATTGTGATCTTATTACTTATTTTTATTGGACAATTATCAGCGACAACCATATAATTTGTAATATTCTTGGTTTCTATACAAAAATAAATCATTTTTTGTAAAATTTAACATATTAAGATTATTTTTTTCAATTTGAGGGTATTCATACACAATAATGTATGGACATTTTGTTAACATTTAAATGTTATTCTAGCACAGTTAGTAAGTAACTATAGATGATAATTTTAACTATCCTTTGAGATATATTAAAATTTAAAATATTTTGCTACATATACAGTGTGGTTTTGACAAATTAGTCATACAGGGTTACACAAAAATTTTATCTTATTAAATTTTGTTTTTGTGTTCTCTTGCTACTCTGAAATAATATAAGTACTAGCGGATTTTTTTTAAATATTGTTTTTATAACTAAAATACAGTTATAATTTATTTTGTGTGATATTTTTGAATATTTTGTTTTAACGGTAGTTTTGTATAACTGGATTGCGTTTACATTGTGCGGTCATTGTGATTAAGTATTTTATTTTGTTTGTTGCGGATTGTAATTCTATTCTGATTTTGTTGCGGATTTTAATTTAATTTTATTTTGGTTTGAATTTATAATCCATACGTTTGTAATTCCGAGGGAGTCTACCACCAAATTTTTTTTTTAAAATGGATAATTTTTTAAACATTCACGCGTTGGTTAAGGACGAACTGGTTTACGAAGTTTTAATACGTTTAGAAACTCCAGTTTCAACCGTAGAAGGGTTGAAGAAACAGTTAAAAGGGTTGATTACTGACACACCTTCTGATCTGATCCTGACCACAGAGCTTGATCCAAAAGAAGAAATAGCGATTATTGCGCAGAAAGTTAGCGATCTAGCAGTTTTGGTTGACAAATTTTCCAAATTGTTAGATAAATATTCCGGTACAAGGGCTCGTGCCTTAAGCCACCACTTGTGTTATAGGCTGTTGCGAGTCCAGACTTCGGACAAGTCCGTCTTAGAAAAGAAGGCTGACTTAACTAAGCAGTTGGAAAGTTTTACTCAACGCATCGACAGGGTGGTAGGTATGTCTCAACAGAAGGAAAAGTTAGTAACATCGTTAGACCAGGAGCATAAATTGTCTAAACCAGACCTAGGAGACAAGAATGTTTCGAAGTGGAATGTAAAATTTGATGTAGGGATGGACCCTCGGACATTTTTGCAAAATGTTGAGGAGCTGCAGTCGGCGTACGGCATCTCAGACCAAGGTCTATTTAATTCCGCCTCTCTTTTGTTTTCCGGCCAGACGCTGCTGTGGTTTCGAGGCGTTCGATCGCAGGTTTCATCCTGGGTAGAGTTAAAAACTTTACTTTTAGACGAATTCGAACCCGTGGACCACAACTATCGGTTGTTAGGAGAGATCCGTGCACGCACTCAAGGGAGTGATGAGCCCGTGCATATTTATTTTTCTATTATGTGTTGCATGTTCGCTAGGTTAAAGACACCCTTATCGGAAGAGGAACAACTCGAGATCTTGTTGCACAACATTCGGCCAACTTTTTCACAGCAGCTGGCATTAGTTCCGGTCTCTTCAGTGGCTGAACTTAAAACTAAATGCAGACAGTTGGAGGCGGCAAGCCAGAGAGCAGCATTATTCACAGAACCGTCGAAGACAGCGTCCAGCGTGCTAGGTTCCGAGTTTGCTTATAACGGAAGGGTTAAGCAGGTGTCTGCGGTTGCACACAATTTTGATCAATCCAGAAAGGGTTCCGGTCCCAAAAATTTTTCGGGTAATTTTCAGAAAAATAAATATTCGGGTAGAAATACGGTTCGGTCCTCTAAAAATAGTAAAGGTTCTGATGTGTGTTACAAATGCGGTAAAGTTAACCACGATTTCGCCACATGCAAGGAAACACCTGACGTAATCCGTTGCTTTACTTGTGGCCAAGTAGGATATTTATCCCGAACTTGTCCCAGATGTAAATTAAATAAGTCAAAAAACTAAATTCAGACTGTAGTAATTTATTAAATATAAATAATTGTAATTCAGTTTCTAAACAAAAATTTTATGGATTCGGTTCAATTGCTACAGTCTTATTTTCTACTCAAATTGATGATATTCGGCCTTATTTAAAAGTTCAAGTAAGTAATATAGAAGTAATCGGATTACTGGATTCTGGTGCTTGTGTTTCCATTCTAGGCAACAATTCGCACAAACATTTTGAAAGTTTAGGTTACACGCTTCAAGAAGATAAAAATAATTCTTGCAGCGTGGCTAATGGCATTCATTTGGAATCCATTGGTTACATGTTTATTCCGGTAACATTTAAAGATAAGACTCATGTTGTCAAATTTTTCGTTATTCCGAGCATCGTTACAGATGTTATTTTTGGTTGTGACTTCATGAGGATTTTCGAGTTGGCTTTGGAGATTTTTGATAGCATCGACTATCGCAAACCTCCAGAACAATTTTATTCCGTTCATTCAGTTGATAATAAACAATTAGGTTCTATTACATCTTTTGATAATTTAACTTCCGATCAGCGAGAATTAGCAAATACTATTGTCGACAAATTTCATGAGATTTCGTTCGAAAGAGTAGGTTTAGGAAGGACCACTCTTATCAGTCACGCCATTGATACTGGTGATTCACCCCCTATCAAAGCTAGGCAGTATCCCCTATCTCCCGAGAAGAAACAAGCCTTGAACACAGAGTTAGACAAGATGCTTAAGCTTGACGTGGTCACGCCAAGTGAGAGCCCTTGGAATAACCCTGTCTTGCTCGTGGAGAAACCAAACGGAGATTGGAGATTTTGTCTGGATTGTAGGAAACTGAACTCGGTTACAGTGGGTGACTCCTATTCGATTCCTTATATTCCGCAAATTTTAGATAGCCTTAAGGAGGCAAAGTATTTGACATCGATTGATTTGTCGTCTTCGTTTTGGCAAATTCCGCTTAATTCTGAGGATAGTTCGCAAGATAAGACCACTTTCACCGTTCCGGGACGTGGTTCTTACAAATTTAAGGTAATGCCATTTGGACTTTGCGGAGCACCCGCAAGGCAACAGCGTCTTATGGACATGCTCTTCCACCAAAATTTCAGTAGCGATGTGGAGGGGGGACTAGTTTTTTGTTATATTGACGATATTGTCGTGGTTTCGAATGACTTCAGTAGCCATCTATTGCTTTTAAACAGAGTGCTTGATAAGCTACGCTCAGCAAACTTAACAGTCAATATGACAAAATGTAAGTTTTTCCGAAGTTCCCTCAAATATTTAGGTTATGTGGTGGACGAGTATGGCCTGAGAACTGATCCAGAAAAGGTGCAAGCAATTCTGAATTTCCGTACACCTACATCAGCACGTGATGTTAAGGTATTTTTAGGTACTTGTTCCTGGTATAGGCGTTTTATTAGAAGCTTTTCAACTATTGCTGCACCGCTCAATAAGTTGACCAGTAAAGGTAAAGACAATAACAAATTCGAATGGTCTGTTGAAGCGGAGGACGCTTTTAATAATTTGAAAAACGCTTTAGTTTCCGCTCCAATTTTAGCCTTACCTGATTTTTCAAAACCATTTACAGTTCACTGTGATGCCTCAGCTTACGGTTTAGGTGGAATGCTCACTCAGGAGATCGACGGAAGCGATCATCCTATAGCGTACGTTAGCCGTACTTTAAGCAAGAATGAACGCAATTACAGCGTGACTGAGCGAGAAGCTCTTGCGGTAATTTTTTCGGTCGACAAGTTTCAGGCTTATTTAGGTTCTAGACATTTCACAGTCGTCACAGACCATGCATCTTTAAAGTGGTTCTTGAACCTTGAAAATCCTACCGGTAGACTGGCAAGATGGGGTTGCATTCTGTCCCAATATAACTTTACAGTCGAACATAGAAAGGGCACAGACAATGTGGTACCGGATTCCTTGTCCAGGCTACTGAAGGTAGAGGTTATTAACATCGCAAGCAATGGTGAAAAAGATGAATGGTATGATACGATTTTCAGTAGAATTCAGAAATTTCCTAAGAATTATCCAAATTTTTGTTTAAAAGATAATAAATTATTCCGGTTCAGCAAAAGTAAATACAGTTTGATTAGTGAATTTGAGTGGAAGGAAGTGGTTCACAAAAATAAGAGGCTAAATCTAATTAGGGAATACCATGCTGAACCCACAGCTGGACATTTCGGTGTGTTCAAAACGCACAGACGTATGTGTCTGAGATACTTTTGGCCTGGAATGTTTTCGGACATCCAAAAGTTCATCAGGGACTGCGACATTTGCGCAGCATACAAACATTCCACCAAAGGTACTCCTGGACTCATGGGACGTCCGAAGCAGTGCAATAGGCCTTTTCAGGCGCTTTCAGCAGATTTAGTTGGACCACTACCGCGTTCACGTTCTGGTTATACTTTTCTTTTGGTTGTTACTTGTTGTTTTTCGAAGTACACACTTTTGTTTCCTCTTCGTCGTGCTACAAGTGCGGCAGTGGCTAAAAATTTCGAGAGTGTTATTCTTGTTCATGGTGTTCCGGAAACAGTGATTGTAGATAATGGAGTACAATTCACTGGATCTGAATTCCGTCAACTACTTAAGAAGTACAACATTCCGAAGCAGCATTACGGTCCGAGGTATACACCGCAGGTGAACTTGGTAGAACGCTACAACAAAACCGTGATGACGGCAGTCGCGTCTTATGTACAGGACAATCACAGAGCGTGGGATGAACACCTGCCTAAGATTCAGTTTGCGATTAACAGTGCAGTTAATGAATCCACAGGTTTCTCTCCGTTCTTCCTGGTGCATGCTAGAGAGCCCGTCATAAATGGTGACTTCTACCAAGATCCACGAGACTACGAAGCAGGTGTACCACGTGAAGATTATGCGGGGGAATTCGGCTGTTTAAGAGAAATCTTCGATCAGGTTCGTGAACAGTTGCTAAAGGCCCATGCGAAGAATGCCACGCACTATAACCTACGACGTAGAGATGCGAAGTTTTCCGTAGGAGATGTAGTTTGGAAGGCTACCTACACACAGAGTGACGCTGAGAAGTTTAAAATGGCGAAGCTAGCTCCAAAATATGTAAAGTGTAGAGTAACTAAAGTTCTGTCTCCCTTAGTTTACGAGTTAGAAAGACTCGATGGCCATCCTTTGGGTAAATGGCATATTAAAGACTTAAAGGCGTAGATGCGTGTTATTGCACGATACTAAGAGAGTAATCATTTGTACTGGTTTATTTCTGGATTATTTCCGTTGCTGCATTGGTGCAGTTTTTCCGACTCTTTGATCCCTTGTTATGGATCAAGAGTTTTTCCGTTAATTTAGAATGAACTAGAGTTACGTAAGATTAACTTCTCAAGGGCGTGTCAGTTCTAAGCATTATGCCAAGAAAGTAATATTTTTTTTTGGTTTTCCGTTATTTTTCCGTGTGATGTTTTGGTTAGCTTCTCGTAGGCCTAGATGCGTGATACACGATGCCAAGAGAGTTACCAACATCATTTATGTTTTAGTTTCGGTGTATTTTAAAGGTTGTCTTCTCGAAGGCTTTTGACGCTTTTATCCAAAATGCCAAGAGTAGTTCACCTACACTATTTTTCGTTTTATTCCGGTATTTTCTGTGTTGCCTTAGTATCGCTGAGGGCAGCGATTTTTCGTTGGGGGGGGTGTATTGTCACGTTGTGAATTCTGAGCTGCGCACTAATCTCTAAATACTCACGTTTAGTTAATACATTCATTGTTTCATTATTAAAACTCAATTAATTTCACTTCAATAATAGTCGAGTTTCGTTATTTTGGTTATTGATCTGTCAATGACAAGGAGCTGTCAGATGCGCATGCGACTGTCCGTATGCTCCGAATGACTAAAATAACGTTACGTTCGTTTGTCTACGTTTAGCAAACGCACGGAACACATACTCATTTTACAAAGGTCGAGAATGATTTATTTCAATAAATATAATAATATTTGTTTTCTATATTTTTACGATTTGTATGTTAAAGTCATAACTTATTTAATGAAACTTCACGCAGCCGAAGTAATTTTCATGAGCCTGGCAGAATGACGTTTTTGACCTTAGACAGATGTTTAAAAAAGTTAATAAAAATAGTAGTGTTGCAGGTTTACAAACATTGGGAATTTATTTGGGAAAAATATTTGTCTTACGGACTGGCTGGTAAAGAAAACAAATTAATTCAACGACCAGTCTGTAGTTTATAATTATAGTTAGAATATTAAAATAATGTAAATTAATAACCTAAAAAGTTTAAATGTTTTCTTGTTAGTTTAATATCTGTTTTACAAAGAAATAGTTCTTTGTGTTGTTTCGATTGTTTTGGGGAGATTTGAGTTAGTGAACTGAGCACTCGGAAATTCCTTCTTGACAATGATTTGCAAATTCGATTTCATTGGATTCGAGTTTCGACTTTTATTTGCAAGGATGTCGAGGAAGGGACTTGCTTGCTTGCTGTTGAAGAGGTCGGCCAGGAAGCCGAAGGAGAAGACGGTGGCCGTTACCTCGCCTTTTTGATACCGGCTTATAGTCGCCGTATATAATATTTTAAATTTTGTTCCGGTTGAGTGCCGTAAGTATATTTGCTGATTGGTAGGATTTCGTTTATTTGGTTGCTTCATGCAGTTCTGTAACATAAGTGGTTTCTTTCAGATCTTTTGATGGCCGCTTGGTTTGGCTACCAGGCTTAGCACATTACCTTACCGTTTTACGCTGACTTTCCGCTGATCAAATGAAAGACTTAAGAAGCTTGTCTCGATGAGATTCGGGTTGGTACCACGCCACGTGGATGCATAAGGTTACCCTACCCTATCTTTGTTGAAGTAAGTGGAAACATCTTCTTAATCCAGTTAGCAGTCTACATTCCGGTTGCCGTTTATTAGTATTCCGTTCATAATTAAATTCAGATTATTCCGTTTAGTATAATTTACATGGTAAGTTTGGTGGTACAACTCGCTCAGAAGTAGGGGTAATTCAGAGCCTTACAAAGGACTCACGCCTGAGATTTCTGTGTAGCTTTTAAGAGGTGGTAAGCTTAGCCGGAGCAAATAAATATATTTTGTCAATTCACGCTCGCCTCTTTATTTACCACCTCATCCTGATCATCTACATCAACCCCCTACACACCCTCCAACCCCTAAACGTTGCAATTAAATAGTGGAGAAATACTGTTATTTTTGAGGTTTCTAATATGATGTCGTAAATATTCACATTTTTTTCCGCTTACATTGCAAACGCAGGCTAAACCCTATGAAATTTATCAAAATAATGTACTAAGTATTGTAAATATTGAAAAGGTCTACAGAAAACTCCGCGATGGTGTATGTCTATCTGTTATGGATATCCCACAATAACATTTTTTTGCCCGGTATATATAGGATTGCCTAATTATTTGTACTCCTAATTGTCACTGGCACACAAACTTTAAGCCTAAATTTTTTTCGCACATTTTTACTCTTCCTAAACGTGCTTAGCCTACATTTAATACGCCTTACTGTATATCGCCGTATTATAATTTGCCAAATTCGACATTTAGCCGAATATATCCTAATACCTACCATTTACAGTTCCAAATTTTTATTCGCAAAAAGTTAAAACTTTATTAATATTTTAAAGAAGTAAGCATGCATGCATGCATGCAAGCAAGCAAGCAAGCGAGCAAGCATGCAAGCAAGCAAGCATGTATGCAAGCAAGCAAGCATGCTTGCAAACAAACAAGCGTGCATGCAAGCAAGCAGGCGTGCATGCAATCAAGCAAACATGCATGCAAACAAGCAATCATGCATGCATCCAAACAATCAGACTTCCGTGACGGCTTCGGTGCTGCGGGGCTCCGGCGGTCCCACGCGTGCTAATCGTCGCAGATGGCTTACACTCAGCGCCTCCTGCTCCTCAGCCCGCGGGCCGCCTCGCCCCTCCGCGCCTACGCGCTTTTAAATTACACTCTAGGGGTAGGGCAGACAAGACTGCTTGGGGTCGATTTGTGAGCGATTCGTTTTTTTAACTTTTTAGGTTTTAAAAAAAATTATGGCTTTCATTACTTAGTGTTATGCCAAAATAAAGATGCGAATATATTTTAGTGCATTCGATATTAGACATACTAAAATTAGGATTTTAAATTTTTAGACCCAACTATGATAGTGCGAAAACAACTGTTAGGCTAGATAATAATTATACGTTATAAGTTTAGGCCAATACGGTTCGGCCAAATGAAATTAGGACTTCAAATTTTAGGCGAACCGAAGGGCACCCTTTTTTGCCATTTACTTTTTACGACAAATAATGGCAAATTTTCGAAGCGATTTTAACCAATACAGCATTAATCCTTATCCAATTAAATACTATAAATTGACAAGAAAGCTGTGAACGTTGTATATAAAGACATCCTGTAATATATTAATTGTAGTACAAATAAAATAAATAGATGAAAATGTAAAAAGTAAATAAGTAAAAATGTAGTGTACGAATTTAGATATTCCAAAGACAGCAGGAAATCTTCATGGTAATGTATTAGGGAAAGGGGAATTGTTTTACTCCAAATTTAACACGTGCGGGCCACGAGCAGTAATAAATAAATCAAAACTACTGGATCGATTTTAATCATTTTTTCAGTGACATATTTCATACCTGACATATTTGTAGTGTACCTATTTAATATCAGCATTGCACCCGTGCGAAGCCGGGGCGGGTCGCTAGTCTATAATAATAGAGGTAAAGTTTGCGAAGCTGTGAGCTTGTAGGGGATGTACTGATTTTATTTTTAATTCTATAACAAATACAAAGCCACGTTATTAGAAGTGTTAAAGGCTTCTATATACTTATCACGTTATTCGCAAGTGTCAATAGAGTTTCTATATATTTGATCTTCTCACCCAAATGAGGCCTTCTGCTGGACATATTCTTCCCCTAAGCATCTCCACAACGATCAATCCTGTGGCACCTACATCCAGCTTTCCGCGACCTTTAGCAGATCGTCGGTTCACCCAGTCTTACCCACAGATCGTCGTCCGATGCGCTGTCGCCATTCCAGAACCTTGCGTAAAAACTAGGTACAGCAATCAGGATATAAAATATTTTTTTCTCTTTTTCTCTATTGAAACTACGTCCATTTGCTTTCAGGACGAATGCTGCTATAATAGAACTAGCGAGGACATGAATTATATCATTGGTTATTTAAGTGCTTTACTAACCTAAACCTAAAACTAAAAGTTTACTAACCCGCATTAAGACGCTGACATGAGCCAAATTGAGCTCAAAGAAGATTGTTTTGCTTTAAGCCTATGGCTCGTATTGTTGCCAAATTCTATGTAGTTGTAATTGATCATATTTTCGACCAGGTGGCTGTTTCCAAAACACGATTCTAAAAACTTTTCTCGATAGAAAAAAATCTCAAAGTAGCCTCTGAAAATACATAAATTACCATTTTTCTCAGCAGTCCGTATAACAATGATAATAAAATTTTGCTATATTGTATATTACATATTGCTTAAGCAAATGGCTGATTTCGATTTTTAATAAAATGGCAATTTTAAATTGCACAACGAATTTTGTTGTTTGGCACTTAGGCCCTACTATTCCATGCGCTTTTTCTCTGTCACTCCTACGAGAATCGACAGTGATAGCTGTGGCGCGTTCCAAAGAAATTCAAAGACGAATAAATTTGTGGGCGTGTTCATTGCTCAAGGTCATTGGCTGCAGTCAGCGTCTTAATTGGCAAACGTGGTGATTATGCCTGCTGTACCCATCGTCGCTATGGAAACTTGAATTCAATATTATAGGCCGTTACTACTATAAACATAATAATTTAAGAATGTATATTATGTTCTTGTTAAAAAAAAAAAAGATTTGTAGGAAAATGTTTACATTATATTTATTTGCCAATACATTATCGGTTTAACGTAATAAATGATCATTTAGCTCTTTAACATAATAAATGAACATTATATATATATATATATATATTTATTTATTTATTTATTTATATTTAGCATTGATTATACTCACATAAGACAAAATCAATGAATCAACGCGAACTTGACATGAGTACCGTCCCTTGTATGCGGAGGGACCCTGAACGATTCAATTACACCCTTATAAGAAGTGGCTTCACTGACAGCGGGATTTGCTCCAACAATTTGTCACTTGAAAATTCAGGATTCCTAGTTTTTTTTTTCTAATGTCTTATCTTAAATGTGAGAAACAAACAATGTCTTTTAGCTTAATTGATTAAAGCAGTCGTCCGGTAAGCGAAGATTTGAGGGATTATGTCCCACCTAAGGTTCGAAGACGAAAAATGATTTTTCAAGGTATTGTATTTTCAAGTCACACAGCCTATAATCATCCCACTGCAGGGAAAAGGCCTCCATCATTGAATTCAAGTTACCACAGCAATGATGGGTACAGGCATAATCACGCTTGCGAAATGCGGGTTGGTGATCACAAATCCGAGCAATGTTCGAAAGTTAAAAATTATTGGTTGCCCGACCCAGGGTCGAACCCGGGACCCCGAGCTCTTCGCCCGGTATTTAAACTACTTGATTAGACGAACGCGGGCAATAGCTAGTCTATACTAATATTATAATGCTGAAGAGTTTGTTTGTTTGTTTGAACGCGCTAATATCAGGAAGTACTGGTTCGTATAGAAAAAATATTTTTGTGTTGGATAGTCCATTTATCGAGGAAGGCTCAGGCTATAAAACATCACGCTGCGACCAATAGAAGCGAAGCATTAGTAAAAATGTTGCAATAATAATCGCAATCATAATAACAGAAATTGGCGCGTACGAAGTCGCGGGCAGCAGCTAGTAATAAAAAAAATTACAAGTCATATTGGCGAAAATAATTACCCGCTATACATCCAACCCAAGCCCTAGTCGTCTCGTTTCATCGGCTAATGTGAAAACGGTCGCAGCCACCACTTAGGATTTTAGCTGTTAGGTACTGTTGTTAGCCTCAGTTAATCTGTTGAGAAGCTTCTAGACCCGTCCGTCTGTTTGTACTTATGTAAATAGTATGAATTGAAAGCATTTGGCGATCAGACATTGTAGGCACATGTGTGCTAGCAAAAATGTTTACCCTCAACGCAAAAAGAGGTGTGCTCTTTCAAGCTCGTTGCATTTGACTTAAAATCTATGTTTATAAGGTTGAGTTTGCATTACATTAGGTATGCTTGACACCTGACACATCAGTTTACATTTAAACTTGGACAATAGTCAGTTTGAAGTGTAATTTTTACGGAACTGTTTATCTACATAGTTCTTAAATTTTATTCATGGTTACGTTATAAAAATTTTATAATAAATCCCGTGACCTAGGTTTTAGAATGTATTATACCTAGTCAGGTCTAAGTTCTGTCACATGTGTAATATAAAATAACTAGCTGTTCCCCGCGACTTCGTCCGCGTAAATTTCTGTTATTATGAACGCGATTATTTTTGCAACCTTTTTTTACTCATGCTTCGCTCCTATTGGTCGCAGCGTGATCATATATAGCCTAAAGCCTTCCCCAATAAATGGACTATCCAACACAAAAAGAATTTTTCAAATCGAACTAGTAATTCCGAAGATTAGCGCGTTCAAACAAACAAACAAACAAACAAACTCATCAGCTTTATAATATTAGTATAGATTTACACATGTTTATTATTTATGTAACCATTTATATAGCAAAATGAACTTAATAAAACATAGCTTCATATGGTGATAAAGTTTATTCAAAATGATCCCCGCGATTTTGAATACAGGCCTTCAATCTTTGCGGCCAGTCGTCTATCGCAGCACGAACGAGGTCCATGTCAATATAGGCGGCAGCCTTAATCAAGGATGCCTTTAGTGACTCCAAATCAGGATGAGGCTTTGAGCAGGCCTTTTCCTCCAAGTGTTGCCATATCTTGTAATCTAACGGACTCAAATCTGGACTGGAGGAGGGCCAGTCTTCGTGCCGGATGAAGTCGATTTCACGCGCCGCCAGACACTTTTTTGTGGCCAGTATTCTAAATTCATAAGTTTTCATTGTGTGACAGAACTTATGACCTGACTATGTACTATGATGATGGTATTACTCACTATACAGGATATTACGTAAATGGTATATCAAGCCAAAACTAGCCTATTTTAACATAATTATGCATATAATATACTATGGTGAAGTCAGAACTTTGATATCACCTTTTTTTTTTCATACAAACCAAACATTTTTAAGAATCTGTCTAGTATGAATTTTTTTTTTTTCAAAAATGATGATTGACTTCACCTTAGTTTATACAGGATTAAATTTTAACCACCCTCAAAATTTTAATATGGCAATTTACGAGACAAAAAACAAATGACGTATTTTTTCTTTTGGTATAGCCCAGTACGAAAATGTCAAGATAAAGCAATCAGATGCTCGACCCGAATGCCCGCCAAAAATCTTAAATTATTGTTACGGCCGCCTAGCAACACTTTTTACGCGATGCGCATCTCATTCATTCATTGCGATACTATTCTTGAGTTACTGATTTTCCCTTCATACCTTATCAGGCTTAGGACCGTGAAAATTGTGTGTCAGTGTGTAATAATATGATAAATCATATTATTATATCATTAAGGTAACATAGACTGGTTTGGACTTGTACCATTTACCTAACACCCCGTATTCTGTAGTGTCTTAAATAGTATGTTAGTATTAGGTGTTAAAATATGAAATTGCCGTTTTGTATGAACGAAATCGAGAAAAGTCATTTTTCCATACAAACAATTTTTTAGTTTTATAAACGCCTGAACCTTTTTCTATGCAATTAAAGGTGAAAGTTAGATGGTTATAAAGCTACGCATTATAGTATTTAAATTTCTGAAAGTATATAATACAAATTAAATATACTTAATTGAAGCAAGAAGGTCAGCTGACACATTGTAGGGGGTTTTTTCAACGACTTCCTTTGAAGTAATAGGCACTAGTATTGAATTTTTTTTTAGTCAAAAGTTACTTTATTTAGTTTTAGATACAATACAAAAAGAATTACGCAATAATATGACTATACTTAAGAGCTATAAACAAAATAAAAAGTGGGAAAATAATCGGCAATTTCATACTTTAACCCCTATTATAAGTAAATATTATAACGATGTATCTGCCTCGTCGCTGAAACTGAACCTGATTACCTCGGCCAGGTGGCCTGCGGCAAATAGGTCGTAGTGTTTAGTAAATAACTTAAGAAGCTGTTATACAGAACGACTTTTTCATCATCTTCAAAATTTTTTATAGGCGTTCAGTATCATTTAGAGCCCAATTATGAAAAATGTAAATCAATTTTTCACCCAATTATATTTTTCGCACCATAGTTTTTAATTCTTACGGTCCTAAGCCTGTTTACGTGTGAAGGGAAAATCAAAAACTTGTGAATAGTATCGTAATTATGAATGAGATGCGCATCGCGTAAAAAAAGTGTTGCTAGAAGGCCGATTCAAAAATTTTAGATTTTTGGCGGACATTTTCTAAGTTCTCTTTATCTTGACATTTTTGTACTGGGCTCTACCAAAAAGAAAAAAATCTTTTGTTTTTAGTCTCGTAAGTTGTTATACTCGTATTAAAATTTGGAAGGTGGTTTAAATTTCCTTAAGAAGATACACTACCGGCGAGAAAATTAAAAAGTAGGTAGGTATTTGTAAAATCTATTGCTGTCGCGCAGTGCCAAACGCCTTCACCGCAGAGTGTGATAGAGACAACTGCTTCTTGGACCGAAAATACCTACTAAAAGCACACCAAATCAACGTTTCGTAGTCCCCCGATTACTTTTCCAAAACTAGACCGATTTAAAAACGTTTCATTAAAAATTAAATAAAGGCTTTGGCTGTGTTCGTATGTTCTCCTTTTTTTCTAAAATTTAGCTAAATTTGTTTTCTGGATGATGATGAAAAAACACGGAAACATGCTAATAGCGTCCATAAATTTTTGTAATTAAAATTATTGCTCTACTGACTGATTGTTGATGGGTTGGTGATCACAAACCCAAGCAACGTTCGAAAAATCGAAACTTTTTGTTGCCCGACCCGGGATCCGAACCTGGGACCCCGAGATCTTGGTCCGGTATTTAAACCACTAGACCAACGGGGCGTTCTGCGCCCAACTATCATTGCTGTTAGTTAATTTTGTTGCTAAGGAATGGGTCCACTATTATCTGAATAAATAAATAAATAATAATAATAGGGCTCTCCAAAAGGAGAATTTCACAATAATTGCTACGATAGATGGCGGGTTGGCATTCTCAATTTCTCCAATATTTATGTCGTGTTGTAGCTATTCGATTGATATATATACTATAACGCCCCGTTGTTCTAGTGGTTTAAATACCGGGCCAAATCTCGGGGTCCCAGGTTCGAATCCCGGGTCGGGCAACAAAAAGTTTAGAATTTTTCGAACGTTGCTCGGGTTTGTGATCACCAACCCGCATTTGGCGAGCGTGGTGATTATGCCAGTACACCCATCATTGCTGTGGTAACTTGAATTCAATGATGGAGGCCTTTTCCCTGCAGTGGGATGATTATAGGCTGTTACTACATACTAAAAGTGCACACGTATATCAAAAGGGTGCACTAGATTAGTTTGGACAATTTTTTGACGCTGATGTTGTGTCTATTTGTTTATTAAATAAATATATAAATAAATCTATATACTCTAAACCGACGAGCATGCATGAAAAGATTGATGAATGTGGAAGAAGCGAAAGATGTATGCCAGGATCGTAGTAAGTGGAAGGCCTTGGTCTCTGCCTACCTCGTTGGGAAGGAGGCGTGATAATATGTATGTATGTATGTATGTATATATATAAAAATGAATCCCAATTTACCTTGGTCACGACATCACGCGTGAACGGCTGGACCGATTCCGCTAATTCTTTTTTTGTTTTGTTTGTCATTGACAGGAGAAGGTTCTTAGAGAAGAAAAAAATAAGGAAAAGGAGCGGAAAATTAGAAATTTTAGGAAAACTTAATCACTATACTATTAATAGGGTTTAAAGTATGAAATTGCCGATTATTTTCCCACTTTTAATATTTTGTTTATAGCTCTTAGGTATAGTCATATTATTGCGTAATTCTTTTTGTATTGTATTAAAAACTAAATAAAGAAACTTTTGAATTAAAAAAAAAATGCAATACTAGTGCCTATTACTTAAAAGGAAATCGTTGAAAAGACCCCTTACAATGTGTCAGCTGACCTTCTTGCTTCAATTAAGTATATTTGTATTATATACTTTGATTTTCAGAAATTTAAATACTACAATGCGTAGCTTTATAACCATCTAACTTTCACCTTTAATTGCATCGAAAACGGTACAGGCGCTTTTTAAAAAACTAAAAAATTGTTAGTATGGGAAAATGACTTTTCTCGATTTCGTCCATACAAAACGGCAATTTCATACTTTAACCCCTAATATTTGTAATTTAACCTTATCGGTTTTGACAATTTAGACTTTTTTAATGTATGGCGTGTTTTTTAACATAACATTGACAGAATGCGTGCTGAAAATATCGTCGAATAGGGGGTAAAAAAACTGAATTTTGCACATGGCCAGCAATATGTCGCCTGTTCCCGTGTCGGAACGCCAACAAAACTATTTTTATACCCGCCAGAGAAAAAAAACAAAAAATGTTGTGTATCACAAAGAAAAAAATAATTTATATATTAATAATAATAACCAATTGGTATGTAACTTGTTTTCTATTATACTATTTCGTAATCAATATTCATAGTTAAGACAGGACAACGTCTGTCGGGTCCGCTAGTAAATATATATGTATAAATGTGGACAAAATCACAGACATTGTTCTGATCCCAATTTGAATAACTATTTAAAGCACTCATATTTTGGAAACCAGAAACAACAAAGTTGCCACAAACACCGAGACCCGTGGAACTGTAGAAAAACACTTTTTTTTTCTGCATTGACCCGTCCGGGAATCGAATCCGGGACCACGGAGCAGGCGAGACCTTGAACGCCTCTCCCACACGGAGGTCGTTAATGCTTCTGTCGACACTCAATAGTAGTAAAAGTGCTCGTTATGTCTTTCGCTTCAATATTTTATTAAACCTTCATCAGCAATAGGTACTCATACTCGTACATTGATTTTACGACTATTGAGTCTAAATATAAGATTTATGGTTTGAAATACGATATTTAATTGAAATTTCATTCTAACAACTTTCCAATAACCCTTCAATAAGGATGAGGCAGCGGCATGAGTTGATGGGGGCATTAGTGTTGTCTGTCTATTCACATTAATGTCGATAAACTCTTAGATGTATCTTTGAATGTGATGTTGCTGATTGTTCTTTCATTTTTTTAATTACAAATAACCTTTGATTTAAAAACTTGTACGTAATAAATTCTTTGATAATTCCAAGCATCGCACTACAAAAATGTTATTTAAGTAAAATGTTTAACACTTTTGATGATCAGAGCCATGAGGATATGAATAAACAGAGTGACTTTAGACGAAACAGGTGGTTAAGGTTAGAGAAGTGCTGCGTTTTGTTCTTTTAAAGCAAGTTTGACGAGATCTATGGAAAAGAAGACTATGAGACCTAATATTATAATAGTTTAATCGCAAAATACTAACGAGAATATTTTCTAAAAGAAAAGCAACTAATTTGCAACTTTTTACGACTTCCATGGCGGCGTAGCATACACACCGGTTTTTCAGGTGTCTCGGGTTTGATTTCTAGACGGTTCAGTGTAGAAGAAACTTTTAGCACAACTTTAATCGTCTTCATTGTCTTTTTTACACCTTCCAAATTCCAAAACTAAACTGACTGACATGTTTTTAGAATATTGTAAATATTTAAAATTCAAAGATCATTCATCTCTCTCATTCCGTCTTCCTTCCATTTTATATCTTGCGTTCCATTCCTCACATCAGCGCATTAAATTCGGTATAGTTTAATCGATTATCGATATTACGTTACCACATTACTAAAAATGTAGACATCCAAGCTAGCTAGTTGGTATGAAGTAAGAATTCCTGGAATGGGTGAATAGTTTCGTTTCAAAGGTAATTTCATTTTGCCGGCAACTGTTTGTGATACCTTGAAAAAGCTTAGTTAATTAATTTGTTCCTTTTTCATCACTTTTTGAACGATATAGCATCGTATTTATTTTATTGCTTTCTACTACAGTTACTGCTATTTGATTCAGGGTTTATACCATGTACTTCGTTTATAATTATGAGTTTTCAAAATTTCGGCACTGTTGCAAGCGCCATGATCACGAGCGAACCCTGAATCAAATCACTCTAGTGATAGTGACCATGAAAGTTGAAATCAGTAAGTATATCGCTTTCTACCAAATGTCATAGAGTTGTTTTTTCTATCTAACAACATTTTACTTTTTAATCCCTTGATTGTGAGTTATTCCACACACAATTGAAATCAGTGAATGAGTTTGTATACTTGGGGTCGGTGTTTACTAGGGACGGAAAGTATGAAAGTGATATTGAAAGGAGAGTAAATGCTGGTAACTAAGTGAATGGTGCGCTGCACGCCTTTGTGAATAGCCAGAAGATTTCTATGAAAGCTCGTCTGGCTGTGCATAGAGGGGTGTTGGTTCCAACACTCATGTACGGAAGTGAAAGTTGGGTATGGCAGAAAAAGCATGAAAGTAGAATAAATGCAGTAGAAATGAGAGCGTTAAGAAGTATGTTAGGAGTGAAATTGAGTGACAGGATAAGAAATAGTGTGATAAGAGAACGTTGTGGTGTGAAAGAAGATATTGTCACAAGGATTGAGAAAGGGATGCTTAGATGGTTTGGGCATGTAGAGAGGATGAATGAGAGAAGAATGACTAGACAGATCTACAAGACGAGTGTGAAAGGGAACGTTGGAAGAGGAAGGCCTAGACGAACCTATCACGATCAAATCGGAGATGTTCTGAAGAAAGGTCAGATCAAGAGTACTCTAAACCGACGAGCATGCATGAAAAGATTAATGAATGTGGAAGAAGCGAAAGATGTATGCCAGGATCGTAGTAAGTGGAAGGCCTTGGTCTCTGTCTACCCCGTTGGGAAGGAGGCGTGATAATATGTACGAGTATGTATGTATGTAATTGAAATCAATTGTTATCGTGGCACCCGGGTGCCTCCTGGGGGTTGGGGGATTAAGCTGTTAACTGATTTTGATTTCAGTGTGTTTGATCTCACTGGTAATAAAATATATTAAAAAGAACTTTACAAATTGCAAGGTAATTAACGTGTTGTTGCTAGTATAGCTGTCCGATGGCGAGTGGGGGGCGCGCGACGCGTCGTGCATTATAAGGCCGGGCGGGCGCATACATGCGCTAACAGACTCCCCGCGTTGGAACTGCTGGTTCCAAAATATCAGAAGACGGCAACAAACAGAGTCGATTGTAGGCTCTCTTCAGAACTCCGGTTGCGGTGGTGACGTCTGCGACACGAGCGATGTTGTCTTTGCCGGGATGCAAGCAGGAAATGCGTCCGAGCAGCCAGCGGTTTGGTGGGAGCCGATGATCTTTGATCACCACTAGATCTCCAACTTGTAGTCCTCTACCAGAACTGCGTTTCCATTTCATTCGCCTTTGTAGATCTGAAATGTATTCTGTGTAGTAACGATTCCAGAAATGTCGAATCAGTATCTGTGCTCTCCGAAATCGAGGCAGTGAGCAAATCCTGGCCGATTCCTCCACATCAACCTGAGAATTAGGCAACATTGTGAGTGTTCGTCCGATAAGAAAATGTGATGGGGTTAACGGGATAAAATCGTTTGGATCTGATGAAAGGGGTGTCAGAGGACGAGAATTTAAAATTCCTTCGATGTTAACCAGTACGGTGTTCATCTCTTCGTAAGTTAAGTTGGCTAGACCAAGGACTCTTTTCAAATGGGACTTGACTGATCTGATAGAAGATTCTGCTAAGCCATTGAAGTGTGGACTATATACAGGAGAGAACTTAAAATTGATGGACTGCTCCGCAGTTTTCGAACTTATATCATTACATTTAGTTTTTAAGAATTTTGAAAGTTCATTGGCAGCTCCTACAAAATTAGTCCCATTATCGGAATAAATTAAGTCAGGTTTACCTCTGCGCGCAACAAATCTATTCAGTGCAGCTAAAAATGTCTCTGTACTGAGATCTGTAACCAATTCCAGATGTACAGCCCTTACAGCTAGGCATACGAAAACACAAATATATGATTTTATTAATTTACAACCTCTACCTTTTCTGTTCACAATCATAATAGGTCCGGCATAATCTACGGCTGTACTTGAGAATGGAAACGGGCTGTTGAGTCGCTCCTTGGGCAAGTCTGCCATTATTGGCTGAATAGATTTACCTGCAAATCTACAACAAGTATGACATTCATGCGTTATTTTTCTTGACAGATTGCGGCCTCCTACAATCCAAAACTTGTGCCTCAATATAGATAGCAATAATTGAGGACCTGCGTGCATAAGTATTTTATGATAATGTCTAAACAATAGTTTAGTCACATGATGTGAAGCATGAAGCAGAATTGGGTGTTTTGTATCGTAATCATAATTGGAATTCGATAATCTTCCACCAACACGAATTAAATTTTCACTCGACATAAATGGATTTAGGTTTAAAATTTTTGATTTAATTAATATTTGTTTATTCTTTATTAGTGCAAAATAATCATCTGAAAATGTGTCCAACTGTACTATTCTACATAATGCCTGAGTTGCCATATTTAATTCTGCTATAATTAAGTGACCCACGAATTTATCGTGCGGTTTACGACAATTATGGATAAATCTTAATATGTACGCTGTGATTCTATTTAATTTGGAAAAATTTGAATATTTATTTGTGTAATTAAGCTCATCAGAGGTGAGCTTACATGTGACCCTAGTTTCTGGTAAGTGATTAGATGTAGTATTAACAGGTTGAGTAGGCCACTGACTTTCCGGTTGCAATAAAAATGACGGTCCCGAAAACCAGACATTTGAGTCTCGCAATTGAATTGGATTGCAACCTCTTGATCCTAGATCAGCCGGGTTAAGATTCGTGGGTACGTATCTCCATGACTGCGACTGAGTGTATTCAGTTATTTCATTAATCCTATTCAAAACAAACGGTTTAAGAGCGGCCTTCGGAGCCCTAATCCATCCTAAAACTATAGTGGAATCACACCATAATACATAACGTGCTACATCCAATCTTAACGCTGAACGAACCTTCTCCAACAGCCTGACTGCCAATAGTGCGCCGCAAAGCTCTAGTCGAGGTACAGTCATACCTTTTAATGGAGTCACTTTGCCTTTGGCCATGACTAGCTGAACGGTAATGCTACCATCTATACATATAGAACGAAGATATACGCACGCGCTGTAAGCATTTAAAGATGCGTCACTAAAGGCATGTATTTCAATTAATTTAGGTGTATCGCACACTGTGTGTCGTGGAATTGTTATTAAATTTAGTTGTGGAAGGAACTTAAGAAAAATTAACCATTCCTGTTCAATCTCGTAAGGCAATGGATCATCCCATGAGATTTTAGATGCCCAAAGTTTCTGTAAAATGATTTTACCCTGTAAAATGCATGGATTAATGAGCCCCAGTGGGTCAAACACCTGCCCGATCGTGGACAAAATTGACCGCTTCGTAGGTTTATTTTGTGATAAATCAGAGGCAACAGAGAATAATAAAGTGTCAGAATTGCAAGACCACCTTAATCCCAAAGTCTTTGCATTATCATCATTCACTAATTTAAGCAAACTATCTTTATTGTTATCAGTTTGAATATTATCTAAAATATCAGGGCAGTTAGAACGCCACTTTCTTAAATGAAATTGGCCCTTTTTGAGTTCAGTAATGACACCCTTTACTATATGCATGAGGGTTGATTTTGAATCATGACCACTAATGTAATCATCAACATAACAATCATGTATAATAGTTTCACGAACTAACGGGTCAGTGCATTCCTTACCTAATTGTACAAGACAACGGGTTGCCAAATATGGAGCAGAGGCAGTTCCGTAGGTAACCGTATTTAATTTGTACCTTTTGATTTCATGAGTGGGGTCAAAACGCCAAAGTATCTGTTGCAGACATCTTTGATGCTCTGCGACAAGCACACATCGATACATTTTTTCGCAGTCGGCAGTGACGACGAATTTATGCTGTCGAAATCGAATTAAAATGCTTATTATGTCGTCTTGTACAGTTGGCCCTACATTTTGTATATTATTGATAGACAATCCTGACGTAGTTTTGGCAGAGCCGTCAAACACCACTCTCAATTTTGTTGTAAGGCTTGATTCTCTTAATACACCATGATGTGGCATAATGTATGTGTACTTATCATTTTTGCTATCTGTATTTATAGACATGTGCCCCAGGTCAATGTACTCTTGCATAAAATCACAATATTTTTGTTTAAATAATTTATTTTGAGCCAGTCTCCGCTCTAATGATTGAAATCTATTAAGTGCTTGTTCATAAGAATCGCCTATTAAGGTTGGAGACTGTTTTAGGGGAATCTGCACAACAAATCGACCATCTTTCTGGCGTGTTGTTGTCGAAACAAAATGAAGTTCGCATTCATTTTCTTGAGTGGTAGTTTTTCGAAGTGATGGGACAGATTCTAATTCAAAAAATCGATCTAACTTATTTTGTAGCTCAATATCGTTTGAAAAAAGACAGTGGACTGTATTACTAATGTGTGTAGAGTGTTTACTATTTTGTGATTACATTGAGCCTGACACTAACCAACCAAATTTAGTGTTAGCAAGAATGGGTTGGTTTTTACCTAGTGAAATGCGTTCGTTACACAAACAATTCCAAAACACATCAGCGCTAAGTAACATTTCTATTTCGGAAGGTGTGTTAAATGTTGGGTCAGCTAATTTTATATTTGAGGGAATTTTTAATGAATTTATATTAAAATATATGGGGGGCAATGTTTGAGTGATGTGGGGTATAATAAAACAGTTAATATTTGTAGTGTAATTTTCAGTTCGAGAAGATAAAGTCAAATTTGATCGTTGATTGATGCGAATAGACTCACGACTTAACCCTTCGACTGCTGTTGAAGTTGAATGAACAGGTAATTTTAATTTCTTTCTCAAATTTTCAGTTATGAAACAAGATGTACTTCCGTTATCTAATAAAGCGCGGACTGTATGACGTGTGCCATCATTACCAAAAGCATCAACAAGCACTGTGGACAGAAGAACGTAGTTGTCATGAACAGATGACAAGACAACTTCGCTCGGTTCCACGATGTCGTTACCTAAGGGCTGATAGTCATCGTGAGTGTCAGGGTCATGAACCTCCTGCATTGCTAACATGACACAATTTTCAGGATTACGGGACGTGTCAGATGGAGAAGAGACCTCGAGTTCTATAGGGTTATCTTCGGTGTGTAATATAGTGTTGTGTCGTTTTGCACAAATCTTACATGACCCGAACCTACATTTATTCACATCATGTCCCTGACGCAAACAATTAAGACACAATTTTAATTGTTTTGCTTTATTAATATTAGCGTTTACAGATAAATGTTTAAAGTTTGGGCATTGGTAAATGCTATGATTTTGTTTGCACATAGGACACGTATATGAATGTGTTTGTACGCTAGAATTAGCTATCAATGTTCGCGATCGTAACGGAGTAGGTTCGCTATGTCTGCGTTTAACCTGAGTTAAATTTAACGTTTCAAGCAACCCTGCTCGATCTTTAATGAATTTAATGAATATATCTAAAGTAGGCAATTTTTCAAAATTATTACTGTACTCTTTCCATTTTCTATTTGTTGAATTATCGAGTTTGCTTGAAACCATGTGTATTAAAAGAGTGTCCCAATTGTTAGTGTTAATGTTCAAAGTTTCTAGAGCTCTAAGATTTTTATTTAAACTATCAATTAAGTTACGTAAAGACATAGATGATTCTTTCGTAATATATTCTATGTCAAATAACGCTTGAATGTGATTACTAATAAGCACCTTATTATTGTGGTAACGTTCACATAATAATTGCCAAGCGGTTTCATAATTATTAGCAGAAAATTCTAACGAATTAATTATACTTGCAGCTTGGTCTTTTAATGAGGATTGTAAATAATGATATTTGTTAATTTTAGGAATACTATCATTCGAATGTATAAGTGACAAAAAGGTATCATGGAATTTAAGCCAGTCCTCAAAGTGACCAGAAAAAGTAGGCAGTTGTATAGTAGGTGTTGGCGGTGTGGTGTGCAGTTACCTGTAGAAAAAACTATCGTACGCGACGAAGGGGCGGTTTTGCGAAAATAAAGGCGCGCGCGACACGTATTGTTGGGGCCCGCTTTTTCAAACTACTGGTCTAACCGCCGCGCTGGCCGAGCCGCTCGCCGAGCGTCCGTTCCCCCGTCTCGCTCCCCTCATGCCCCTCAATAGTTGCGTCGCTGACACGCCCCACCCCAGTGCTGCTAGCAGCACTCTTCGCTCAATGGAATTCGAGCGACGCGTGTGGCAGATCGGGTAAGTACTCCAGATTTTGTCTTAATCTTAACCATCCTGACACGCCCGTCCTTCCCTGGGCACACCTCCACTATCAAACCCTTCGGCCACACGTTCCTGGGTCCGTTTGTGTCCACGACCAACACCAAATCTCCAACTGCTAGTGGTCTATGTTCCTGGTTCCATTTGGTTCGTGGCAGTAGATCAGGAAGAACTTCTTTCACCCATCTGTTCCAAAACTTATCTGCAAGGCGTTGTGAAATTCTCCATTGCTTTCGCAAACATAGATCGGAATCGTCGAATGTACCAATTCTGGGTAAGTTGGAAGAGGACCCAATCAAAAGATGATTTGGCGTCAGTGTCTCCATGCTGGCAGGCTCCACATAAACATGTGTCAGTGGTCTACTATTGACGATGTTTTCAACCTCTGTGAGAAGCGTATTCAAGGTTTCTTCACGTGGAGCTCTTTCTTTTAGGACTATTCGTAACGAAGTCTTCACGCTCCGTATGAGTCGTTCCCAAGCACCTCCCCAGTGTGGACTAGCCGGTGGTATAAACGTCCATTTTGTACCATAGTTTGCGGCCTGATCAGTCAGTGCCTGCTTATTCATGTCGATTATTGATTTCTGAAGTTCGGTACTTGCTCCTCTTAAGTTTGTCCCATTGTCTGAGTAAAGATGGCGGGGCCATCCTCGTCTCGCGGACATGCGGCGAAGTGCCATGATTAAGGAATCAGTAGACAGGCTGGGAACTGTTTCTATGTGAATCGCCCTTACAGTGAGACAAGTAAACAAAACTCCGTATCTTCGCTCGTGACGTCTTCCGACAGCTACCTCCATCGGACCGAAGAGATCCAGACCACAGAAGGTGAAAGGACGATAGTGATGAGCCATTCTTGCGTAAGGTAAGTCACCGATTCTTGGTATTTCTGGTTTACATTTTCTTAGTCGACATAGCATACATTTAGTTACCACGTTCTTAACTGTTGGCCTTAATTTTATTATATGAAATTTTTGTTTCAGTTCGTTAACCACCATCTCTTGATTACCGTATGCAGCTTTTATGTGGTAATGTCTGACGATTAAACGAGTAACGTAATTCTGTCCATCTAAAATAATCGGTCTTTTCATTTCAGGCAGCACGTCAGTAGCGGCGTCGATGCGGCCTCCAGCCCTCAGAACTCCGCATTCGTCGAGGTAAGGCGACAGGTTAAGTATCTTACTAGAAGTAGGAATTATTTTATGAGATTGAAGTAGGTTAATTTCTTCACTGAACGAAAGATTCTGCGAGTATCAGAGAAGTAGGCACTCAGCTCTGATCATAATGTCATCATTCATATTGTAAGTATACATTTTATCCTTATTTTTCAGTTGCAAGGCCCTCATTCCACTATCAATAAACGTAAGTACTCGAACCGTCGTTCTTATTAAGCGTAACCAAGAAGAAAATCTAGTAGGTTCTGGCACAGGTAAGATTTTATTTTCCGTCTGTATAATTGTCACACATTCTAACTTGATTTCTTTGTTTTCTAGGTCGATCACATCCAGAGGCCATTCTTCGCAGTCTTCAAGTAAAAATGTAGGCCCGTACAGCCATTCACTTTGTAATACAGGGTGATCGTAGCTTTCTCTCGTAGCTATATCGGCGGCGTTTAATTTACTAGGTACATAACGCCACTCGCTTGCATTAGTGAGCTCATCTATCTCGCCCAGGCGATTAGCTACGTACGTGTTATAGTTGCGGGCATCATTCCTAATCCAGTGAAGCACAGTTGTGGAGTCACTCCAAAATATCCTCCGAATAGCGTTAATTCTGTGTTCTTTAGCAATCGAATCGGCCAATCTTGCAGCCAGAACAGCAGCTTGCAACTCTAATCTAGGTACTGTGATAGGTTTATTTCCCGCCACTCGACATTTGCTTGCGATAAATGCAACTTGAATGTTTGAATCGTTATCCATCCATCTCCAATACGCTACGGCACAGAATGCTTGCGTTGATGCGTCACAAAATATATGCATCTGTAGGTTTTTATAATCAGCGGCCGTAGTATTTCCATTGTTAATTCCATTACAATAGGGAGTACTTTGCGTCGTCGTAGCATTAGTAGTCAAACTGAGTTCATCGCTTGCTACGACGGTCACAGCGTTCGTAGCACAGGCGGGTTTCGTAGTATGGAGGCGCGATAAGGACGCTGGGCTTGTTTCGTTGTTTGTCCCTTTCTCGCTCGCCGTAGGCGCCCGCGCCGTAGCCGCTGGATAGTATCTCGGTAGTCTTACGTCATGTATTGTTTTTAATAAACAAATCCATTTTAGCCACTTAGCGTAAATTTCATTATTAACAGGATCATCCCAGCCGATTTTTAGCCGCCACGTTTCTTGTAAAATTATCTTTCCATTAATTGTAAACGGCGACAAAAATCCATACACATCGAATATAGACATAACTACTCGTAATATCTCTCTTTTAGTAGGTATCTTTTCTCCATTTATTATATTATCTGGCACCTTCTTAAAGGAAACGTCGAATCGCAAGGTATCGTCGTCGGCATGCCATATGAGTCCGAGAGTCCGATCACCATCATTTTGTTGACACAATTTGAACTTTACAGCTGTATTCCCGAGAGTTTGTTTCGGAACGCTGTCTAGCACGGTTGCGCTATTGCTATTACAGTTTCGTAACTCGAAACCTCCTTGTGAATGTATGTACATTATATCTTTCATCAGTTGAACAGCTGTTTGATCGTCGGGTATGCTATCGATATAATCATCAACATAGTGCTGAGTGTGTATAGCTGCGACTGCTGTTTTCATAGTAGACTCGAAGCGGTCAGCGTTCTTGTTTTTTATGAATTGTGCGATGAATGGTGAACAGTTAGCGCCGAATATTAACGACGTCATCACATATGTTTTTTGCGGTTCTTTCAACATTTCAGGGTTGAACGGTTTGTTAGGGTCACCTTTGTATATAAACCTTAGTGCATCTTGATCTTCAGGGCAGATTTTAACTCGCAAAAACATGTCTTTAATGTCGGCTGAAACGGCTATTTTATTCTCACGGAACCGTAACATTATTCCAAAGAGTGACATTAATAGATCGGGCCCCTTAAGTAGATAGTCATTGAGTGATGACCCGCACGTTTTAGCCGCAGCATCGTAAACCAATCGTAACTTTTTCTTATTTAGATTATCAACGCCGAAATGAGGTAAGTACCATATTTTGTTTGTCTTCTTAGTAGTTTTAAGTTCTTTTGCATAATCATTTTCGAGCAGGTGTCGCAGGCGTTCGTGGTACCTCTCGGCGTATTCTTTATTTTTCTTCATTTTTTGCTCAAGGTGCTTAAATCTGGACGTAGCCAATGGTAGTGAATCAGGCATTATACAATCATTGTTTTTCCAGGGTAGCCCGACTTGCCATCGGCCGTCTACGAGTGTGGAGGTCTTTTCCAGGTGATTCCATGCTCGCTGATCTTCTGAGTTTTGGCGTGGCTTAAAAGTAGAAATTCCCATCGACTCGATCGAGAAGAAGCGGCGCACTTCATCGTGAAGTTCGCGAAGACTGTTGTCGTGGTTGTCATCATGTACAGCGGCGGCGGCAGTGATAAACAGCGTGGTGTGTCGCGTTGCTGCAGCGGCGGCGACCGGCGCCCGGCCGTGCAGGCACCAGCCCAGCGGTGTGCGCGTGGCGCACGGCTCGTTAGGGCCACCGGTGACGATCTTCAAAGGTAAGAGTAGATGATAGTTGTCTTGTCCTATTAGCACTTCCGGTTTAAGAGAAGCACAACACAGTTCACTTTCAAGTTCTTGCAAATGACTGTAGCTATTACATCGCACTAGGTTTAAGTTCTGTCGTGGTAGACTGAGTTTGTTTACACTACACACTTTGATATCGAATTTTTCACCGTATTTATTAGATAACGTTATGTCCAATAGTTCCGATTCGCACACTAACTCGGTATTGTCCCATGCACCGCGCACTCGCATAGACTGTTTACGGCCGCGTATACCTACTCGCTCTGCGAGAGTAGAACTTATAATTGACACGGTCGATCCGTCGTCAAGTAAAGCGCACGTTTTAACAACACCGTTAGGTCCACTAATGCTCACGGGAACCACCTTTAGTAACACTGAACAGCTGTTTGTGTTGATATGAGTAACCGATTCACGATGAGCACAGGTTTCAGTCTCTAATAATAATGCAGTTTCGTCGCCGTTAGTTTGCGTTTGCGTTTGCGGAGCGCGCGGGACACTTTTGTTTTGATTTGTGCCCGAGACGAAATGCAGGAGGCGGTGGTGGGGCTCCCCGCACCCGCTGACGTCACACACTGCAGCGGGACAAGATTGCCTATCGTGTCGTGAGATAAGGCACTTGTAACACAAACCTACGCGTTTCACATAAAACCAGCGGTCCTTGCGTAATGACTTTTTAAACTTTTTACAGTCAATTAATTTATGCTTAGATACGCGGCAAAAACGGCACTTTTCACTCTCATCGTTCTTATCACTTTGCACTAAAACAGTTTGTGTATGTTCATAACTTTGATTTTTGTATACTGTACGCTTATTATCCCACCGAATGTTTATTAGGTTCGCACTGCAAGTAGATATCTTGATTGCTTCCATACTGAGAAAGTCGGATAATATGTCGAGTCTAGACTTCTTGCGTTCAGATATAAGTTGGTAACTATAGTCTGCCCATTTGGATAACAACACAGTAGGTAATTTAGACAGTATCAAATTGACTACCTCAATGCCATGTAGGTACTCTTCACGTTTAAGTTCTTGCACGGACACTACAAAGTTCTTAATTTTTATAGAAAATGGCACTATATCTTTATGGTAGTCTTGTGACAATGGGTTTAGCCTTTTCACATCTTGTAATATTCTAGATATAATTAAATCAGGGTTTCCAAACTGTAGTTCTAGGGTAGATATTACATTTGCCGGCGATGTATTGCTAATTAATAAGGCTGTGACAGCCTCCTTCGCGGGACCACGGAGACACCTCCTCAAGCGCCACAAGTTCTCTTTGTCACTAAAATTGCACAGGGTGGTCGACTCGTCATAAGCGTTTTTGAACGATAGCCACTCCATATAATCACCCGAGAACAGAGGTAGGTCTCGTGGTGTGCTCATGCGACTAAGAAGATTGGCTTGGTGATTCGTAGCTGTGGACGTGGTGACTAATCCTTTCAGTGCGCTTGCCAACTGCTGAATCGGATCTACAGTGCCGTCGGCGCCCGACGGCGGAAACAGGCAGCCATTGTTATTTCCATTGTTGTTAGCTTTCTGTTTCTCCAACTCATGCTGACTGCGCTCCATCCAGTTCTCAATATCCTGGCCATCATATTGACTATCACTATCACACTTCGACGTATTTGGACTGTATTTTTCTTCAACGGCTGCTAGATCAGCTTCTAGCTTTTTCTCTATGAGATCCATTTGGATGCGGGCCTTTTCTTGTGCTGCTTCCAGCTCGAGCCTTTTCTTCTGTGCTCTAATCGTAGACAACGAGGATTTCGATTTGCATTTTTTTGTCGATTTTCCTGGAGGTAAATCTTCCTTTTTAACACCACTTGTTCCAGGTATCGGCAAATCAATCATTCCCTGCTTTCCTTCGTCTTTACAATCCATTTTAGGCTGCGGTTGATCGTTACCCTCAATGGCGGCGTTAGCGTCCTTCAAATGACTTTCGGTTTCCTTCCGCGTGGTACTGCGCGTTTTTACCATAGTAGTACACCGCGGTGGCGTGTGGAACATTGAAGATCCGGCACGAAGACCAGTGTTGGCGGTGTGGTGTGCAGTTACCTGTAGAAAAAACTATCGTACGCGACGAAGGGGCGGTTTTGCGAAAATAAAGGCGCGCGCGACACGTATTGTTGGGGCCCGCTTTTTCAAACTACTGGTCTAACCGCCGCGCTGGCCGAGCCGCTCGCCGAGCGTCCGTTCCCCCGTCTCGCTCCCCTCATGCCCCTCAATAGTTGCGTCGCTGACAGTAGGTAAATTTAAAGTTTGAACACCTGCTGTAAGAACGGTACCTGCCGCTGAGGAAGTGGACGCGCCGTCGTCCTTGCTGGGCTGCGCAGAGGTGAACCTGCTTACCAACTCGCGAGCGCTGCCGACTGCCGCGAAGTACTCAAGCTCAAACTGCTCGCGATACTGGTACTCCTTCTCACAGTCAGACTCTGAAATTTCCATACAACTTTCGATTTCAATCTGTAATGCATCATATTCACCATAACACTCTTCAATTTTTGACAATCGAAGGTTTAGATCGCTGAGTTGCACAGGACTGGGCTTCTCACAACTGGAGAGGATATTAACGTAGGACTTAAATTGCGTAAGCTTAGATTTGTATGAGCTGCGCTTTCGTTTGATTTCGGCTAATTTAACCATGTCTAACAAATAATGTTACGTTTATTGAAAATATAGAAGCTGCAAATGAAATATTAAGAACAATAAAATAACAAGTAGGTAGGTACACTTAATTAAGTATTTCAACAAAGTTTGTAAATGTAATGAATAATGATATAGGTTCGAATACTTAAATGCGTAATGTGCAAGCCGTGCCGTCCGATCAGCTGGCGAACTGATAAGCGTAGTAGGTAGGTAGGGAACGGCAGCGTAGGCAAATAACGGACTGCGGCCGGCGCACACCCGGTCGCTCGTCACTGGAATGTGATAAGGAACGATTTAAATAATATTGCTTTAAACCTTTTATTACACGTAATTAAGGTCCGTGTAATAAGGACAGGGTATATTTTATTTTTAAAAAGAAGGTAGGTAGGTTGAAATTTAAAATGTAAGTATGAATGTAACGGAAATTGAGAATTATTTAGAGAAATGCAACGGGAATGTATGAGATAATGTGATTGAAAGTTATAATTTAATAAAATAAAGCAACAAGGGTCAGAGATAAGATAAGGACGTATTATGGAACGAACTCACAAGTGAAACTTTCTTCCAGAATGATGTTCACGTTGTTTGGCCCTGACCGTCTTGGTGTTTGTGTATTGCAGTCGTCGCAGAAAGGTATTTAACGCTGCGCCTCTAAAGCCAGTGAGACTCAGGATACCAAGATACTGCGATAATGTCAACTCCAATAATTGTTTTCTGCTTGTAAATCTTCACAATGTTGATGTTTAGCGTGAGATGACTGCGCCACTTTCCACTTGAAATATCCTATACCGACGAGTAACCTTCCCAATATTCAAAGGTCGCTTGGTTCGTTAGCTTCAAATTGGCGGTTGTCCAAATATTTGAAACAGGAATCCGGTGTGGAGGTCCAAATGTACAGGAATCTTCTTGGCTTAGGATACTGATGGAATAATTTAAGCAAAACTTGGTAATAAAATATATTAAAAAGAACTTTACAAATTGCAAGGTAATTAACGTGTGGTTGCTAGTATAGCTGTCCGATGGCGAGTGGGGGGCGCGCGACGCGTCGTGCATTATAAGGCCGGGCGGGCGCATACATGCGCTAACACTCACCGAATACAATTTAGTACCAATTAAATTTTAATGAAAACATTTTTTGACAATCACATAGGCATTGTATTGATTTCAAAGTAACTATTGAATCTATTGTTTTCTAGATATCAGAAATCACAAACACTCAGACCGGAGACAACATAAAAAAATGTTTGCTTTTCCCAATTGATCCGTTTGGGAATCTAACCCTGGACTTTGGAGCTGACACTTTGTAAAACGGAGTGAACACCTTTCCAGCCCCTGCTGGATAGGTCTTCACCTCCATAGGTTTCAATTCACATGATGTCAAAAAATATGGAAAATTGAAAATTGAAAATTGACATTCACACGCCAGCTAGGACAAAATTCACTGTTTCATTCTCTACAAACCAATATCTTTGTAAATACGTGTATTTTGTGAATAAATAATTTGAATTTGAATTTGAATTTGGTATGGCACCATAGCGTGAAAGATAATTTTATTTCTTTGACCACGGTATTTATACAAGGTTATATTCTACATTTATGATACAAGGTAAAAAGCTAGCGACATCTATACTTGAGAACAAGGTATTTGAAAGCAAGCAACTTAAGCTACTATGCAACAGATGGCGATGTTTAACACATGACAATTGTCTGGTCAATCAACTATGATGATTACCATGCTACATAAAAAACTTACGATCATTATATTGGTTATGACTTTCACTAATTGTAAATTTTGAGTAAAGTATATAAAGGAAGAGTCAAGTTTGTTTAATCTAAAAGGTTTTATTATATTTTAAGTATGTATATTGAAGTGAATGCAGATATTCAGTATTAATCAAATCCATACTGATTGGCAATTGAAGCGTCTTTGTTAGAGTTAACGCCCCTCAGCATCCATCCATAGCTAGGACTCCTAGGCTGGTCTCCAATGGGTCTGTTGCTTGGGTCAAAGAACTGCGCCAGGTACATCCTGCGGGGGTTGTTGGAAGTATTTAGGGGGGACCCATGGATGAGCAGGTACGAAAAAATGACCACATCCCCTCGTTCAGCAAGCACTGGAATGGCTTTTTCTATTGGAAACTTTTTCTGGAAATAAACAAACATAAAAAAAACAATTTTTATTAGTTTACTGCAGGCGAAAACCTCCGGAAAGATTGCTAGGACGAGTAATTCTGTATCATACTTCTTGCAGAAAATACGACTAAGACATAAGTCCATCGGATCCTGCCCAAGATAGCTAGCAGCAAAAGACAGCTTAATGTAATCTCCTGGTTTACTAACTTTAGAAAGTAGTCTACCATTTTTTCTAGCCTTTCTTTTGTTTAATCTTATTCACACAGGTTACTTATTTCATTTTTGTTCAGTAGGGTAGTAAATAGACCAAAATTACTTTTACAAAGATCCACATTACGGATTTTGCAGGTTTTCAAAACTTGAATATAATAACGAAGTTATCAAAATGTTTTTATCTTTTGTTGGCCTCTTTTAGGCTCTAGTAAACAAGTATAGTTATAATTTAACCATTGCCTTAGGGGCTACCATTACAACAGCTGCAAATGAGAATAAACTGCACAACGTCATTTTAAGGTTTGTCAAAAATCACCTTAACCTAATGACGACTTCCGTAGCGGAGTGGCGTACACATCGGTTTTTAATGTGTCTCCTGCTCCTAGGTCCCGGGTTGGGTCAATGTAGAAAAAACGTGTTTTTCTACATGTTTTCGGGTCTGGGTGTTTGTGGTACCTTCATTGTTTCTGGTTTCTAAAATACTAGTGTTTCAAATAGTTATTTAAATTGAGATCAGATTAATGTATGTGATGTTGTCCACATTTATTTAAATATTTATTTATTTATTTATTTAATTTTTATAAGCGACATTTTTGACAGTAGAGCAAGCTTACTGTAAAACACAAAGAACAGAATTCAGTTTAGTGCTTACATTATTCACATAATGGAAGTTGCTCTCCTTAATTCCCACGTCTTCCTGAGGTCCCAGCTTATGAGATCCTGGGTACACGAACAGACAACCATTCTCGGGATACGCGTCGTCTAGGTGGATGAAGGCGGCGACGCATCCGTGCTTGTCGTATGGAAAGTAGTGGTAGTCCTGAACATGAGTGGTTTATTTATTATATTTTTTATTACATGAACATGTTTCTTAACTACTGTGGTCTCTTATGCCTCCACGAAAAACAATTTTACTAAGTCAAATCGTTATTTTGGTAATAGTCAATAAATTTGAGAAGGAATAGTATGGGCCCTAGAACACTACCCGCGTGAACATACTGCTACAAGAAGACGATTGGCTAATTTTGCCACTGTCTAAACTGCGATCTCTAACCTACCTGCCAAGCATGGCAATTATGGAAATTGGTCCATCACTGGAATGATACTATATCATTATAGCCTATAGTCTATAAACCTACCTGATGCATTGGGTAGAGCGCTCCTTTCTCTGGCGGCTTTAAGTGTGCCTTAGTATGGTGCAAGGCGATGTTCTCAGTGCCTAGGCAGTCGGCTACAGCATCTAAAAGGTTCTCGTTGTATAAGGCTCTTCCAAATACAGCGTCGTGGTGTTGCATGTTGTGAATACCTTTCACCTGTTAGCAAAGTTATAAGTTATAAATTGGCTTTATGAATTATTAGTTCACATTAAAAAATAACAACTAAAGTTTACCATAATAAGTCAAGAGTTGCGAATAAAACAATTAACAAACGTTTGTCGTTATCGTTATGTTTTTTGTTGTGGAATTTGTGGCTTTCCAACACTGTGTTTCTGATGGCAATCATAGAGTTAGAGAGTCTATGCCCAGCAATTATGAATGAAAAGGAAAATAGTCGTACTACTGAAGGCACGTTGCGCCAGAACCTGTCACAAGTTGGCAGTCGTAAAAATAAGTAGATAACGTCAGAGGTCTCTACTATGCTGGTCCAATGATTTCGATACCAGATTCAGCTATCCTAAAAAGGGAGATATTGCGAACAAACTTACCGTATATGGGCTATTGGTTACCCTATTTGTATTACTGCTGCCTTGCCAGGAGTTTTCCATTACTCCAGGGTTTTTGCTGTTGAACAGCAAGTCATAGCGCTCGCTTAGCTCTGCCATCTCGCGAGCGCTATAAGCGTGCTTCAGGAGTATGTACCCATTGTCCAGATAAAATTGTTGCTGCAAAGCCGTAAATCGCACCATTGCTTGCAAAATCCTGATTGGGAGAAAACGATGGAGAGGAGTTGAGATGAAGATGAAAGACTGTTGTAAGATCTGGTAGTGATAGGCCCAAAATAATCTCGTAGCTAAAATAAAATAGTCATTGTTATGCATTTACAAAAATTTAGGCGTGAATAAATGTAACTGAATCGATAACACCAAAGAACAATTCAAAACTAAGTGTCTGAATGGAATACAGAAGCCAAATAATGATTCAAAAATGATGTGATATGAGACATATCTCAGTGATACTAGCATTGATTGTGAGATAAAGACACTATTATACATATGCATCGTTATTAATTTGTTTATATTCGTTAATGATTTTTCATTTAAATTTTGATTTGTATTTGCTATTCTGATAAGAAATTCGGTGATAAGTAATTTATTTGTTAGACATTAGCTATTGGACCCCGGCATCACCATCGACCCTCGTGTTTATTTATTTTTTACTAAAGTAAAGACAACAGTTCGTCAACCTACCACAAAACTTCAAATTTTCTCAATTGATATTGATCTTGACTGTTCCTGTCCTGACCTGTTTGACTTAAAGTTGATAATCAATTCAATGACCTTTATTTTTTTGGGTAGGTTGACCTGCCGTTGTCTGTGCACCAACAGCACAATTCAAACACCATTTTCCTAGAACTAATAACGATTGGATCACATTTGCCAAAAGGTATTCATGTTACTTAACTTATAAGTGCCAACTCGGTCACATATTAAAATTAGCTATTAAAAAGTCTGTTTTTGTTTCTGCCTCGTTACTGTTGACTAATTATTATTGTAAGTCATATTTCTAACCTCCTGTTAGTTCTTGTTGTTTAAGTTTTTGCTGAGCAGCTAGTCAATATCATTTAAATTGGAATCTCTTGTTTTAAATGCTCAATTATTTGCACCACCACTTTCAATCACAAAACAGTTTTAATTAAATGTCTCAAGATGATTGCTAGGACGGTCATTTCCGTAAACAATAACTGTACGAGTAACTCTATACTGTAAACAACCATTTTGTAATTAAGCTGGGTATCGTAATGAAAGGTCATCTGAGATTATGTTTATATCTTTAAAGTTTGTGATACTAATTATTTTCTTCAGATTTGTCTCATAAATCTTTAACTAATTGCAAATTCAAATTATTATTGGTAAGAAGTAAGTAAGGCAATTCAAGAGAGAAAAGGTGTCTGGACACTCTGGATTAGAGTTCTTAATACGCGACGCAATGTTAGTATATTTATTTGTCACTCTTATCTATACCAATGTCTTAAATTTTGAGTGGTAGAGACATACAGTAAATACTGGCCTGCGGACTTATCTATCTTTGCATCAGAGAGAAATTACTAAAATATTTTATGCCTTTTCAGAGGTGCTTTAGGCAATGGGTAGCCATATTGATGACTGGGAAATTTTATACCATATACTATAGTATACCCTAGACTCCGTGGCATTAATACATTTATTTTACAAAATTAACAGCTAGACAATTCTTTGATTTGTAATTATATTTACAAAACAGATAAATAATAATGATATAATAATAATAATAATAAACCTAATTCAAAAAGTAGTAATACTATATACTTGTAGAATAACACGCATATTTTTATCAACTTCATGCATAAACACGATAGTAAACTAGCTCCTTTTGTTAAAATCACTTAGTACCTACCTGATGCTCATCTTACTTATTTTAACTATACCATCATGCCAGGCTTGGTTGCAATAACCCGTCTGAACATGACATCACCTTATCAAATGAGAGTAAAAAAAAATGCATAAAACAATAATAATAATATTTAAGACATGCCACACTGGGCCACACAGAGCCATCTAGTCCCAAATTAAGCTACTATTAAGTACCCTGTAGACAACCGATAAACTTACTTATATACTTTTTTTTGTAAATACATACTTATAATACATAGAAAACACCCAGACCAGAACAAACAGACATGTTCATGCACACAAATATTTGTACTGTGCGGGGATCGAACCCGCGACCCATGGCTCAGAAGCAGCGTTTGCTACCGCTGATCCAAATGATCCAAATAAATGGGACTGTGATATACATTCCGATAGAAATCGGAGTAATGAAGGTTAGATATCAAATAATATTAATGAACTACCGATTGAAATGATTCAATTTAGTCATTCATTAACAATTTCTGATATCAAAAAAAAAAAGATGTAAGTAATTGGTATTTTAACACGTTCTCTGCTGACGCGGTCAATGCTGACCGACAGCGAACTTTCCCTTTAGGCCGAGCAAAAATTGCAGATCAGTTTAAAATTACTAGCTGCTTAGGACCGCTTGGCTGTTTATTTTTATGTTTAATAAGAGTATTACTCGTTGGAAGAGGACATTCAGAGACAGTAAGTTTATTATCTACTCAAATATTCCATACATCTTAGTATATTGTACTCTGAGCTACAATTGATGGCAGTCATTAACTGCGCAGCTGTAACTTGACTCTTAAATGTTTGTAAGCACAGGAATTCGTTATTAGTTTTAGTGCAAATGAGACAAGAAAAGTCTAATGTGAAGAGATTAATCTAGAGATCATAATCTCTACATTAATTACGTTGGAGGGTTTAGGTAGAATGAGAGGCATTCTTATCTATAGGCGAATTAATTATTTACAGTTAAATAGCATTTCACCTTCCCGATGTTTCGATCCGATTGCATGAATCATGGCGCGGGCAGACTGGAGGCGCTCAGCGTCGTCTGGCTGGTTGAGAATAAATGTTTTCTGCTACCCGCACTTTTTAACGATTTCTTCAATCAGTTTAACTACCCAAAAACAGTGTCCGGTTGTTTTGTGATAGTCATGACATGAGATTTACACTTTGTTGTCACAAAGGTTCATAATGATTTTGATAAATAAAATCTATCTTCTCGATTAAAATTATTATGTTCTTAAGAGGAAACACAAGGGCCGTTTTTCCATACAAACGTAGTCCCCTAATTCCTCCCTGGATAAAGCCAGCAGAGCAATAATTTTTATAACAAAAATCTATGGCCACTATTAGCATGATTCTATGTTTTCTGCATACATACATACATACATACATACATACATACATACATATTATCACGCCTCCTTCCCAACGGGGTAGGCAGAGACCAAGGCCTTCCACTTACTACGATCCTGGCATACATCTTTCGCTTCTTCCACATTCATCAATCTTTTCATGCATGCTCGTCGGTTTAGAGTACTCTTGACCTGACCTTTCTTCAGAACATCCCCGATTTGATCGTGATAGGTTCGTCTAGTTCCCTTTCACACTCGTCTTGTAGATCTGTCTAGTCATTCTTCTCTCATTCATCCTCTCTACATGTCCAAACCATCTAAGCATCCCTTTCTCAATCCTTGTGACAATATCTTCTTTCACACCACAACGTTCTCTTATCACACTATTTCTTATCCTGTCACTCAATTTCACTCCTAACATACTTCTTAGCGCTCTCATTTCTACTGCATTTATTCTACTTTCATGATTCTTCTGCCATACCCAACTTTCACTTCCGTACATGAGTGTTGGAACCAACACCCCTCTATGCACAGCCAGACGAGCTTTCATAGAAATCTTCTGGCTATTCACAAAGGCGTGCAGCGCACCATTAACTCTGTTACCAGCATTTACTCTCCTTTCAATATCACTTTCATACTTTCCGTCCCTAGTAAACACCGACCCCAAGTATACAAACTCATTAACTTGCTCCAGTTCATTACCACCAATCCGAATACATACTTCTGTCATGCTCTCTTCCTTTTCAAACACCATAACTTTCGTCTTTTTTGTGTTCACTTTCATTCCCTTTCTTTCCAAAGCTTCATTCATAATAGTCACCATCGCTTGCAAATCCTTAGCCGTCGATGCAAGTAATACTTAATCATCGGCGTAAAGAAGACATTTGACGCGTAACTCATTCATTCTTAGACCAAAATCTCTCTCTTTCAGATCTGTCAGACAATTATCCATGAAAAGGTTGAACAGCCACGGAGACGGCCTACACATCCCTGTCTAACACCCTTTTGGATATTAAACCAATCAGTGTACGCTCCGTTTATCCTAACACAAGCACTAGAATCCTTATAGAGGGAATTCAATGCCCGTATCAGCTTACTGCTCACCCCATGCACAGCTAATGCCGACCACAACTCATTCCTCACCACTTTATCATAGGCCTTTTCCAAATCTACGAATGCACAAAAGACTTTTTGGTTTGTTGCCAAATATCTTTCCGTAATGCATCGTAGGGAAAAGACCTGATCCGTACATCCCATTCCCTTCCTAAATCCCGCTTGTACATCCCATATTCTGTCATCTGTTTCTAACATTACTCTTTCAATCATCACTTTTAGCATACAGTTTGCCGACAACACTGAGGAGGCTTATTCCACGGTAACTTACACAGTCTTGTTGTGACCCTTTTCCCTTGTACAACGGCACGATCACAGCCTTGCACCAGTCTCCCGGTACCCGACCGTTCCTCCAGCACAAGTTGAAAAGGCAGTACAACTGACTTGTTACTACTCCCTGTCCAGCCTTCAGCATTTCGACGGAAACCCTGTCATATCCCGCAGCTTTACCTGATTTCATACTTTTCAATGCTTTCATAATCTCTTCCATACTAATATCGCTTTCATGCTTACTCTCGTTCACTTCAAGAAGAGGTGCTTGCATTTGTGCTAGGCCCTCTTCTCTTTCAAAAAGACTTTCAAAATATTCCTTCCATCTTCTCAGCACACATTCTTCTCCTTTTATAATATTCCCATCCTTACTTCTGATTTTAGAAAGCTCCGAGTTTGATGTTTTCCCTCGAGCTAATCTAATCGATTTCCAAAACAATTTAATATTGTCTTGGAAACTATCAGAGAGTCTTCTATCAAACTCATCCTTTTGCTCTTCTTTCTTCGTACTGATCACATTTTTCACTAGCCCTTTCATATTTTTATAAACCTTCCTTGCCTTATCCACATCCTCTAATGTCGCTTTTGTACTCTTTGGTTAGCCTTGGTTGCTAACCAATCCAGCCATGCTTTCTTCTTATTACCTACAACCTTTTGCACTTCCTTATCCACCCACTCTTTCTTCTGCATTCTTCCTTTTCTTCTCTTACAGACACCACATACGTCAATTGCAACATTCACTACACCTTCCTTAAAAGTCTTCCAAAAACTTTCTATCTCACATTCCTTATCCAAATTAACAAATCGTTCTTTCAACCTTTTAACGTATTCTTCTTTCACTCTCTCCTCTTGCAAATTTTCTACTTTCACGCGTTCTAGATTAGTTCTGGGTTCCGCTGTCCTATGTCGCCATCGTTTGAAAAGACCACTTATCCTGGACATCACCAGGAAGTGGTCTGTATCAATACCGACACCGCGGTACGCCCTTGTATCCAGAACTTGCCCTTTCAGTCTTTCGTCTACGATCACAAAATCAATCATACTTCTTATGCCACATTCATCCCTTGTATACATATGGATTCTTTTATGAGCAAACATTACGCTACTAAAAGATTCTATTCCAAACATACCTCAAGCAAACTTCTACCATTTTCATTTATTCTCTCATCACCAAACGTGCCTAAAACCCTTACCATACCCATCACGCTTCACACCTACCCATCCATTAAAGTCGCCCAACATGATAATCCTTTCATTATCCTTACACTTATTTAAAACTTCTCTCATGCTATCCCAGAACTCCTCCCTTTCCTTTTTGGCTATCGTAGACGCGCTTACACCCAAATCCGTAGGTGCATACACACCTAGGACAAAAATTCGGGTAAGCCCTACTTTTAACCTTATCCAGAGGAGTCTAGGGGTCACACATTCATACTCAATCATACAATCATTCATCCGCGCAGACAAAATGACACCAACACCCTGGCAGCCTCTTTTGGCGCTGGGTACACCAGACCAATACGCCGTGTAGGGTCCATGCTTTGTGGTGTCACATTCCTTTCGCTTCGTTTCATTCACGCACAGAACATCAATTCTCCTGTCATCCATCATCTGACATACTTCATTTAATTTAACATTCAATCCCCCTCTTACATTCAAAGTAGCAAAGCGGCTTTCCTCAGCCCGCTTTCCGCCCCCGTTGGAAACGAGACGTGATGGGTTGCGAACCGCACCGCCGCCTAATTAGGTGTTAAAATTAATTGAGACCATTGCGTTCCCACGAGAAGCTAGGGAAATATACTCGAGCCTGGCAGAGCCCCGCGTACCAGACAAGGGTAAGCCTTATTCTGGGGTCACCAGACCCCAGGGCACCTTGGCACGCTATTGACTAGGCTCGCCCCTAGCCACGCATCCATCGGCACGGCAGACCTTGGATTGGCGGAGAGGATTGGAAAGGGAAACCCTGAAAGGAATGGGGACATAAGATAGGAAATGTATGATCATTGACAGGAAGAAGGTGTAAAGGATACTACTGTCTCGGAGGGCTAGGGATAATTCAGTAGTAGCTCGGGGGACCGGGGTCGCGTACCCGTATACCATAACAGAATTTCCGGAAAGGAAAATCAGTATGCATACCCCTGACCCTATGTTTTCTGTTGTTTCATAAATTAATTAATAAAAAAGATATGAGCCCTCAAAAATCGAAAAAAATCGCCAGATTTTCCGCTGTGTTCCAGAATCCAGAGAAAAAAATTGGGTAAATTTTAGAAAAAAAGGAAAACATACGAATACGGCAAAAGCCTTTCTTTAATTTTTAATGAAAAAAGTATTCAAATCGTTCTAGTTTTGGAAAAGTAATCGGGGGACTACTAAACGTTGATTTGGTGCGCTTTTAGTAGGTATTTTCGGTCCAAGAAGCAGTTCTCTTTATCACACTCTGCGGTGAAGGCGTTTGGCACTGCGCGACAGCAATAGATTTTATAAATACCTATTTCTCAATTCTCTCGCCCGTAGTGTTTCCTTTTAAAGGCAAATTCAACTTACTTCAGTGGCTCCACGTAGTAACTTAGTGTAATAGTCTAGTCTATGATCATCTTTTTAGCCTATGATCATCTTTTTAGTCTATGATCATCTTTTTAGTCTATGATCATGTTTTTAGCCTATGATCATCTTTTTCATCATCTTAAACCCTACTTATACAAACAACAACACGGTTTTATAGCTGGAAAGTCGACGATCACTAACTTGCTAGAGTATACCAACTATATTTGTAGAACCTTTAACAATCATGGTCAAGTGGACTCTATATACTGACTTTCAAAAAGCGTTTGACAGAGTCAATCATAGAGTACTACATTCTAAACTGGAAACTGCGGGTGTGCATGGCGATCTGCTTCGTTGGCTAAAGTGCTATATTTCTAATCGTAGTCAACTTGTCGCTTTAAAGGGCTATCTCTCCCAGCCTGTATTGATCCTGTCAGGCGTCCCACAAGGTTCTCATTTAGGACCATTGCTATTCATTCTGTTCATCAGTTACCTAATCCCGAAGCTTAACAACTACTCGCTGTTATACGGCGATGACCTTAAAATCTTTTGCAGCATTGAAAGTGTTGGGGACTGCATCAAACTGCAGATGGACATTGATACTCTATCTGGCTGGTGCAATGACAATGGGATGTCTTTGAGCGTTGAAAAATGTTGTGTTAAATCATTTACACGAAAACGGGATCACATTTGTTTCAATTATGTTATTGACAATAATACACTTGAGAGGAAATCTGTCGTGCGTGACTTGGGTGTATTATTTGATGATAATCTTAGCTTCAATCACCACTTCAAATTGCTGTCCAAAAAATGTAACAGAATGTTGGGTTTCATTTGTCGCACTTCTAGAGACATTAAGTCCCCTGCAAGTTTACTTACTTTATATAAATCTCTGGTTCGAAGTCAATTGGATTACGCATCGGTAGTATGGTCACCACAATATAATACCTATGTTGACATGTTGGAGTCTATTCAGAGGCGACTAGTCAGAACCTTAACGCTTAGGTTTGGTTTGAAGAGACAGTTGACAACTCATCATACACGTCTAAATTATTTTGAATTGGAGACCCTTGAGGATCGCCGTAAAGTACATGACCTGACATATCTTTATAAAATCGTCAATGGATCAATAGCTACCCCTCTTCTATCTGAGATAGATTTCAGAGTTGCTACACGATCCTCTAGACGCGATTGCCCTTTCTCAATTCCCATATTATGTAACAATAATGTTTCTTCTCACAATCCCATTATTAGAATATGTCGTGAGCTCAACGTATTGTTGAGTCGTTCAAATCGTGAGCTTGACATTTACGGTTCATCACTCGGAAAATGGAGGCGTGTCTTACTTAATACTATAACTAAGGCGTAGTATTAAGTCATATCATTACTACTAATCATAATCTCAATCTAATTAATTGTATTTCTTGAATAAGTTTCATTTGTTATTAATTATATAACCATAATTCGATTCATCATAATAATTATTATACCCATTTAAACATTTTACTTGTTAATTATTTTGCTAAATTAAATTTATTGTACTCTTTTAATAATTTAGATTAATTATAATATATTGTGTTAAAAGCTAAGCAAGTCGTTTGCACATATAGTGGAGTTACAATTTGTCTTCAAATATGTTTAATCTTTTTTATTTCTATATCGTGTATTAATTGTGAATCTGTAATGTGTAACAATAATCAATATCGACAATCGAGCAAATCCACGATAGCAGAGATTGTAATTGACAGACTAGTTTAATACGTGAAGCCTTATATAAATTCGTCAACATAAATAATTTCTTGGCATCTCAAATTTGACGACCATTTGGATCAGCGGTAGTTAACGCTGCTTCTGAGCCATGGGTCGCGGGTTCGATCCCCGCACAGTACAAATATTTGTGTGCATGAACATGTCTGTTTGTACTGGTCTGGGTGTTTTCTATGTATTATAAGTAAGTATTTACAAAAAAAAAAAGTATATAAGTAAGTTTATCGGTTGTCTAGTACCCCATACGACAGGGTACTTAAAATAGTACCTTAATTTGGGACTAGATGGCTCTGTGTAGCCCAGTGTGGCATGTCTTAAATATTTATAAAAAAAAAAAGAAATGGTTAGTAGACAATCGCCCGGTAAGTAGAAAATTGTGGGTTCGAGTCCCATCTAGTAATATTATTTTAGATTTACACTTTTTTTACTAGAGTTATTTAATTCGGGGTTTATACCATGTACCTTATTTATTATGAGTTTCCGATATTTCGGCACTGTTGCAAGCGCCATGATCACGGGAGAACTGTTGTATCTGCGGGTGGGTAGATGTTAAGAGCAGACAAATCGATCTACCCTCCGTCGTAGTCTTTTATTACACACGACACTGGTACCACTGCAACAGTGCCGAAATATCGGAAACTCACAATGATATTTAAAAAGTAATAGATATGTTACATGCGCTCTCAATATGCGTCCCTAAAACGTCACAATTGTGACGTCTTTTCAAATCCATAAAAGAGAAAGTAATTGTTCTTTTCACGAGTATGACAAGGACAAAATAAGAATTACGCATGACATTGTGTGCAGTTGTTCGCAAGCGGCACATATATTTCGATAGTTTTGTAAGGGCATAACCTATCTATACTTTTTAATATCATTGGAAACTCATAATAAATAAGGTACATGGTATAAATCCCGAATTAAATAACTCTAGTGATAGTGACCATGAAAGTTTAAATCAGTATACACTTTTTTTTTAATAAAGAAAAGTTCAAAAACAAGTAATAAACAGTAAAAAATTCACGTATTTAATCTCTTGAAGCTAGATAAATGTTAGGATCAGCAAAAGTTACTTCCTGGACTTAGGTACGACTTATTGTACCATTAGCAAAAGCAATAAAAAATATATTTTTTTAAATATACAACTCAATATTGTTATTTGAAGAAGTCAAGAATTGTAAGGCTTATAGAAATAAATAACTTGATTTTGTTTTCTTGAATATTCACTACTATAAAGCTTTTTCGTTGTATGATTGTTTACAATTTATGACAAGTAGGTATTTATTATGGAATTATTTTATTTGGCATATTATTAAAATAGACACGTCATGCAAAAAAAAATTCACAGAAGATACGAGTACTTAGTTCAAAAAATAGCATGAGTGCCACTATCTCACAGTTCTCTAGGCAGCTAAAGGTGTGCCATATCGTCGGTATTCCTTCCTAGGAATTATACATACATAAGTACATTACACAATAGTACCCGGGGGTTGCATAAACTTGACCCCGAGCAGATATCGTGAATGTTTTATAAGTGACGCGAGCTGAATATTAAGCTGCTTATAGATATGACTAGCTCTTCGCCCGCGACTATGCCCGCGTGAACTTCACGTCATGTCGCGCGGTCGGAAACCTGTGCCTATGGCATATAAAAAGATAGATTAAGTAGGCTTAGTACATTCGTGTCTTTGATACCATGGAAATACACATTCAAAATTTCAACCCAATCGGTCGAACCGTTTAGTAGTTGACATACCGACAGCAGCGCCACCTACCGGGTCCCGCGGTAAGAAGTAGCCCTTGTTCATCAGGGATAAATGTCGGCTTCTTATGATAAAATATTTTTTCAAATCGGTTCAGCAGTTTCGGGGCCTAGTCAATACAACCAAACAATCAAATCTTTCCTCTTTATTATATTAGTGTAGACTAGCTATCCGCCCGTGACTTCGTCTATCGAATCGATATAGAACCCCCGGGTAGTATGGTATTAGGGGTTAAAGTATGAAATTGCCGTTTTGTATGGACGAAATCGAGAAAAGTCATTTTTCCATACTAACAATTTTTTTGATTTTTTAAAAACGCCTGAACCGTTTTCGATGCAATTAAAGGTGAAAGTTAGATGGTTATAAAGCTACGCATTATAGTATTTCAATTTCTGAAAATCAAAGTATATAATACAAATATACTTAATTGAAGCAAGAAGGTCAGCTGACACATTGTAAGGGGTCTTTTCAACGACTTCCTTTGAAGTAATAGGTACTAGTATTGCATATTTTTAGTCAAAAGTTAATTTATTTAGTTTTTGATAGAATACAAAAAGAATTACGCCATAATACGACTATACTTAAGAGCTATAAACAAAATAAAAAGTGGGAAAATAATCGGCAATTTTATACTTTAACCCCTATTATTAAGGTAACTGTCCCACTACGGCGAGGAAGGGACTTACTATCGGCTATCTTCTAGCTCAAGAAACGTACAATAGATATTTATTCGTTGTAAACAAGAGACGCATACCTACATTAATAGTTGATCGCTGACTCATGTCCACACTGCCGGCGAGGACTCGTTTCACTAGTTTATCATATCAAATCAACAGCCATTGTACGTCCACTACTGGACGTAAGCCTCCTTCAAGTCACGCCACAATTGTCTATCCTGGGCTTTCCCGGCTTTCCTGGCATATACAAATATATATAATTAGCTGTATGAATATTTTAATTTGAAAGGAGGTGATCTCATATACGTTTATATCAGGCAGATAGTGAAGGAATATATCATACAAATCACTCGCTTTCCGCTGCTCGACAATTTCTTTCTAGTTTCTAGCACTACTCGCTTCTCATTTATCGTCAGCGATGGGACTAGTGCCTACATCGGTAGTATTATACACAATTACACAAAAAGATCTCGGGGTCCCGGGTTCGATCTTCAGATTGGGCAACAAAAAGTTTTTTAAACCCGAATGTTGCTCGGGTTTGTGATCACCAACCCGCAGTTTGGCAAGCGAGATGATTATTCCTAAACCCATCATTGCTGTGGTAACTTGAATTCAATGATTGGCCTTTGCCCTGCAGTGGGATGATTATACGCCGTTACTTTCTACTCGTACAACCATTCAACCCCATAAGGTTAAAATTGACGCATAAAAACATTCCCTTTTATTTACCGACTTATAGCTTATCCAAACCTCAGCCCGCATGGACTATGCGTTACATCGCGTGGGGTACAAACCTTTGCCTAGTGGGATACAAAGAGCCCCAAATCCGATGGACTGACGATCTAGTCAAGGTCGTAGGAAACCTCTGAATGCAGGTGGCATGGGACCGATCGTTGTGGAGATCCTAAGGAGAGGTCTGTGTCCAGCATTGGCCGTTTTTTGGCTAAGATGATAAGTTTCTTAAGAGGAAATACAAGGGCCGTTTTTCCATACAAACGTAGTCCCCTGTTTCCTCCCTGGATAAAGCCATTAGAGCAATAATTTTTATTACAAAAAATAATGGCCACTATTAGCATGTTTCTATGTTTTCTGTTTTTTCATAAATTAATTAATGAAAAAGATATGAACCCTGTTTAATTAGTTAATTAATTAATAAAAAAGGTGGTTGAAAATGCACCGTGAATGTTTATAACTCCCATCAGACCGTCCATATAAGTTGGCTAAGATGATAAGTTTCTTAAGAGGAAACACAAGGGCCGTTTTTCCATACAAACGTAGTCCGCTGTTTCCTCCCTGGATAAAGCCAGTAGAGCAATAATTTTTATTACAAAAAATAATGGCCACTATTAGCATGTTTCTATGTTTTCTGTTTTTTCATAAATTAATTAATGAAAAAGATATGAACCCTGTTTAATTAGTTAATTAATTAATAAAAAAGGTGGTTGAAAATGCACCGTGTATGTTTATAACTCCCATCAGACCGTCCATATAAGTTGGCTAAGATGATAAGTTTCTTAAGAGGAAACACAAGGGCCGTTTTTCCATACAAACGTAGTCCCCTGTTTCCTCCCTGGATAAAGCCAGTAGAGCAATAATTTTTATTATAAAAATCTATGGCCACTATTAGCATGTTTCTATGTTTTCTGTTTTATTAATAAATTAATTAATGAAAAAGATATATTATGAGCCCTCAAAAATTGAAAAAATTCGCCAGATTTTCCGCTGTGTTCAATCCAGAAAACATATTTGGCAAAATTTTAGAAATTTAGAACATACGAACACGGCCAAAGCCTTTCCTTAATTTTTAATGAAAAAAGTATTTAAATGTGCTTTTAGTAGGTATTTTCGGTCCAAGAAGCAGTTGTCTCTATCACACTCTGCGGTGAAGGCGTTTAGCACTGCGCGACAGCAATAGATTTTACAAATACCTATTTTTCAATTCTCTCACCCTCTTAATTTCCTTCCGTTTCCTCTTAATAAACAAACGCAAACAACAGATACTCACATACACGGTGCATTTCCCACATTATGCAACCTTAATGTATAACATCTTGGCAGTGTTATTTTAATTTTTTATAATTTTTTTTATATAAATATTATATTCAAGGAACGTTTTCAGTTTCTACGAGTACAATCCACTGATCGTCAGGATAATTTGCGGTCGTCTCGTAAATTACTTCTCTGTTTTCCTTCCCATTCCATGTACAGTCTGCCCGCCTATGGAACCCTTTACCCTTGACTGTCAGAGAATCAGAGTCCCTCCATATCTTTAAGGCTAGAGTCAAAACGCTATTCCTGACACGCTAATGCTATGTATCGGTCTGGTTTTACGTAGATTAGTGTATGTAAGTATTTTATATGTTTGTATATATCTATGTATTATTTATTCTAGGTATCATTATCTTTAAATTTTGTATATATGTATATATTGTTATTTATATGTTATATTATCAATATGTTATTTTATCTATTTATGTTGCACTACGTAACCCCTATTTCCTCTTAAACATAGTTTTCCTTCTTAAGGTTGTCTGGTAGAGATCGCTTCTTAGCGATAAAACCGCCTATTTGTAATTTTTTTTTGTAAATTCTAGATGTTTCTTTTTTGTCATGTGTTTTATGTGCAATAAAGTGTATTGTATTGTATTGCAATATTAAATAACCCTGCCATGATATCATACATGGTCTCGTAACTTGGGCTTCGTTTTCCATGTGGTTGAAAATGCACCGTATGTTTATAACTCAGACCGTCCATATTACTTCTGCATTAGTTCTAAATACAAACTTCCTTCATTTCAGGTAAGTACCTTCATCACCCAGATATAACATCGCAACGGCAACACCGGTGTGGACTCTATTACAAGGTTATAAGGTATGTTTCAGCTAGTTCATACTAAACTGTCAAGGCTGGGATGCATTAATATTAACCCAACTTTGTGTTGGTGCACGGTTGATTTAAATAAATGAGAATCAGGTCAATGTCAAACGATAGAAATAAGGTTTTGTTTGCTACGGCAGATTTATTATGTACCTAACAACTTTTTTGACGACCTCAGTGGCGGAGTGGCGTAAGTACGTATCGGTTTTCAAGGTGTCACCTGCTCCTGCACGAGGTCCCGGGTTCGATGCCCGGACGGGTGAATTTAAAATAATAAGTGTTTTTCTGCAGTTTCTCGGGTCTGGTTTGCTGTTTACTGGTTGTTGTGGTTATACTCTCATTGTTTTACGAATGCTTTAAATATTTATATACTTTGGGATCAGAAAAATGCGTGTGGTGTTGTCCGCGTTTATTATTATTCAATTATTAAGCTATTGCATAGCTTCTATCGCGGGCCTTGAGCGTGCAGACCGAATCTAGAAATTCCGTAACGAAAATAACCTAACACTCGGGGCGAGGCACGATCGAACAATTTTGAATTTCCGAAATTTAAAAGAATTTAGAAGAAAATTAGGATTTCGACAGTATGGTTGCCTATGGTAACCATATCTGCCAAAATAACAGAAAAATTTAATTACAAAAGTCAAAATTAGAAAATACATAAAATTATAAAATTAAGCTATTGCATAGCTTCTATCGCGGGCCTTGAGCGTGGAGACCGAATCCAGAAATTCCGTAACGAAAATAACCTAACACCCCCCACTCCAACCGGCACAGCGGTGATACTTTTTAGTTTTATAATTGCATAAGTTGATAAAAATGCTATGCAATAGCTTTACCGCGGTAGTCTTCATTTGCCCCTAATTTATTGTCCACTATTTTACATAGGCGTCTCTTAAGAAAGAATTTAGTCATAATTGTCACGCGTGGATTGGCAATCGCTGTTTGGCTGATATGAGGGAATACGTTGCAGCCCGCTTCTGGCTGTACTCTTATAATCGCCTCTTACAATACCCATAGGAAGAAAACAAGTGGAAGAAATCAGAATTCGTGAAAAATATAGCCAGTTTATGCGTCGGTATGTAATGCCAGAAGAATTCAAGCAGCAGCGTCTTCTATTTACCGTTGGCCAAACAACGATCGCCAACTCCTCTGCTAAACATGGCGGTTTTTGTGAAGCTTAGCTTTTAGAAGCAAGACTGATAAATGTGACATCTAAAAATGTTCCTTAACTCTTATTGTCAATTGTGTTGTCTAAAATTTCGAAAAGTGAGCTACTCGAAATAATTTCACCTATACGAAGCCGCAGGTACAAGCAAATAGTCAATAAACTTTTATTTATCTACCACGCGGTGTTCAGTAAGAACAGTGCTGCCACGGACTATCGCACGAACTATAAATTATTATCTGGAGGCAAGGCACCAATGCATACAGAGTTATGGGTTTCCAATATTTACACCTTGCACGTGCAGAAGATTATTGCTTTTTAACCAACGAAAAATCAAGATTCGCGCTTACCTTCCCATGTGACTCGTTTCATAGTCCATACAAACGTACTAGTTCAGAATGAATGTGAATGTTTTTTTCTGTATAAAATTGGATAAAAACATATTCTGCAGAAACCAACTTAGTGAAACCTTAAATAACTTAAGGAAAAAAATGTAAACAGATATTTTATGAGATATTTGATATTTCGAATGTATATTCTACCTACATTTGATATGTATAAACAATAAAACAGATTGTACGCAGTTAATATAAAATATAACCATATATAAATATTCACTTATTCCATCTTTTTTTATGTAAGGGTTTAGATAAATTATTCGAAAAATTGCTTAAAAACTACAGAGATTGCTTTTTAGCAATAAGACCGCCTTATTGTACATATGTGTCACATTGTAATTTATGTTACCTTTGTTTTGTGCAATAAAAGAATTATCTATCTATCATATTCTTGACTTACATTAAACAAAATCAGCAACAAGCGTCGTCACATTAACTATTCTATAGGTATTTATAAAATGTCACAAAACTACAAAACTACATCACACGGAACAGCCGCTCCAAGGTTTATCTTGACCACAACGAATCCCCACTCCGCGCCCTGATCGACCCAAAGGTTCCCATAATGCTAGCAGCATTTCCACGTTGTATAGCTATGGAAACCTGTTGTACTAACCAGGACCCAGAGTGGGGGTCATTGCCCCTATCTCGTAGTCTTCGTCCCAACTCCCTGTAAACCTTGATTTAAATATTATAAATAAAAAACATAAACACTGGTCTGACCTCAATTTAGGTAACTGTTTAAAGCACTTGTTTTATGGAAATCAGAAACGCCGAAGATACCAATATCCAAACCCAAGAAAAAAACAGAAAATACTTTTTCTTCCGAACAATAGTTTACATATATAATATTTTTTACCAACTTTGTAACTTCAAACTAACCAAACTACATTGTGAACAATTCAATTTCGCGTAAGTGCAATGCATAACCGGATTGCACCGGCTAATACCGCTTCAAACCGCTTCCATCTGGAACAAAGCACAGGATATGAAGTGGCAATTGTGTTAGTAGGTACATATTAGTTTCAAGTTGTCGTGTAGTTTGTTAATATAAAAATACTCTCTTCCTATAGGTGTTGTTAGAGTTACTAAAATGACCTACTCATTTACTGTCAGTAGAAGATAGTAGCGTTTTCTCTTAACCAATAGCTTAAATGCAAGTTGATTTTCATTTAACATCTGACGACCATTTGGATCAGCGGTAGTTAACGCTGCTTCTGATCCATGGGTCGCGGGTTCGATCCCCGCACAGTACAGATATTTGTGTGCATGAACATGTCTGTTTGTACTGGTCTGGGTGTTTTCTATGTATTATAAGTATGTATTTACAAAAAAAAGTATATAAGTAAGTTTATCGGTTGTCTAGTACCCCATACGACAGGGTACTTAATAGTACCTTAATTTGGGACTAGATGGCTCAGTGTGGCCCGGTGAGGCATGTCAAAAAAAAAAAAAAATTAACAACGCATACAATTAGATCATGTTAAAAAATCGCATCTAAATTTCTGTAATCATTTACTTATACTTACTCATTGCATTCCAAAAGGATTTGAAAGGCATTTCAACCCACAATAGTTTAATAAAACGTACAGTCTGTTCCATAGAAATGTGTTCCTTTCAGATTAAGTTCCACCGCCTTTTAGTGAGCCGGGTTGGCAAATTCCTGAGTTGATTTGAAGTGGCCTCTATTGTCGACTTGGGGCTTAACTCTATTGACGAAATAGTTGTGCTTTGAACAAGATCTTAAGGTTCGGTTCTCGTGTAAGAAAACTAATGTGTCAGTTTTATAGAATCAGTCCAGGGTCAAGGGGTCCGCCCCTTGGTGGACTATTTTATATTTAAAAATGGTCTTTTTAGGGTTCCGTATCCGAATGGCAAAAAACGGAACTCTCATAGTTTCATCAAATCTGTCTGTCTATCTGTCTGTCTATCTGTCCGGACATGTCACAGCCACTTTATTCTGAAAGTATTAGCATTTCATAGTTGAAACTTGGTAGGTAGGTGTACCCTGTTAACCGCTTTACGATTCTCATACAAAAATTAAAAAAAAATATATGTCCCCTTAAATATATTGGCTTTCCCTACAACCAAAACAAAAACATTTTTTATTACTTCTACGTATGCGTATCTATGGACAGGTCTTTTAAAATGACATAGAGGTTCCTAGAACTATTTTTTCCAAAAGTCTAACATTTGGAAGATAGACGCTTCCAAAGTGGTAAAATGAGTGTCCTCCTCTAACTTTTAAACTAAGCAAGTGACAATTTTGAAAAAATATGCATAATGTAGATCTTAACAAATACTTTTAAAAAAATTGGTTTGAACGAGATCAAACCGGTAGTTTTGGAGATTAAGTACATTTTCAATAACAGTAAATTTAACTTTTTCCTTCATACAAACACTATGAAAAACAAAGTTATTTTTGCAGTCAATAAAATATTGTGGTATTACAGTTAAAGTTGGTACGGAACCCTTAGTGCGCGAGTCCGACTCGCACTTAGCCGGTTTTTTACTCTGACAACGCTGTCGGACATGTTATGACGTCATAGTGATTTTAAGAAACTTGTCAAATTATAGAATTTATATAAAAATAAATGTTTTTACTTTTTAAATCATTTTTTAATATAAATGCGTTTCAAAACGTTTGTAACTGCATTCCACCCCACAATAGTTCAGACGGCACGCGCTAACAAAACGTGCATTCAGTTCCATAGTAGTGTGTTCCATTCAGACTACGTTCCAGCGCGTGTTCAGCCATTCAGTAAATCTGGATAGCAAATTCCTAACTTGATTTGAAGTGGTCTCTATTTTCAACTTGTGGCTTACTCTATTAACATAATGGTTTCATCTTAACTGACTGTCAAACATCTGCAAAGATGTTTCTTTCGGGTGCTAAGGGTGCAAACTCCTAACATTTGATGAAGCAACGCTGGCTTACAGCGTTAAGAATATGCTCTAAAAATTCGCGCTGAATCGCAGTGTCTCGGTGGCTTAAAGGTATAGCGCCCGCCCGGCATGCGAGGAGATGCGGGTTCGAGTCCCGCCTGAGACATAATTTTTCAAGTTTATATACTGATAATGGTTGTGTTTTTAACAAGAGCCTCAGATTCGATTTTCGTTCGGAAAATAGTTTGATAAAATTTCACAAAAATATCTCTCCATCATAATCAACAACAGCCCACGGGACTTAAGCAGAATATGTATAACCGATGCCGTTTAAGAGGAAAAGTTCTGAAATGGCGACCGTGCACCGAATGACGATCTGTCAGTAATACTCGTAGGCCGGGCCACCAGGTAGACCGTCGATTTGTTGAAGTTCGCGGTTTATTTTTTTTATAATCAGTGGTCTTGCTCTTGACTACATACTTAACTCTACGGTTAAAAAGAAACTTAAGATGGAGCGAGCTTACCCAGAGTACTCCCACTACCACACACTACCATCGCAAAGGGGTCTGTTAGCTGGCATCATTGGTTAGAAAACAAAAGATGTCGTTGTCCAGGGTGGACCACTAGGAGGTAGATCCCACCACCCCTATGGATGCGAAATCAATTGGCGTTAAGATCCTTAGTGGATGCCTATTTCCAGCGCTAGAAGTCGCTTGAAAGAAATGATGAAAATGATGAAAATTTCTATTAAAAAATTCTCTTGCAAACAAATGTTACAAACGGTTTACATAATGTAAACGTAATATCCAGGTCTAGTTACATAATGGCCACTACCCAATTTAAGTAACGTAATTAACGTACATTCGGTTCATTAATTTAGGCGCTCCTACTCCTAGCCAGCGCTCTCTCATATTAACGCTTTTTCTATAGCCCGATACATAACGGACATTCCATTTTTATTTCGGCATTATTGTTTTTGTAGACTATCAGTGTTTAAGCCTTAAAAAATATGTCTCAGGCGGGACCCAAACGCGCATCTCCATGCGTACCGGGCCCGGCGCTATACCAATTAAGCTACTGAGGCACTACGTCACAGCGCGAATTTTTCAAGCATATTCTTATACCTGTAGCCAGCGTGGTTTCCTCAAATGTTAGGAGTTTAAACTCTTAACACCCGAAAGAAACATCTTTACAGATGTTTGACAGTCAATTAAGATGAAAATAATAGCTCCTCGCCTTCTTTGATTTGTTTCTCGTTAACTTTTAAAATAAAAGTATTTCAATTTTAAACTGACTTTAAAAAGAAGGAGGAGGTTCTTAATTCGACTTGCGTACTAGCTTTTTATTTTATTTATTTAATGGAAAAGATTCACCAGCGAAATATCAGTAAACATTACATTTCAGAGTATATGAGTAACATGTGTAAAAGATATGCCTTGTTAGGTAAAAACTGAACAATTTATCGAGTTCAAAACAACTAAATAAAACAGGAGTACTTTATGAACAGAAAGAAAAACTTTAATTATAATTTTAGAAACAAGAAAAAGTTAAAAGTTTATGTGAATTTATACTTTTTTAATTTTTTTTTTACGAAAAAGAATCGAATATTGCCACACACGTCCTTTTAAACGCCTGTTTGCATTTCTGAAAGATGTCGATTTCGCAATCTTTTAAGCTTTTGTAAGTCCGCATACACCTGTGCAGTGGGGTGCACTTACCTAGGTTAGTTTCAAAGTGAGGTAGACTAAAGATATTATTTTGTCAAAGAATGCCTTGGTAGACTTTACATCATTGTTGGAAGCGCAACTGGCTAAGAAGTGACAGTTTGCAAGTTGCTGGTTGTTTATTCTGTGCTATGCGAATGTGATATTCACTTCACTATGAAATATAGTCTTAATGGACGTACGGAGGTCCATAATGTAGCCGATAATTATTATGTAACTTAAATTAGCACAAGCCACTGGTAAGCATTATTGCCTAACTTTGTATACACTTAATGATATTAGGGGTTAAAATATGAAATTGCCGTTTTATTGTAATAGGACTTGTAATACTTTGAATTGACATAGAATCTTCATGGTTTGAGGTTTTCGAATGAAACTTTTTTCACATGGTTTCTATGATGTTCTTCTTTTAAAAAATGTGAAACATTTGAATATCGACTTTTAATTGTTTTTGTTATTTAACTTAGACAAGAAAGATGGATACTGCGAAAATTCGAGTGAGTTTTGCATACGAGTTCCGACGCGGAAGTAACGCGGCAGAAACAGCCCGCAATATCAATGTTGCGTTGCGTTGGGATCTGCTAATGAACGCACCGTGCGATTTTGATTTAAACGCTTTCGTGATGGAAACTTCTACTTGAAGAACGAGCCACGAGGAAGACCGCCCACACAGGTGATTAACGATGAATTAAGAGAGATGGTGGAAGCCGATCCTAGTCAAACTACCCAGGAATTAGCGGCATGGTTTAACGTATAACCTTAACCACAATATTGACTCATTTGCGTCAAATCAATAAAATAAAAAAATACGAAAAATGGGTGCCTCATGATTTGACTGATTTGCAGTAAGAAACGCGTGTTGAAACTTGTGTTGCCTTGTCGAATCGGTACAAAAATGAAGGAATATTAAATCGAATTGTGACATGTGATGAAAAGTGGATTCTTTATGATAACCGCAAAAGAAAAATACAATGGCTGACCCAAGGTCAAACGCCACAACAGTGTCCTAAAGCAAAACTTACTAATAAAAAGGTAATGGTAACTGTTTGGTGATCTCAGCATGGTGTTATTCACTATAGTTTACTCCGATCTGGTCAATCAATAACGGCAGAAGTCTATTGTGCCGAACTCCGAACAATGTTGGCAAAACTAGCAGTAAAACAGCCCCGACCCATAAATCGATCTTTACCATTATTGCTCCATGACAACGCGAGAATACAGCACGAGAAACCGTTTTGACCCTTCAGGAACTGTAATTAGAAACCATTCGACACCCTCCGTATTCGCCAGACCTTGCTCCAACGGACTACCATTTTTTTCGTGATTTGGACAATTATCTACGTGACAAGAAGTTTTCTTCCCAGGAGGCAGTACAAAATGCTTTCACACAGTTTGTGCAGTCTAGATCCTCAAAGTTCTATCTCTTAGGCATAAATGACCTTCCTATTAGATGGCAGTAATGTATAGATAATAATGGTAACTATTTTGATAAAATAAATTTGTTAAAAATTAAAAAATAAACAATTTTGATTTTCAGTACAAATCGGCAATTTTATACTTTAACCCCTATTATTTAGGCAATATATTTGCAACTATAAAATCAGTATTTAAACTTAAATAATATTATTATCTCAGGCTAGTCTTGAACCTGCATCCTCCATGCATTTCACGCGCGGCGCTGAATTGATAATAATATAGTGATAAGTGCCCTATATGCATTGAGATCCGGGTTGACTCCCACCTGAGACATATTTTTATTAATTTAAATACTGATTTGTACTCTATAATTTAATCTTACTAATAAAATAGACTACCCGGCTAGTGTAGTGGTATAGTGATCCGCCTACTACGCATGGGTCGTGGATTCGATTCCCAGTAGGGTCAAATAAATACGATCTTTTCTAAATTTTCTTGGAAGGACCATCAAGTTTGTTGGAAGATGAACTTCGTAAAAAAAGTCATGTTAGAGGCCCGTAATGTGCATTGAAAAACTTTGACCCCAGTGATCTTCATTGGCGAATGATTAGACGTTGTGAAGAAGAAGACTAATAAGGAATGCTAAAGCTTTGATGCATGTTTGCTACTATATCTACTACTACGAATAGCTGGACAGATCTTGTGGAAATCTGACACATATACTGGAATATCGTATAAGCTAAATTTTATCCGAAATAACGATTTTTGAGGGATAGACGTGTTTGTTTGTTATGTTTAAAAGGATCGATATGGTTTTTGGCATAGTAGTAACAGGAGTCATGAGACAAATACTCTTAAATACAGAGATATTTTTCAACTCTTTATCATTATGAAGGTCACCGTAAAATTGTGTGTATATTTCATTTCCTTTCTCAGCCGAATGACGACCACACCCAGACATAGGATCTTCACGGAATTCAGTCCCATTGTTGGGAAAATGATCTGCACAGAAATCGATACTGCTCTTTCTGTACCTATCCCAATAGCTTCCAAGATCGACCTTCCATGCCTTCTTAAGGTCGTAGTCCGGTGCGCGGTCGCCATTCCAGAACCTTTCCGCCCCAACGTCCATCAGCTCTTCTTAATTAATTCTAATTTCACAAATTTATATGTACCCTAAATTATATTCAAACTTACTTTAACGTGATCCGCAAAACATCAGAATTAATATCTGTTAAAAGCAAATATTTGTGCAAACAAAATTATTAAAACCGCTCCATGTTGCCGGAGCAAACTAATTCGGTGAATTTCAAAAAGCCTTTGAATCAAATATGGAATATCCAGAAAATACGTTAGGAAGTTTGCACACTATTAATTCAATGTTTGAAGTTTGAAGTTAGAAACTTGAATTAAAACAAAAACATATATTATATACTTACTAATAAAATAAATAATAATATAAATATTTAGGAACTGCCTCACTGGGCCACACAGAGCCATCTAGTCCCAAATTAAGCTACTATTAAGTACCCTATCGTATGGAGTACTAGACAACCGATAAACTTACTTATATACTTTTTTTTTTGTAAATAGATACTTATAATATATAGAAAACACCCAGACCAGACAGACATGTTCATGCACACAAATATTTGTACTGTGCGGGGATCGAACCCGCGACCCATGGCTCAGAAGCAGCGTTTACTACCGCTGATCCAAATGGTCGTCAAATGAAACTATAATAGAATAAAAAAATACACAAACAATTAAATGTGGACAACATCACATACATTGTTTTGATCCCAAAGTAAGTAGGTAATTATGTAAAGCACTCATATCGTGGAAACCAGAAACGACGATGGTACCACAATCACCCAGACCCGCGAAAATGTAGAAAATCCTTTTTTTATATTGATCCGTCCGGGAATCGAACTCTGGTCCTCGGAGCACGCAACACCTTAAAAACTGGTGAGTTTGCCACTCCGACCGCTACTGAGGTAACTTTAGCCCAGCATATATATATATATATATAATATTGTTTACTATCATCATCATTACTAGCGTATATCAGCCCACTGCTGGACACAGGCCTCGCCAAAAGTTAGACTTTTCCAAAATCACCATGACTGGCAATGGGGACTACCGTTTCTTTGCTCACCAGTTGGCGCCACTGTAGACTGACGTCCGGAGGTATAGCTGTCAAAGGCGATTGGCGCCGAAACAAAGTGTTATATCTTGAATCTAATTAAGGTTATATTGTTTATAAATAACTATCTTGATATCAACAAACTAACTTCTGAAATAGTTGCTTTTGAGGCCGCCTATTTATGCGCTTTTTCATAATTCCGCTTTTAAAGCGTTCACATTAATCGCCAAATAATCCATATTTTCGATATTTTACGAAGGAGATCACTTTCCAGTAGGTAAATTAAAGAAATTATAATTTATGCAACAAATTCCGCTAAAACCAGTACAAAGTGAATGATATTGGACCTCACGCGTCACTAGCGCCTCTAGTGGCAGATTCACTAGCGATAGTCCCCATTGCAGTCAGGCTAATGGTGGAAAACGATACTTCCCGTCTTCTTCTGGCAGTATTTATTAAGGGGACTACTAAAGCTGTGTGTTGCCTCCAAATGATTTAATTTTATTGCTTCTTAACAAAATCAGTTCTCAAAAAACTAGACCAGTATCATTTTAGCAAATAAACACTAGTATTTATTGAATTACTGTTAACTGCTTTTCATTCTGGCGTTATTGCTAAAAGCGGCCGCTTCTGGCGTTAGCTACGATTTGGACTTTCTAAATAACTAAATGAAAAGAACTGTTATTCAATAAATACTAGAAGTAATTTTGCTAAAATGATACTATTCTAGTTTTTTGAGAATTAATTTTGTTTAGAAGTAATAAAATTAAATCAATAAGGGGGCAGCACATAAAGTAATAAATCGCCTCTCGTGTTATTCTGGCGGTACTTCTTAAATCGACATCTTTATGGAAAGGAATGGCGGTGCTATTCCCTTAACATGCAGGCACTTAACTACGTTTTGTTTATTCAAATTAACCGTTTTATAAGTAACAAATACTTGAGAAACAATAATTTTTAGTGCCTCTTTTTAACGTTTAAAAAATAAATTCTATTGTAAGTAAAACGAGTGTGATCATGCCTTTACCTAGCCTTTCAGTGTTGATAAATAATATTATGATTAGCTCTGACGTTTGAATGAAGATAGCTTTGCGTTAATCAGAGTAATTAATGTATTTGCTTCGCGAAGGGTAGAAGTCAGATATTATAATAAATTTGAAAGTTACTAAGGCTTACTTAGGAAATTAAAACAGTAATTTCTTGTCAATACTGTACTTAATATAATATTGTCGCGGACATGCTAGATGTTTCGAGATATCGCTAGAGGAATGTACATAACTACCTAAGTTGAACCACAAAGTAATAACAAGATGTTGGTGCAAGCGACATTGGACTTTAAGTATACAAATTAAGGCGCAAAATGGTATAGCTCACTGGAGTTGTTTACGTTTAAACGTCCTTGTGATTTATCTGGAAAACGAACATTCTAGTATGTACGACCGGCGTCGATGTTGAGATATAAATAACAGGACTTGAGACGCCGAGTCAGTTCATTCTGAGCTTTCGGTGTGATACCTGCGAAAAGTGATCTAGTGCGAAGTAACGACGACTTTAGCGATACCAACGGATTAAAGTACTACTCTGCGGATTGGCTAACAGTGTTTTGGAACCAACGACCTCAGCGACCCACCGGACTACGATTCTTGTGATTTGGCTTTTCTGATAGTATCTGCGACCTGTTCATCGCCTAATAAAATCTTCTAATAAGTCAACGGTGTTTTATCCAAATCCCGAACTCCACGTTCGTAACATTTGGTGTCAGAAGTGGATTTGGAAATGCCAGTGACTCCGAGGGAAGATACTGCTGGCGTCAGAACCAAGGCACAGCAAGCTGCGGAAGCCACGGCTGCTGCTCGACAAGCCACCGATCAGCGGGATACGCCCATTGGCTCCGCCCATCAAGCATCGCCAACCGATCAGGCCCCATCTACTGGAATGGAAGCTCTACCCACTGCGTCGTCCGCTCCACCTACTGGGTCCTCTCACCGGGCTACTACGCCATCTGCTCAAGAAGCCAGAGCATCTGCATTCGACTTCAGTCGGTTAATGCAGATGATGGACTTCATGTGCCAGAAACAGGACACAATGCAAGAGGAAATTCAACGAAAACAGGATAAAATACAAGAAGAAATGCATCAAGAACAACAAAAAGTACTGCTTGCCGTCGGTTCAGTGGGTGACATGGTGCAAAACCTACAGAAAAATGTGGACCTGGTAGAAGGAAGGGTGACTAACCTGGAAGCCACCATAAAAAACATGCAAGTGAACTTCGCTGAATTGCAAAGAAAGGTACTGAAACTGGAGACCGCTGGGCCCGCCGCATCAAGAGACTTCGCATTTACCAACCTGGCACCCAGAGTGAAAGTGCCACCCTATGACGGCACTACATCCTGGACCGCTTACCGCCAACAGTTTCAGACCTTTGCCTCTGCTAACGGGTGGACGGAGGAACAGAGCCTAACAGCTCTCACTGTCGCTCTGCGGGGATCGGCTCTTTCTGTTTTGGAGGCGCTACCATCCTCGGGTAGCACATTCAGCGATCTGATGGGGGCACTCGAAGCTCGTTATGGAGAACGCCATCTGGAGCATGTCTTCCGCGCTCAACTACGAGACCGGGTTCAACGTTCTGGAGAAGGACTACAGCAATGGGCTCTGGAGATTGAAAAATTAGTCCGCAAAGCATACCCATCTGCTGATGCAAAGATAGTGGACTCTACTATACTCCAAGCATTTGTCGATGGGATCACAGATACGGAGATTAGAGCTGAAGTGGGGATTCGCCACCATACCTCACTGAAGGAAGCTCTAGCGCACGCTCTGGAAGTAGAAGCTCTGAGGACAGATGTTCGGCCAATTTACAAGATACGAGAAGTGCAGGAAAAGAAGATGTCATTTCCCCCTAGGAAAATGGCAACCAGACCGATGTGCTACAAATGTGGAGAAAAGGGCCACCTGCAATTCACCTGTCCCAAGAAAGATAGGCAAACAACTAAGCTTGCTGAAATGGTTAGCAAGTTGGAGCAACGCCTCGAAGAATTTTCGAAGAAGCATGAGACACCATCTTCTGCTTGGGAGCAACGGAAACGAGAAACAAACAGGCCTAAGGAGCGGGTGCTGGTTGGAACAAGAGAAGCCATCAATCATCGTAGTGGAAAGACACATGGAAATGCTGATGCCCTCTCAAGAAGACCGTGCCCGGAGGAGTGCAAGCACTGCATCAAGCTGGAGTCTAAGGAGGACTATGTACAAATAACGAGAACAGCTCCTCCAAAATCTTGGGAAGATGAGTCCATGAAAGAAGCTCAGGAAAAAGAAATCAGTTAAAATCAGTTAAAATCAGTTAAAATCAGTTTTATTTCTGCAAATAGGCCCCTGGAGGCGCTTTTACACGTCCCAATATTTAACCTACCACTGCTTCGGGACAAATGTGGGCTAAGGGCTAAGGGCTAAAGACGAAGACATACGACTGATCGTCGCATGGAAGAAACGCGGTAACGATAAGCCGAGATGGCATGAAGTTGCGCCTACGAGTGCTACGACTAAAGCGTACTGGGCTCAATGGGACAGTTTCATTTTGCAGAACGGGATACTTTACCGAAAATGGGAAAAACCTGACGGTAGAGAGTTCCATCTACAGCTGGTCGTCCCAAGGGAAAGGATCAAGGATGTTCTCCGAGAGGTACACGATGGCATATCAGGAGGACATCTGGGTGTAAAAAGGACCTTAACAAAGCTACGGGATAGATTCTACTGGCTTAACTGCAGAGCTGATGTACAAGATTGGTGCCGGAAATGTATCACTTGTGCTGCAGTAAAAGGTCCATCCACCAGGAGTCGAGGACACCTTCAACTTTATAACGTTGGTGCACCATGGGAGCGGATAGCAGTGGATGTTGCCGGACCATTCCCTGTGACAGAGTCGGGGAACAAGTACTTTATGGTCGTTATGGATTACTTCACTAAGTGGCCAGAAGTCTTCGCTATACCTAATCAAGAAGCTACGACCGTAGCCTCTAAATTGGTTGAAGAAGTCATATGCCGATATGGTGTACCCCTGGAAATTCATTCCGATCAGGGCAGAAACTTTGAGTCGAACGTGTTTCAAGGAGTCTGCAAAATATTGGGCATGCACAAGACGAGAACCACTGCTTATCATCCTCAGTCCGACGGCATGGTAGAAAGGTTTAACCAAACACTAGAGAGGCATTTAGCAAAATTGGTGGACAACCATCAAAGAGACTGGGACAAGTACATTGCACCATTCCTTCTCGCCTACAGGACTTCGGAACATGAGAGCACGAAAACGACCCCGGCATATATTAACTTCGGACGAGAGCTAAGGTTACCGGTTGACCTTGTAACAGGAGGAGCGCCAGAAGATCACGTCACCGTACAGGATTATGTCTCCGATTTACAAGACAAGATGCGGGACATTTATGCCATGGTGCGAGAAAACGGCTTGCAGTCGAGTGAAAACATGAAGACTAGATATGACCGGAAAGCGAATACCAGTGGCTTTGACGAAGGAGCACTAGTCTGGCTGCATAATCCGACACGGAGAAAAGGAAAGTCGCCTAAATTACAGACAAGATGGGAAGGGCCGTACAAAGTTGTCTCGCGAATAAACGATGTTACATACCGGATCCAACGGCCACCGAGAGGAGCACTTAAGATAGTTCACATCGACCGCTTGGCACGTTATAACGGGAATAACGATGACGCTCGGGACGAGCATCTCTAAGAGGAGGGCAGTGTCGCGTACATGCTAGATGTTTCGAGATATCGCTAGAGGAATGTACATAACTACCTAAGTTGAACCACAAAGTAATAACAAGATGTTGGTGCAAGCGACATTGGACTTTAAGTATACAAATTAAGGCGCAAAATGGTATAGCTCATTGGAGTTGTTTACGTTTAAACGTCCTTGTGATTTATCTGGAAAACGAACATTCTAGTATGTACGACCGGCGTCGATGTTGAGATATAAATAACAGGACTTGAGACGCCGAGTCAGTTCATTCTGAGCTTTCGGTGTGATACCTGCGAAAAGTGATCTAGTGCGAAGTAACGACGACTTTAGCGATACCAACGGATTAAAGTACTACTCTGCGGATTGGCTAACAGTGTTTTGGAACCAACGACCTCAGCGACCCACCGGACTACGATTCTTGTGATTTGGCTTTTCTGATAGTATCTGCGACCTGTTCATCGCCTAATAAAATCTTCTAATAAGTCAACGGTGTTTTATCCAAATCCCGAACTCCACGTTCGTAACAATATTAATATTAATTACATTACCAACTATGAAATCTCCGATTTTATCCTCGGACGCAAGGACCTTAGGCACGGTGCCTTCGTTATTTCTTATTTCATATAACTAGCATTCTTTAAATATTTACTTTATGATCGAAACAATAATTGTGTTCTTCACATTTATATTTTACTGTTTTAAGTCTCACCTTTTCCTTGATAAGTAGGTAAGTATTAAATGGAGATATAAAGAAATATCTAAGATTGTAACGTAGAGTAGGTGTGATTTACCAAAAGGAAAAATCCTAAAAAAAGTTTCCAGAAGGCTTAAGTGAAAATCTGGCCATCAACGTGTTCGTTACTCCAGCTTTGTATTTGAGGGTAATTCCGCCCCGAACAAAGATTAAGCCGAGATAAGAGAATCGCCCAACTCCCGGATAACGAGCCACTTCCGTGAAAGCCTCCGCGTTACTACAAATTGGGGGCGGAAGTGTTTTAACGAACATTTAAATGGGAGGTACCAGTACCGAACCTTGGGGGACCCCTTCCATTTGTTGCTACCTGTTGCGGTTTCTAATGGTTTAATTGGAGTCAATCATAATTAGCCTTAAATACAATTTTTGTTTTCAATTTTACTCCATCTGATAAGTATTTATTTATACGGTCAAAGTAATTATTCTATAATTAGACATAATTCCGTGAATATAAAAAGATGTACCACTGTAGGTAAGGAGTAAGGACCCAAATTTACAACCTTTCGCTCTGGAAACAACTCAAACGTTTGAACCACCAAGACATTTTCTGTCGACGAATTTAATGAAGGCTTTACGTTGTAAGCCAGCGGAGTCCCATCGATGTTTTTGATTGTAATATACCTTAAATATTACCTACTCCAGCAATTCTATTGCTTGGAAAACATTTTAATGTATGCTTTGTGATAAAATTACTTGTTAGGTAGTCCTGGTCCCCAATCCTGCTAATTTATAAATGGCTCAATAGAATTGCATTTGCATCTCAATTGTCTTATCGCTACAAGCGATGTCTGGAAGAGATCACTTGTAGCGATAAGACCGCCTAAATTGTACAGCTTAAAATGTATTAGATGTTAAAAATGCATCCTGTATGGTGTGCAATAAAGAGTATTTATGTTATGTTATGTTATTGTATATTTTTACACATTTAATAAGGTAGTAATGTCAAAATATTATGATGCAATTACGATTCTATTGAGCCATTTGTAAATTAGGGCCTTGTTTGGTATGTTTCATCGAAATCCAATCAATAGTTTTGGCATTACTAAAGAGAAACACGATGACGATATTTTGTAGTTATAGTTTCCATTTTTAACCGTATTTTAAACCTACATCAGTATCATTTATTACTAAAATGTCCTTGTTCACTTAGTAAAGTAACGGCCTACAATCATCCCACTGCAGGGCTCCATCATTGTATTCAAGATACCACAATAATGATGGGTACAGGCATAATGGCTACGCTTGCCAAATACGGGTTAGTGACCAGAAAGCCGAGCAATGTTCGGAAATTCGAGAATCTTTTTGCCCGACAAGGGGATGGAACCCAGGACTCCGAAATCTTGGCCTGGTAATTAAACCGAGCAATGTTCGGAAATTAAAAAATATTTTTGCCTGACATAGGGATACAACCCAGGACTCAGAAATCTTGGCCTGGTAATTAAACCACAAGACCAACGAAGCTTGCAGAAGAGTAAAACACACAAGATTATAATTATTACTATGACAATAATATCTGCCATAGTTTCCATTTTAAACTGCAATAAATGTGGACAACATCACATACATATTTCTGAATTCTAATTTGATTCCAATTCAAAGCACTCATCTTTTGGAAATTGCAAGAACAACGAAGTTACCACAAACACCCACACTCGAGACAATGTAGAAAAATACTTTTTCCTACATTGACTCGTCCGGGAATCAAACCCGGGACCTCAAAGCAGGCGACACCGTAAAAAACGGTTTGTATGCCACTCCGCCACGGAGGTCGTCAAATTATAAATCGGAAATCTATTACTATTTTACGATTGAAAGTCGTGGTATTGTTCTCTTATCATGATTGATTTGTGGATTACGTAAATGACATCGTTAATTAGTTTGACCAGCATCATATCACAGTGCTCTGTGGTCTATGCATGCCCCGACGAGCGGTTGCGCTTAGGCAGCAATATGACGCTCATTAATAGTGATGTGCCCGATTGTCAAAGGCGTATACCTGCGAATAAGGATCCGAATACGGATAAAATAATAAAAGCATTCAATTGACCACAAACACATTATATTAATAAAGACATACAAGCTATCCAAAAAAAAAATCTATTGAAAAGTAACAGAAAAAAGCATGTGGCCAATATTAGGCCTAAGCTTTAGCAGATGCTGTAGTGAATTAGGACAAGATTCGCGGATACAAATACAGCAGGCTTACTCTTGACGAGTTCGAGTTACGATCAAAATCGAATCGACGTCGAGAATCAGTCATTTGGTACTCTGGAAAGTGAACCTGAACCTTTGAGTCAATGGTGATTACGTCATCAACCGGAAATGTTTAACGGATCGCCATTTTAGACCGATCTCGACTCGATTTCGATTTCGATTTCGATTCGATTGAGTTCGGGAGTACTGTTTTATCATCGAGTTCAGATTTTGACTAGGTCGAATTGAGATCGAACTTCGATTTTAAATCAAATTCAAGAGTAAGGGCCCAGGTCTTCTTGCTCAATCGGTGTCGGTGCACTTGGCCTTAAAACGATAGCGGACGGTACTTGACGCTTTGTGTAACAAGCAGGATACTAATATGTTCCGACGGTTTTTCCTATGCTTAACGTTGAGTGTGACAATATGCAGTACAGGTGAACGTGTGTGGTTAGTATAAGAAGTAAAATGTCCACAAAGAAATGTTATTTTTGTGTTGCTGCTGACAGCAGTTTCAAACGTTAGGATGTACCATATAAATTTTATAAATGTTTAAATCATGATATAATAGGGGTTAAAGTATGAAATTGCCGATTATTTTCCCACTTTTTATTTTGTTTATAGCTCTTAAGTATAGTCATATTATTGCGTAATTCTTTTTGTATTGTATCAAAAACTAAATAAAGTAACTTATGACTAAAAAAAAAATGCAATTCTAGTGCCTATTACTTCAAAGGAAGTCGTTGAAAAGACCCCTTACAATGTGTCAGCTGACCTTCTTGCTTCAATTAAGTATATTTGTATTATACAAGGTGTTTAAAAAAAACGAGTAATGCCTGAAACGCCATAGAAAGTGAATGAAACTGAAATAACTGGCGCTTTCCCTTTTGTTCTAGCTGCCATGGTTTCGGAAAAAACTTATATCGAAGTTTTTTTAAAATATCGTTATGAATTTATCGAAATTTCCACAATGTTCTATCAGCTGAGCGAGTCAATAACCTCATAAATCATAGATAAATTTACTCCTGTCTGCTACTCCTGGTAGCGATTCTTTAGTGTGTTCCGTATAAAATAAAAACTTATTTATTTCCGACCATAGGCTGCCAATCCTCATTATTTATTTAATTAGTTAATTTCTTTGTTGAAAAAACAAGACAGAAGCTAAGAAAAAAACTACGTTGTCGCTTTTGGAAATCGGGTAAAAAAATACATTGTACATTGACCTTGAGCTCTACCATACACTTAATATCGTAAAAATAACCGGCAGAATGAATTAAGAAAACACCATTCTTCTTGGCTTGTATGCAATAATACACCCAGGTGTCAGACTTTATGAGCCGCTATTTAAACATCTGATGTTTTATTTTAGACCTAGAAATCAAACCTAGAACCTTTGGTCAACGAGTTTCATACTCGAATCACTAGATCTAGGCGGTTACGGGAATGGAATACTAGGACAACATCACTGTTCCCGCCCACGAATTATGGTTTTTACAGTTTCTTGCGGAACCAAACAGACAAGAGAGATAAACAACATTTTAAAATTTTATTGATTTTAAATTAAATAAAACTTTGCAAATGGCAATTTCATCAACTACAACTAGGAGGCAAGTGATAAAAGCATGTCATCAACTCATCATAAAACAGCAAATTATCTTATTTATCATAAAAGTTTTAGATTAGCTTACTGGAAAACTTGGTTGATCGCTTGATCAAATGGAATCGAATCATTTGTTGCATCAAAATCAAAAATTACCTACAAAACTTACTTACTAATAAAAAACTGTCCATCGAGACTTACATAAAATAGCAACAGCTTTTGACGTTCTGGGGCCTAATTCGCGTAACCGAATCGCAGTTCGATCGTGATTGAATGGACGATTTTGACATTTAGCCCATACTAGAACTGTCAAAAACCTGTCGTTCAATTACGATTGTGATACGATTTCGTTACGCGAATTAGGGGCCTGTAAGGTTATCCATTTAACTAACTTAAGTAAATCTGTTAACGTGATATGCCACCAGCACGAGAAGCAGAACCTTACGTAAACTAAACTCAACTAGGTATAAGAAAATTATTTTTGCATACGTCTAAGATTTGCACACCTTATTTTTGCAATTAAGTTTATAAATAAATGTGAATAAGTTTTAAAAGAAATTCTAAATTGAATCTTTTAAAAACAAAAAACACGTAACCAACTGTTGACGACCACTTATAGCTGAGTACATGAAGACTAGTAGAAAAGAGACCCATCTTGCATGAGAAAAAGTGTCTACCTGTTGTAAATAGCAAATTACAGGTGGCGCTAGTTTAGATTGGAATTAGAAACGATATGAATATTGCGATTATTGTTTTCGACCCACCACAGTATTATAATAATTTTTCATCTATTACTTTGGTACTGAAGTTAAAATCTACGTTTTATTTTAAGTTGAAAATACGTTTTTTCTATTTGTTTTTTATTTAATATTGTACTGTTGATAATAAATTATTATGTTTGCTGCCTGTAATACGCCTTTCAATAAGTTTTTTAGATTACAACTCTGAAAACCATGCATCAAAATGTCACTTTAAGTGGCACAATTTTTAAAATCTTTACATTTTTACTTTAGCGCCATCTTGTAATTTGTTCCTGAACTTTTGACGGACACTTTTTGATGAAAGATGGTTCTCTTTCTACTAGTTTTCATGCCGAGTACCAGGGCGCACTCGTTGCCAAGACAACGAGAACAATGGATTGCGCCCGCGCCGACACAAGCGCCGACGAATAGCCGCCATGATAGTTTGCCGGCAAGCCGCCCGCTTTGCGGCGACGCCAGGCGGTCTTCTTTGCGGTGTTGCCAATTTTGCTACTTTGTGGCTAGATGTAGCTTTATGGTGTTGGTCAGCTACAATTTTCGAAAACTTTTAGCTACTTTTTCTAACACCTTTTTACACATGAATGCATTTGGTTTTCGTAGTAGGTAGATTAGATAAATTATTATCTGAAATTATTGTTTGTACAAATAAAACGAAGAAATCGATTGAGTTTTATTGGAATCAATAAGACGGGTGATTAAAATTATCCCAATCTTACTAAGAACTAGTTGCGTAGGTACATACTTCAAGCTACTTTTTGGGTAAAATTTTGAATTTTCTTTTTATTTTAGGCAAATTTTTAAGTAGCAGTTGGCAACAAAATAGGTACCTACTTCAGTCGTTCATTTGCTTTGTGCGTGTTCGGTGTGATTTACTAGCGTTTTCGTTGCGAAATCTGTGTTTACGTGTGTGTTATGAAAATGTCTGTGTTTACTAATGCAGAATACTATGAAATGATGCTGTGTGTAGGTCGAGCTGATGGAAATTTAGCTCGAGCACGGGGTCTTTATCGGGAAAGATTCATCGATGGTAGGCCGGCGGCTGAAAGGCGACGCTTTCACAACATGGTAACTCGTCTCCACTCTACGGGTTCCTTTCATCATTCGGGTGGCAGTGGGCGTCCGAATACTAATGAAGAACGTGTAGAAGAGGTTCTGCAGCTTTTCGAAAGTGAACCGACGACTAGTACAAGGCGTGCCGGGGCGAGACTCAACATGAGCCATATGTCAGTGTGGCGAATACTCAAGGATGATGTTCAACACCTGTACCACTATCGTCGTACCCAGGAACTAATTCCGAATGACTTCGCGCCTCGGATCACGTTTTGCGAGTGGTATCTCGCTCAGCTGGAGGCCGACCCCAACTACGTTAACCGGGTAATTTGGACGAATGAGGCCACGTTCACCAGGCCCGGCATCTCGAATATTCACAACGAACATGTTTGGGCCCACGAAAATCCCCGTGTATCACGGCAGGGGAACTTTCAACACCAATGGTGACTCAATGTGTGGGCAGGAGTGTACAACGGCCATGTCATCGGTCCGTTTATTTTACCCGCGCGGTTAAACGGTAATAACTACCTAACATTCCTCCGAAGACGCCATTGATGATATTCCGGTATTCGAAACCGATTACTTCGACCAACAAACAGACATGGTGTTCCAGCACGACGGTGCCCCGGCACATTTCGCTCGTGATGTACGAGCGCACCTATCTTCTCGGTTCCCAGGAGGATGGATCGGACGCGCGGGACCTGTAGCTTGGCCGGCTCGTTCCCCAGACCTTACGCCACTGGACTTTTTTTTGTGGGGTTATGTGAAGGACAAAGTTTATTTTACGGACTACCATACAGTGTCTGAAATGGAAAACCGTGTGCGGTCTGTGTTCGCTACCATAACGCCTACAATGGTGCGAAATGCAACACAGGCTATATCAAGGCGGGCAAGATTGTGCATCCAAGAAGGCGGACAGCATTTTGAGCCACTATTGTAGGTATAGTACCTAAATTTTCTTAATACTTTCGAAATAAATTTTATTAATAGAATTGACGGAACCGTCATGATAAAATGATTGTGTTTTGTGCTACTTATTTTCGTTTATTTGTTTGATTTGTTTGACTTTGTCTCGTACGTAAAAAAGAGAACTTTGAGATGTGCGTGTGTGTACTGTGTATAGGGATAAAAATGTACTAGGCAAACATGACTTATTGTCGGCTATTTCATGTTTCTGAATACGAAAAAGATAACCAGGAAGAAGGAGGTGGTTGGTTATTATTACTCTTAGTAAGGTAATGAACCCGAATTAGTGGTGTGCTGCACGTTATCGATATTATTATTAAACATTATTTTTACTCGAAATTCAAATTTAGTGCTATAAATATAAGAAATTTACTAAGGACTCATTAAAGGAGATTATGCAACACCCTTCAGTAATTACCCATTTTTTTGATACACCCTGTATACTTTGATTTTCAGAAATTTAAATACTATACTGCGTAGCTTTATAACCATCTAACTTTCACCTTTAATTGTATCGAAAACAGTTCAGGCGTTTTTAAAAAATTTTAGTATGGAAAAATGACTTTTCTCGATTTCGTCCATACAAAACGGCAATTTCATACTTTAACCCCTAATATTTTGTCATTTTTACTTTATTTTGACATTGAAAATAGATATTGACTTAGTGGTTATTTTATAAGTGTATTGACATTAATTGATAATAATTAATCTGACTGATTTTGTAATCTCTATGTAATAGCTTGTATGCGTGTTGGATCCAATCTGTAAGCGTAGAAGTCTTTTATTTTAATAAAGAGTTAATAAAGAGTTAATATAATGTAAAACTGGGATAAGCGTGGGGTGAATAAGTAAATTTATATATCATTTCAATGTTATATGTGTTCGCTTAAATTCAAGAATAAAATTAAGCAACTACAAGATACGTAAAAGATGTGCTGTAAAACGATGGATACGGATCTGATATCTGCGGATACGGTCACGGATATCCGGCACATCACTACTCACTAATTGACAATCTGGCATGCAACCAATGTGCTTGTGTTCTTGTGGTAAGTGATGTGGCAGCACTGATTGAAGTTAGAACATGGTGTCAATCAGTGGAAGATGTACATAATGTTATTTACTGTTTTCTTGAGTTTAAGCCAACACTATACATTGAAATGACAGATATGTTTACGGATCATAATTCGTTCGTTAATACAGCAGAGGCCTTACTCCGCAACACAATGTCCGTATATTTGAATACATCTGTCCCTATCACTCATACCGATGTCTTAAAGTATCTGAAAGAGACAGATATATCCGTAAATACGAGCTTCGTGTTACAGAGTAAGGCATCAGGCACAGTCTGCCCGTGACCGTGAACGCTGTAAAGGGCTGTAAATAAACATGAATTAGAATCCGTAAACATGTCTTTCATTTTAATGTTAGTTATCTATATTGTTTTTTCACGAAGTTATCGGCGTTAGAAGTAGGTAATACATGTATTTTTTGTTTTTTATTTTACTATTTTGGTATTCATTTAACCCTACAACCTAGAACGTAAAAAGTTTTGTTTGTTTAGGTGACAAATAGGGCATTTCATTATAATTAACTTAAGTTTTAGCAAACACCTTTTGAATCTAGGATTTCAGAGCTCATAACTACTTCGAAACGTTCGCGTTTTATAACTATTTAAAATAGTATCGTTATACCTGTACCTAGGTGTTCAACGCGAACATACCTAATTTTATTAGCTTAACGTTAAGATCGAGATATTTTATTTTTATTTTTATTTTAAATTTAGAGCTATTTTACGTAAGTATGATAGGAACTGCTTGAATTTCGGCACTACTATCATGTTATTTAGGCGAATTGATAAATTCCAGCTAACACTATTGACTGGATACATTTGTTTGTAAATATCTTGTGTGATATTATAGTGAAATTATCATCAGTAGCGTAGGTATATCAGTGCTGGACATACGCTTCTCCATAGAGAAGATTTTGCCAAAACCGTCACACTGTTAGGCATGTTGGCGGTCGTAGTTTAGCCAACGGAGCGGAAACGCTGATCCCGTTCCATTGTAGTCACCTTTTACGACAACTGTACAAAGGGATGCTTTTATTTTTATGTGCAAACATCACAATACTATACATAAATTGTCATTTTATTCACCAGTCATTTATTACTTATCGCCCCAAGAATCTTCAGCACTGAACTGGTCCTTCAGAAACCTCAGCGCCGCTTGCTCTGTCGTCTCACCTATCTCCGTCTCTGTCACTCCTGTGGGTCCAACCCTCTCAGTTTCGTAGATCGTGGTGTCTGTCATCATCAGGGGGTGGATTTCAACAAGATTTGGTTCTGTGTAAGTATATGTTTCTGGATACATCGTGCCGAGGTAGTTGAAGAGTGGACGACGAGTCGTGGTGGTGGACCGGCGCTGACCTCGGTAGTAGCCTGGCATCTGATCAAAAAAAAGTTTAAAACACTGTTACGCGACAACGAAAACGCTATGATTTCAAAATCACTCTGTATTTTCTGTATTGTTCAAACATTTTTGCACTCAAAATGTTGTCTTCTTTCATTTGATACCCGTTACGACTGCCAACTTTTTTTTAAGTACCCTACAATGATATTTAAAAAGTAATAGATATGTTACATGCGCTCACAATATGCGTCCCTAAAACGTCACAATTGTGACGTTCTCTTTCAAAGTAACTGTTCTTTTCACGAGTATGACAAGGACAAAATAAGAATTACGCATGTGTGCAGTTGTTCGCAAGCGGCACATATATTTCGATAGTTTTGTAAGGGCATAACCTATCTATACTTTTTAAATATCATTGGTACCCCAATATTACTGTTGTAGCATTCGCCATGTAGCTTTTTTTTTAACAAAAGGTAGCCTATGTTACTCGGACTGTAATAAGGAATCGATTGATATCACATTCACTAAACTCGGCTCAGTAGTTCAGCCGCGAATGTGAAACCAACATGAATACCGACTTAGATAATACATAGACTGCTGAAATCATTACCCTTTCTGTAAGCTTTGCCGTAGTCGGGTAAAAGCAATACAAGTTACTTCGAAGACCCTTAGCCCACATCAGTCCACTGCTGGACACAGCCTCTCCAAGAAGAGGATTTGCCATAACCACCACGCTTATGAGGTGGTACATCGATCGGTAGGCGATCGAAATATTGCCAATTGTGACGAAAATAATATATTTGTATTATCTTTTACGTATTCCCATAAGTATTATTTTACATAAATACATGAATCAGAAAATACAGGTGAAATTTTAACCATTTTCCAAAATTTTTATAGGCGTTCAGTATCGTATTTAGAGCCCATTTATGAAGTAAAAAAAGGAAAATCAAGTTGTCACCGGAAAATATTTTTCGCGATTTAGTTTTCAATTTTTGCGGTCCTAGACCTGTTAAGGTATAAAGGGAAAGTCAAAAACTTATGAATAGTATCGTAATGAATGAATGAGATGCGCAACGCGTAAAAAAAGTGTTGTTAGGCGGCCGTATCAAAAATTTTTGATTTTTGGCGGACATTTTCTAAGTGCTTTATCTTGACATTTTTGTACTGGGCTATACCAAATGAAAAAATACATCAATTGTTTTTTGTCTCGTAGATTGAAATATTAAAATTTGTAAGGTGGCTGGTTAAAAGTTCATCCTGTATACCTACGAGCATACTATAAGAGGTATTTGTTTCTAGATTTCTACCATGTACGTTGTACCTTGTTTCTTATGAGTTTCCGATATTTCGGATCAGTTGCAAGCGCAATGATCTCGGAAATTCTTCCGTGATATGGCGCTTTAAAAATAAATAATATGAAAAATTTGCGATACTATTATACATATATATTTTTTGTTTCCAAGTAAGACGGAATAAAGAAACATATTAATATCTAAACGTATTTCTAAATCTAGTCTAGGAGTTGTAAATTACTCTTATCTAAGTAGAGGACGTGCACTTACAGTTTCATTGACAGTCTCGATCCAGTCCGCAAAGGATCCCACAAGTGTGAACACCGTGGGCGCGTTGGGGTAACCACATACGGCCGGCCCGAAGGATATAATGCCGACCAAACGACCTGCGACTATTGCTGGTCCACCCGCATCATGCTGCAAGCAAAATCATACCTAAAGTAACAGCCTATAATCATCCCACTGCAAGGCATTTTTTGTATTTATTTCAGACAGCAAATTACAGGCCCATAACATAAATGCCTTCCGGACTAACATAAATACAATTTAATCTTAATATATATATTTCTTGTGTGCGTGTGTATGTGACTGAACTCCTCCTAAACGACTGGACCAATTTTGATGAAATTTTTTGTGTGTGTTCAAGGGGATCTGGGAATGGTTTAGATTCACAAGTAGGGTAGGGTAGGGTAGGTTAGGGGTAGGGTAGGGGTAGGGGTAGGGTAGGGGTAGGGTAGGGGTAGGGTAGGGGTAGGGTAGGGGTAGGGTAGGGGTAGGGTAGGGGTAGGGTAGGGGTAGGGTAGTGGTAGGGTAGGGGTAGGGTAGGGGTAGGGTAGGGGTAGGGTAGGGTAGGGTTAGGGTAGGGGTAGGGTAGGGTAGGGTAGGGTAGGGGTAGGGTAGGGGTAGGGTAGGAGTAGGGTAGTAAAATATTAAAATTAGTAATTTAATCATTTTTATGGCAAAACAACGTTTGCCGGGTCTGCTAGTAACAATATATAACTACACACTTATTATAATGTGCCACGCAACTTGGTGTCAGGTAACCGTCCACGAAACCGACGATTACCAACACCCTTCGGCCAAAATTCTGCCTGCATGAAGGTCGACAGCTGTTCAGACAGAACCCTCACCACAAATGAATTGAAATTCGTGCTGTGTCGAGATTCCAACCGTTAGACCCTCAGTGTATATTTGGTCTTCACTCGCATGTACTCTACAATCTACTCGACCTTCGTAGAGTAATGACTAATGAAGCCGGGACACGTATAGCAGCGCACTGGAATTTCGGGCCGAAGCAGGTGGTTCGGTCCAGTTGGTGCGTTGTCGCACTAAACGAGTTCAAAGAACGCCAATCAAAACAGGAACCAATCACAGCGCTCACGTTTGGGCAGAAGTAAAAGCATTTGCTCATAACCTCTGTAACGCGCGTGCCTCGCCTACATCGCCTTTTTAATCTTTTTCCATATAGTGTTGTTAAAGCAGTTGCCGGCAAAAGCGGAATGTTCTGAGTTCGTTTCCATCTAAGACAGCCATCACCGGATATACGTGCATTCTGAAGTACATGCCTTTTCCAGATCCAAGCCATTAGAAAAAAAACCTAATTTGATCTGATCGCAAACCTATCAAGACCCTTGCGTAGTAGGTGATCCAACGCAGCGCTGTACAATAGCATAACATAGCTTTTTCATAGCTTGTTATACTTTAAAAAAGTGACTGCGCTGTGCCCAGCTGTGGGACATAATCAATAGCCTATATCCTTTTTCAATGTCTTATCTCCCTTTAAACAAAAACTATGATCGGTTCAGTAATTAAGGCGTGAAATCATAATAGACACACAGGCAGAGGTACTTTCACTTTTATAACATACTAGCTTTTTGTTTCGACCGCGTGAACTACACTACATACCGCGCGTGCGAAAACTTGTGCCCAACAGTGGGATATCAGATAGCCTATGTTACATCTAATACATCCAAAAAAATGTGTACAAAGTTTCATGTTGATCGGTTAAGTAGTTTTCACGAGAAAACGTAACAAACAAACTTATATTTCCATCTATATAATCTATACCTACTAACATTATAAAGCTGAGGAGTTTGTTTATTTGTTTATTTGAACGCGCTAATCTTAGGAAGTACTGGTTCGAATTGAAAAAATATTTTTGTGTTGGATAGTCCATTTATCGAGGAAGGCTTTAGGCTATATAACATAACGCTGCGACCAATAGGAGCGAAGCATCATTGAAAAATGTTGTAAAAATAATCGTGATCATAATATAAGGATAAGGAAGCGAGTATTTACTATTTATTTATAATACATATTAAAAATGTACTTACGTCGCACGCTCCTTCTCCAGTAGTAAATGTGCCGGCGCAAAACATTGTGTCCGTTATAAACTTACTGCAAAAACAAAACGTAAAAAGATTTGTTGAAAAACACATACATTCGCACGTTTAAATGGGATCATACAATCGGTATCCATCATACTTAGGTCCATCCTGCGCAGATTTTGGCCGAACACTATCAGCAATCAGGATCTATGGAATCGAGGCCACCAAATCCCGATCAAGCAAGAAATTGCACATCGGAAGTGGAAGTGGATAGGGCACACCCTCCGAAGACCAGAGGACAACATTGCCAGGGCTGCGTTTATATAGGCCCCCTATACGCCGGGGCCGGCCGGCGCACACATGGCAGCGCACCGTCGACGCCGAGCTGCGGGCGGCCGGGCTGTGTTGGAGGGACGCGGAGCGAGAGGCGCAGGATAGGAGCGGATGGAGACGTCTCACGAAGGCCCTCTGTACCACTGGGGTACCATAGGACGACAACATACAATCGGTATGTTACCCAGTTTCTGCACTCAGTGTGGGCCTGAATAAGCTGTCTGACTGAGTAGGGGTCTAAAATAAATAATAACAATATATTAGGGGTTAAAGTATGAAATTGCCGTTTTGTATGGACGAAATCGAGAAAAGTCATTTTTCCATACTAACAATTTTTTTAAAAACGCCTGAACCGTTTTCGATGCAATTAAAGGTGAAAGTTAGATGGTTATAAAGCTACACATTATAGTATTTAAATTTCTGAAAATCAAAGTATATAATACAAATATACTTAATTGAAGCAAGAAGGACAGCTGACACATTGTAAGGGGTCTTTTCAACGACTTCCTTCGAAGTAATAGCCACTAGTATTACATTTTTATTTAGTCACAAGTTACTTTATTTAGTTTTTGATACAATACAAAAAGAATTACGCAATAATATGACTATATTTAAGACCTATAAACAAAATAAAAAGTGGGAAAATAATCGGCAATTTCATACTTTAACCCCTATTATTTCTTCCAAAGTTTCAACCGTTCCCCCAAAAATATTGATTCGGGATTTATTATGTAACGTAAATGCTCTTTACCGCCAGTTTAGACTGTCTCAGGATTTAGTTGAAAAAATAGACATACTGGTTAGGTATTATCTTCTATCTTCTGTCTATCTATCTATCTTTATTATATAAATGAAAGTCGTGTTAGTTTAACCACTTATGAGTCGACAAACGGCTGGACAGATTTTTATGGTTTTGGTGTTTTTGGATTTAAGTATTAAAGACATTGAAAAGTTAACATCACAAATTAAATGTATTTCTTTATATTTTTTTCTAATCACGCCATATTTGGTGACAATGACATTTAAGACGTCATAATAAATGCTACTCAGAGGTGATACGAAGTTCGCAGGGTCAGCATGTAATTTTTATAATTTATATATGATTATAATAATTAGTAACTTTTAATGAATCATAAAGTCTTCCACTCTCTTCCACTGTTGGACATAGACCTCTCAAAAAGCAGGATTTTGCCACAATAACTATGATTTGTAAGCGGGTTGGCGATTGCAGTTTGTGGTGGTGGGATCTACCTCCTAGTGGTCCACCCTGGGCAACGGCATCTTTGGTTTTCTAACCAATGATGATGGCTAACAGATCCCTCTGCGGTGGTAGGCTTCTTAAGAGGCTGCCTGGATGCTACCACCCTCCTGCCGGAGTCCAGCGTCAAACAGTGCCTCTGTGTTCCGCTGGTGTGTGGGAGAACCAGTGCCTCTGGGTAAGCTCGCTTCATCTTAGGCTTCTTCTTAATCGTATAGTTAAGTATGTTTCCAAGAGTAAGCCCATTATTAAATAATGAAATATTTCGGCAGGAATCACCCGGTAGCATCCAGGCAGCCTCTTACAAAGCCTACCACCGCAGAGGGATCTGTTAGCCGTCATCATTGGTTAGAAAACCAATGATGCCGTTGCCCAGGGTGGACCACTAGGAGGTAGATCCCACCACCCCAAAAGTTTTGTAAGGAAAAGAGTTTATAAGTACCCTATTGTTACAGTTTCTGTTATAAATTGGAATACAACATTCTGACTTTGACCCTCAATATCTTTGGAACCAGCAGTTTTCCAGTTATGGTCCTTAAGAAAAAATATTCTACTGATGGGGACAATACGTGGTTTTTGGATCTGAGTTTGTTTTTTTTACACCCGATAATATTAATAATAATACATACTCTCCATAGACTTCCTTACAGAAAGTGTTCGGGTAGACCGGCAGGACCTTTCTCTGAAGGTAGACGGGCTCATAAGACATTTTCTGGGATATCTGGAACAGCGGAACTCACTTTAGTAAGACCTGGTCTGGAGGGGCATTTACACGTGACGACTGATCAAAATACTAGCTATTCTATCAACACCCCATTGGGTAGTCATCACCAACCCACATTTGGCAAGCGTGGTGATTATGCATGTACCCATAGTGTGGTAACTTAAATTCAATAATATACTTTGACTTTGACGACCTCCGTGGCGGAGTGGCGTACACACCGGTTTTCAAGGTGTCGCTTGCTCCGAGGTCCCGGGTTCGATTCCCGGACGGGTCAATGTCGAAAAAAAAGTGTTTTTCTACATTTTCTCGGGTCTGGGTGTTTGTGGTACCTTCGTTGTCTCTGGTTTCCATAATACGAATGCTTTAAATAGTTATTCAAATTGGGATCAGAACAATGTATGTGATGTTGTCCACATTTATTTATTTATTTATTTATTTATACTTTGCTTTGCAGCGGAAAGATTTTAGGCGTTTATCACAAACCCAAGTAATGATTAAAAATTCGAAACTAGGCGATATTTTGACCCTATACTTAAACAAATGGACTAATAAATCGGTAATTAATTTATAGTAATTTTATCTGAAACAAACTGTGTTTAAAATTCTCTGACTCATCCTTTTTCTAAGCAGTAAAACTCTTAACTAACACGTAAATTTATGCATTTTAAACAACCAAACATTGCAAACATAGGTAATAAAATGTTTTACATCGAATAATATATAGCTTCCATTTTCACCAATAACGATACTGTTTTCTACCGAAACGTATTTTCGCTAATTCGGTTTAAACAATCGTAACTTGTAAACCCTCCTAAGCGGTTCTAAAATTTAAAACTCACTTTCCCGCTTTTATGATAAGTGGTCGGTAATGCTCAAGTTTTGTAGCAAATGAGGCGAGTTTGAACTGTTGAACTATAAGTACGCTAAAGTTAGAATTTAAGTGTGATGTAGTATTTTGCATATTTTGTACGAGTGCTTACTTAGTTTTTTCTTCGTTTAGTGCAGCATCTAAAGTAATACTCTAGATAGTGACTTGATGACTGTATACTTGATGTGTACATAGGTACTATGTATTACGAGTATATCAACTAAGCAGTTGTCTTAATAGACAAAAATCAGAACTATTTGCACATTGCACGACCCACACAAAATTATAATTCAAAAAGTAATTCAAAGTTGGACAACGTAGCTATTGTTGGTAAAATCATTTTTATTTCTGCAAGTACGCCCTAGGAAGCACATTTGCTAATCCTCATAATTTAACCATTGCTTCGTTTTGCAATACTTCGTTCGTTGGTTCAGTGGTTTAAATACCAAACCAAGATCTCGGGGTCCTGATTCTATCCCCGTGTCAGGCTACAAAAAGTTTTGCCAAAAGTTTCGAATTTTCCAACATTGCTCGGGTTTATGATCACCAAACCGCGTTCGGCAAGCGTGGTGAATGTGGTGATTATGTCTGTACCCACACGGAGAAAAAGGTCTAGTTTTACTAACCAGAATTTTGAGGAAGTTAACTAGAACGCATAGTGCTATACGTGACAACTATTACATTTTGTAAATGATATTTTAAAAATCTAGTTTTTAGTAACGTGAATTTTCTGGTACATTGAATTCATTTTTCGGTATATCAAATTTTTACTGCTAGCAATACTTAAACATAGTTGTGCCCATTACTAACTCATTATTTTGATCTTTACAAAGAAAGTAGTAACTGATACTATTTGACATGTTTCGTACTCTTAACTTCTTTACCAGATTTTTTTAGTACTCGTATTTGCAAATAAGCGACTATTTATCCTTAAAACTAATTCTGATAGCACTCGCAGTTTTTTGTTAACTGTTAATAGATTTGTTTTTACAAGTCGTTCTGGTAGTATTATTAAATATTTTTTTCTCCGTGCATCATTGCTATGCAGGTAACTTGAATTCGATTATAGAGGCCTTAGCCCTGCAGTGGGATGATAATAGGCCGTTTTTTTTTACTACTTAAGTCAGAAGCATTAGTTTTAATACCTTTGTAACTCCCCATCCCAGAAGCAATACTTCGGCCGTAGCCGGTATGGAGTGTGGACTGTGGGAGATGTCAATGATCTTCGGGATCCTGTGGTAGTTGAAGTTCAGGTGCCTCCGAAGACGGATGATCGCGATGTTGTTGCGGAGATTGCGAGGATTGTAGCCGGGGTGGAAGTAGACCTGAGGGTAGAACAGAATAGTATAAACAAATATGTAATTTTGATGGAAACTTCATCATTGTCGTTATTCTAGCCAAACGACGCTTATTGCTGGGCATGAACTATCCCCTAGGGATATTTATAAGGATCCGCATCCAGTGACTTCACATATCAGTTACCGGATTGTCGGTCCCCCCAGTAAGATGCCTCCTCCTCTATGGGTATAGATCAATTCCAGAACCATTATGCCCTAACGGCCATCTGTTTTTCAGCTCAGCAATACTTCAAGTGTCGGTTAGCTTAGTTACCCTTCGGATTTCCTCATTGAAAGATCAAGCAACGCTGTCTCCATTAGCCGCTGTGCGACCTTGAGCCTTTTAATAAAACTCATTTTAAATTACCACGTTTTAGTTCTAAAATCAGCACTGATATGAATTTATGAATAACAAAAATAAACTGACAAAGGTGAGAAAAAAGCGATCAATCTAGTTATTGTCATAAGGTTTTTATATATTGTTTAAAGGTTGACAAATTGTAATATACTGATTTAAACTTTCATGGAACGAAAGTGTAAAAATGTGAGTTGTCAAACAGTGGTACCAGTGTCGTGTGTAATAAAAGACTACGACGGAGGGTAGATCGATTTGTCTGCTCTTAACAGCTACCCACCCGCAGATACAACAGTTCTCCCGTGATCATGGCGCTTGCAACAGTGCCGAAATATCGGAAACTCATAATAAATAAGGTACATGGTATAAACCCCGAATTAAATAACACAAATTGTAATGTTCTTTGGCATATTAATGTTAAACATCAAACCTTAAAAATAAACTCATGAACAGTTTTTCCACTAAATGCGATCCTCGTAGAATCAGCAAGTTTTCTCTGATTGAAAATAAACGCTATTGCTCCAAATACCATTTCATTCCGATTCGAAACATCGATAATACAGATAATAGATGAGTTGTCACGTCTCCCCCTTGCTTATTGAAGGCATCACTGATTGCCATCCACAGCTTTGAAATATCCACTTGGAAGACTTCGCGATTTATCTTTGTGATTCATCTAATAAGTTTAGTTATTGGCTGCCTTTTAGATTTCTGTGATTGAATGCGTATTCAATTAATTTTCATCTAAGTAATACGCTGTAAATAGTACAGATAAACTTTTAGATATTGTAAACGAAATTAGTCATGTTTTTTAACTAATCTTTTCACAATCTAACATCTCTGCTCCACCAGCGGTCCCTCTGAGTTCTTCATAACCCGACTGCACTTAATAGTTCAATGTTCGAACCGTTTGGACTAGAAATGCTTATCACTCTGTAGGGACTTCGCGCATCGTTCGTACAGTCAGTTACCTAAACGACTGACTGACAGTACTCGAGAGGCGGCTGCATATCTAGGCCAACGTTCAGTTTGGATTTTCATCGTAAATGCAGCTTTCTGAAAACTGTACCTCTAGCACAAAAAACTATCGACTTCGAATCGTTTGCGTATCGAAAGCAAACGACACAAAGTTCGTACTTTGTTTTGTAGTTCTCGTTTTGACCGCGCGAGCGCTGTTTAAGTTTTCATACTAAATATTTCGATGTCGATACGAATGTCGATTGGTCCAATAAGATTAAAATATTTTTTCTATATGGAAGAGTGTCGTGTGGTAAGCGTATTAATAGAATATTGCCAACACTTTCCGTCCTGGCCAAGTCCTGCACCTACATAGAGTGAGAAAGCACAAGTACATGCAATGCATGATAATGCATGTTCACTCTGGTCGGTGCAAAATAATGGAAAACAATTTTTCACTTTTATATGATATTTAAGCAATTTAATTCCAATTATACTAACAGTATTTAAACTTGAAAAATTATGTCTCAGGCGGGACTCGAACCCGCATCTCCTCGCGTGCCCGGCATGAAATACTGATATTATAATTGGAATTTAGTTGCTTAAATATCATATAAAAGTATTTAAATAGCTGTTTCATCTTAACTGACTGTCAAACATCTGCAAAGATGTTTCTTTCGGGTGTTAAGGGTGCAAACTCCTAACATTTGATGAGACAACGCTGGCTTACAGCGATAAGAATATGCTTGAAAAATTGACGCCTATGACGTAGTGTCTCGGTGGCTGAATGGTTAAAGCGCCGCGCCTGGCATGTGAGGAGATGCGGGTTCGATTCCCGCCTGAGACAAAATTTTTCAAGTTTAAATACTGAAACATTTTTTTATTCATATATGGATTCCCGCAAAGTTAGGTCTACTAAGTTAGCAAAATACAACATTTTTACATTTTTAGCTACGCTATTAATTGTTAGTTTGTTTGATGTTTGAATTCTTACGTAATATACTAAGTTCAGCTATTGGGATAGATCCCGAGCGTCATCAAAGAACCTTTGACCCCACCTCGGGCGATCGTCGGCACTGGGTCGAGAGTCGTTGAATGTCGTCACAGATTGTCGGGCTACTTTTATCGATTACTTAGTGCAGAAAAATCTGGATATAGGCGTCCTTTGAATGAAAAGACAAGTTAAAAGAACGGCAACATGACCTAACCACGACTGTCATGTCATGTTGAAGTCGTATTATTAGAGACGGTATTATTTAAATGTATTTTTGCCCTATAATCATATTACTCCAGAGCAAAGGCCTCTATCATTGAATTCAAGTTACGGGCTTTTGATCTCCTTAGGTCCAGTGGTTCAAATACCGGATCAAGATCTCGGTAAACAATGTTCTATGATGTATCCCTGGGTCGAGCACCAAGAGATACGAATTATCGAACATTGCTAGGGTTTGTAATATTTTTTAAAAATTAACCACTAAGGAAGAACAACGTCTACCCATGACCACGAATGATGCATATTATTCGAAACGTCGGGATAATATTATACAATCTTACATCCTTATAAACACGAGTTAATTTATAGAAATATTCACATATTAGCTCTTTCTTTTTAAGTATGATCACTTAAATTCAAAATACCAATATCGATATCCTTTAAGAACTAATTATCCCCTTCCAAATAACATTTCAACTCAGATCAATGAATTCTCTTATTCCACTTCAAGGATCAGCGGTCAGGTCTCCGTAGGGTCTAGACTAGACAGGGCAAACGCGAAAGTAATCTAGGCTAAAGTTCTGCCTAGACTGGGGTAAGCTTCAAGGTGTGTCTTCACTGGACTTGATTTTAGAAAAAAGAAATACAAATGCACTACTGTAGGTAGGTACTGTAGGTACTTCAAAGGTTTACGTTTAACACTGGTAAAGTTTTGCTGAGCTGGATCAATTGTTAGTGAGCTGGACACAAAGTAAAAAGAATATTCGATTAACATCCGATTCCCGGACGGGTCAATGTAGACAAAAAGTATTTTTCTAAATTTACTCGGGTCGGGTGTTTGTGGTACCTTATTTTTTTCTGATTTCCAAAAAAACGAGTGCTTTAAACATTTACTCAAATTGTGACCAGAACAAAGTTTGTGATGTTGTCCACATTTATTTATATCAAACATTTTGTTAATTATTACTAGATGTTTTATTTAAATTATTTAAAGTAGTTTTTTGAATTTGCACTAATCAAAAAAAAGTAATAGGGATAGAAGGATAATATTAGGTGTTAAAATATGAAATTGCCGTTTTGTATGGACGAAATCGAGAAAAGTCATTTTTCCATACTAACAATTTTTTAGGTTTTTTAAAAACGCCTGAACCGTTTTCGATGCAATTAAAGGTGAAAGTTAGATGGTTATAAAGCTACGCATTATAGTATTTAAATTTCTGAAAATCAAAGTATATAATACAAATATACTTAATTGAAGCAAGAAGGTCAGCTGACACATTGTAAGAGGTCTTTTCAATCGGTAAAATAAATTAAAAGGCAGCAAATACCTCCAGTGCGTCGATGATCTCCCCTCCGATCCTGCTGTGGTTGCTGCCCACCCTCACCTGGAGTACTTTAGGGTTCTCACGGAAGAATCTGTTGTTGTGCATTCTAGAGACAAGAGCACAATTATAGCTTTGATAAAGATTCCGGAAAAGATGTAAGGACTCTCAAGTGGTATAAACTAATAATCACTTGAGGCCATCGAAAATCCAACTTTTTGTTGCATTGCCTGTCACCAAAATCAGTCTTCATCATAAACATTATCCTAGCCAAATGACGTCGACTGCTGAAGACAAGCCTCTTCTTAGGATATCCTTGGCTCCTTGCAGAATGGTCCTACGCCACTCGCTTTCAACTGTTTCCTGCAACCTTGATCAGATCGTTGATCCAGAGTGTAAGAGCCTACTCATAGATCATCGTCTGGTGCACGGTCGCCATTCCAGAACATTTTCGCACCAACGGCCATCAATTAATTTAATACTAGTTACCAAAAATCCCAACCCGACCCAGTTTTATTCTAGCTTATATTCCTCGCTTCAACCAATAACTACTTAACAAAAATCCGACCTCTGCCTAATATATTTATAGCTTTTATACCATGCTTCAACTGATTTAAATAACATTTGAGATAAAGGTACATTTGGACCCTTAAAAGGACATACAATAGTCATAATACCAGCTCGAAAACGGAGTAAAAGTTACTAAAGTTTGATTCTTCGGTTAACGCGATGCCAGTAAGACGAAGTCGCTGGGGCACTAATCAAAATACAAAACCAATACATACAACTGCAAGCATGCAGCAGAAGTCAGCACCAGATCGTGCCAATAGATCACTCCTCCGCACCAGAAGCGCCCCATCACATGTACTGATACCATGAAGGGGTAGTATCTGACGGTCGTGCGTTCTCCCCTGAAGATGCGTCTTCCATCATGCCGGTGGTAGTCTCTCAAGTCTTCTAGCTCACCTTGAGGATCTGATCATAAAGAAGAAACTACAATTTTTTCGTGTTAGAATTTCAAAAATATTTTTATCTCCTCGTCTCAAAGGTTCCTTAATAGGCAACGAAAGGAATACCTACTGGAGGAAAGAAAAAGAAGGAAAAGCTAGCCTACTTTTCAATACGGCTGCTGAGAAGTAGGCGGGGGGCAGCTTTTTCTTGTCACCATTGCGTAAACTGCGATTCTAACGTGCGGATTATGAAATAATGTAAATGTACTCTAATGTTTTATGAGGTTAATTTTATTTTGAGTTGTTCGTTGATCATGGTATTTTTAACTGTTCTTATGTATCAAAAACATAAAGTAGAAACTGTTGTGAATTTATTTTTGACTGTTTTTTATGTCTAATGACTTGTTAATAGTATAGCTTGGTGCTGGAGATAATGTGTCAAGCTCATATCATTCAGTTAAATCAGATTGACACTCCATTATCATTTGACGCCTACTGCTGGACATAAACTTCTCAAATATCCACGCCACACGCATCCAGCGGCATCTCGTGACCGCCACCAGATATCACCTTGAGGTATGCAATTTTATTGGCCGATAAATCCATGTCGTTTTATGCATTTTAAGATGTTATTATTCATCACAAAACCAATACTTACCCCAGTAGATGCTATCGTTAGCTTTAATATCGAATTTGTGCCCATCGTGTGGGGTTTCACCGATCAATTTATCAACAATAATATCCAAAACTTCTTCATCTTTAATAGATCCAAAATAATCTTGCCCCATTGCTTTTCTTGCTGATTTTACTATTTTCTTATTTTGTCCCTTCTCAGCTATAATTTTCATTACATCATCTCTATTCATCCTCTCTTTTAACTGCAGATAAAGATTCTTTGGTTCTGCATTGAGCAGAAATTTAAAATTGTCATCTTCGCTAAGAGATTTGAAGAAATTAGTCTCATTCAGATCAGTTTCCATTGTCACGTTTGTCAATAGTAAAGCATACTTCCCTTTATCAATGGTGTAGTTGTTAATTTTATGTAGTTTTGATCTTAATTCTTCAATTCTTGTGATATTACTTGCGTCTGTAGCCAATCCGAGTGTTTGAATCAATGCATCAGCTATATCATTAATGTTTAGACTATCTGCTAAATTGCTAGTGATATTTTCAGTTATGACATTGACGAAAATATTTAGAAATGAGATATAAAATACAAAATGTGTAATATGATTCATGTTGTTCGGTTAGTTTGGTTTTCAAACTACATTTATGCATACCAATAACATGTTATGACATTTTTATGTTTATTGTAACTGAAATCCTTATCATTTGTTTAATATTGAACTCGCTACACTTTTATTACTGAGTTAGACATTAAACTTTAAGGTATATTTTACGTAAGTTTTGTTAATACACTTAGCTTTGAGTGCTAAAACATATCCATCACAAATAATAAGGTTAAGTTTTTCAAGTGAGAAAATCTTTTCAAATTTCATAATTATTCTCAGCAAGCATGAGCAACTAGAATAGAAAAGTTGAAGTGACTGCAAAGTTTTAAATAGAAGTAATCAAAATTAAAATCTTAATGCAGTGAGAACTCTAGTTGGCCTTTCGCTCTAGCTAATGGGATCTTAGGGTTCCTAGACCTTTAATCATCCTACTGCAGAGCAAAGGTTTTCATTATTGAATTCAAGTTACGAGATCAATGATAGGCGCAAGCTAAATCACCACGTTCATAAAATGCGAGTTGGTGATCGCAATTCGAAATTTTAGTTGCCCAACCTGGTGATCGAACACATGGCCTCGAGATCTTGGCCTGATACTACTTTTTTTTAATAATCAATGGGCTTTTGTTATCAACTTGTTATCTCACTGAACATACCACCCCAAATGACAAATTTGTACACATTAATTACTTTAAACAAATTCTTAACTTCACTTGAAAGATTCGATTCGAGTAAATTGAAGGGAAACAAATAAAGCCTCGTTTATAACGACTTTGTTCATCTACAGGCTTTATTGAGCTTAGAGACTGTTCGCACTTTGTTTGATTAAGTGTGTATTTAATTTAAATGGATTTATATTTTCGAATAATAAACCTGACGACGAAAATATTTGTTGCTGTTAATTAATTAGGAGATCTTTGGGAAAATTTTGACAGTGTTAAGGGTTATTGTATGAGTAGTGAACTTTTAAAAGATTAACAAAAAATCTTAGGCCTATGAGCTTTGAATAAGGTCAACTACGAGTAGTTATGATTAAGTAATTGTTATTAATTATAATACTAATAACCTTTGCTTATTAGAACTGATCTATATTATTCTATATTCTATTATATTAAAGCCAAAAGCTCAGCTTCAAAAGAGAAAAACTCCTAATGGAATTGTTCGTCTATCAATACCGTTTATCTCGAGAACACGACGAGGTATCTAGTTAAAATAACCATATGATCAGGTCAATAGTCAATAGCTAAGTAATTGATATGTGGTGTTACAAAATAAAAAGAATAACACCACTCCGTATCTTCTTAAGGCTGTCGTAAGCGACTTTAAGGAGTCGTCAGAAGGAGACGAGCAGCAATGTCTTCTCGTGTGGCGATATGGCATAATCCGTCTATTGGAAAGGCATGGATTCAGCAGCAGACTAGTACATGGGCTGGTGATGATGATATTGAACTCTGTTGCTGTAGCAGTAGAGTATTTTTTAAATCAACGAAACGAGAGCTTAGTCTCGCGCGGCGCGCATTTTGATTGGCGGGAAAAGTTTTTTTTTTAGCAGCCATCTTGTTTAAGATACTGGCTGGTAAGAAGAAAATACTTATGTCGGCCATTGTTATAGGAAGCCAATCTTAAAGAATAAATCTCCTGATCTTAGAACGAAAGTGCCAACGTTGTTCTGGATGGCTAAGTGCTTTTTTATTCGAACTTTGTCTAGTTAATGTCCCTTAAAATGTGTTTTATGTGGCGTGTAATGCGTTGGTAGGAAATAGCGAACGTAATACTCTTTTTAGACGAAACTCAAGGTCTTTGCCAGTAAGTGGTTTTTTGTCCGTTAGAATCAGTTTTACTGACTTGGAATAAAAATTAGAAGGTGAACTAGCGAATCATCGTCATTATGAGCTTATATCAGTTCACTGCTGGACACAGGCCGGTTCAAAAGAAGGTATTTGCCATAATTGCAACGCTTTAGGCAGGTTGGAGATCCAAGTTTGATCCAAGTTTTGACGACAATTTGGATCAGCGGTAGCAAACGCTGCTTCTGAGCCATGGGTCGCAGGTTCGATCCCCGCACAGTACAAATATTTGTGTGCATGAACATGTCTGTTTGTACTGGTCTGGGTGTTTTCTATGTATTATAAGTATGTATTTACAAAAAAAAAAAGTATTTATGTAAGTTTATCGGTTGTCTAGTGCCCCATACGACAGGGTACTTAATAGTAGCTTAATTTGGGACTAGATGGCTCTGTGTGGCCCAGTGAGGCATGTCTTAAATATTTATTTATTTATTTATTTAAGTTTGGCCAATGGTAGTGGGAAAGACGCTGCCCGTCTCCTACTGGCAGTTCTATTTCAGTCAGTTCTTATGACACCTATAGGAACAGAAGGGGTGGTAGTTACTATCATAGGGAAAGAAATTACTATGATGTCAGATAGCAATAGTTTCATCGGGCATACTATTGTTAGGTACCATAACACCATTTTTAAATCGCTATATTCAGTATATTAAAAAAGTGTTTATTTAAAAAGAGGCTTACAATAGTGAACGAGTTACTAGCGCTGCTTCTTATCAGCACTAGCCCACAATTGTACCGGAGCAGTGGTAGGTTTAAATATTGGGACGTGTAAAAGCGCGTCCTGGGGCCTATTTGCAGAAATAAAACCGATTTTACTGACTCGGTAATGGTGACCTTACTTCGTGTTTTCGTTGAATTAATAAAAAGTATTTATTCATTTATTTATTTAAACTTTATTGCACAAATACAAATAAGTACAAAAGGTGGACCTAATGCCAAATGGCATTCTCTACCAGTCTACCAGTGGCTAAGCAGAAATGTTTGTGGGCGGTGCGACAAAATTATTACAAAATGACATAAAAATAATTTTGAGTACTGGAGTTACTCCTACAAATAAAACATGATAATTATATTAAATTACACATAATATCTATCGGGAAATAGTTAAATTAAAAAAATATATAAAATAAATAAACTAAATACATTAAATATGATATAATATACATAAATAAGATGACGATTATAGGACCAAAACTATGTAGATGATGATGATACCAACTTGTTAAAATGAGACTTAAGCAGTTTCTTAAAGCTATACCTACTTACTGGGGACTTGTTTGATATCCTCGGGAAGAGAATTCCAAAGCCAAAGTATTATTAACGAAATATGTTTGTAACATAATGTGAAGTATTTCATGATGATTACGAGATAGAAACAAATCCTTGATCTGAGTTAGAGAGCCCACAGCACAGTCCGAGTCTCGGCTACGCGATAAGACTGCGTTTCCACTGTCGGTCGGAGGATTTAAATCTCGTGTCTTGTAACTGTTAATAGTCTAAAGTGTGAATTTACTAGTTTAAAAAAACTTAGGAACTTAAACAGCTCTAAATATTACAAATTTGCTAAGTTGGCAATAAATTAGAAAGACTTAAAATAATAACAGAGTTTCCGAATGCTCAAGTTTATTGGCACAAAATAAAACATAACAACAATAAAGTGTTCAAACCTCATTTTCGCAAAAAGTATGTACCACTTGGCTGCTTTCTGCATAACTACTCGTATGTCCGATTCAAAAGTATTAAATTGCGAATGTTTCCCATGAAATGAACATGCTTAGTGTCGTACCTACATTTTTAGCTCTATTTAATTTAACACCAATTATCTTAACTTAGTGCTGTATTTGGATCAAGTTGTAGCAAAACAGATACCATACCAACATAATTTATATTGAATACTTTGGTGTCGTGTGGTACCGGAACATTTACATGATAGCACCACTCTTTTTCTTTTCCTATGGGTACCGTAAGAGGCGACTAAAGTAAGTAGTACTACCTATAGAATCCAATTGGCCAAAAAGCGATCGCCTACCCGCCTATCAATCGTGGTGACTATAGCTAAATGCTCCTAGCGAGGCCTGTCTCCTGCAGTGAACTATTACAGGTTGTTGATGATCATGATGATCAAGTTATTAAAGCAAAAAATGGTCAATTGTCAATTCTTCTTCACTCCACTTAGCTCCGCGTCAGTGGACACGCACCCTCAGTCAGCTGATTTCCCCGCGGGTCCGAGCGTAATGCCGACTTGGCTCCCTTTCGTAATCGTTGACGTTATTTCCCCGAGGCGATAGTAATCCTGTTTCTTTGTTTGCATTTGAATTCAAAGAAAGATTTATGAACGAAACGTTAAATTAAAACTATTACCTATATAAACTTAGAAACAAGTTTATTGCGGGTTTATACTTCTTCTTCCTTTAGATTATGGCAAAGCAAGTGTTTTGACTTAAGTCTTACACGATTCCGCCAATGTCACGAATGGGGCAAATACACGGTAGGTAAATGAAAAAAATATATATATACAAATTTAACAATACTAAGTCTACGAATTGAACGGATGTTTGACTTGTTACACGCCGTTTTTAAACGTCATTATTATAGCAGAATAAAATTGTCTAGGTAATATAATTTCTAACTTTTAGGTTATAAGAAAAAGTTGCGGCGCCATCTGTGAAGCGGTAGTTGAACTTAAATTACACATGGTTTGTTTTGTTTCAAGAGTTAAGTTACTAGAACTTTCACATTAGAATAATACATTTAAGTCGATTCGAAAACTGAATTTATATACCTTTTTGAAACTTCTAAAAAGGTTTGAAATTTTTATGGCTTCTAAGTTTTCAGGGATGTACAATAGCGCCATCTAGCGTCGAGTAGATGAATCATTGACTGCAAGCTGCTTTCGTGCTATAGCAGAAGATATTTCACATCAGGCATAGATGGCGCTGTAATGATGTTATGGATATTGTAAAGACAACTGAAAATTTTATTAAATCTTGCAAATTGATGATTTCATAAGCTTGATGAATAATTCTTCATATGAATATGAGACAATTGTTGTTTCATATACCTACACTTTTGATGTTGTACAAAGCGGTGAATATCTTTTTATTGACTACTGTAACAGCCAAAAAAGAAAATGGGATTAAGCTAGGTATTAACAAAATAATTTTATAAAAAACCTGAACCAAACAATGGTGAAACTTTTGTCATTCTAATAATTAGCTGAATTTAATTTAATACCAAAACTTTGAGGTATAAAGAACTAGCTTTTGCCCGCAGCTTCACTCGCGTTAAAGGAGATGTCCCATAATAGGCCCAGACATAGTACACCATTTTCAAAAATCAAGAAAAACATACTGTTTCTGGGAAAAATACATGTACATTTATTTAACGTATAATTCAGTGGTTCAAAAATAAATAAGATCGAATAATTTATCAAACTCCATTAGGCATTCCAGAATGGCGTCAATCTAAAAAAACTTTAAATGTCAGTTAAGTAGCTGTCAGATACCCCTTGTCACTTTGTCATAATCATTCACTTTAAGTTTTTGTTCTGCTTGTCGCGTTTTAAATGTAGTTCATTTTAACAACCTCTTTTTCGTTTTCTGGATTTGGTATTGATCGACACATTACTTTCATAATGTTTGTTGTTACTACGCAAGCGATGGCACTCTTATATGCGCTATTTTGAAACTGCCAAAACTGACAGACGTCATCAAAATGTAATCTTCCGCCATGATGGTTTTGTATTTCTATTTTCTTACTTATATAATAACCACTTAACGAAGCCATTTTAAAAGAATTGGATAATAACAAAATCTTGTACGTGTATTGGTCTATTTTTTGGTGGGGTGTACAGGTTCTGGGCCTGGCCTCCATACAATTTGGGACATTGCCTTTGAGGAAACAATAAAATTTCACCCTGTCTATTAAGGGGTTAGGAGCGGATTTCCAAAAAAAAAATGATGCACGATTTTTTTGTTAGTCACAATACCAAACCAATTTTTACCTTTCTACTTTTAAAATTGCGGAATGCTCCATATAAACTTCTACCCTTTATTTTAAGGAAGTCGGGGATTATAAAGAGACAAAAGTAGCCTATATCACTCTCCAATCCTTCACCTATCTCCACTAAAAAAATCACGTCAATTCGTGGCTCCGTTTTGCCGTGAAAGGCGGACAAACAAACAAACACACAAACTTTCTATTAGAATATTAGTATGGATGATAAATTTTATTGCCAATCGTGGTTAATAAATTAACTATTCGATTTATGTCGAAGCTATTTTGCTTTGCATCAAGCTCAATACAACGGTAACAAAACATAATTTAAGGAATAATTAATGGGTGGTGGTAGCTCACCGCTTGTAATTTCGCTATTCGTTATCTCGTAGTTATGAGCTCAATAAGTATGTAAATTTCACTTTTGATCCTTATCGAAGTTTATGTCCAATGAACAGAAACTAGTACTAATAAAACTTCAGAATTAGTTGTTTTAACCGTATGGATTTTTCTGTACTTGTAGGTCTAATTTAAGAAAAGATTTTTCCAATTTTGCTTCAGTTTAAATGTGTTATAGGTAGTTGCTTTGGAAGACACCTCAAGCCTTCTTTCGGTAGAACGGCAAGATAGAAGCCGTAAAAAAACTTAAAAAATCTGTAAACCGACTACAAAAATGTATTGCTTTTAAAGTCACTCTGTTCGCTGTAATGTTTAAACATTTTTGTACTCAGAATTTTGCCTTTTTTCATTTGATACCCCGCTCGCTGTGACTGTGAACTTTTTTAAGCTATTGCATAGCTTTTATCGCGGGCCTTTGCGTGGAGACCGAATCCAGAAATTCCGTAACGAAAATAACCTAACACCCCCCACTCCGACCGGCACAGCGGTGATACTTTTTAGTTTTTCCATCTATCATCAGCAATAGCTTTACCGCGGCAGTCTCCGAGTGCCACACGTCTTTTTTTAAGTACTTGGGGTAATAAATATTTTTGTAGCATTCGCTATGTAAGCTTCTTTTAACAAAAGGTAGCCTATGTCACCCGCACTTTAATAAGGAATTGATAGCCGCAAAATGTAGAACCCACCTACATACCTATATACATAGACTGCTGAAATCATAACCCTTCCTGTTAGCTTTGCTGTATTCGGTAAATTCAAGTCACGTCAGAACTAGCTTGGAAAACTCTGACACAACACTACGTCACATTTTGACGAATTCGAAAAGTTGTATTAACAGTATAAAATTTTTGTTTAAATTAAACTATCTTCCCATGATAAATTTCATTTCCCGTTAAAGATAATTCTACCCTTTTGTGGGCCTGTCTTATTTACAAAATAAACTCAGCAAAGACAATCAATTTTCAAAGAATGTTAACAGTAGAATCGGGCATTTCTCGGGATTAACCGATTAAATGAACCGGGGCGACAGAGCCGTAACAAGGAGTTATGTACCGGGGCGCAATCGCATTACAAAATTTATTGGTATGTTGTTTATTTGACTTTCCACAAACGAGAACACATTCCGTTTCCTTAAAATTAACAAAATGTCCATCACTACTCTAATAAAACATTGCATTTTAGACTAACATTACAAAATTAAACCTAAAGGTCTGTCTGCTAGTGATGGAACGTAGCACACTGAATTGGAAGTTAAGCGATCCTGTCAAAACAACGACGTTGCGATCACTGCGCTCAAAAACTGATATCATTCAAGCTGTTGACGGTCCAATGGGTCTGGGCTAGCCATGTGAATTCTATGAATTTGGGGCTAAGAAGTATAGGCGATGTGGCAAACCAAGACGCAGATAGAGGAAGTCACTTAATACCTTTTTATGGTGAAAGGTTTAGAAGAATTGCACGAACGCAAGGGCTTTGTCCAGGATAATACCTATCTGTGTTCCAAGAGAGAAATTCTTAGACTAGATATACATAAATGCTAATATTATGTCGGTGCATGGTATAGTATTTAAGTGGACTAATGGGGTGTGATTATAAAATCTATATTATTAAAAATGAATCACCTAAAGGCTATAACTTCCGATAGGCTGCACCGAATTGGATGGGAAAAGGTGTGAATCGAATAAAATGTATGATAAAAAAAACTGTTCATGAATATCGACATGAAAAGTGTAAAAAGTTACCATGGTCATGAACAGAGCATTGTTTAACCCATGCAAAGCCAGGACGGACAGTCAGGATGTTATAATACTCATAATTTTTTTGTGGTTTCATCCGTTCTCCTTTAATTAACTGACTGCCAAAAAAAGGAGGAGGTTCTTAATTCGACTGTTTTTTTTAATGTTTGTTACCTCAGAACTTTTGACTGGTTGAACGGATTTTCAAAATTCTTTTTTTGTTTGAAAGCTGGGGTTTCCCATGTGGTCCCATTTTAACGAAGTCTTGATCTGATGGTAGGATCCGGGTAAATCGAGGAAACTCTCAAATTTTATGAGCACGTATTACGTTTTCGCATATCTTTCTTAAGGTATTTCAGTATTTGCGTCTGGTACTCATCATTTTATGATGATGAGCTGATGATGGAAGGTACAACTCCTTAACGGTTAGGAGTAGGAGGATTATTCTTTAAGTGTATTATGTTTGCGTATAGTCAGATAGTTGTCTTCCTTTAGGTTATTCACGTGAGCTGATGATGGAAGGTCAAACTCCTAAGCAGTTAAGAGTTGGAGGATGATTCTTAAGATTCTATAGCGATGAGGGGGGGAGCTTCTCAAATAAGTGATACATTTTCATCTAGAAGTTGTCATCACTATTTTTATGTAGTGTTTCCGGTCAACAGGTAATTTATTTAACACTAAAAAGAGGAAAATAACACAAGCTCCTAGAATACGTCCCTGAGGCGCGGACAAAGGCTTTGTTTAACGAAATCGCCGCCAATTGGATTTGGTCGAGTAATTTTGTGCGGCCACGAAACGAGTGGGAGCATGTAATTGATTTGCGGAAAGGTTAATTGTTCCAGACACAGGAATCAATTACGAAATAAATGAACAATTTATAACCTTTTTTTTGTGTATGATGGCATTTGAAGCTCAGCAGCTAAATCAATAGCAGTATTTGACTTTAGGTCACAATTTTTGTAATGAATGAAAATGAAATGTATTTACGAAAACGTAATGTCAAAATATGTTTCAAGGAATAACAGTATTTTCAAATTCCACTAGTTTTTTTTCCTTATAGAATAGTTTTAAAAACATGTGTATGACAGGAGAAACGTGTTTTTAAAACTATCCTTAGGAATATATTATCCTTTTACATGCCCAAGGCAATTTAGAAAATGTCGTTCCCCAAATTGTCCCGATCGGGAATCAAACCATCAAATGGGTGGACCAAAGTGCAAAAATACGTTACTGTACTTTTTTTTTATAGAACTTAAACGGGAACACACACCTTACTTTACTCGTATTGCCTGCCGTGTCCGTTAATACATTCTGAAATATTCATGCAGCACGACAGTTTAAGAGTAGGTAGTTAAAAAATGTTGCTTCATTAGTTTTTTGATTCAAATAACTTAAATTTGGTTTTATTAGTACCTATATTTTCCGGCATCGTGCGCTTTTGGTTTCTGGTTAATAGCTTTTCTAGCGTGCCACCGAATGGCCCAACCTAGTTGTTTTAATTTAACTCGTCGACTCATTTTAATTTCCTGCTTTTGGGGTTCCGTACCATACTGGCTATGATATTGTTGTACTTTTAAGGTTAAATTTTACAGAAATTCGTATTCAAAAACTGTTTATTTAACGTTAAATATAAACTATTTTATTTGCAAGCGCAAACGTAGTGTAGGACGCCCTCAGGCCAGGTGGAGTGATGATTTGCGCAAGGTGGCTGGCAGGAGCTGGATGCGAGAAGCCGAGGATCGACCTAAGTGACGTGCAATTGGAGAGGCCTATGTCCAGCAGTGGACTGTGATAGGCTGATGATGATGATGATGAACATCCTATAATCATCGTCCCACTGCAGGGAAAAGGCCTCCATCAATGAATTCAAGTTACCACAGCAATAATGGGAACTGGCATTATCACCACGCTTGCCAAATGCGGGTTGGTGATCACAAACCCGAGCAACGTTCGAAACTTTTTGTTGCCCGACCCAGGGATCGAACCTGGGACCCCGAGATCTTGGCCCGGTATTTAAACCACTAGACCAACGGGGCGCACCTAAGGTACCTATAAATTTTTTTTTTATTAAGTGAAAATTGAAGTAACTGGCTTTATATAAATCATATGATCACAGAAATGTCCAGTTACCGTCAATTATTTTTGAATTATAAACAGATGAAACCGCTAAAATTTTGCTAATTAACATGAATTACAAGAGACGATACATACGAGTTAGATGCGCGTATCTGACTTTTGAAAGCCTAACAACAGACGAAGGGAAGTACCAACACCGTAGTAATGAACCCTTGTGCTAGCACGACTCACACTTCACCGGTTTTGTAATTTCGGTGGCGTCTGCCTAATCCGGGTGGCGTTAAACCAATCTACGAAGACGCCTCGCGGTTAAGATTAAACGATTGATTAGATTTGCATTACTGATGGAAAGGCTGTGAATTTGTTTAGACATTTTCACTCATTAACAATGAGGTTGACACTTTAATCAATTGACATGGAACCTACTCACATACTTTTTTACACGAATTCTCTGTTTGTTTACAAATGCCCTTTCACATACACACATACACACCAATCACACACACACACACACACACACAACACACACTTGCATATTTTTGTAATTTTTCTGTAATAATTAAGGTATAGGTTAAGTTAATACTAATTAGTTAAGGAAGAGTGACTCCCTCCAACACAGGTACTTATGTACTTAATAGAGGAAGTCTACACTTAAATTGTTGTAAAAAATATTTGGACCGAATAAATACTTTATTTATTTATTTATTTATTTTTAGGTTCTGTTAATACTTTATTTTGCCATAGATTGTTGCAATACCCACGGTTCCTTTTAGCTTAAATTACTAATATTAAATGGTTCCAAAGCAATCAAAATGGAGTTTTTTTTAAATTAAGTATGATTACTTCAAGATTCCATAGGTTCGAATCCCGGAGAAATTTTCGAAATTTTCACCGACCCGCATTTGACAAGCGTGGTGATTATGCCAGTACACCCATCATTGCTGTGGTAACTTGAATTCAATGATAGAGGCCTTTTCCCTGCAGTGGTTTGATTATAGGCTGTTATTTTACATATATATGAAAACTTGAGCCAACTATTTTACTGTGGCGGTAGTAGTTAATGTTATGACGACCTCTGCAGTGCAATTGAGAATTGATCGATTCCAAAATTGAACCGACCGGAAATCGAAACCGGGATTTTGGCATGAAAGGCGGGCACCACTAAACATGCCTTCATTATTTTCTTATATATTGTGACTTTTAGAATTACAGTTTTATCTCGTAATCAGGTAGTTCTTTAACTTAAAAGGTCATGACTTTGTCAACAGATTTCCGTTGCTTTGTGATATCAAAATTCAGTGATTCCTATTTCTCTAGTTTAACGGTTCTTTAGAATATGTAATTCGAATATCCGAACGTTCAAACCAATCAAGATCTTTTTTTTTTTTTTTTTTTCTTTTTTTTATTTTATTTATTTATTTTTATCTTAGAAATCGGACGTCATCACGTATTACTAGTATTGTAAAGCTGAAGAGTTTGTTTGTTTGAACGCGTTAATCTCAGGAAGTACTGGTCCGATTTGAAAAATTATTTTTGTTTTGGATAGTCAATTTATCGAGGAAGGCTTTAGGCTATATAACATCACGCTGTAACCAATAGGAGCGAAGCATCAGTGAAAAATGTTGCAAAATAATATAATTCTTATTAACAGAAATTGACGCGGACGACGTCGCGGGAAACAGCTAGTGAGTATATAAAACATTTCAGTCCGGCGAAAACACTTTGAGAATCTATTTTCTGTAATATAGTCAACCCGCAAATAGCTGATCGTATGTCACAGACTAGACTCGAACAGCTGATAAACTGGAGCCGCGGCTTATGCGTTGTCACAGTTGTCCCACTTCTGTGGTCGGCTAAAGAGGACGTCTCCACAACGCACATTGGCTTCAGCAACCTGACTCGGTTCAAGAAACCATGTTATTGTTTTGTGAATGTAAATAAATCTAATTTATGTACTTGACCCAAATTTTAATAATGTCGCTCCTAAGATATTTAAAGAAGTATTGAAATAACTATGTTCGTCGCACTTTTGTAATTGGCCTAAAAGAGTAACCCGTTTTAGGTTAAAAAGAAAGTTGATAATAAGTTATCAGACATTTTAGAAATGTAAAAAACTAAAATACAACATAATTAATATACTTGCTAATTAAAAAAATTGTCTAACCATAGACCTTAACACTATTTCAGAAGGGTTAAAATGATCATATAGGTTTTTTAATAGTTTTGCATCCAACAATTTCAGTATACAGGGTGAAATTTTAACCACTTTCCAAATTTTAATATAGCAATCTACGAGGCAAAAAACAAATGACGTATTTTTTCTTTTGGTATAGCCCAGTACAAAAATGTCAAGATAAAGCACTTAGAAAATGTCCGCCAAAAATCTAAAATTTTTGATACGGCATCCTAGTAACACTTTTTTTACGCGATGTGCATCTCATTCGTTCATCACAATACTATTTATAAGTTTTTCAATTTCCCTTTATACCTTAACAGGTCTAGGACCTAAAAAATGGAAAACTAAATCGCGAAAAATATTTTCGGGTGACAACTTGATTTAAATTTTTTACTTCATAAATAGGCTCTAAATACGCTACTGAACACATATAAAAATTTTGGAAAGTGGTTAAAATTTCATCCTGTATATTTAAAGAAAAACAGATTTTCGTCATTCAATTGACTGTGATTTAAATAATTATCGTACATTAATAGAATACTGCGGCTTTTGTTATTTAATGTCATTTGTAAAAAATATCATTTTTGAATGTCTCTTTATTTAAATACAAGTTACACTAGCCTAGCAATGTGTACTGTGTCCTCTTGTGTATCTTTCGATTCACGCTTGACTAAATCCAATATAAAGTTGGCGCTTCGTAGGCGAAGCTGAATTGTGTTTCCTCGGAAGCCTTTCTTAACTGCTTTTAACATTAAGAAATTTATATCCGTCCCTTTTGTCTTGCTGATTTTATTTTGTTGGTGATAAGAAACTAGAAATTTTGTTGAGTTTAACTTTGTAGACCCAATATAAGTTCTTGTCACATTGTCCTTCTACGAACAAAAGGAATTATAACTAAGATAACCGACATCGCTCGAAGAATAATAATTGCTGAGCTTAAGTGGCAGTGGTCGAGACATACAGAATGAAATTTTTACCACCTTCCAAATTTTAATATATCAATCTACGAGACATAAAACAAACGACGTATTTTTTCTTTTGGTATAGCCCAGTACAAAAATGTAAAGATAAAGAACTAAGAAAATGTCTGCCAAAAATCAAAAAAATTTGATACGGCCTCCTAGCAATACTTTTGTTACGTGATGCGCATCTTTTTTATTCATTACGATACTATTCATAAGTTTTTGATTTTCACTTCATACCTTAACAAGCTTAGGACCGTAAAAATTTAAAACTATATTGCGAAAAATATTTTCAGGTGAAAACTTGATTCACATTTTTCAATTCCTAAATGGACTCAATATACGATACTGAACGCCTATTGAAATTTTGGTAAGTGGTTAAAATTTCACCCTGTATACACGGTGCATTACAAACTGAAGCCTACGATAAGTGACCATTATGTATAACATCATGGCAGTGTTTTTTTTTATTAATTGTTTTCATAAAATTTTTGATACGGCCTCCTAGTAACACTTTTTTTACGCGACGCGCATCTCATTTATTCAATAAGATACTACTCATAAGTTTTTAATTTTTCTTTCATACCTTAACAGGCTTAGGACCGTAAAAATTTAAAACTATGTTGCAAAAATTATGTACGGGTGAAAACAGGATTTACAGTTTTTACTTAAAAAATTTGCTCTTATTGCGATACTGAACGCCTTCAAAAAATTTTGAAGATGATGCAAAAGTCATGCTGTATAATAATTAGTACGTTGCATGTCTGAGATAGCACAAAATTTATTTCGATTTAAAATAATCGAATTTTTAATGTGAACACTATCTTATTGCATGAGAACTGTGCCCATAATCTGATCGGATTGGATCGGACGATAAAAGTCAAAAGGAACCTAAAAACAAAATTATTGCGCGAGGTAACTTACACCCACCGCCATCTATCAGTGGTCACACGAACTTAGCTTTGTATGCCGCAGAAAACTCACGGACTGTAAACATCACAGCAAATACTTTATGAACAGAACGTTTACCCTCAACACTTAAAGTGCAATTTCATAAAATAAAACCACAGAACGATCAAAACGTAATGCATTAATAAAAGCTCGCTACCCACCGGAAATACGTCATTAGCGATACAATGGCCGCCGCCACTTCCGGTCGTATTTAGGTTTGTGCAGGCGTTAATGCACTGCCGACGGTGATATCGTGAAATGGGGACGCGAAGCCTTCACATTGTCCAACACTCGCTTTTAGGTAACTATCACTGGTAAGTAATAGTCGGTTCCTCTATTTGTCTATTAAAGTCATAATGACAATTTTTTTTTCAAAATCTAGTGTGAAACACAAGAAAGTTGATAAAAACCTTTATTATAGATCTAAACTAATATCAGACGACCATTTGGATCAGTGGTAGTAAACGCTGCTTCTGAGCCATGGGTCGCGGGTTCTATCCCCGCACAGTACAAATATTTGTGTGCATGAACATGTCTGTTTGTACTGGTCTGGGTGTTTTTCTATGTATTATAAGTATATATTTACTATATATATATATATATATATATATATATATTGTAAGTATGTTTATCGGTTGTCTAGTAGCCAATACGACAAGCTTAGTAGTAGTTGCTTAGTTTAGGACTAGATGGCTCTGTGTGGCCCAGTGTGGCATGTCTGAAAATATTATTTAAAATTATTTAAATATTATAAAGAGGAAACATTTGATTGTTTGTTTGTGTTGAATAGGCTCCGAAACTAATGAATCGATTTGAAAAAGTCTTTTTATTAGAAGCTGACATTATCCCTGACGAAAAAAGGCTACTTTTTACCGCGGAACCCGTCAGGTGGCGCTGTTGTCGGTGTGTCACCTATTAAACTGCTTGACCAAGTAGGTTTAAATTTTGTATGAGTATAATTCCATGGTTTCACAGACATTGATGTATTAAGCCTACCTAATTCCTCCCTCTAGAATCTAGGTATCTGCGGTAGACCAGCGTTGTGGCATCTTTTAGGCCGCAACATATGCTGAGTAGATACCTATTTAGTACCATGTGATAAAAAGTGTTGATTATTTTAATTATTGCTAAATTTTGTTGTGGTACTGAATAAATTTATTTCTATTCTATTCTATTCTAATCTATCTTTCTATAAACCACCGCTAAGGCACGGGTTTCTGACCGCGCGATATCGTGGAGTTCACGCAGGCAGAGCCGCGGGCGAAGATCTAGTATATTATAAAAGCAACGACCCATTGGTCCAGCGGAATAAGTTTAGTTTCAATTATGTAACTAGAATAATTTTCTTAGCTTGCACTTATTATGTATTTTGTAAACAGAGAGAATGACAATTTTGGATCAAGATTTTTCCTTCTCGGCACTGGCTCACATTTGTTTCAGAGCAATGGCGCCTCCTACTGTAGCCTATTCGTAGAAAAAAAAGTTATGTTTAACAGTTTCTTGTCAATTTTTTTTTGTGAAATATTGTATAAAAATATTTTTAATGGTTTATAAACTCGCTTGTATTCATTTTTCAAAGCTTATGTTTTAAGCTATTGCACAGCTTCTATCGCGGGCCTTGAGCGTGGAGCCCGAATCCAGAAATTCCGTAACGAAAATAACCTAACCTAACACTCGGGGCGAGGCACGATCGAACAATTTTGAAATTTCGAAATTTAAAAGAATTTAGCAGAAAATAAGGATTTTGACAGTATTTTGGCAGATATGGTTACCATAGGCATGGTAACCATATCTGCCAAAATAACAAAAAAATTTAATTACAAAAGTAAAAATTAGAAAATACATAAAATTTACTGTTTTAAACTTTCATGGTCACTATCGTAAGAGTTAGTTATTTCAGATTTCTACCATGTACCTTGATTTTTATGAGTTTCCGATATTTCGGCACTGTTGCAAGCGCCATGATCGCGGAAGAACTGATGTCACTGCGGGTGGGTGGTTGTTACGAGTAGATATATCGATCTACCCTCCGTCGTAGTCTTTTATTGCACTCGACACTGGTTCAGTTCTTCCGCGATCATGGCGCTTGCAACAGTGCCGAAATATCGGAAACTCATAAAAAACAAGGTACATGGTAGAAATCTCGAATTACATAAAATTATAAAATTAAGCTATTGCATAGCTTCTATCGCGGGCCTTGTTAGTTTTATAATTGCATAAGTTGATAAAAAATGCTATGCAACTTTACCGCGGCAGTCTTCGAGTGCCACACGTCTTTTTTATATTTTTATGTGCTTATAAACTTAAGTGTATATTTTATTTGTTCCAAACTCTGGATTGGCCTTTTTCTAAACCCAATGAAATAGGCATTGAAAAATGAATTTAAGAAATTAGACGTTCTTTTACATCTTACAGCTGCCACTTCACCTCAAAAATTCATGTCTAAAAAGTGGCTTACTCGCTGAAAGTAATCTCCAAGTGTAATAGGACCTTGACGAAACAGAATAACGGCCTGGGGACGACTAGGTATTAAATTACCGTAGGCGCGTTTACGACAAGACCTATGCCTGACAAGCTTAAATCAGACCTTAGACAGAATAAACCAGTCGACTCACATGTCTAACCAATGATGACGGCTAACAGATCCCTCTGCGGTGGTAGGCTTCATAAGAGGCCGCCTGGATGCTACCACCCTCCTGCCGGAGTCCAGCGCCAAACAGTGCCTCTGTGTTCCGCTGGTGTGTTCCCACACACACGAACCAGTACCTCTGGGTAAGCTCGCTCCATTTCAGGCTTTTTCTTAACCATACGGTTAACTATCCAGTTAAGTATGTAGTCAAAAGCAAACCCATTATTTAATAAAAAAATATATACAAGATGAAAATATGGTATCGTAGCTTGCAGTAGTAGTTTATTTTATAATATTTATTACTTATTTGTAAAGATATTATCAACATCATCTGATCCAAATGACGTCTACTGCTAGACGTCAGATCGTCGTTCGGTGCGCGGTTGCCATTCCAGAACCATTCCGCCACAATTATTATTGGTTCTTCGTACAATGTGTGCCACCCACTGCCACTTCAGCTCTGAAATTCTTCGAACGATGTCGGTTATTTTAGTTCTCCTACGGACAAATACACATCCTTATGATTGACGAAAACTTAATCTGGCTGCTTTCATTATGCTATATTCAGACTGACCAATAAATTTGGAGCTACAACTTTGTTGAAACCACGAAATAATGTAACAAGTAACATACCTGTGGGAAAAGTTTTTACAACTATGCCATTACACTCAGGGAAGGATAAAGCTTCAAATTGTGATTAAACCATCATCTTTAGTTAGTTTTTGGGGTTCCTTGTGGCTTGGGTCGGGAGATAGTAGTTCAGTTTGCTACTTCATATTGTTTTGTTATAATTTATTTTATTGATTAAAACTAATATTTTTAACATTGTGTACTTTGATTTAAGCTTTGATTGTCAATTTTGGCACTATTACAAGCGCCTTGATCAGTACCTACTTCCGTGATCATGACGCTTGCAACAATGCCGAAACATAGGAAACTCATAAAAACCGGCCAAGTGCGAGTCGGAGTCGCGCACGAAGGAAGGAAGGGAAAAAGGCCAAAAATACCGGTTTGTTGTACGGGAGCCCCCCTTAAATTTTTATTTTAATTTGTTTTTAGTTTTTGTTGTTGTTGCGGCAACAGAAATACATAATTTGTGTAAATTTCAACTGTCTAGCTATCGCGGCTCTTGATATACAGCCTGGTGACAGAGCGACGGACAGACGGACAGACGGACAGACAGCGAAGTCTTAGTAATAGGGTCCCGTTTTTACCCTTTGGGTACGGAACCCTAAAAAGAAGACACATGGTAAAAATCTCGAAACAACTAACTCTCAGTGTCAACGTAAATTCAAGAAATCAATTAAACTATTACAATCAAAGTAAGTCTTATGAAATCATTAAGCTTTCTCTCAGTTTACTGAAACTTACCCTATCAGCAGTAATCTCACCCTCTCTTTACAACCACGTAACAATCGCTAACTACAAAGTTGAACCTCTAAATCATCTTTGAATAGCATGTTGGTGTAAGTAATTAGAATTACATACATACATACATACACTCACGCCTTTTCCCGGAGGGGTAGGCAGAGACCACATCTTTCCACTTGCTACGATTAGGGAGTGCAATCTTGCAGCAAATCTTCGTCTCGGTATTTGCAAGATTCTGGAAGTCTAATCTTGCAAGATCTCGGTATTTTGCGAGATCTCTACTTTAAGAATAAAGGAATTAAATTAAAAATATATTTATTATAATTAAATCGCTTTATTAATGTCCTGGTATACCTATGTATTATTGGTTATTTTGAAAAAAGCTCCTTATAAAGCACAACATATCCAGTGTTTCATCAGCCAACTGGCTTCGGATGTTTCTGGTCATATAGGTATCCTGCTGCAGAAAATGCCCGTTCCGCCTCTACACTGGTTGGCTCTGCAGGTGCTGCCCTTTTGCACCGCCTGATTCGAAGAGATTGAACTCTAGTCTAATGACTTCATCAAATAATGAACCAGTTGCAAGTGAAGGGCGTTCATGTGGGCGAGATTTCAAAATCATCAGTAGTTCCTCATCAAGAGAGTGAGGTGTGTTTGCGGCTTCCGATAGAGGCATGTCATCATCATCTGCTGGATCAACTACAGATGTAGAAGAAGAAGTGGGTTCATTATTAATATCAGAACCACGATTTTGATTTTGTATGTATAATCGTTCTATCAGCTTTTTTATTTCTTTTTTGACTGTAGCTTTTGTTGGCAATTTAAAGGTGTCATCATTAATCAATGATTCATAATATTCTTCATATTGGACAGGATCTCTCAAATAAAACAACGCTGCAGTCATGTTCGTTCGGCGCTCGTGAATCTTGCAAATCTTGCGAGATCGCGCACGATTTTGAGTGCAAGATTGATCTTGCAAAATTGATGCGAGATCTCGGTATTTCGAGATCTTGGAATACCGAGATTGCACACTCTAGCTACGATCCTTACAGACTACTTTGGCTTCATTCACATTCATTAATCTTTTCATACACGCTCGCCGGTTTAAGGTACTCTTGACCTGACCTTTCTTTAGAACTTCCCCGATTTGATCAAGATAAGTTCGTTGAGGCCTTCCCCTTCCAACGTTTCTATACATCCTCGCCATATATATCATTTTAGTCAACTTGCTTTCATTCATCCTTTTAACATTTCCAAACCATTTAAGCATTCCTTTTTCAATACTGGTCACTACATCCTCTTTTACACCACATCGATCCCTTATCACACTATTTTAATCCTGTCACTCAGATTGACTCCAATCATACTTCTTAACGCTCTCATTTCTACTGCATTTATTCTGCTTTCATGTTTTCTCTGCCACACCCAACTTTCACTCCCATACATCAGTGTTGGAACCAACACCCCTCCATGCACAGCCAGGCGGACCTTTTCGGACACCTTCTGACTGCTCATAAAAGCGTGCAACGCTCCATTCACCATGTTGCCGGCATTTGCTCTCCTTTCAATATCACTATTACCCCTTCCATCCGCTGTAAACATTGATCCCAAATAAACAAACTCCTTCACTTGCTCCACTTTTTCATCTCCTATCAAAATGTTACACTCTGTCCTGCTATAATAATTCTTTGTCTGAAACAACATTGCGTGTTTAGTCTCGCAAAAACATTATTATATTTAATTGACGACCTCCGTGGCGTAGTGGCGTACACACTCAAGGTCGCCTGCTCCGAGGTCCCGGGTTCGATTCCCGGACGGGTCAATGAAGAAAAAATGCGTTTTAAAAAATTCTTCTGTATAAATGTATTTTTTAATGTATGTTAATCGATTACTCTGCCAATATAAAACTGCTTTACAAAATTCTTTTTTGTTCCAAAGAGTGCACTTCCAAGGTGGTCCAATTTTAACCGAATCATGATCTGATAGTGGAATCCGGAGAAATCGAGAGAAATCCTCAAATTCTATAGGCACGTATTACGTTTTTTTAAAATTTCATCTCATTATGTACGGTATCCCACAATAAAATTCTCCCTATCCCGTTTGACCAATACTAAATGGAAATTCCTAACCGTTGTGACTTAGGCATTTATCATACACACAGTGCAGCGTGGCCGGACGTTATAACACTAAAACATTTTACATTCAGCCGAATACATCACTCCGAGTTACGGCCGCACAGACACAGATTAAAAAGTACGTCGGCCGTATATCACGCGCCGCAATACGGATCTAAATTGTTAGCGAATACATTATGAGTGCATAACACATACCTACGTAGACGTAAACTGGATGCAATTTTAACCACCTTCCAAATTTTAATGTAGGTAACAATCTACGAGACGAAAAACAAATGACGTATTTTTTCTTTTGGTATAGCCCAGTACAAAAATGTCAAGATAAAGCACTTAAAATATGTCCGCCAAAAACAAAAATTGTTGATACGGCCTCCTAGCAACACTCTTTTACGCGATGCGCATCTCATTCATTCATTACTGTCTGTTTGTACTGGTCTGGGTGTTTTCTATGTATTATAAGTATATATTTACAAAAAAAAATATATATATATAAGTAAGTTTATCGGTTGTCTAGTACCCCATACGACAGGGTACTTAATAGTACCTTAATTTGGGACTAGATGGCTCAGTGTGGCCCAGTGTGGCATGTCTTAAATATTTATTATTATTATTATTATTATTATTATTACGATATTTTTACGATACTATTCATAAGTTTTTGATTTTCCCTTTATAGGTCTAGGACCGTAAAAATTGAAAACTATATCGCGAAAAATATTTTCGGGTGACAACTTGATTTATATTTTTTACTTCATAAATAGGCTCTAAATACGATACTGAAAGCCTATAAAAATTTTGGAAAGTGTTCAAAATTTCATTCTGTATACAGGTCAAAAATAAATATTAATTATGAAAATTAAAAAGTAAAGTAACAGCTTACAATCATCCCACTGCAGGGGATCGAACCCGAGACCCCGAGATCTTGGCCAGGTTAAGTATCAGACCACTAGAACAACGGGACAGTGAAAAATAATTCGCTGATAATTTCTGCTCGTTAACCCCGGCCTAGGTAACCACACCACACAACCACACCACATTTTTAATAACACATTAATCTCAGGTATAAATTATAAATACAATTATTTAAATAAACATATTTCTTTTAACGCCCCGTTGGTCTAGTGCTTTAAATTCCGGGCCAAGATCTCGGGGTCCCAAGTTCGAATCCGGGTCGGGATACAAAAAGTTTCAAATTTTCGAACGTTGCTCGGGTTTGTGACCACCAACCCGCATTTGGCAAGCGTGGTGATTATGCCAGTACACCCATCATTGCTGTGGTAACTTGAATTCAATGATGGAGGCCTCTTCCCTGCAGTGGGATGATTATAGGCTGTTACATTTTTTTTTACTTTTTTTTAAAGTCCCACTTACGACAGCCGAAATTTTTTTATTCATGAAATTGTATATTCTCAGATATGACGTTGTTAGGAAATAATTACTTTTCTGTCTGAGTTTTGTTCGTAGGATACATCAAACAACTGTCTACCCTTAAGATCTTCCATCCCTTTCATATCAAACCTGTTAACATAGGTCTAAAACCGCTTCAAATTCCTAGCTTAACAATGTTTCCGATATGCATTTTCCTTAACCGAAACTTTGATTAAATTTAAACTGTAAGGTTATGTGGATAGAATACAATTTAACGAACAGTTGGAATTGCAACTATGAAACAATTTGTTGTTGAAAATTAGTGTTAGATGCCGAAACGTTAAAATGTTTAACGATTAACTGAAATTAGGTTTTGTAATTTGAATGGCTGAAATAATTAAACGCACAGATAAAGGCAGTATATTATTACACACCTACTGTTTAGAATTCGTTTTGTGAAATTTGTATTTAGTTTGTGTTTTTAAATTCCGAACTACAGTTTTGCTTCCAAAATATATAGATGTCGTTGAACAATGTTAGATCGCGGTAGCATTCGGATTTTTTGTATCTTTAAATGGTTTCGATGACAATAAAGCAGTGCACTCACAGGAAACTCTAGTTTTATCTATACTAATATTATAAAGCTGAATTGTTTGTTTGTTTGTTTGTTTGTTTGTTTGTTTGTTTGTTTGTTTGATCGCGCTAATCTCAGGAAGTACTGGTTCGATTTGAAAAATTATTTTTGTGTTGGATAGTCCATTTATCGAGGAAGGCTTTAGGCTATAACATCACGCTGCGACCAATAGGAGCGAAGCAGCAGTGAAAAATGTTGCGAAAACGGGGAAAATTATTCATATCATTTGACGCGGACGAAGTCGCGGGCAACAGCTAGTTTATAATAATCATCACAAGGAAGAAGTCTGCAAGTTATAGGTAGTGACCCTAACACCTACAAACTCACTTTGTTGCTGCAAGCATGTTACATTTTATTTTTGTATTATCTATACTAATATTATAAAGCTGAAGAGTTTGTTTGTTTGTTTGTTTGAACGCGCTAATCTCAGGAAGTACTGGTTAGATTTGAAAAAATATTTTTGTGTTGGATAGTCCATTTATCGAGGAAGGCTTTAGGCTATATAACATCACGCTGCGACCAATAGGAGTGAAGCATCAGTGAAAAATGTTGCAAAAATTATCGCGATTACAATAACAGAAATTGACGCGGACGAAGTCGCGGGGAACAGCTAGTTTTATGCTATTTGTTGCCCGCGACTTCATACGCGTTAGAAAAATTAGAACTATTCCAATTTTTCCGAGACAAAAGGTAGCCTATGTGCTATTCCGGGCCGTAACCTGTCTTTTTGCTAAATTTCATCTAGATCCATTCAGCCCTCCTGGCGTGATTAAGTGACAAATGTCCATCCAAACATTCGCATTTATAATATTAAGTAAGAAGTAAGATTCGTAAGATTGAGTCAATCTTAAATTAATACACTCAGGCGTTACTTTGCCGCAATCCATATGGATTTTGAAAATTATTTTGCTAATTATTTCCGCTCGTTATCACCGGCCTAGGTACCTTCACCACACTACCCGCACTAACACTGAATGAGCAAGCACTATTTCATATTTCAAAAAAAACCGCCCGAAAAACAAAAAATGCATGCAGTACGGTTAATGCAATTATTAGTACCCGAAACCAATATAAGAAAAATCTCGACGCGTTTCGCCACGTCACGTAGCATCCTCAGGAGATCTAGATGTTGTCGCCTTCGCTGCGCTCCGACGACTAAAGTTAAGTCGTAATGAATCAATCTATTTACCTGGCTCTTATAAAAAACCCTTTGTCACATATTATTTATCTTAAAAAATATATATATAATAACATATGAAAATTAGTTTAAGACGGTTGTTAGAATTAATAGCTTTAAAAATTTTAATTAGCGTACTACCTTTTCATTCTTGTAGCTTTAGTAGCACAAATGTAATAGCACCTCCTCTTTTCTTTAGGTGAAATAAGAAGCGACTAAAGGATCACAGCCATAAAAAGCCTGGCAGCAACGTCTTTTCCTCACCATTCGCCAATATGCTGATCACTTTGACAGTTCTTCTGTGATCACAGCGAGACTGTTGCAAGAACAGTCTCGAAATATCGGAAACTCATGCGAGCTGATCACTTTGATAGTTCTGCCGTGATTACAGAGCGCTTGAAATATCGCAAACTCATAAAACAACATAGTACATGATAGGATCCCCGTAAGTGCTAGTGATCATGTAATTTAGAATCAGTATATTTTAACCCAATTCAGTTTCAAGTCTTGCAAGTTAATTGTCATCTCTATTATCACATGTTCGAAAAGTTCGTTTTCTAAATCGCTTCTATCAGTAATTTGCTCAAGGTTGCATGAAAAACTCTCGATCCTCTAGACAAATACATTTCCAGTTTCCGAGAAAGGTTGTTACAGACTTTTTTCTCGGTTATTTCAAATGGAAGGATAGATTTTCTGAAAATAGTAGCTTGACTATTTGATAAATGTTTGTAGCAGATTTCAGACTTTGTTTCTGTCTACAACTTTGAAGTTAAGATTCCATAAATACGTTTGTATCTCTATCCTCCTAAAGTTTAATGTCAAATAAAAAAAAACAAATTCTATAAACCATGAAAATACAGAAAACAGGAATTCGACCTCTCACAAAATGTTTTTTTGGCTACAAAAAAGTAATTGACCCACTTCAAGGTAAAAGCCACCATCTTCGAATTCAAGTTACCGCAGCGCGTAATCACCACGCTAGCCTATTGCGGGTTGGTGATCTCAAACCTGAGCAATCTTCAAAAATTTGAAATATTGTTGCCCGACCCGTGGATAATATTAGGGGTTAAGTATGAAATTGCCGTTTTGTATGGACGAAATCGAGAAAAGTCATTTTTCCATGCTAACAATTTTTTTAGTTTTTTTAAAAACGCCTGAACCGTTTTCGATGCAATTAAAGGTAAAAGTTAGATGGTTATAAAGCTACGCATTATAGTATTTAAATTTCTGAAAATCAAAGTATATAATATAAATATACTTAATTGAAGCAAGAAGGTCAGCTGACACATCGTAAGGGGTCTTTTCAACGACTTCCTTTGAATTAATAGGCCTAGTGCCTATTACTTCAAAGGAAGTCGTTGAAAATTTTGCATTTTTTTTAAGTCAAAAGTTACTTTATTTAGTTTTTGATACAATACAAAAAGAGTTACGCAATAATATGACTATACTTAAGAGCTATAAACAAAATAAAAAGTGGGAAAATAATCGGCAATTTCATACTTTAACCCCTATTATTATAACCCAGGGACCCTAGATCTTGGTCCTGTATTTAAACCACTCGAACAACGGCACCCAGCACTATAAATTGCATAAAACACATTCGTACATAAAACGGTTAATATTTAATCTAAAAAATAAAATGTGTCGTACTTCAATTTCTTTCTCTTTCATTCCGTGTCTCGGCGTGTCTCAAATGCAAATATAAAGCAATTAATTCAATGCGGCTGCTGAGGCCCAATTTCCGACAAACAATTTGAATAATTCATTCATTCATTATTTATTACACTTTTTAGGGGTATATATGTCAAAAGGAAAAACCGGTAGCTCAAAGAATCGCGTACATACTCGTATCCGTACGCGTACATACTCCGGAACACAATGTCCGTATATTCGTAACTACGAACTTCGTGTTGCAGAGTACATTCTGTTGCTTTGTGAAAATGTGAGAGAAAAAAAATAAAAATCGATATTAGTAAAAACGTATACTTTTCTTTTGTAAAGTTGAAGAAATCAGGCTATTTGTGCAACACAATTCTTGAGTTAAATTTTTTTTGACTGTCAATTGTGGGAATTGAACCCACAACCCCTTAACTGATAGCTTTTAGCGATAATACCTACCCCCGAAACTGTGCCTACATCTTTCTTTTACGGTGTTGCTTTTAATTTAAGTTAAATAAACAGTTATTGGAAATTTATTCATCCAGTAAAAATAAAAAAGTCAAAAAGAGAGGTTTTTCGTTTGGAGTTTTTTTTTGCAATAGTATAATTTATTATCTTCATCGCTTCAGCTGTATGTGAAAAATAGTTTTAAATGCTATAAAAATATTTTCAGAAAACCGTAAATCTCTTTGATCTCTAAATAACTTGATAAAAATAATTAATACGGAACTCTGCGTCTATTACGGTCAGCTCGTCATACCAGTACATGAACTGGCGTAGGCTTAATGGGTTCCTCCTAACTTTGCAATGTCTGAGACAATTGCGCTTTAATTTGTTTCTAGATGCCTTGAATTGACGACCATTTGAATCAGCGGTAGTAAACGCTGCTTCTGAGCCATGGGTCGCAGCTTCGATCCATTGTTCGAGCACAGTACAAATATATGTGTGCATGAACATGTCTGTTTGTACTGGTCTGGGTGTTTTCTATGTATTATAAGTATGTATTTACAAAAAAAAAGTATATTAGTAAGTTTATCGGTTGTCTAGTACCCCATACGACAGGGTACTTAATAGTAGCTTAATATGGGACTAGATTGCTCTGTGTGGCTCAGTGAGGCATGTCTAAAAATATTTATTTATATTTATTTATTTATTAATTATGCGTTTCTCTTACTTTCAGTTCATATTTTCTTTCCATACACATTTAATTTGATAAAAAATTAGAACAACTTAGCACAACAAGGATATTACAAGATGTAAGAAGTATTGTCATACTATTTGTCTACTATTTTTATTATTAAAAAAATATTTCCTGGAAACTTTTTTTTCTGTCGCGTCGTATTTTTTATTATTTTTTTGACCACGAATATAGTTAAACCACGTAGATCGATATTTGTTACTGTTTCGTTTTGCTCGAAGTTAGATCATTCGAATTTGCAAAAAAATAAAAATTACCGAAGACAAGAGTAAAAGAACCCACCATATCAAAAAATATACCAACTTTTATCGTGAACCGACATAATATTTTACTTCACGTTTTTTGTCTTCTAATTTTCTAAAAAGGTTATTTTACTTTCCTTTTCTGTAAAAAGTTCAAACGTATCTAAGACATCAAAATCCAAATGATCACTCAAAACACTTCCTTGCCTTATAAAAAATCCAATCACGTGCCAGAGCGATTCTCTCAAAGAATGGAATTTAATATGAGAGCGCAAATATTGATATTTGTGCATGCCTCGCTATCGCTCCAATAAATATCTCATTTCCGAAAGATATAAGTCTTGGACATGATATTTACTTGTACATAAAAAATACCGGCGAAGTACGAGTCAGTATACAGGATGAAATTTTACCCACCTTCCAAATTTTAATATATCAATCTACGAGACAAAAAACAAATGACGTATTTTTTCTTTTGGTATAGCTTAGTACAAAAATGTCAAGATAAACCACTTAGAAAATGTCCGCAAAAAATCAAAAAATTTTGATACGGCCGCCGAGCAACATTTTTTTTACGCGATTCACATCTCATTCATTCATTACAATACTATTCATACGTTTTTGATTCTCCCTTTATACCTTAACAGGCCTAGGACCGTAAAAATTGAAAACTATATTGCGAAAAATATTTTCGGGTGAAAGCTTGATTTTCATTTTTTACTTTATAAATGGGTTCTAAAGACGATACCGAAAGCCTATAAAAATTTTGGAAAGTGTTAAAAATTTCACCCTGTATACGACGGGTGTGTAATATATAGTATAACAACATATCATATAATGATCAAAACATATACAATCAAATGATATAATTTTGTTTAATATAACACTTTTTTAATATAATGATGAAAAGATATGATTTTAAATTAAATACTTTAACAACGTATAATTAAAAGCTGGGATAAAATCATTTAGTATAACAACCGTCTATTATAACACTCACATAATATAATGCTAAAAACAAATAAATTTCATTTAGTATAATAACATTTAGTATAACGTTTATTAACGATAACACTCCTTTTTTATAACATTTAAAACAGATAATGATTACTTGATACAAAGTCGTTAGAATGCAGAATTTAAAGATACTAAATAGTGTAAATTCCTAATCTTTAATAGTACGAAATGCCATAAATACGCAAGCAAGGAGGTATGCATGCACGTAAGCAGGCAAGCAAGCATGCATGCAGGCAAGCAGCATGCTTATAGGCAAGCAGGCAAGCATGCATGCATTTGTTTTGCTCTTCTCCGGCGCTGCGGGAAGTGCAGTCCTTCCGCCCTTGCGTAACAAATCTCTGGCACCCACACGCGCTTCCGCAGCTTCGGCTTGCTGGTCGCCTACGGCGACCAGCCTCAGCCGCTAAAGCTCGCCCGGGCGCCCGAGCTTCGTTACTGCGAGCGAGGACTGCGCCTCCGGCTTTTAAATTGCACTCTAGTGTAGGGCAGACAAGTACCATGGCGGAAAGACCACGGCGAGTCGGGATTCAACCAAATTCTTAATTTTACCAATGTCAGTTTGGTTATTTCTTTTAATCAATATAACGTTTTTATCTCAAATTATAGATATACGAAATGATACGTATAACAAACAAATTTATATCAATTGAACGATACATAAAATGAGTTTTATTTCAAACGATTTTATTTGTTATGAATGTTATACTAAATAATATGAAATAAATTTTATTTTATGTAAAGTAATCGTTATGTCAAACAAAATGATATCATGTGTTGTTGTAACAAATAATTATTATATGAAGTGATCGTTATTAAAGTTTGATTATATCAAATGATTGTATACAACATAAGACGCACCCGTATACGACTATAAATACCGTACCCATAAAATAAATAGGCTTCTTTTTATTTACAAAATGTCCTTCCGTCAGTGTAAAGAGAAAATAACAAGCTGGTTAAAGCAACTAAATTATGATGAAACTGAGCGCCTGTTTCTACGTCAGTAAGTGAGTAATAAAGCACCTAAATACACACCTTCATTTATTCACTCGTACACACACACACAGACGCGCGCGCACACACACACACACACACACACACATGCACACGCACGGACACACACACGCACGGACACACACACACACAGACACACACGCACTCAATCTTATGTATAAAATGAGTAATACACCATCATTTTATTTAATTTTTATTATTTTTTACTTTAAACCAATATTATATAATTTTTACCTATTACACTTCTGGACACATCTATTGGCCCACCTTAGAGTTTAGGTTTCGATGGCCCCTACCGAAATATGATTGCTAGATTGAACAAAAACTGTTGATTCAGTCTTAAACCTGATACATTTTACCATCTTTTTCGATCGTATTGTTTTAAATTTGAATTCAGAATACCATACGACATGGAGCTACGCCTAACAAGTCGGATATGCGCCTTGTTAAAGGCAATTGATTTTTGAATAAAAAACATGTTTTATCAAATAAAGGTTTAATTTAATAACGCGTGTTGCCTCCATGGGCATCTACCACAGCTCTCATACGATTAGGCATAGAGTTTATCAACCACTGTATGAAATTTTGAGGGATCATCTACCATTCCTCTTCTATGGCAGTTTTCAACTCCTGCATCGTCTGGGCAACTGGCTGACGAGCCCTAACACGTCTTTTTAGCTCGTCCCACATGTGCTCAATGGGGTTCATGTCTGGGCTTCTGGCTGGCCAGTCCATAACTGTGATGTTCACATCCCGAAGATATTCCCTGACGATGCCGGCCGCATGGGCTCTTGCATTATCATGCATAAAAAGGAAATTTGGGCCCACATAGTCCGCGTATGGTATCACGTGAGGTTCTAAGCACTCACGAATGTACCTTTCAGCATTTAATGTTGGCAGCCGTGGTCCTGTAACAACCTCAAGTTGAGTTTTTCCGCTCGCGAATATACCGCCCCAGACAGTCCATGAGCCACCGCCATAAGCAACCCTCTCTTCAAAGCAGCATTGTGCGAAACGCTCTCCCTTACGTCGGTAGACCTTCTTCCTTCCATCATTGCCATGTAACACAATTTTAGACTCATCAGAAAAGAGTACACGGCTCCAATCTTGCTGTGTCCAATTTAAATGACTGCGTGCGAAATGAAGGCGCGCTGTTCGGTGGGCTCGCGTTAGTTTGGGCCCATTAGCTGGCTTGTGTGGTACCATATCGCGTTCTTTTAACCTTCTCCGAACAGTTCGAGCGCTCACAGATACTCCGTGGAAGTCGCGAAGTTGGTTTTGTTTTGTTTGAGGTAAGGTGACGATTTCTCAAGCTGGTCGTCACGATGAATCGATCCTGCCTTTCAGTTGTGACCCGAGATCGTAGCCTTCCTTGGCGACGAACAAAGCCGCCAGTCTCTAGGTACCTCCGATAAACATTTCGGACCGCAGATCGACTTAAATTAAGTTGAGCACTCACGTTTCTTTGGCTGTGTCCGGCCTGAATAAGTGCCACAGCTTGGGCGGCGACTTCAGGTGAAGTATCCATAGATTATTGATAGAACCTCACCTTAATGTTAAGAATAAGTAATGTTTGTTGCAAAACCAAAGATATCTATCACTTTTTCAAGAATTAAATCCAAGTAAACCAATAAAACCAAGTTTTCTTAGTATTCGATTGTTTGATATCAACAAACAGGCTCCAAATTGTCTTTTGTTTCTTTAAATTCTGTGTTCGAAATTTAAAAAAAAGACTATTGAATGAAATTGTGAATGTGCCAGGTTCAAAACTGCATAAAAACTTTTTGCTCGACCTAATATAAAATTTTTGCTAGGACCAAACGAAACTGAAAAAGGTGGGCCAATAGATGTGTCCAGAAGTGTATTAACTTTGTAATGTATACGAAAGAGTGGGCTTCTCCTTATACAGGTTTTTCCTATAATCTTAAAAGGAGACTCCCAACCCATGTAATACGTTTTATTCAAAAATAAAGAATATTTTGATTTAATTTTGATTTGATTTAATAACTTTATTATTTTACGACTTAGAAGATCGCAGGACGAATAACTGCAAGTGAAGTTTTTTTTAGATATACTCTTTCTAATCTTATTTTACAACTAATATTGAAATTCTGCGTAACTTTGGACAGATGTTTGAAATTCAACCGAATAAAATCAGTCACATAATAAGTTTAATTCTCGCAAATTGGCCTAGCATGGATTTTTTTCCGATACCAGTCCCAGTCCCCATATTTTAACCTAACACTGCTTCAGGACAAAAGTAGGCTAGTGTGGAGAAGAACCAGCTCAAGAAACTCGCTCCCTATTGTCAACCTCCTTGCAAATAATAATCTTTAAAAAAAAGATTTAAGTTAGTGCGAGCTCGGACAATATATTGGCATAGGTGTCCATTTAAATAATCCACATACTAAAATAGTGTAGTAGCCAATTTCTGTCAAAATAAATAAATAATAAATAAATAAATATTTAAGACATGCCTCACTGGGCCACACAGAGCCATCTAGTCCCAAATTAAGGTACTATTAAGTACCCTGTCGTATGGGGTACTAGACAACCGATAAACTTACTTATAGACTTTTTTTTTTTTTTTTGTAAATACATACTTATAATACATAGAAAACACCCAGACCAGTACAAACAGACATGTTCATGCACACAAATATTTGTACTGTGCGGGGATCGGACCCGCGACCCATGGCTCAGAAGCAGCGTTAACTACCGCTGATCCAAATGGTCGTCAAAATTACTTTAACATACGATTTAAGTTAAGCGACAGTCTATAATAATTTGTTAAAAATGCGAATGCAATTACCCTTGAACGAATTTTCCACATTTCGCAGTCTGAAACTTATAACAGCATTTTTATCTTTATATCTGGTTTTAAAATTTATGAATCAATTTAGATGATGATGACATTGGTGAAGACTCAGGTGACTTTTTACTACGCAGTTTTTGGCAAGACAAAACCAAATGAATTAATTAATCACAAAGGTGTACATTTTTTAAGGGTCAATTTACATTTAAACGAACTGTTTGTCGTCTCAAATCATAATTACGTATTCATTTAGCGTCGCATTCGAACCTTCATCAATCGGTAAAGGAATTAATTAACGTTTGCTGATTGGTAGATTGCTATTGTGCTGTTTGATTGACTTGGATTGGGCCAATTATTGCAGTTTCGGTACTTATTCATTACTAGGTCGAAACTTTACACGCTCATACGAAATGAGAGACGAATTTAGTTTTTAACCGACGAAATATAGCGAAAGTTCGTCTTTCAACTCGAATCAGGTTGTATACCAGAGCAACCAGCAGCTGAAGCTATAAGAGATGACAAAACTATGCAAAAACAAATAACTTTCAGAAAATACCATTCCCTCACAAGATTTATAAATAACACTATCGGTTTTATTTATATGACAGACATTTTCTGCTTTATACAGATGACAGAACTTCAAATCACACAAAGATGTAAATACGACGGAAAAGAAAGCTTTCAAAGCTATTAAACTTCAGCATAATAAAATTTTAATGCGGATGTTTGTTATTAAATTCCGCGCTTATATTTATAGGATGGTATGAGTATGTAAAAAGTACGTATTCTGTAGCGATACTTTCAAATTTCAAATTTAATACATTGTGATATCATCATCATCATCATCATCAGCCTATCACAGTCCACTGCTGGACATAAGCCTCTCCAATTGCACGCCACTTAGGTCGATCCTCGGCTTCTCGCATTCAGCTCCTGCCTTGCGCAAATCATCACTCCACCTGGCCTGAGGGCGTCCTACACTACGTTTGCCGAGACGCGGTCTCCACTCAAGAACTCGTTTACCCCAGCGGTTGTCGGTTCTGCGGCTAATATGGCCAGCCCACTGCCACTTCAGCTTGCTAATCCGGTGGGCTATATCGGTAACTTTAGTTCTCTGCCGGATCACCTCATTTCTGATTTTATCCCTAAGAGAAACTCCGAGCATAGCTCTTTCCATAGCCTGTTGAGCGACTTTGAACTTGTGGACTAGCCGTACCGTCAGTGTCCACGTTTCGGCTCCGTATGTCATGACGGGTAGGACGCACTGATTAAAGACTTTCGTCTTGAGGCATTGTGGGATCGACGATGAGAAGACTCGACGTAGTTTCCCAAATGCTGCCCAACCCAACTGAATTCTTCTGTTCACCTCATCCTCAAAGTTGTTTCTACCTAATTGCAATGTCTGCCCGAGGTACACGTATTTCTGAACAACTTCGAGGACGGCGCCGTGCATCGCAATCGGTTGCGGTAGTACATGTTCATTGATCATAACCTTGGTTTTATCCAGGTTCATCCGCAAGCCGATGCGCACAGAAGAGTCAGCCAGGTCATTCAGCATCTGTTGTAGGTCCTGCAGCGTTTCTGCCATAATGACGATGTCATCTGCAAATCGCAAGTGAGAGATGTATTCGCCATTAATGTTGATGCCTCGTCCTTTCCAGTGCAGCGTCTTGAACAATACTCCATTGCATTTGTGATCAATTTCGGAGAAATGACGTCCCCTTGTCTCACTCCTCGATGCAACGGTATAGGTTTTGTTTGCTGATTCTGTACATGGACGGACATGGTGGCGGCTTCGTAGAGACTTCTCATCACTTGCACGTACCGCCAATCTACTTGGCAACGCTGCAGGGACTCCAGAACGGACCAGATCTCTATCGAGTCGAAGGCTTTCTCATAGTCCACGAATGCTAGACACAAGGGCTGATTGTACTCTTCGGTCTTCTGTATAATCTGCCGCACTGTGTGGATGTGGTCTATGGTGCCGTATCCGCTCCGAAATCCAGCCTGTTCCGGTGGTTGGAATTCGTCAAGTCTTCGCGCAAGGCGGTTCATGACGACTCTTGAAAACAGCTTATAGACGTGGCTTAGAAGGGAAATGGGTCGATAGTTCTTCAGCAGGGTCTTATCTCCTTTTTATTATTGTGATATCAATTAGGTTTAAAGACGGCTGCTGTTTTTTTAGATTGAACCTAGACCACACTTAAAAACTCTAAGCATAGACTATTATTTGAGTTTCAGTTTAAAAATATGTTTAGATACCACTTTACATTAGAACTGATCTAAAACTAAACATAATGGATTTTCCATGTTTCATACATTACGATGTGAAATCTTACTAATCTTAATTTACTTCTGACTAATTTCACTAATTATTATAAATTTAGAATTTTTATTAACCAATCACGCTAAAAAAATAAAATAACAGCCTATAATCATCCCACTGCAGGGAAAAGGCCTCCATCATTGAATTCAAGTTACCACACAATGATGGGTACCGGCATAATCACCACGCTTGCCAAATGCGGGTCGGTGATCACAAACCCGAGAAATGTTCGAAAATTCGACAATTTTTGTTGACCGACCCGGGGATCGAATCCGAGACTACGCGAACTTGGGTCAGTATTTCAACTAAATTTTTGTAGCTAAACCTCGCTAGAATAAGCACGGAAGCTGCGATCAATTTGCGAACTTTGATTAGCTTTAAGGCTTCATCGAGTTATTGTGAAATGACCCGAAAATTATGACTCTATAAACGGTAACCGTAGGAATTTAAAAAACTTTACCAAGTTCCTTATTTACCCGTCTACCGCAAAGCCTTACAAAACAGGAAAGGTTATAACTGTAGTAGTTCATGTAGGTATGTGGGTTCCACATTTCTGCCTAAACTACCTACTAAGCCCATTTTGGTATAAATAAATAAATAAATAAATAAATATTTAGGAAATGCCTCACTGGGCTACACAGAGCCATCTAGTCCCAAATTAAGCTACTATTAAGTAGCCTGTCGTATGGGGTACTAGACAACCGATAAACGTACTTATATACTTAGAAAACACCCAGACCAGTACAAACAGACATGTTCATGCACACAAATATTTGTACTGTGCGGGGATCGAACCCGCGACCCATGGCTCAGAAGCAGCGTTTACTACCGCTGATCCAAATGGTCGTCAAATCAATTAATATCAATTAATTGTTTATTATAGTCCAGTAATAAATAATCAAGTCCAGTAACTTATGCTACCTTTTGTTAAAAAAAGCTATAAGGTGAATGCAACAATAATAAAATGAAAAATGATTACAAAAATGTTTAAATCACTTTCAAATCATTTCATTTTTGTAGTCGGGTTACAGTTTTTTAAGCTATTTATTTATAAATAATGTTCATTAGCGTCTACTCTCTTTCAATGACAAAATATAATTTCTATTTTAAAAGAGGTATGTAGAAATATATCATCTTTTTTTAATCGGTAATAATGACACAATTGCTATTTTAACACAGAATAGCTTCACATCTTCTCTCCCTAAGGGTGCCGTTAAAAGCCATTAACAAAGCTTTTTCTCACCATTACTGGCTAAAACTGATCTCCAAGCAGCCTGCCATGCGTGGCAGTTATGGCCTTTCCTGTTGGTTGGCCCAACGGTAGACTAATTATGTAAAGTAATGATACTTATTTGTTTTTATAAAACTGCTTATAAACTTAATTCCTTCGTGATCAAACATGTTAAGATTTCTTTAAAAATTATCATTATCCGTCCAGTTTACTGTTGAACACGCGCTTCCCCGAAAGAAGGATTTTTCCAAACCCCCACACTTGGCAGGTGATTCAGCGATCGCAGTTTGGCCTACCGAGGAGAAGACGCTGCTGAGTGCTGACCGTCTTCTTTAAGCAGTGCTCCTATTCGGCTCTTACGACACCCATAGGAAGAGAAGCAGTGGTGCTATTCTTTAAATATGCCGGCACAACACAGTAATGATTGCTTGAGCAAAACCAGCTATTATCACCAAAACATTAAACATTATGCGACATATTTCTATTAAGTTAAACCTATAAGCCGATTGGCAACAGGATAATCATAGGAAGCAATTTAAAAACGAAATTAAGACTTACCAAAAAAAATATCCGTCCCGATACGTAGACGGACCGATCCGCGGATTTGTCCGCACAAGCCTTGTTGAGCCCTGATCAAACCTCAGTCGTACTCGCCGCGTCCTACAGGGCATACGCTTTTGTCCCTCTTACAAACTATCCTTAAAAACCTTATCCTTCACTCAAAACTACAATTATCAATCATATAACTCAACCTTAACTTCATCTCACAGTCTGAATTAATTTAATCACTAATCAAATCCACAGGTGGTTGGTTTACGAACGTCAATTTCTTGTCTATTATCTAATTAATTAGCTTTGAAATATTATAATTAAGCAGTAAAGTATTTTAGGAGGTACTTTAGAAATTTTAGGACTAATTAAACCTTATCTATTTGGACTGTGTTCTTCTGTGATAGTCTCAGTGTTGACGTGTTTCTTCAGAATTCTACCTAAGTAGGTAACAGGTACGATACATATATAATATACATATAAATGTAATAAGTATAGTGTATTTTAATTGGTAACCAGATAACATGACTCGTTTGAAACTCGCTAGGAAGCACTGGCTTTTGTTACTCAGGTTAAGTATAAGAACTCATATCTCTTACATATACCAGGGATAGGTAGGTAGATTATTTGTGTGCTATTTAATGTTTTATGGAAGGTTTAAATATTGGAACGCGTAAAAGCGCCTCCTGGGGCCTATTTGCAGAAATAAAACTGCTTTCACTGATTTTACCGTAAACAAATCTTTCATATCAATGTATAGTGTTCGGGTAAATTAAAGAAATTAGTGTGTATTGTATTAGTATGATTATTTTTAATTAACAAATGTTGTCAGTCATCGTCAGCCTGTCAGGCCAGTTCTGGGCATGGGCTTCTCTGAAAGGAGGTTCATGTCATAATCGTCACCCTGGGCAGGCAATCACCTATATACAATGATTTTTATACTGACAGGTTAACGTGTCGTATAATGCTAGTTTAACTAAGGCGACTATTCATAGAGCTATATTTATCTATGTTTATCCCTCTATTGATTTAGTTTCACTACTTCTAAACAAAATCAATTCTCAAAATACTAGAACAGTATCATTTTAGAAAAATATCTCTAGTATTTATTGAATCATAGTAAACTTTCATTTAGTTGTATCAAAAGTCGAATTTTTTCGCTAACACCAAAAGCGACCGGTTTAGGCAATAATGTACAATACGAAAGAATGCCAGAATGAAAAGCAGTTGACAGTGATTCATTACATACTAGAGGTAATTTGCTAAAATGATATACTGTTCTAGTTTTTTGAGAATTAATTTTGTTTGATAGTAATCAAATTAAATTATTTGGCGGCAGATAAAATAAGATAGTGCCACCTCTTCTCATCCGGTTTGTGTCGTAAGAGGCGACTAAAGTTATCCCACCAAACAATGATGCTAGCTAACTATTCCTACACTAACCTATAACTGCAATATTATTGTAACTAAAAAATATAGTTTCGACTGCCGCAGGTGGGATTCGAACCCACAATATTTCACTTAACAAAAGGCTGCTCTAACCGCTGCGTGAGTTACTAAAACGTTTGTTTTGTCAAAGCTTTACACTGTACGTCAGCCGAGTCATTAATGTTTTTGGTTATGTTTGATATTTAATAAATATTAAATAACTGGTCAAGTTGAAACCGTTATGCTATATACATTTAAAACTATTTTTAACCAATCAAATTGCTTCAAGTGTAAATCAAAAACTAATATTCCTTTACTTAAAAATTCAATAAATAAATTATCCACCAAAACCCCTCTCAATTTCTATCCTAAGTAAACGACTCTTTGAAATTAAACAACCTACCTTTTTCAGTTAAAATATTAAATAAATAATAAATAATAAATAAATAAATATTTAAGACATGCCTCACTGGGCCACACTGAGCCATCTAGTCCCAAATTAAGGTACTATTAAGTACCCTGTCGTATGGGGTGCTAGACAACCGATAAACTTACTTATATACTTTTTTTTTTGTAAATACATACTTATAATACATAGAAAACACCCAGACCAGTACAAACAGACATGTTCATGCACACAAATATTTGTACTGCGCGGGGATCGAACCCGCGACCCATGGCTCAGAAGCAGCGTTAACTACCGCTGATCCAAATGGTCGTCAGATATAATCAGATCAGAATCAATCAGATATAATATTATAATTATAAAGCCTAATAGATCAAGAATCAATAGAAAAGTTTTTGTTCTTCTAATAATTCTTTGAAAAGGTTAACATTTAAATTGTGTTTTTACTATTTTTGTCACTTGTTTCGACATTCTTATTTTTCATGAGTCGTTTTATTTATTTTAGCATTGAGGAGAGAAGCTACAAAATACGATTTAATAAAATTAGTTAGATATTTAAATAAAATAAGTTTGTTCTTCAAATCAAATTCAGTCAATGAAGTTCAGTCCGCTGGACAGAAGCATTTCCTAGTAAATAAAATTCCATCCCAATTCGTCTTAGACAAATATCTATTTGTATTTTTTTTTTCAAACAATTGGGATGAATGTCATTGCTTACTTAATTCCAGTCATGTGCGAAAGTCAAAGGTAAAACCTACAGTTAGTTTTACAATTTGAAAGACATTAAGTAATCATGCACATAATGATCCATTTAGTAGAATGTGTTTCAAAGAAAATTCGCTTATGCAAACAGGGCAACATGCAACTATTTTGTATTTTTTCTTTTATACTCAAGTCTTTATCCTTTTGTGGTATTTGTTCTACTAAAATGTACAGCAGGCTTACTCTTGACAAGTTCGAGTTACGATCAAAATCGAATCGACGTCGAGAATCAGTGATTTGGTACTCTGAAAAGTGAACCTAAACCTTTGAGTCGATGGTGATTACGTTATCAACCGAAAATGTTTAACGGATCGCCATTTTAGATCGATCTTGACTTGATTTTGATTTCGATTCGATTAAATTTGTTCAGATTTTGGCTAGGTCGAATCGAGATCGAACTTAAATCAAATTCAACTGTAATAAATCATCTTACTCGATATTATCTGAATAACAGGTTAATATACACATATAGAAATTATGTAGAAATGATTTTAGTCCCGCCTGAGACATGATTTTTCAAGTTTCCTTACACTGATATTTTAGCGATGCTATTTTTAAACAAAACATTAAATTAATAGAGTTGTAAAGTAATGTAAAGTAACAGCCTATAATCATCCCACTGCAGGGAAAAGGCCTCCATCATTGAATTCAAGTTACCACTGCAATGATGGGAACTGGCATAATCACCACGCTTGCCAAATGCGGGTTGGTGATCACAAACCCGAGCAACGTTCGAAAATTCGAAACTTTTTGTTGCTCGACTCGGGGATCGAACCTGGGACCCTGAGATCTTGGCCCGGTATTTAAACCACTAGACCAACGGGGCGTTAATAGAGTAGAGTATATAGAGTTGAAACAAATTAAAATTGAGATTAAAAGTTAAATTGACTACAATTAATTCAAATCATGATTGATTGAACTAATCTAATCTTTCATGGTCATTAGAGTTCATGTTTCGGGGTTTATACTATACCTTGTTTAGAGTATGATTATAAAAAAATTTATTTCGCGCTATCAGTAGGTACTTCCATGATCATGAATTATGGTGCTTGCAGCAGTGTAGCTACATTTTATTTGAAAACTTATGTCTCACCTGCACCTCCTCGCATACCGGCCACGGCGCTTTATCATTAAGCTAAAAGTGTATATACTGATATTATAATTGCAATTAAATTGCCAAAACATCATATAAAGTATACATTTTATCTATTTCATGTAGTCATTACATGAGATAAAACATTAAACGTGTTGAATTGAGAAACACATTTACCTTCTGTTGGTAAACAAATTTAAATTAGTAACAAATTATATGTAAAACCAAAACTATGCATTCTATGCAATATGTACCTAAACCATAAGTACATAGTAAGTGCATAAGAAAAAACTGAGATATTTTAAAAAGTAGCCCAAGGTTTCAATTATGCTAATACACACTATAACATGACCTCTCCACTCCTCTACTTCAGATTGGGCTAACACATCTACTTATTTAGTTACATGATTATACTTCTATAGTCTAACAATGCAATTGCAATGAAGTTTGTGCAGCTGCCGACTAATGTTTCTGTATTAGTGTTATTCTGTAAGTGAATGTAGAGTATGGTCTCTTGTTAAGGCATCGGCTAGCTACACATGAAACAATTATACAAAGCTGCACAAACTTCATTGAAATAATATTAGTATTAGTATTAGGGGTTAAAGTATGAAATTGCCGTTTTGTATGGACGAAATCGAGAAAAGTCATTTTTCCATAGTAACAATTTTTTGGTTTTTTAAAAACGCCTCATCCGTTTTCGATGCAATTAAAGGTGAAAGTTAGATAGTTACAAAGCTACGCATTATAGTATTTAAATTTCTGAAAATCAAAGTACATAATACAAATATACTTAATTGAAGCAAGAAGGTCAGCTGACATTGTAAAGGGTCTTTTCAACGACTTCCTTTGAAGTAATAGGCACTAGTATTGCATTTTTTTTTAGTCAAAAGTTACTTTATTTAGTTTTTGATACAATACAAAAAGAGTTACGCAATAATATGACTATACTTAAGAGCTATCGGCAATTTCATACTTTAACCCCTATTATGTATATGTACAATTTTAGTCTATGTATTATTTATTCACACAAACAAATCTTAAACTAGTGTTGCCTATACAAATTGCTGCGATGCAGTTTTGGTCGAACTAGAGCAGGCCAGCACAGGTCGCTGACCAAATGTTCAAAGTTCATCTGAACAAAGTTGCCAAAATAATATATCAATAAATAAATAATCAAATAAATAAATGCGGACAACATCACATACATTGCTTTGATCCCAATTTGAGTAACTATTTAAAGCACTCGTATTTTGGAAACCAGAAACAACGAAGGTACCGCAAACACCCAGACCGGAGAAAATGTTGAAAAACACTTTTTTTCTACATTGACCTGTTCGAGAATCGAACCCGGGACATCAAAGCAGGCGTTACCATGAAAACTGGTGTGTACGCGACTCCGTTACGGAGGTTGTAAAAATAAAAAAAATATTGTTGTGTAAGTTGGTATTCTAAGAATCACTTATTTTCACCAAAAAAACATGTTTTTCAGTAAGACTTAAATGCCCTTAGCATCTTTTAAAATATTATGTGATTCATCGCTTATCTTATAAGTACTGAGTTATAGTTATCACAACAGATCTAAACCCTTCGATCGGTGTATGTATTGTGTTCCAAGTCCGTTAGCCTGAAGCCATCATATAATATAATCCGGTCAAGTGTGTGTCGGCTCTCGCGCAGTGTGCGTTTCCGTATTTGCGTCGCAAATAACTGAATTGATTGTGTTGTTTCATGATTTCACTTAGTTTGTAAATTAATTGGTTCTATTTCATGTTACAAACAATTTAAGCTAATTTTCTTAAAGTTTTTCTACTCCAAATATTCTTTCTTCTATACCTATTCTTTTTCTATGTAAATAAAATTCAATCACCGAAATGTATGTACCGCATTACTTCAAAACGGCTGCAACGATTTGGATTTTTTTTTGTTTTGTTTGTAATGGCCAAAGGTTTGTATTGTAAAATATTTTTTCCAGAAATATACATATGAAAAGTGTTAGCTAGTATATTATACTGGAATATTTTCTATTAGTGTATTATACATATTAACTTCGCATGGGTGGACATATAATACAACAAATACAACAAAAAATATAGCCTATAACACTCAAGGTTAATGTAGTTTTCCAATGGTAAAATATTTTTGGAATGGGGGCTATCGCTAGTGAATTTGCCACTAGAGGCGCTAGTGTCGCGTGAGGTCCAATATACTTTGTACTGGTTTTAGCGGAATTTGTTGCATAAATTATAATTTCTTTAATTTACCTGCTGGAAAGTGATCTCCTTCGTAAAATATCGCAAATATGGATTATTTGGCGATTAATGTGAACGCTTTAAAAGCGGAGTTAAGAAAAAGCGCAAAAATAGGCGGCCTCAAGAGCAACTATTTCAGATGTTAGTTTGTTGATATCAAGATAGTTATTTATAAACAATATAACCTTAATTAGATTCAAGATATACTTAACACTTTGTTTCGGCGCCAATCGCCTTTGACAGCTATACCTCCGGACCTCAGTCTACAGTTGCGCAAACTGGTGAGCAAAGAAACGGTAGTCCCCATTGGCACTGCAGTTTTTGAGTTTATTCATTACAAACATTTGTAATGTTAGTGTAGATGTAGATGTGTAGGAGTAGCGACGATTTTGTTCTATAAGATGTACCTAAATAATTCATAGTTGTCACCAATTTAAATGTATATTAACTTTCTAAAATATTCTACTTCTGTTACCCATACTAAAATCATATCTATATAGGTACCTGTTCTGCGAATGTGTGTGCTACTCTAATCATACCAACATGTTTGTAAATTACCTGCTTACCCTAGACGTTAATTCTGTTAAGTATCTAAGTACATAGTTAATTATTGGGCACTCATTGTCTATAAAATATGTTAGTATCTTTTAGTATTAGTATTTTTTTTGTAATGACAGTTACGTGCCAAAATAAATAGAAAAAGAAAGTATTCATGTTAATTTACAACTTTAATAGTTTCCTCGTCTGGATTACGGGACCCTAATAAGCGAAAATCTCTGATACATTTTTCCGGTGCCCATCTAATATCCGTCCACCGATCATTCTCGACGATTCGCCGTCATTTGCGGGGGATAGGGAAACTTTTCGATATAATAACATGTATTGATTGTTCTTTCGGATTTTTCTTTCTCTTTTTTTGACTTTTTTCTTCTCTTTAAGACTAGAATTTGAATTATTACACCGGCCAAACCCGATTTGAACCCCGAAACGGAGCACAAAAAGAAGGGCCGCAGCGTTTTCTTTCCCCCGTTTGTAGGAATTTATTCTTGATTAAGAAAATTTATAAAAATGGAGTTTTCCCTACACTTAGAGTACTAGACGGTATTTCTTGCCATATTTCATAGTTCTAGTTAACAAAAAAAACCCTGTAAAATTTTGTTTCTTTGAGAGAGTCGAAAATTAGTAGTTTTAAGTATGTTCATTTAGGAGTTTGATTTTTTCACAGCTTTATGTGACTGTAAGTTTAAGTAGGTATATGGCTTCAATTTTAACTCGATAACTCCACTCGTTCCCGAAAGTTTTGATAGATAGAAAGATAGACAGATAGACGAATGGACAGACAGCAATATTATAAAGGGTTCAATTTTTTTTTTAAGTACGGAACCCTAAAAACGATTAATCGTCACAATCTCACCAGCAACAAATTACTGGGACCCATAACGTATGCTTTAGTACGTGGCACGTTGTACGTGTTACGCGACACTCGATGTTTGCGACTTTACTGCAAACTTTCATTGTTTAGCATCGCTGCTGTTAAATTTTGCAGCTCAACGCTTTGCGGGTGTGGTCCGAGTGAGAAAATCAAAGCGGGAACGAACTCATCGATGGATGATGAATTTAGGTAAATGAAAATGAATCACCGAACGAGCATAACTTTGGCTGCGCCAAATTGGATAGTTATTGTATAACTGTTTTAGAAATATTTACATTTAAAGGATATGGTCATAAACTGACCACTTTCGAGCATCGTCTTTATTTGATTTAAATTAACCTGTCATAACCTCACAGCTTATAGTAAGTGAAATAGCGGACAGTGCTGAAATTAAATGCATGGTATGGAGATTTTGAATCGATTTTTATATGACTTTTATTCAAGGATAGACTGGTGTAAGACTTTTCCATTTAGCCTATGACAGATCTCTGACGTGCCTTAAATACGTCTGTCATCTTCCACTACCAGCGGCTTAAGGTGCCCTTTGTAGCACGAGTAAATCTCAAAATACAGCTGGGCAGCTTTTCTGTGTTCCATGTAGCCGAATTTTCAAAACGAAGTTCGGTTTTGCTAGTCACCTAAGAGCATTCCATCCTAATAGCATCACCTGACAGTTACTTGACAGCAAGGAGTCGCCGTCGTCGGATACGGCGTGGATATATATATATATATAAATCTCAAAATGATAGAGACTGTTTTATAATTACCTAAAATTATAGACCTCTTTGTAATCCTGGCCGATTGCCAAAATGACATTGTTTTTATATTGAGTTGACTGCGTTCTTGGTTGTCTTTTTGTGCTGAATAAACTCTGCTATATATTTGAAAAAATATGTTTAAATCAATAAACAAAATCAATTAGAGACAATCTTTCAAAGACTTCACGTTATTAGCCATCATACCAATATAGTTAACTAGGTATACCCGTCTTCCCTTATGTTATCCTCCAACAAGGAGAAATCAAATTGATGTAGGTATGCAAAACTTTTTAAGGCCGTATTTGTTGTTTTTTCAAAAAGTTTTCAGTAAATAATTGTAGTTCTATTAAAGAAGATAAAAAATTTTAGCAAAAGATCTCACCGGCAAACAGCATAGAAATGATCCAAATTGAACTCGATGCGTCTTTTAGTTGTTTTTGAATCTCCTCATGCATTATCTAGCTTATGACTTGTACCAATCGCATTCGTGACAAATTTTAGTTGATGAAACCACGGAGGCGTTTAGATCTGAACTTATCATTGCGAATCGTTCGGTTCTATTGACGATATGACGACCTGTCGCGCACAGGGTGAATTGATAAACTGTGCTTTGGGAATGCGAGATGAGTTTCTTGGAAGTTGAATACATTTCTTATAACAGAAGGAAAGAAATGGATCTATAGAACTTTGTGTGATCCTCTCCATTATCCTAAAGTGAAGTAAAGTAACGATCTATAATCAGCAGGCTTACTCTTGACAAGTTCGAGTTACGATCAAAATCGAATCGACGTCGAGAATCAGTGATTTGGTACTCTGAAATTGAACCTAAACCTTTGAGTCGATGGTGATTACGTTATCAACCGAAAATGTTTAACGGATCGCCATTTTAGATCGATCTTGACTTGAATTTGATTTCGATTCGATTGAGTTTGATCAGATTTTGGCTAGGTCGAATCGAGATCGAACTTAAATCAAATTCAAGAGTAAGGGGGCAGTTCACTGCAGAGCATAGGCCTCAATCCGATGATGAAGCAATGATGGGTAAAGGCATAATCACCGCACTTGCCAAATGCAAATCCGAACCAAAAATTGGTCATCGCAAACCCGAACAATGTTCAAAAATTCGACACTGTCCAGGTCCTCACGATCTTGAGTGTTATTATTATCCTAAAATACTAAGTGCTACATGGTATAAAAAAAAAATTTTGAATAGTTTAATTTCCAAAAAAAAAACTGGAATTCAAGAACATCAAGCAAATCAAATACAAAGATTTATAAAAAAAATTAACAATGTAAACGTACTCGAAGTATGATGGTTGATGATGAGGTGTTAGTATGATCGGGAACATCTTTATTCGCAAGATAATAGCGTCTCGCAATCATAACCTCAAATTTTATTTGTTTAACCGAAATTGGACTAGGTATATTACTATCATAACTAAATACAGTTTATTTATACAAGACAGTAAAGTTGTGCGACAACTCCTTAGTATTTAAATACGGCACTACACCAAACTGAGTTATAGCTCAAACAGATAAGAAATTCTGATATTGCACTTAAAAATAAACTTTTCATAGAGGAACCGTACCAATATCACATCCGTACCATCGTTTTTCAGGCGAATTCTTTTTGATTAAAAAAAAAAACATCAACGAATCGTACCAATATCACATTGTTTTTCAGGCGATTGCTTCTTGACTGAACTACTACCAAAACGAAAGTAAAAAAAGAACTGTTATAACATGTAGAAATCAGAAACAACAAAAGTACTATAAATCGGTATACTAAATAGGTTGCATTTTGGACAACGTCACATACAATGGGGGCTATCGCTAGTGAATTTGCCACTAGAGGCGCTAGTGTCGCGTGAGGTCCAATATCATTCACTTTGTACTGGTTTTAGCGGAATTTGTTGCATAAATTATAATTTCTTTAATTTACCTGCTGGAAAGTGATCTCCTTCGTAAATTATCGCAAATATGGATTTTTTGGCGAATAATGTGAACGCTTTGAAAGCGGAATTAAGAAAGCGCAAAAATAGGCGGCCTCAAAGAGCAACTATTCCAGAAGTTAGTTTATTGATATGAAGAGAGTTATTTAAAAATAATAATCTTAATTAGATTCAAGATTAAAAAACTTTTTTTCGGCGCCTATCTGATCAATTTATTTGACGCTGTCCACTTTTTTTTAAATGTTAATATTCACCTACTTGGCCATAGATTTAAAAGAGACAGTTGTCACCTAGCTTTTCCTAAAGTTTCTAAAGCAAGCAGCGAGGACAGCACATCAGGTTATGTATCGAGGTGTCTTAACGCTATTGATATAAGTGCTTGTTTTAAATAAAAATGTATGACTGCTGACTGTATACTGTTCTGTTTTCTCTACATTGAACGGCAGCTCGCTCCATGCATACAAAATGTCTGGACAATTGGGGCGGAGACCGCGACCCAATCCAACTTTCTTACCAGTGGGACTGACTTCATTACCGACTCACTTCTACGTCTGTTACGGTAAATAGTCGTTCTCACTGTAGATAAATGCGGTAATTGAACTCCAAAAACTTTGTAAATAAAAAATGTTGAGTTTACATTTTATGATATTTTTTGCAATTTGCGCATAAGCAGACCCCGCGATCTTCGTATCGTCTCAGAATAGTATTCGATTTTGACGTCTTAAATATCATTGTGAAACGGTTGCAATAAAAATAATGAAGAGTATTTTTAAAATTTTTATCTGCCTAGCTTTTCATACTTATTATCCTATTCCCGACGAAGACAAATCCAAAAAATCAAAAATCATAAAATCGGTTCAGCCGTTCTCAAGTTATAAGTGGTGCTACTAACACGACTTTCTTTTATATAATAAAAAGGTTGTAATTAACTAGCTGATGCCCGTCCTCGTCAATTTCTGTTATTATGATAGCGATTACTTTTTCAACATTTTTTTACCGACGCTTCGCTCCTGTTGGTCGCAGCGTGATGTTATATAGCCTAAAGCCTTCCTCGATAAATTGACTATCCAACACAAAAAGAATTTTTCAAATCGGACCACTACATCCAGAGATTAGCGCGTTCATACAAACAAACAAACAAACTCTTCAGCTTTATAATATTAGTATAGATATCTTTTGAATTCGTTTGTATATGTTATCATAGGTAAAGGGTATCACAAGCCGGAACCAGCCTAGCATACCCTGCATACGGTAGAAATCTCGAACCAGGTAACTCATACAATTTAAAAATGTTCCACTCAAGAAACTATTAATAAAAACAACTTACAAACAAACTCCACACAACCGCAAAGCTGTTATGTATGGTAGAATGTATATTTTATTAGTTATATGCGATAATTGTTAAGTTTCTGTATCGACACCATTAAAATTTGAAATTTCCTATCCATTTTGTATTTATTTCATTACGTTGCGTGAACGTGAACCGCCTTTTGAGGGCAATAGAGTTAGCTATTAATTAATAATTTTTTGGCTTACAAAAGTTAAGTGCACACTTTAAATTTAGGAAGATCGGAAGTATTTTCATTCGATTTGGTTTGTCCGTCTTAAAACGTCTCTAAAATCTTAAAAATCTATACTAATATTATAAAGCTGAAGAGTTTGTTTGTTTGTTTGAACACGCTAATCTCTGTAAGTACTGTTTCGAATTGAAAAAATATTTTTGTGTTGGATAGTCCATGTTTTGAGGAAGACTATATAACATCACGCTGGGACCAATAGGAGCGAAGCATCAGTGAAAAATGTTGCAAAAATAATCGCGATTATAAAAACAGAAATTGATGCGTACGAAGTCGCGGGAACAGCTAGTCTTAAAATATACAGGATAAAACCACCTTCCGAATTCTGATAAAACAATCTACGAGACAAAAACAAATGACGTATTTTTTCTTTTTGTATAGCAGAGTACAAAAATGTCAAGATAAGGCACTTAGAAAATGTCCGCCAAAAATCTAAAATTTTTGATACGGCAACACTTTTTTTACGTGATACGCATCTCATTCATTCATTATGATACTATTCATAAGTTTTTGATTTTCCCTTCATACTTTAACAGGCCTAGGAGCGTAAAAATTTAAAACTGTCTTGCGTAATATATTTTCAGGTGATAACTTGATTTACATTTTTTACTTCATAAGTGGGCTCTAAATACGATACTGCACGCCTATAAACATTTTTGAAGATGATGTAAAAGTCATCTTGTTTAGGTCACCGTAAAATTGTAAACTTCGTCAGTTCATAATGGGGGTTATCGCTAGTGAATTTGCCACTAGAGGCGCTAGTGTCGCTTGAGGTCCAATAACATTAACTTTTCACTGGTTTTAGCGGGCTTCGTTAGGTAAATTATAATTTCTTTAATTTACCTGCTAGAAAGTGATCTCCTTCGTAAAATATCGCAAATATGGATTATTTGGCGATTAATGTGAACGCTTTGAAAGCGGAATTAAGAAAAAGCGCTATAATAGGCGGCCTAAACGAGCAACTATTTCAAGTTAGAGGTCATTGAATTGTTTTTTAACTTTAAGTCCAACAAGTAAAGATCAATATTAATTGAGAAAATTTGACGTTTTGTGGTAGGTTGACGTGCTGCTGTTGTCTGTACTAACCGGTTTTCAAAGTGTTGCCTGCTCTGAGGTCCAAGGTCGATATTAAAAAAGGCAACACGTAGACTTCAATAATATTCATTACTTGGCATTAATGGTACAAAACCCTTACGGTGTTATTACAAAGAAAAGAAAAGCACTATTTAAAACGTGTCTAATTAAAAGACGGCCAATTAGAGTTGTTTGACATATTACTGAATTAATATCATGGATCCATATTTTCAAATTAGTCGTCCTAAAATTAGACAAGGCTTAAACCTGTCTGTCTTTTTTAGGGTTCCGTATCCAAAGGGTAAAAACGGGACCCTATTACTAAGGGTCTGTTTCACAATCATTAAATAAAGGCTTAAGTAGTTACTCAACGAGTTAATTACATAGAGGTTAAATCCTTTCGTTAACTTTCTTTGCATTTCACAATCATCCAATCAGTAAATTAAAGTGAAGATTATATAATTAATACTTACTTACAAGTTACGTTTCGTTTCAAGGTAAGAATAATTTATGTGTTTCTATAAGTATAATATAGTAATCACAGAATTATCATTAAACATGTGGGAGATGCGGGTTCGAGTCCCGCCTGAGACAAAAAATTTTTCAAGTTTATATACTGATATTATAAGTGCAATTAAGTTGCTAAAATATCAAATAAAGTATATTAAACATATTGTTTGTTATGATTATAAGTAATAAAAACAATAAATTGGTACAAAAAATGTTTACACTGTAATGTAAATGAGTCGTTTCACCTTTTCTAAAATCAATGTTTCTGTAAGAATGGAACGCAGCGAGGTTTCAACAAAAAGTCTATGTCGAGTCAACGTCAGTTAGTCAGTAAATGACAAATGTCAAATTTTCCGACGTTTGGTACTTTTTGTGTGGTGATTTTGTTTGCATTGAATTTACCATTACGAACATTGTGTTATTTTACAATGACTGCAAAACTGTCCATTTAAATAATAAAATAACTTTTTGCTGATGAAAATTTGGAAATGACGTATTTGAGGTTATCTTTTTCAATTTACTTGTCAAGTAAAAGGCTACTTGGCAGTGCATCCGGTGATTAACTTAACGAGCAGATAAAGTGGTGATTAACCCTACTCAGGGATTGTGAAACGTGAAAAATAGTTTACTGAGCAGATAGGGTCGAAGTAGCTTACCCAGAACTTTATTCAGCGATTGTGAAACAGGCCCTAAGACTTGGCTGTCTGTCCGTCAGTCCGTCTGCCTGTCACCAGGCTGTATCTCAAGAACCGCGATAGCTAAACAGTTGAAATTTTTACAAATTATGTTTTTCTATTACCGTAATAACAACAAATACTAAAAACAAAATAAAATAAATATTTAAGGGAGGCTCTTTTACAACAAACGCGATTTTTTTGCCCTTTTTTGCTCGATATTAATAAATGGTACCTACCTGTTACCATTTCTTTTAATTTATTTAATTAAATTAATGTAGGTACCTACTGTTGTATACCTAGTGAATGGTACGGAACCCTTCGTGCGCGAGTCCGACTCGCACTTGGCCGATTTTTTATTTGTAATAACACTGTTAGTTCACGAGTCCAATTCGCTGGTTTATTTTTTAGTACTAATGTATGGCGTAGAATAATCTGTGTAAGACAAAGAAAGGGCATCAGCTAGTATTCGTAATTGAATAAAATTCGACCATATTGTAATAAGTGAAATCTTCCAAACCCTCGCCAACAATGGCGTCGTTATTAAAATCTTATCTTTTACTGAAACAGATAATTAATACAGACAACACAATGAGACTGGCTTAAGTGAAAGCTATTAAGATGTACGATAAACGCTCATATGAAATACACTGGGTTTAGTTGAGCTTATAGAAGCTTATTTGATACCGACCTATTAAAGTTATACTACGGTATTAAATAATCATGAAAAATAAGTTTTGTTACTTTAGTGATACTAGGTGTTGCCTGCGACTACTTTTGCAGATAAAATTAAAACACATTTTTTTAAATAAAAAATATCCCATCATATTCTATACATTCATATATGTATCTGTGGAAACTTTTATGTTTTATGTACTACCAATATGTGTTACTTATAAGAATTAAATGTAATAAATAAAAATAAAATAAAATTAGTGATACAAAGTTTCATGATGATCAAAGTACGAGTAGTTTTCGCGTTAAAATATCAATATAATAATAATAATAATAAAAAAATGTTTGTTGTCTGTAACAAGATTTTATCTTAAACTACGAGTAATAGTGACCAGTATCTCCTTTTAAACTTAATAATTAAAGCCTGTGCCAGGAGATACTGCTCTTCCTTAAAAAGATAGTAGGTACAGGTAGGTTGAAATTGTTATTTATATATTTAAAATTAAGCCTTTATGTATTGTGTGTGTGTGTGTGTGTGTGTGTGTGTGTGTGTGGGCGCGTGCGTGTGTGTGAGAAGTTTGTATGGTGTGTGTTATTTCAATAGTGCCTCAATTTCGTCATAGTTCTTTGGTTCTAACCATTTTGTCAGTATTTTTTTACACTCATAGTGCTGTTTACTATATATATTAATTTCCCTATTTGCTATATTGTAAAGATGAACTGACCGTTTAGCATAATTTTTCTTGGCAAATATAATGTTAGTTTTAAAGGATTGTGCAGCAATGTATTTCCTTCTTCTGTTTTTATTGTCAGGGTAATAAGGTAAAGATTTTTTTTAGTATTAGTTGCATTATGTATAGCTTCCTTACTGATGAAAGGCCACTCATTTGATAAAGGCATTCAGTTGAGAAGCGCATATTTTTAAAGTGCATGACCTTTATCAAGCTGCGTTGGGCTCGTTCTACTTTAATAAGGATTTCAATACTAAAGTTTTGTTACCTCAAATCTAACCTAAGTTCTGAAGCAATACCTGTAACTATTTTAATTTTGAGCTAATACTGAGAAGAAGCATTGCAAGAAAAATTGGTACCTAATTGTCAACCAAGTTTCATATAAGTATCTTATACTTTTTTTAAAGTGTTTTGGTAGCTACTCTATGAATAAAGTTTTAAATAAAATATTCAAACAATCATCATATCAGTCTATTGCTAGGTCTCAGAGGTCCAAAGGAGGTTGGCAATCAAAGTTTTGTCCATTGGTTAAATCAGTTTTCTTTCTGCAAATAGGCCCCCGGAGGCGCTTTTACACGTCCCAATATTTAAACCTACCACTGCTTCGAGATAAGTCTGGGCTAGTGCAGTGAAAAAGTAGGGCAAGAAATTTGGTCACTCTTTTTAAATAAATGTTCACAAAAGGTTTAAGCAAGTACGACCTACGACAATTTAACGCCATACGCTCCTATCATTTAAATAATCATTAATAGTGTAATAGCCCTTTTTTTTTAAATTACTTTGACATACGATTTAAGTTTATGTACAGGGAGTTCAGAAATACCCTGTGGTGATTTGTTGAAAATACGAATACAATTTCCCATGAACGAATTTCCTACTTTCCACATTCTGAAGCCTGGTAGAAAGGATACACTGGTATATCTCGTCTACTTCAAATAGTACTCTCTTCGCCTCTTAAGAAACACGTAAAAAGATAAAGTTGCAATTTTTTTAAGTGTCTGCGCCTCACAAAATTTAATGATTGGTGCTTAAAAACATCTTTCTCGAAGCATTAAGTCGATATTTTGAAAGCATAAAATAAAACGGAAAAATAGTTCTTACAAATATATGTTATGAATTACTTTGTATAATTAACCTATTTGAGGAGTAATGGGCAAAAAGTTTTAGCCATAAATAAATAATTTAAGTCTAAATTATGTTATTACAGTGGCTGCGATTCTAATCTGGACCGGTGAAATAAATTAAGGTTATGTGAAAACGGTGTTGGCCAGTTAAAATTAGTTTCATAAATAAGTTTTCGTGTTATCACATACCTACGTTCCCACAACTTTTAATTTAGTAGAATTTCAATTATGGCAGGTGAGAAACATACTGATTTGTCATTTTCGTAGTGGACTAACTAACTAGTTCTTGTTTTTTATCAAGGTATTCTAGCTTATGCAGGCTGTCCAGTAAGAACCACGATAAAAGGCGTGAGGGTCGGCTATCATCCAAAACAATATCTCTGTAATATTGTCATAGTTTTCGAAATACTGCTTCTTTTAGAAAATATCGAAATAAACACTTTTTTCGTCTGTTTTGTATTGTGACAGGTCTGAAGCTAATAAGTATTAACCTTTTGTTATATTATTAACAACTTCTTTTGTCTGTAATAATCGCAGTTTCATTTAAAATAGTTACTAAGAATTTAGTGAATCTGAGCCCCTTGCTTAGGAAAATAGCCAAAACTTTCTTTTTATTGTTTAAAATAAAGAAAGAAAATTTATAGGGCTATGTGAAGAGATAGTTTCATACATTTTTTTTCACCGCAGTAGGTCAAAGTTGAGAATAAGCAGTATCTCAAAAAGTATAACACTTTTACAGGGTTTTTTTTTGTATGATAGCTGACCCCTACACCTTGCTTCTCCTTATTTGTTGTTGTATGTTTGTTGTACTTACTCGAGACCCTGTAATATATATCTTCTTGTCAATTTACATCCAGAATAGCCTAACTGTTTAGTCATAAAAAAAAGTTCTTGTACGATGGGATAAGAATAAATTGTCAATGTAAGCACAAGGGCTCTTGACTTTTCTAGAACTATTAACTCGTCTTTCCGGACTGGTTGGTATAGCTACGAGTACCTTAATAAGTCAACGTATACCAAATAAAAATAGATACAAATAAGTTTTTTCATCATGTACAAAATTGATTTCGGATAACGTCAAGACAAAAGCTATCAAAATTTACGACATGTTCAAACGGAATTTTTCATTCCGATAAAATGTAGAGGTTCCCACGAGTGTGATACGTCAATTTTGTTTGGGTATTTCGTCTATTGTTGGATAACTCATCAAAGTAATAGTACGTACCTATCTGTAAAATACATGATACATTGTGATGGAAGGGATTTTTGATATAAGAAAGATTTTTTTGTTTAGGGTCGATGTGAAAGTGTAGTAAAAAAACACGAAAGTAATACTTCTTAACCTTGATTATTATCATAAGCTTGTATCAGTCTACTGCTAGACATAGACAATTTCAAAGAGGATCCCAACATAAAAGCTACACAGGAGGATTATTATTATTAATTACTTAGTAATAACCTTGATTTGTATTATATTGCTGTGCCTTGAGTAAAAATTAGAGAGGAGACGCTTGCCGCCGTCTTCTTCTGGCAGTACTCATTAAGTCGCTTCTTACGACACCCTTAGACGAAGAGAGGGATATTAATTTAATGCCCTAACACCACAAGACACGGTTTAAATAAAGTCCGGTTTACTTAGAGGTCCCGGGTTCGATCCCCTAGTCGGAAAACAAAAGTTTCGAATTTTCAAACATTGCTCGAGTTTGTGATCACCAACACGCATTTGGCAAGCGTGGCGATTATGCCAGTAACGGGTACTGGTATTGCTGTAGTACGTTGAATTCAATAATAGAGGTATTTTCCCTGATATTTGGGTATAGAGATCATTTGTTGATTTATTATTTCAGAAACCATCCTTTGATGGTTTGCTATAGGAATCAATAATTTATTAACTATATCCAGGATAGTTGTCTCCAAAATCTAGTTTCAATTCAAATTTCACGTTACCTATAAGTCAATCGTCATTTCAGACACAATCGCGCGCGAAAGCTGTCCGAGCCTAGTCAATTAAAGCTCCAATTGATTGGCGCGTGAAAAGCTCAAAGTCGCTTCGATGTAACGTGGTAAAAGGCGCATCAATGTCACCGTTTTTTATAAATAATGGGCTTGCTCTTAACTACATACTTAACTATACGGTTAAGAAGAAGCCTAAGATGGAGCGAGCTTACCCAGTTCTCCCACAAATCAGCGGAATACAGAAAAATTGTTTGGTGCTGGACTCCGGCAGGAGGGTGGTAGGCATTCAGGCGGCCTCTTACGAAGCCTACCAACGCAGAGGAATCTGTTAGCCATCATCATTGGTCAGAAAACCAAAGACGCCGTTGCCCAGGGTGGACCACTAGGAGATAGATCCCACCACCCCAAACATTATATACTTTGCCAGTTCATAATTAAACGACGATGGATTACAATCTAACCTAACCTAACCCACCGTTAGTTATAATCTCACGCGTTGTTTTGTAAACTGACAGATTTTACTCGTATTTTACGGTAATACATACATCTACGTATTAATTGGATACAAGCTGTCATAATTTAGTTGACTTGTCAAATATAAAATGTTGAGCTAAGACTACTGGAGTAGATATCTATAAAATCCCTATGTACTCATGTGGTAAGACTCCGTACGAGAACTAAGATAACCGACATTGCTCGAAGAATTGCCGAGCTGAAGTGGCGGTGGCGGGACAGATGTAAGAAGAATCGATGGCCGTTGGGCGGAAAGGTTTTGGAATGGTGACGGACTGACGACGTGTAAAGTAAGAGCCTTTATTATTAGTCATCCTTTTTTTTTTTTTTTTTTTTTTTTTTGACGGACCTATCACTGAAACCCCATATGGGAGGCTTTAATCAGTTAAACCGGGCAGAGTGTGGCGAGCGCTGAAGGCGCTCAGCCTAGGTCCGCCACGCTAGCGGTACTCCGGTGCGGCCGAGGGTGAGGCTTCGCGAAGCGAAGCCTCAGGCTCGCTCGCACCGGGGCCCATACTAGCGGGCGTGATCGGGCCAGTGTGGGGTGCTAAAGGCACTCTACCAAATGGCGAACCCACCAGTGGTGGCGCCGCCGGAACCGGAGATGCCGTGGCATGCCGGATCACGGTCGGGCTCCATTCTGGCGGGCCCGATCTGGGAGGGGGGGATCGGACAGCGACCTCAAGGGCGCCTCTGTAGGCTCGGACCTCGGCTTGGGTCGCCATCCGAGGGGGGGGCAGGTGAGAAGCGGCCAGGCACATGATTGTGTCGGCCGAAATGAAAGGCGGGACCACGCACCCGCCTCCGACGGGTGCGGTGTGGAGAACTACTGTGTTGTGCAGTAATTGAAGTGCTTAAGGCGGTGTTGGCTGTTGTGACATACGCGGTGATCGGATCGTCGGGGTCGTTCAGCACGTGCCTGGGCCGACGGCGTCGGAAGGCGACATCCCTCTGGGGGTTGTACGTGGCGGCTTCCGCTATGAGCGGATTGGGGTGATTCACTGCCTTATCGAAAAAGCGTTGAGAGGCTTCTTTCATATAGAGGGCAATGGATTGGATTAGTCATCCTTCTGCAAGGCAAAGGCCTATAAAATTAAGGTTACCGCAGCTACTGTATCACAAAGAAAAACCACACGTATTTCACACACACCTACATTATTTGTATCTCTCTCTCTCTCTCTCTCTCTCTCTCTCTCACACACACACACACACACACACACACGCAGATTCAGATAAAGAGAGAGATGCAGACAGACACATGACACTGATCATGAATACAAATGGCACACATTTTAGTAAATTTATTACGTCTTGTTTAAATTAGTTATACATATAACGCCATAACGATACTATCTAATAAAATAATACCAACAGAATTAATTGTTGTTGTTCAAATCGTACGCTAGGGTACTATTACCATTTTAAATTACAAACGGGCTAGTTCCGAGCAATTCGTTGCTAAATCCATTTAGCGAAAATATCTCTGGTACTGGGCTTCCGAATCAAACTGCATTTGCTCAGCTCATTTCTGACTGAAGAGATTTCCAGAACATTCTTAATTATCTTATTAAGAATGTTCTGGAAATCTGTCATTTGACAATGATGTTAACTTTTGAGATATCTTTTGAATTTTTAGATTTAAAGAAAAACATATTACTTTTTAACTACAAAAAATGCATACAATATCTTTGATACAAACATCAATCAACACTAACTTTTGCATTACAATCCATACTAATATTATAAATGAGAAACTGTGTGTGTCCGTTTGTTTGTCCGTCTTTCACGGCGAAACGGAGCGACATCGACGTGATTTTTTAAGAGAGAGATACTCGTAGATGAAGGGGTAGAGAGTACTTTATGTAAAATGGAGCGTGGAAGTTTGTATGGAGCATTCCGCAATTTTCAAGGTAGAAAGCTAAAAATTGGTATTCGGTGACTAACAAAAGAAATTGTGTATCTTTTTTTTTTTGGAAATCCGCCCCCAACCCCTTAAAAGAGGGGGTGAAATTTTATTGTTACCCAGAATTTTATGCGAGCGAAGCCGCGGGCAAAAGGCAGTAATGTAATAATTTTGTGGTTTAAAGATAAATTTTTCGTGAACAATGAAAAATACTTGATGTGTCTCTAATCTTACGGATTAATTGCTAAAAGTTTAAATTATTTGTTCACAAATAAAATGTTTAGATTGTTGGTACTTGTCTAGAGACCAGAAAAGAAAAGCTAGCTTTATGTACATAGTGGTTCCATGCTATTTTGTATTTTATCATTTAATCTTAGAGTTGAATATATAATTTGTGCATTTCTATACTAATATTATAAAGCTGAAGACTTTGTTTGTTTGTTTATTTGAACCCGCTAATCTCTGGAACTACAGGTTCGAATTAAAAAAATTTTTGTGTTGGATAGGCCATTTATCGAGGAAGGCTTTAGGCTAAATTCTTTTAAAAACTTCAATAACAGAAATTTACGCGGACGAAGTCGCGGGCAACAGCTAGTTTAATCAGAAATAAAAATAGGTCTAGAACACGTCGACCGCATGGAATGTCGAATAAATACGGTGATCTGATAATCATTGAAAGATGCAGAATTCCCTCAACCCCCAGGAGGCACTCGGATGCCGCGATAACAATTGATTTCAATTGTGTCTGGAATAACTCACGATCAGGATCACGAACGTGAGTTACTAGTTAAATTTTTTAAACAAAACTGTTGATTATGCCATTCCTTGAATTAAAAATTCAAATGCCCCAAGATGTTAACGGACCAAAAACATTTTATGAAACTTTACTGTCTTTCAATGAGAATTCTGGATTAATTCGACAGACACACAATGTCTTGGTAGTTTAAGGTTAGAGCAGCCACCCGGCAAGCGGACAGTTAAAGGTTTGAGTCTCCACTAAAGCAGTCACGAAAGAAATTCTGCAGGTATATGTAATTATGCAGGTTTGTGACCCGCATTTGGCAAGTGTGGCGATCCTGCCTGTACCCATTGTTGCCAACCTAAATGATGGAGGCCATTTTCCCGCATTGGAATGAATAGGCCGGTATTTTAGGGTATTTTTAACTTTAAATTTTGAATAACGAAACCGTAACTGACAAAAAAATTATATTTCTACAAATTTATAGTTGTCCCCGAAAGAAGCGTTTCATTTTGTCTGACGACAAATTCGATAACTTCAGCTTTGATAAATCATACCATATCTTAAGGTAATAAGACTCATTTTTCTTTGTCGCGAAATTGGACATATCTCGGTTGGCACCTACAGTAGAATCAAAATACAGTCGGATTAGCATAAGCAATTTGTATAGTCACGCTACGATAGCTGTGACTGGCATTGATGTACAGTCAAGCACATGAAACTAGCACAAAACAAAAAAAACCTCAAACAATATTCAACTTTAAGTCAGAACTTTAGAGCTCAAAACTGGTAGGAAATGCCATCGATTTATCAAATGTTGACTGTACAAATGCTGGATAAATATGATCCAATACAAAACAGGTGAATATTAACCCCGTTTTAGACTGATTCGAAGCTTCTTACTCTTAAAAAAACATGAGCTCTTAAGATATGATAATCTGTACAATAATGACGACCTAGTTGGTGTAGTGGTACTTCGGACGGCTGCCTACGTAAAAGTCATGAGATCGAATCCCGGTTGGGATAATTTATGAAATAAATTGATTTGATTCTGCAAGTAGCCTTGACTGGATAGTAATACTTTAAGATAAAGTTATTAGTAATATGCTGTCATAAAAAGATGGGCACTTTAACGGCCATTTCCAATAACCTATCTATCGCTAGTTATGACTAATCGGAGATAGGAAACAGTTTCTATCTCTGATTTTTCCGTCCAGAGAAACAAAGACAGAAGTTGTTTTTTATCTCGGATATGCCAAAACTGAAGATAGAGTTAAGTAAGACCAACGGGTTATTAATACGGGTTCATTTCTGTTATTATGATCGCGAATATTTTTGCAACATTTCTCACTGATGCTTCGCTCCTATTGATCGCAGCGTGATGTTATATAGCCGAAAGCCTTTCTCGGTAAATGGACTATCCAACGCAAAAAGATTTTTCAATTCGAACCAGTACTTCCTGAGATAAGCGCGTTCAAACAAACAAACAAACTATTCAGCTTTATATTAGTATAGATTGTAGATTATTCTGTAGGCATGCAAATAGATAACAATAAATTGAAAGTCAATCAATTAAAAAAGACGTGTGGTACTCGGAGACTGCCGCGGTACAGCTATTGCATAGAATTTTTTATCAACTTATGCAATTATAAAACTAAAAGTATCACCGCTGTGCCGGTCGGAGTGGGGGGTGTTAGGTAATTTACGTTACGGAATTTCTGGATTCGGTCTCCACGCTCAAGGCCCGCGATAGAAGCTATGCAAAAGCTTAAAAACTACATCAATAATGGCAGTAGGTTTGTAACTAATGATACTGCATCAGTATCCATAAATGTCTATTTGACAATTTTATCTAAAAATCCTTGACGACGAGTGAACCCATGCTCCTTTTTAGAGATGTCTTCTTTACTTTAACTTCAAGTAAGTTTGTTAAGTATCCGACAGTTCGTGACAAAACTGATGCTAGATATCTATATGTTTATATGTTTTAACTTATAAACTTTCATTTGTCTTCAGCTTAAATTCTACAGTTATCTAGGCAGTTAGTTAGATTTATTTTATTATGAACAGTCTGTTTATTGCGAAACTTATATTACAGTGCAATTTTGTCGACTGAAAACTTTTTCATTATCAACATTTGTTAATAACAATTTCATATTATCTAATTCTGCGAAATAAGCTGCCATTCGCAAACACTAAGCTTGGTGTGTCGCCAAGAAAAAGATCCTATTAAATAAATAAATAAATAAATATTTAAGACACGCCTCACTGGGCCACACAGAGCCATCTAGTCCCAAGTTAAGGTACTATTAAGTACCCTGTCGTATGGGGTACTAGACAACCGATTAACTTACTTATATACTTTTTTTTTGTAAGTACATACTTATAATACATAGAAAACACCCAGAACAGTACAAACAGACATGTTCATGCACACAAATATTTGTACTGTGCGGGGATCGAACCCGCGACCCATGGCTCAGAAGCAGCTTTTACTACCGCTGATCCAAACGGTCGTCAAATCCTATTATATCATGAGTCCTATTTTAAGTTCAACATGCGACGAATTATTTTCAAATTCTAGACTTACATTTCTGTTAATATTCAAATAATACATATATGAAACTAAAAATCTCATTGAGTTTTCTTGGACAGATTTCTTATTTTCTTTCTTCCGTAATCATAGATTACAACAGTGCCAACTTATAAGAAAAACATGGATACGGACGCGTCAGTTAACATGAAATAATAAGGTTTTATGAAAGAGATTTAAAAAACTGGCTTAACAGAGAAAGGACTTTTAACACTGTACAGGCCCCTAATTCGCGTAACCGAATCGTATCACAATCGTAATTAAACGACAGGTTTTTGACAGTTCTAGTATCGGCTAAATGTCAAAATCGTCCAATTCAATCACGATCGAACTGCGATTCGGTTACGCGAATTAGGCCCCAGGAATATTTGAACTACGATCGGTGTGAACACTAGTTATTGACTGATACAAAATTAGACCAATTAAGAAATCTTTATTAATTGTTACTAATTTATTGTACGAGTAATATACTTGTTGACATTTTGTTTTTAAATATTATTTTGCAGTTTACATGTCATTAATAATTATCACTTTTTAAATGCTGAATCAGCGTTTGTTTAATTGTTATGACCATCTTTAGTGTAACATAACCAAACGCATATACCTATAGTTATTTTATTTCATTTCATGGTTACCATGTAATTTAACCAGCTTCAGACATATTTATGAATAAAACTATATAAAATCCCTAAAGAACCAGAAAAACCTTTGTCGCTCTTACCTCTTAACAACTAAATTAAAACTAAAAATGAAAAACCTCACTTTATTATAATACCTTAGACAAAAGCTCTTCCAAGGAAGCTGCCCTGAAGCTTTTAATTTTTCTATTTCATTTTTCTAGGCTAAGTGCTCGACATTACATTCAGATATAGTTGTCTTTTATACAGCCTTGACAATTTCATACTAAGCTTTTTTCTACCAACAGGCCATATTTTGTTCTCTAACCTGTTTGCCAAACGTGGCGTTTATGGCGAGAGACAATGGGAGGACCTATTGAGCTGGGCATAAAGTTTAACCGTGAACTCGTGTGGCTGATGGCTAGACGACCTCCGTGGCAGAATGGCGTAGACACCGGTTTTCATGGTGTCGCCCGGTCGGAGGTCCCGGGTTCCAGTGTATGTAGAAGTTTGCTGTGGTAACTTTATTTAAATGATGGAAGCCTTATCCCTGCTGTGGGATGACTATTGCTCTACACATTGGAACTTTTGAACGGAAATTTGCGTACCAAAATAATGCCTTTGAAATTATCTCCTTTGACATCGGACCCCTGAAATACGATGTAAGAGTACCCGGGAAACTAACCCAATTTTAAATTGACGGCTACTTATCAGAGGATCATCTGGCACCGGCAGCCATTTTGTGACGTTGTCTAAGGGTGGGGGTTGACTGTCGACTTTTCCGCAAAAAGGTTCTTAAAAATCGCAGACTTTGTCTTTGTTTATTTCCTATAACGGTGCTTGTTTTTTATCTTTGTTCAATGGTAATCCTGTTAAAAGTATCGGTTTAAGCTTTTTTGTGAAGATATTTGTTTGCATTAGGATATTGGTTGAGTTTCTTGTCCTGGTTCTTCTAGGCTCTGGCTTATTTGTCCGTATGAATAAATTCATAATAGAAGTTCAGTCTGTAAGTATAATAACAGTCAGTGTATGATTATTTTAAATAAGAGTTGACACAACCCTCTGTGAATTATGTATGTAGGGTTATATAGGAAGGGAAAACCGACAACATAGGTGGGTAAGGCCGTAGATTTTGCCACTTTTTAAAAGAGAAAATTGTCTCCAATGTTTATCATATTTAAAAAAATAATCTCATAATTATTTCTTTCAGTTATCTTTTATCTCTTTTAAGATCATTTTAAACGGATTATGGTGAGCTATCATGTTAAAACGTCAATCTGAATATTTTTGGACCCTAATTTTAGATAAAAAAAGTGATGTCTTTGATGGTAGACTACTTACTTGTCGCTATTTTTTACCTTTATTTTATGAGTCTACTGAGCTATATTTCATTTATTCTAATTGTCTGATTGTTGAGATACAAGAACGTGGTTTTAAACTATTCAAAACATGCATAAATCAATGATTTATAAACATTCAAACATTTGTCTTCTTTATTTCACTTCGACGTTACTTTTTTCTTCGTTACCGGTATTTCGATACACAAACATATAAATGTAATCTTTAATAGAAATTTGAAATGATTATGGCAACACCGAGTATTCAGGCCAAAAAATAAGAAGAAAGGTCGCCATCTTATTAGTGACCACATTGCGAAAAGTGGATGATCTGTTTTTCGGCAGCGAAAATCGAAAGTGTTTTTTGGTGGAATAAAAGGTAAATATCGACTTTTTAACTATTTTTTACGTAAAACTATGTGTCGAAATGGATATTGTAGATGATAGTTTATAGATCTATTCCAAATTTGGCTTAATTTAGAAATTATAACCTAAAAAACTTTTAAAAATCGAGCTTCTACGTTACTTATGCGTTACTTCTATGTTACTGGTAACAAATATTCTATGTTACGTAACGTAGAAGCATTGTAATGGCTAGTGCATACTGTTAATTTCGCTAGTTATTGAAAAATCGTCGGAATCACTATCTCTTTTCTATGTAAATTTAAATAAATTTAAAAGTCGAAAGGGGTGTAAAAGTTAAATATGGTCAGATTTCACAGATAAACGCAATCAAAATTGTACCATTATAATTAAGAATTGGTAAAACAAACAATAGGTTCCCGTCTCGCGTTCTACCCGTGACCATGAACGCTGTAAAGGGTTTGAAACGTCGAGTTAAATCAAAAATAAACGCGTTCTAAATCCGTAAACTATCTTTCATTTCAAACAATAGGTTCATATGTAAATTGACATCAGTCAGATGCAAGTTTCAGACTCTTTCCGTGTTGTGGTTAGCGTAGATAATATTACTTGGTGGATGACTTCGATGAAGTATATTTTAAATAATTGTCTACCCGTCAGTTGCACTGTATTCTAAGGTTAGAAAGTTGATTTTAATTGTTATATTGAGTAATTATATTAATTTTCTGTTTCTATTACAGTATAATAACTATGTATATTACGTTTTTTTAAGGATTTATAATTGTAGAATATATAAATTCCTAAGTGATTCTCGTTACTTGCTCCTGCAGTTTAAAAAAGAATTTGAAACAATTTAAAAATAAAAATTTTATTACCACCGTACACACACTAGTTTTTTTTTAAATTTTAAGTGTCAGTATGATATAAGCCTAACAATCCAATACCGTTACTTTCGCGTTACTTTAGTGTTACTCTAACGTAGAATATTCTGCGTTACTATGCGTTACAAAGTGGCAAAATCCACGGCCTCACCCAGGTACTTGCTTAAAAAAAACTGCCTTTAAAAAAAAATAAGTGTATGAAAACTGTTTTTAAGCTAATAAATTTAAAATGTAAATTGTAAATACGGTTCTATGTATGTTTCTTTTTTATTGACTCAGGTGGGGCATGAACCCACAATCTTTCGACTCTTATGCCAAACGATGTCCTATGAGACAGTCGAAAATATTTTAATCCAGGAATTGTGTTTCCAATATTAATAAGTGTTTTTCTTAAGGGGACACAAGAGCTACGTGCTGCCCCATATTAATTAAATTTGATTACTTCTAAACAAAATCAATTCTCAAAAATTTCGAGTGTTGGGATCAACCTCCTAGTGGTCCACCCTGGGCAACGGCATTTTTGGTTTTCTATACAATGATGACAGCTAACAGATCCCTCTGCGGTGGTAGGCTTCGTAAGATACCGCCTGGATGCTACCACCCTCCTGCCGGAGTCTAGCGCCAAACAGTGCCTCTGTGTTCCGCTGGTGTGTGGGAGAACCCGTGCCACTTTATGGGTAAGCTCGCTCCATCTTAGGCTTCTTCTTAACCGTAGCGTTAAGAATGTAGTCAAGAGCAAGCCCATTGATTATTTAAAACAAAAAAAACTAGAACAGTACTACTTTGATCATTTTAGCAAATTACCTCTAGTATTTATTGAATCACAGTAAATAATTTAGTGGTTTTGCAACTTTTAGCAATAATGTTTACTATACGAAAGAATGACAGAATAAAATAGCAGTTAACAGTGATTCAATAAAAACTTGAGGTAATGTGTCAAAATGATAGGTACTGTTCTAGTTTTTTGTGTATTGTTTTTTTTTAGAAGTAATCATTACTTTGTCTCCTAACATCAATGTTTAAAATTATAGTTTTTCTTATGGGAAATGGAAAAAAATTCTCCTACAACAACGTCTTATTCTTCTGATTGAAGTAATAACATCACTTGCCTTTCTAGGAAATGAAACTAAAATTCTAAACGACTTTAAACCTCATCTCTAAAGCAGTAAGGGTTAGTACTCTCTTATCGCCAAATGTAAAAAGAATTTGCAACTATTCACGCCAACATCAACTTTCGTACATTGAGATAAAGCGTGTCTTACTTTTTACTTAATACACATTCGATAGCTTCTGCCAGGCAAAATTCGATCTTATTTCTAAGACTGTCTCAAATCTATGGTCTCCTTAACTGTGAGCATTAGAATACAAACTTTAGGTCGTAGGATTAGAGTTTAAAATGCTGTTTCGTAGTACGATTATTTGTCGTGTAGTATTAGACCTACAGTAATCAGTTTAAAACAGTATCTTTAGGGTTCCGTAGCCGAATGGCAAAAACGGAACCCTTATAGTTTCGTCAAGTCTGTCTGTCTGTCTGTCTGTCCGTCCGGACATATCACAGCCACTTTATTCTGAAAGTATTAGCATTTCATAGTTGAAACTTGGTAGGTAGGTTTATCCTGTTAACCGCTTTACGATTCTCATACAAAAAAATAAAAATAATCATATTTAAGGGGGGTTTCCTATACATACAACTAAAACAAAAAAAAAATTACCTCTACCTATGCGTATGGGGTATCTATGGATAGGTCTTTTAAAATGACATAAAGGTTTCTTGAACCATTTTTTCTATAGTTAGCGTTTATCTAAACGGCGAGTAGTGATGACAAAGATTTTAATCGTTTATTAAATAGAAAGATGAAATAGTGTTTTTTATAACTGTGGTAGGTACGCCATGTTGATCCTTGAAGAGTAACAGCTCTGGTAAATAATGTAAAACGGCATTATAAATGTATGACAAAAGGTGTCATGAAAGACACTGTCAAGCATTTGGAAACTTAAATTCTTCATTTGTTGTTTAAATAATAGGGGTAAAGTATGAAATTGCCGATTATTTTCCCACTTTTTATTTTGTTTATAGCTCTTAAATATAGTCATATTATTGCGTTATTATTTTTGTATTGTATCAAAAACTAAATAAAGTAACTTTTGACTAAAAAAAAATGCAATACTAGTGCCTATTACTTCAAAGGAAGTCGTTGAAAAAAGACCTCTTACAATGTGTCAGCTGACCTTCTTGCTTCAATTAAGTATATTTGTATTATATACTTTGATTTTCAGAAATTTAAATACTATAATGCGTAGCTTTATAACCATCTAACTTTCACCTTTAATTGCATCGAAAATGGTTCAGGCGTTTTTAAAAAAAACTAAAAAATTGTTAGTATGGAAAAATGACTTTTCTCGATTTCGTCCATACAAAACGGCAATTTCATACTTTAACCCCTAATAGGTACCTACATACTCGTAGTAGGATATTAAAACGATCGCACTAAGAGTTCTTCGCGGCGGAAAACGAATCACTGTTGATTTGACCCTGTATGAACAACAATTAATGTTACTTTTCCAGAACATAATTCAATTTTAATACAAATATGCAATGTCTTCACATAAATAACAACATCTAAAGCCTTCTAACTAAGAGTACTAAGTGCTGTGAACAAAAGATGCCTGCAGCAGTGCCTACGCGTAGTGAAATTGTCCATTTAAAGTAGTGAAAGTAGTGAAGTTGTCAAGATGAATACAGTGCAGAGTACCGGAGGGCATGGCGGGTCGATGAAGAAGGATCACAAACATGAGGTTAGTGGGAGATGTAATGTTATGAGTTATGAAGAATGTTTTAAAACACAGAACACGAAAAAAAAGGTAAGAAAGGCGATGTAGGCGGGGCAAGCGAACCACATTTTTTTTTTTTGAAAGGACCTATGCTGTGGCATAAGCCCGTTACAGCTTCACCGGGCGGGTTTTAGGCGAGTGCAGAAGGCACTCAGCCCAAAAGCGGCCTGCTAGCGAAGCCTAGGGCTCGTCCGCGCAAGGGCCCCGTACTAGCGGCGCGATCGGACCGTGCGCGCCACAGCGGCTATGAGCAATACTTACACTTCTGCCCAAACATTAATGTGAGTGAGTGCTGTGATTGGTTTCTTTTGACTTCAATAGAATTCGCTTGATTAGCGTTCTTAAAACTCATTTTTGTGTGCGAAAGCTTGTGTTTATCAGTTAAAATCAGTTTTATTTCTGCAAATATACCCCTGGGCGCTTTTACACGTCCCAATATTTAAACCTACCACTGCTTCGGGACAAATGTGGGCTAGTGCCGAGAAGAAGCAGCGCAAGAAACTCGGTCACTATTGTCAGCGTCTTTTTAAATAAACATGTTTACATAAGATATATGCCAGTGCGAGCTGGCCCCTAATTCGCGCGACCGAATCGTATCACAATCGTAATTGAACGACAGGTTTTTGACAGTTCTAGTATGGGCTAAATGTCAAAATGTCAAATTCAGTCACGATAGAACTGCGATTCGGTTACGCGAATCAGGCCCCTGGTACAATTTAAAGCCGTTCCTATCATTTATACAGGATGAAATGTTCACCACTTTCCAAAATTTTTATATGCGGTCAGTATCGTATTTAGAGCCTATTTATGAAGTAAAAAATGTAAATTAAGTTGTCAACCGAAAATATTTTTCGCGATATAGTTTTCAATTTTTACGGTCCCAGACCTGTTAAGGTATAAAGGGAAACACAAAAACTTATGAATAGTATTGTAATAAATAAATGAGATGCACATCGCGTAAAAAAGTGCTATTAAGATGCATTATCAAATTTTTTCAATTTTAGGCGGACATTTTCAAAGTGCTTTGTCTTCACATTTTTGTACTGGGCTATACCAAAAGAAAAAATACGTCATTTGTTTTTTGCCTCGTAGATTGCTACCTATATAAAAATTTGGAAAGGGGTTAAAATTTCACCCTGTATAATCATTAATAGTATAATAGCCCTTTTTCATTAAAACAATTTTGATATATGATTTAAGTTTATGTACAGGGAGGTCAGCAATTGACAGTGGTAATTTGTTGAAAAATCTAAATATCATGTGCACAAGTAGTGATGGTGCGCAAGCGGCGACATCAGTTCTCGTACAAATGGCGCACGAAAGCCTTTCATATTATCTGTGGCCTTTCTAACGTTTTTCCATGCTCTGTGGATTAAAAGGTACTCTCTTATTCAGTATGAATAAGTTCAAAAAACCAAATAAAACGTTTTTTGTGAACAAATTTGCATACAGAATGCTAGGTTTTGTGGAATACGCCGAAAATAATCTTGTATTAATAACCGAATAAATTATTCACAGGCAGACATTAAATTGATGGAGAAAAAAGATAAAGAAAATTTGTTGTTTAAGGGAATTACTACAACACAACAAGCCATAAAATAATAAAACAAAAAAAATGGTTGCAGTAAGCCTTATTGTACAATAGAGTACCATAAAGTATTGTCTTATTGCATTTTTTATACTTAAAAAAAAGGCAATTAGAATGTAAAAATTTCTATTGCATGAAAAAATTTAAAAAACCAAATTAAATAATGTTAGTGAGAAAACATTTGCTCCACGTGTTAATTTTTGAGGAAATCGCCGAAAACGACCACCTCTGTATAAAAAAAAATATGACTGGAGTGAGTGGAAAGTGAAAGATATGGTAGAGAAATGTAACGTTACCTGAAGCACAGATAATATAATACTACCTGAAGGTCACCAAAGTCATCATGTAATAAAAAAAAATTTTTTCAGGATGCTCTAAAAATATAAAAGAGCACCGAATTGTTATGTGGCACTCATTATTGAGGCTTTTTTTGATCTCTGATGATTACACAATTAAATACTTACCTGTAGTTTTATTACTTCAAATTATTTCTTTAATAAAAATATTATTAGCAGTTAACAATAATATCCATCACAACTCAAGCCTTTATACTTAAGCATGATTATCAAAGCCCAAATAAACATTTGCGTCAGCCATAGCGTGCTTTGCAAGTAATAAATCCTGTATAGTTAACTCATACATCATATCATTTAATGTAATTCATCATATGACGTCACACGATAAGCTGGAGGCGTATGCGATTCATAATACAATGTATTTAATTAATTACTCGTCATCATTATAATAGGCAGGTATTATGGTTTGTTACGCCACGTTAGAGTAGTGATTTTAGTAACACCTACTGTCTCGCCAGTTAACACAGATATTTGAGAGCACTATTAAAAAAAATGATATACCGTTACCGTTTTAACTCTTAAAGTTATCAGTTAAAATCAGTTAAAATCAGTTTTTTTTCTGTAAATAGGCCCCAGGAGGCGCTTTTACACGTCCCAATATTTAAACCTACCACTGCTTCGGGACAAGTCTGGGCTAGTGCCGAGAAGAAGTCTATCTGTGTCTCATCCTTAACTTCAGATGTCATTACGTCATTATGTTCAGAGCTATAGTGATATTTTACTACAGGGACAGGGTGGGAGGGTGATTAATCTCTTCGGACGAAGCTATCGTATAATTATGATAGAACTTCACGTACAGGTATGTTCGTTTAATCATCAATTATACTCAGCTTCGTCCTTCGAGATTAAGAGGTAGAACACATGTAGTAACACCTAAAATCTTGCAGTCTGTGTTCGATCTCTGTGTTGGGCGACAAGAATTTAAAATTTTAGAAAATTCTCGGGTTTATGATCACCAACTCACATAGCGTGATGATTATACCTGTACCCGTCATTGCTGTAACTTGAATTCAATGATGGAGTCCTTTGCCCTGCAGTGGGATGATCATAGGCCGTTACATTAATTCATACATACAAACTTTAGCGTTAATTATATTATTAAGGATTTATTTTAAGCTATTGCATAGCTTCTATCGCGGGCCTTAAGCGCGGAGACCGAATCCAGAAATTCCGTAACGAAAATAAACCTAACACGGCACTCGGGGCGAGGCACGATCGAACAATTTTGAATTTCCGAAATTTAAAAGAATTTAGAAGAAAATAAGGATTTTGACAATATGGTTGCCTATAGTAACCAAATCTGCCAAAATAACAGATAAATTTAATTACAAAAGTCAAAATTAGGAAATACATAAAATTATAAAATTAAGCTATTGCATAGCTTCTATCGCGGGCCTTGAGCGCGGAGACCGAAACCAGAAATTCCGTAACGAAAATAACCTAACACTCCGACCGGCACATGACAGCGGTGATACTTTTTAGTTTTATAATTGCATAAGTTAAAAAAAATTCTATACAATAGCTTTACCGCGGCAGTCTCCGAGTGCCACACGTCTTTTTTTTAATTTTGAAGTAACAGTTTAAAATTATCCCACTGCAGGGAAAAGGCCTTCATCATTGAATTAAGCTACCACTGCAATGATGTATTTTTATCGTATATCTTTGTTTAATTTTAGACATTGAGGTCAAATAGGTAGTAGGTACCTATTCACGCTGTGCAACAATGTTTCACTCGTTTTCCGTTGGAACTGCACTACAACATAAAGCCTTGATTAAAACAGCAAAACCTTATGAACAGACATTGCAATTTCACAGCCGGATTGAGCTTCTGTAAGCTATAAAAAGCCCATCTGAATTATGTCTGTCTTTCTCTCTGTTTCTAAAATAATGAGTTTTTTTATTTTATTTTTTTCGCATTATTGGAACTACATCTTATTTTTATTATAAATGCGAATGAATAGCTTACTTGAAGCACATAATAACTAATAAAACTAGCTCAAGCTTACTATTCTTACGAATATAATTAATATGAAAGTTTAGAGGGATAATTGGTACTCCATCACGCAAAAACGACAGTTTTTTTTGTTTTAAATTTCACCCAAGGCTGGGTAATATTCTGAAATAACACATAATGCATACCGTAAAATTGTTTCCGTAGGATAAAATATGATTTTTTATCAAATTAAAATTTTTTTGCTAGGTAGTGACAGCTTAGCGTATAATCATCTTGCTACAGGGCAAAGGCCTCCTTCATTAATTTCAAGATATGGGTACACAGGCATGATCACCACTTGCCAAATGCAGGTTGGTGATCACAAACCCGAGAAATGTTCGAAAATCCGCAACGGTTGCTGTCCGACATGAAGATCCAACCCGGATTCAACTCATCAATCAATCAAGATCGATCAAGATTTTGACCCAGTCCACAAATAGCGCGTCGCAGACCATTGAGGTGTAGCAAGTATCAATATAATAGAACATTACGCCAGAACAATATTTAAATCGACAAACAGCACAAACTACCGGCTATGACAAATGGGTTCCGCAGATTAGGTGTCAACCTAATTAATGCATGATAATTGACCCGTGAGATGGATCTCACGTATGCATAATTACGAGTGACGTCACAGTGCAAGAGGAATCAGTAGTATGGTTTCAAGATATTTTATAATTGTGTATTGTGTGACTAAACTTGCTGGCTGCAAAGAGCCTGCACGAATGTTTTTTTTAAAAGTAATCTCATTTATTTTAACGAAAAATTCTATAGTAACTGCGTTTCTTATTCGTCATTCGATTTGCAGCTTAAAATCAAACGTTTAGTGATTATTTTTGGGAATTTTTGCTGTTATTTTTTTATTTGCCAAGTGAATATTTCACACACGTAACAAAGAGTACATTACTTTTTAAAAACTGTATGTTTTTTTTACTTGCTCATGATCTTGTTTCTATCTGCTTTTCCAACAAAGTGATATGTAAGATATAAGTTTACGTATTTCTAACAAGTAAGGTTTATAAAAAGTTACGAATACTCCCCTAAGTTCTGTTTAGCTTTTAACTGCTGAGGAACTAGGCAATGTTGACATTTTATTCATGATGATGATGATGATGATGATGACTCCCCAAAGTTCTGTTGAGCTTTTAACTGCTGAGGAACTAGGCAAAGTTAACATTTTATTCATGATGATGATGATGACTCCCCAAAGTTCTGTTTAGCTTTTAACTGCTGAGGAACTAGGCAAATTTAACATTTTATTCATGATGATGATGATGATGATGATGATGACTCCCCAAAGTTCTGTTGAGCTTTTAACTGCTGAGGAACTAGGCAAAATTAACATTTTATTGTTGGGAGGTCACCGGTGACCCCCATAGCGCTTGAGGCGATGAGGGGTTATCTTTTATTCTATTCGTAATGTTTATTACTTTTTTACGAAGTTAAATAAATGCGCTATCTTTTTAATTGAATGATTTGTATCCTAAGTTTTGTTTTATTAATTACAGAGATAACGTCGTCATTTCAACGTAAGGTTTACGAGTAAACCTGTATAAAAAGTAACTAAAATAAAATTACTTTATATCGTGTTGGCAAATCTTATGAATCGTATAAGAACGTCAGATTAGCTACCAAAATATTTAATGCATATTAATTGGCCCGTGAAATAGCTTCCACATAACGGCAAAGCGTCACAGTTCAGTTGCAAACAGTAGCTTGACGCCCCATGTGGCACGTAAATACACGGTGCATTTTCAACCACCTGTACCTCTAGCACAAAAAACTATCGACTTCAAATAGTTTGCGTATCGAAAGCAAACGACACAAAGTTCGTGCTTTGCTTTGTAGTTCTCGTTTTGACCGCGCGAGCGCTGTTTAAGTTTTCATATTAAATATTTCGATGGCGATACGAACACGCAAGCGATTCCAATTCCATAGTTTTTAGTGCTAGACCCACTGTAAAACGAAGCCTACGTTATGTAGCCATTATATATACCATCTTGGCAGTGTTATTTTTATTTAAAAAAAATGTGTATGAATATATTATTGGATCAGCTATTTATTTTGAAACACGCTGTTACGCGCACGGATGTAGCTGTGTGTGGTTAATTCATCTGGGACCCGCCGCAGCAAAATAATACATCTGTGCGCGTCACAGTGTGTTACAAAATTAAAAGTCTGAATCAATAACTGATTTATTGATAAATTAAATAACCTTGCCATGATGTTAAATACAGGGTGAAATTTTAACTACTTTCAAAAATTTTTATAGATTTTCGGTATTGTATTAAGAGCCCATTTATGAAGTGAAAAATGTAAATCAAGTTTTCACACGAAAATAGTTTTCGCAATATAGTTTTAAATTTTTTTGGGTCCTAGGCCTGATAAGGTATAAAGGGATAATCAAAAACGTATGAATAGTATCGTGATGAATAAATAAGATGCGGATAGTGTAAAAAAAGTGTTGCTAGGCGGCCGAATATTTTTTTTAGATATTTTGCGGACATTCTCTAAGTGCTTTATCTTGACATTTTTGTACTGGGCTATACCAAAAGAAAAAATACGTCATTTGTTTTTTGTCTCGTAGATTGGTATATTAAAATTTGGAAGGTGATTAAAATTTCATCCTGTATAATGGTTACATAACGTGGTCGTTTTACAGGTGGTTGAAAATGCACCGTGTTTACTGCCGTAGTTTCATATTAATCTACACAAGGTGAGTGAATCGCTGTCCTATTCAGCCTGTGACCAAGGTTGATGTCACACGTTCAAAACCTCAGGCAGTAAAATAAAGTATTTTCGAGCTTAATAATATTTTAAATGCAAAAGTGAAGAAACATGGATGCATGGGTGTATGGAGGTTTGTTACATAAAAATCGATGCAAAATTTGTAGTAATGCAGCTTAGACATCAGAATCTTCTATCTTATTATATAAAAGAAAGTCGTATTAGTTACACCACTTATAAGTCGACAACGGCTGTAAAGAATTTTATGATTTCGGTGTTATTGGATTTGTTTACTTTGGGAATAGTATAATAAGTATTAAAAACCTGGAAAAGTTAAAAATTAAGAAAATGAATTTTACGATATTCTATTCTAACCATATTTGATAATAATGACCGACACGTGGTAACCCAGCAAAAGAGTTGTATTTATTATAAAGTCTCGTGACACAGACGATAGATTGTTATCATTCTTTTTTTTTATAAGCTCACACTGTTATTTTCCTCTGAACCCAATTTACGACCACGTGTACTAGATCGCGGGCTACAGCTAGTCCCGTTATATATTTTTAATATTTGTTTACTGTCAGTTTCTATCAGAATGGTTACTGTTTACCAGTTGACTGTGGTCACGACTCAATTCCCCGCTAATTGAGAGAAACATTTTGCTCACAAGCTTCATTATTATGTGATGTACAATCAACAGTACTGGAAATTTATTAATACACGTGTCAGATCAATTCGCAGCAATCAATTTTTAACTTAAAGTTTAGAACACAGGAATCAAAGTTGATTGACATATTTTAACGTTTTCTAATAGGTTGATTATTAGAAGCGAAGGAGCCTTCTCGTCCTAGTATAGTATTGTTGTATTGTTGTATCCTTAAAATAGAATAAAGACAGTCAGTATTGTTAACACAGATTTTAAAAGTGTCGTTAATTAGAAAAATGAGGAATTGTTACATTTTCTAGAAATGTTATAACATCTACGTAATTGAAAAACGATAACTTTAATAAAAAATTTTACTCAGCTGGGCTAGAACCACTGCACAACTTTCCAGGCGACTACTCTAGCCATTTGACCTATTATGAGTGACTGAAGACTTTATGTGTCAACGAATTTATTTAAAGCTTTACGTAGTAAATAACCGGAGTTTCATCAATATTTTGGTTCTGCACCTCTGTAATATTTTTACAAATATTTAACAATTTGTTAAAATGAAACAGCTTTATAAACAGAAAAATGTTCAAATATTAGTTTCAAAACCCTTAGTGTTTGCCAGGCCTGCCAGCGATATAAAAAACGCTGTAACATCACTACATAGTATAAAACAAAGTCGCTTTCTCTGTCCCTATGTCCCTTTGTATGCTTAAATCTTTGAAACTACGCAACGGATTTTCATGCGGTTATTTTTAATAGATAGAGTGATTCAAGAGGAAGGTTTATATGTATAATAACATCCATTAAATAGTGGAGAAGTACTGTTATTTTTGAGGTTTGGGATTGTTTTACTCCAAATTTAACGCGTGCGGGCCACGGGCAGTAATGAATAAATCAAAACTACTGGATCGATTTTAATCACATAGGCTATATATTTTATACCCGTGCGAAGCCGGAGCGGGCCGCTATGTTTTTATATACAACGTTCACAGTTTTTCTGTAGTGTATTTAGTATCAGCATTGCACCCGTGCGAAGCCGGGGCGGGTCGCTAGTTCCTTTATAAAACAAGGATAATTACAGCGTCGTTTTGTTTTACACGTTACTGTAACTTAAATTCTAAATTATTAACAGCGACAAAGAACTTGTTCTTTTGTGATACGTTGCATTCTACGTGATACGATACTTGTATAGGTAGTCCATCGCCATGATGAAGAAAGAACTTGTTTTTTTTGTCTGATACGTTGCGTCTTTTATTACTTCCAACGGTGATACCAGTTTGTCCTCGATATGGTTTCTTACTGGAGCAAAAGGCACAAATAGGCCAATGTAATATGGTAAATTAACAAGCCCCCTGATGTTTTATACGAACTCCTGCGCATCGCAATCTGCAAAAAAAAAAAAAAAAATTAGACAACATTTATTTGAGCTCAATATTAACTCCTATTTAAAGTTATTGCTAACAAAATAAAAATATATATTACTGAGACTGTTTTTTACATACATGATCTGACTACACCAGACATACATATACATTTTAATATGTGGTATTAAAGTGGTATGTAATAATGAGACTCAAAGATTTTAATACATTTTCATGAGAACAAAAAAATTTTGCAAACCTACATAGACTTAAGTAGGCTAATCTACACGATTTTAATGAAATTTGACACAAAAATAGATTAGAACTAGAGAAAGGACAAAGGCTATTTGTGTCCCATTGCTGGGCATAGATTTCCACCCGATTGATATAAAGTGTAATTCACGCGGGCAGAGCCGCGGTCACAAAGCTAGTCTGAATTTAAAAACTGTAGTCCGTCGGTTTGAGACGTTTTCCTTGTTTCCGTAATGCAAGTTTCGTGACAAATAAATATGCAAATACTTGGAATGATAAGACCCTGTACTTTAGACGGAAAAATACACGCGACGTGACGGTTTCCCCAAAGTACAGACCAATTGAGAGTTCTGTACTACCGTTTTTTCATTGTGTTTTGGACAATTTTTCAAGTTGACTTACAACGGTTTTTTTTATTTAAATTGTGTGTAACTAATATTTATTGTCAGTTGACGTACCTTTTAGAACTATTTAAAAAAAATAAACTAAAAACATAATTCCTTGCATTATAATCTCGACTGCCTGAGGTGTATCTCGGACCCACATCCTTCCTCTTACTCGGTGACCGCTTTAATCAAGCTTTGTTAGTGCTACAGAGTGTGAAGCCTTGAATAAATTGAAAACATTGTCTGGGTATCTCAATGGTTGAATCAGTCTCCCGGTAAGCGAAAGGTTTTGGGTTCGAGTCTCATCTTCGGCAGTCGAAATCTTTATTCAAGGAATTGTATGTATTTTAAATTGTTATTAGTAGTTATAATGTACAAGTTGTAAGTATTATTAATCGTCTCCCTGTCTTGACTCCTTTTTACGACTTCAATCTTGTGACAGAAACTGGGACCGACAGGCTAACGTGCCTTCCGAAGCACGAAAGCGCTCAAGATAATATGGTGCCAGAAACGGTCACCCATCCAACTAGTGACCGCTTGCAGCGTTGCTTAACATTCGTGACAGATACTGATCACAAACGGCCGGTCCTATCTATCTTCAGTTTTGGCATATCGGAGATAGAAAACAACTTCTGTCTTTGTTTCTCTGGACGGCAAAATCAGAGACAGAAGATGTTTTCTATCTCCGATATACCAAAACTGAAGATAGATAGATTATTGGGACCGGCCGTAAGAAGCATTGGGCTATGAGCGCTTCGTTACTTGCCTGCACATATTACTGTATGTCTTCCCATTAATACCACAGACTGGTTTGTAGTCAGCTGTGCAGACGCAGGCCGATGCTGTCGCCATCATCCCAGCAAGGAGGAGAAGGAAGGTGAAAGCTGAAATAATACGAAAAGATTACTCAACCTAGACATTTTCCATCTGCCTTTGGCAGCTCCAACCGCCGACCAACGAGAACAAATATATAAATAAAATTAAAGATAAAAAAAACTTACCATAAAAGATCTTCATAGTTTTAAATAATCGTCTCACAAATACAACACGAGTGAAGCATCCCACATAATAAAATCCTTTATAAACCTCTGAGGAGGAAAACCAAACACTTCGTCATACTAACCTGCCAGGATTTCCCCTATTTGAGTTTTAATTGTGTTTAAATTATTACTTAAAAAATTAGGTAACAGCCTCTAATGATCCGTCTGCAGGGAAAATTCGTCCATCATTTTATTCATTATATGTAGAATTTAAAGTAAGAGTTTAAGATCGTGAACAGTAATATACGATAGGTATGTATACATCTAAAGGACATATTTTTTTTTACTTTGGAGCTTGGTACTAAAATAAAAACTCCATGAACTTGGCACTGATATATACTAAGTGAAAAAATATTTTTTTATTCCATTGATGCCTGATTTATTAATTTAGAGACCTCCATTTTTTATTTATTCACTCAAAATAAAAATATGTTTTAGGCTCATTTATAGCAACATTATTAGAGATAGCAGCGATTTAAAATAAAACCTGACAGTTGTCTGTCGTCAAGTACTCTGTGTTCAAATCTATCAGTCATACGATTCGTACTTATTTTGTTATTATTATTTTATTGTATTAATAAAATTGTGTATTTTAATTTAACCTATATTTTTGTTGTTGTTTGCATATCGATCGAGGCAGAAAACAATCAATAAACGCAACGGCGTGTCCCTTGAGTAGATGTTTGCCAAATCTTCACTAAGTTGTATCTCGAGTTCTGGACCCGACGGACCGTTACTACGTTAGGCGATGGATCAAAAATGCATTTTAAACTGTTAAAAACTGCAAGAAATGTATTCAAGACCGGAAAATATATGCGGGAACCTACCTACCTACTTCAATAACTGTTTCTAAACTATACAAAAAGCTGTAGAAATCCGTGATTAATGAATGAAAACTGTATATCTACAGCTTTGTCTTATTTTGAAAGAAAGAAAGAAAGAAAGAAAGAAAATTTATTGTTTAAGGGCATCACTACAACACATAACACGAAAATAAAGTAAAATATAAAAAAAAACATTGAACTACACACAAATTTATAATTAACAAAATAATAAGATGGAGCACAAGACACCACCCATCGGTATAAATTGGCGTTTATCTTCTTCAGTAGAACAGTGTCGTTATGCGTGTCGCGAAGCCCATTACAAAAAGACCCCACTCAGCGCAAGTCGCTACCCACTACTTAGGAAACGACGCTGGTTTTCAGTGGGGCCTCATTGAGTGTGAATCACGGACAAATGACGAACATAAAACATGCATAAATAAAGAAATAATTTTGCATTTTTAAACCAAAACATGTAAAACGATTGTCGTGTAGTTGTCTGGCAGTGGACTAATATTGTAAATTGAAACACATATCTTAAAAACATATATTATAATCAACATAGTTTTATAATTTTGTTTAACATAAAATATCTCATTCAATGCACTAGGTATTTTGGGATACGAATCTAGCACTATCTAATCTACTACAACTTAATTTTTACTACTTGTACTCGTACATACACACAAGCGATGATAATAGACGCAGTATTTTGGAGCAAATTATTGCAATAAATCAAAGCTCAACACTAATATTTGTATTATCAATTTATTGTTTTGTTGCTGTCAGAAAAATATTTGTTTTCACTTTCTGTTAATTTCGGAATGTCGGCTAAGGTCTGAGTCCATGCTGCCTAGTTATTAGTGAATTCAGTCATTCTATAATGGCATGAAACTCAAAAAAAAGCACTTTTTTTTCCCGCGCACCAAACCTCAGAAAATTACATGTTTGACAGCTGAAAGCCGTGAAATAATTTCCAAGTAAAGCTTAGGTTAATACTTTATCATTTTTTACTAAAACGGGGGTCTTTAAAAATCTTAAAGTTATGCAGAATGATAGCTTTTAGTCTCTAGATTATAGTTGTATATAAACTGTGTCAGTTCATTTTAAATAACAAAATAAATTGTTTCCTTTAATCTATACTTCTATACTAATATTATAAAGCTGACGAGTTTGTTTGTTTGTTTGTTTGTTTGTTTGAACGCGCTAATCTCAGGAAGTACTGGTTCGATTTGAAAAATTATTTTTGTGTTGGATAGTCCATTTATTGAGGAAGGCTTTAGGCTATATAACATGACGCTGCGACCAATAGAAGCGAAGCATCAGTGAAAAATGTTGCAAAAATTATCGCGATCATAATAACAGAAATTGACGCGGTCAAAGTCGCGGGGAACAGCTAGTGTTAAAATACGAGTAGTTCAAAATGAAGTTTATAGTCTTGTTAGCAAGTATACACACGCACTTTATAAAACTTTTAATTGATTGCCCATGTCAACTTTGATTTACTTGCTCTGTTTGTATTAGGCAAATTCGTTATTGGCTGTTAGGTAAGTATGTAAGATTAGGGTATATATCGGGATGCCTAATTATTTGTACTCCTAATTGTCATTGGCGCACAAACTATTAGCCTAAAATTTTTTCGCACATTTTTACTAATTCTAAACGTGTTTAGCCTATTTTTACTACGCTTAACTTTACATCGCCGTATTGTAATTTCCCAATTGCGACATTTAGCCGAATATATCATAACACCTACCCTTTTGCAGTTCCAAATTTTTATTCGCAGAAAGTTAAAAACTTTATCAGCATGCATGCCTACTTGCAAAGATATAAGCATGGATGCAAGCAAGCAAGCAAGCAAGCAAGCATGAATGCATGCAAACAAGCATGCATGCATGCAAAGAAGTAAGCATGCATGCAAGCAAGCAAGCAAGCAAGCAAGCATGTATGCAAACAAGCAATCATGCATGCAAACAAGCAATCATGCATGCAATCAAGCAGATATGCATGCAAACAAGCAATCATGCATGCATCCAAACAATCAGACTTCCGTGACGGCTTCGGCGCTGCGGGGCTCCGGCGGTCCCACGCGTGCTTATCGTCGCAGATGGCTTACGCTCACCACCGCAGCTTCGGCTTTCTGGCCGGCTGCGCCGGCCAGCCTCAGCCGCGGCGCCTCGCTTACAGCCTCCTGCTCCTCAGCCCGCGGGCCGCCTCGCCCCTCCGCGCCTACGCGCTTTTAAATTACACTCTAGGGGTAGGGCAGACAAGACTGCTTGGGGTCGGTTTGTGAGCGATTCGTTTCTTAAACTTTTCCGTTTAAAAAAAATAGAGCGTAATGCCAAAAAAAGATGCTAATACATTTTAGTGCTTTCGATATAGACATACTGAAATTAGGGTTTTCAATTTTTAGACCAATCTATAATAGTGCGAAAACAACTGTTAGACTAGACAATAATTATATGTTATAAGTTTAGGCCAATACGGTTCGGCCAAATGAAATTAGGACTTTAAATTTTAGGCGAACCGAAGGGCACCCGTAAGATTAGCTTAATTTGTATTATGAGCTGTGAATTTTATAACAATAAAGAAAAAGTTATCACAGTAATGATGGGTACAGCAAATGCGGGTTGGTGATTGAATCACAAACCCGGGAAAAATATGGTTGGCATTAATTTAGTAATAACACGACTAATAATTTACTGGTTTTTATGTAAGTATATAAAATGATACATAAGTATTTATTTCATTTCAAAGTAATATTCTGAATCTGCATCGCTTAGTTATTGTCAATCTTCAGATCACTTGCTTTGGCTCCCACCACCACATGCGCCGCTATATGCCAACGCTGCGCCTGCGCAGCCCATTCTTTAAAAATAAAAATAATTAAGATAAAGGCGGTTAGCAGAAAAAAGATGATTTAACTTTTATAAAAATAACAAAGAAATTGAACGTTTCTCCTTAAAAAAACATACTTTGTTTTAGCATCTTAAAATTATTTTGATAGTAATAATTATAATGTGATTGTAACAATGTAAATTACAATTAAGTTGGTTATATTTCAATTTGTTTAGATTCGTATAAAGTAAAGTAATAGTGATTCTTGTTTCTTTTTTGACGTGATAACGTCTTTAAAATCGTTTTAGTCGGGTGACATGTTCAGAAACTTGTGTCACACCAAAACCTCACGAGCGCTATCGCAGGTATAACGAGAGAGAGAGACTGACCGATCTCCCGTCTCATCTCGAGCGCTGCCAGTCATTCCGTGAAACTTGTCACGCGGAATCCTCACGAGCGGAGGCTGGCATAGCGTTCGAGTGAGTGGACCGATCTTCCGTCTCTCTCACTCTAGCGGCATACAAACGAATGGAGATTTTCTCGTGCGGTTAAGTTTTCGTTGAATGTTTAAGATGTAATTTAAAATTTGAAAAAATTGTTATCTTAATTAATTCCTTACTTCCCAAAAACTTATATCACCAATAAGACGTTATCACGTAAACATCTCGATCGTAAACCTACTTTACAAACAACCAATTTTTTTTCTCTTTTTTTTTTAGTGGTGGCTCATAATCTACCCACTGCAGAGCAAAGGCCTCTATCATTGAATTCAAGTTACCGTAGCAATGATAGGTAGGTACAGGCATAATCACCACGCTTGCCAAATGCGGGTTGGTGATCACAAACCCGAGTAATATATAAAAATATCATATAAAAACCCGAGTAATGTTTTAATTCGAAACTTATTGTTGACCGGCCCGAGGATTGAACCCGGGGTTCGGAAATCTTGTCCCGGTATTTTAACGACTACACAAACCGGGCGTTACCTAACTATTTCTATTCGCTTATTCACATAAAATTTAATTTAATTTATTTGTTTTCTTTTATTTTGTGCAATAAAGTGTTATCTATCTATCTATCTATCTATCTAAAGGTACAGTTATGACAAACAAAACTTGTCCTCTACTAATACTTTAATGTAGGTAAATGTGAGTTTTTGAATGGTTTTAATGAAATTTTGTCTCAAAGGTAGATTTGATCTTGATAAAGTAGCTGTAAAGTGAAGTCCACGTTATGTAACTATCAGTGTTATTTTTTTTTACCAATTTTTTTTTTATAAACATATTATTATTGGTTCAGCTATTTATTTTGAAACACGCTGTGACGCGCACAGATGTAGCTTTATAAGGTCCATTCAACCGAGACTCCACTTCAGCAAAATAATTCGTCTGTGCGCGTCGTACCGTGTTACAAAATTGAAAGTCTGAACGAAAATTTAGCATTTTTCAAAAAATTTTTAGTCATAAAATAAATAACACTGCCATGATGTTATATATAACGGTCCAATAACCTGGGTTTCGTTTTTCAGGTGGTTTGAAAAGCACAGTGTATAGTATCCCACTGTTGGGCACAAGTTGACGCGCAAAGTGATTAGTGAAATCAGCAAAAATATTCTGTTTCTGGGGCGCTTTTACACGTCCCAATATTTAAACCTACCACTACTTCGGGACATGTCTAGTAAACACAGTGTACTTACTCGCACGTATTGCCGTATGTTCGTCCGTTGGTGGCACAGACCGGTAGGTAGACTTGTGGACAGCTGCACGCTGCAGTCGACGTGATCAGCATATTAACGAATGCTAGCAGCATAGATAGCACTGAAATGAGCAACTATTTAAGTAAAGAAAAAATACCAATGATTAGTAGGTAGGTATAGCTTGTTAGCGGTAGTTATGGCTTCTTTCATACAGACACAAAATCGGTTAAGGCTTGGTAGTCCTTAAAGACAGCGTTTTGAGTTTTTAAAACCCATCTGAGACTGAATATATAATAATAATAATAATATAATCTTTATTTTTCTCAACACAAACAAATTACAAATAACAGTAGGAGTAGGAGTTTGTGTGAGACTGACGCCTGTGAGAGATATAAAAATACATATCTATTGTACAGGTCATCAGGCTCCCACCTTCTCAGATTGATTTACATGTTTAGATATAAATGCACGGAATACAGTGGTAAGGCGAACAGTGATGAGAACAAAGAGATAATACAGATATAAAAATAAAGTAATAAATCTATTATAATAGGTTCAAACAAACGTGTCTGAGTATGTGGGAGTGTGCGTGTTGGTGTGTGTGTTGTGTGAATGTGTGAGTGTGTGTGCGTGTGTGTGTTAACGCAAAACTAAATATTAGTGTGCAGATACTTTTCAGTGTGCCGTAACTTATATTTTTACATTCAAAGGAGGAAAACTTATAAAGTGGTTAGAAAACAGCGTTTTACAGTCTAGAAAAAATATATATATTACTTAAGATTCGTTATCGGTTACATGATTTGATTAACTCCGTTCGATAGAAAAAGATACGCAATACTACACCTGTTTGTATTATATTTCAATATTACGACTAAACTACGGATATTTGATGTAACATTTTTATGCGAATTCAAAGCTACTAATTATAGACAAAGTCGCTGAGTTTGATTTCACTAAATGATATACTAATTACTATGTTTAAATAACTACAAAATACGTGAGCGCGGCGGCTCCTCAGGCCCGTACTGTAGTGCGCTGGCGCTTGCGCTTAGGCACTCGATGAATATCGATCTATAAATGCGGAGCTACCGGCCCTAAATCCTTACTTATACCTGTAGTTGTAAACCAGCCGCTTGATACCGGGTAGATACCCGACTTGAGCATCGAAAAACAATTTATTATATTCCATTTTTTATTGTTAAACTCTTATTTTATTATACAGTAGCACTAACTATGTTCTGCTTTATTTATTAAGCAAGAAAGATCCAGTTAATACATACAAATTTACTTAATTCAGGGACGATCAAGAATTTTGAGGTTTTACCACTTAATACTACACTTTTAGTCATTGTTTATGTATATTTATGTTAAATGTATCCTTTAGAATAAATCAGAAGATAAATAACAAAAACAAAGACCCACATCATGTTAATATTTCAATGAAATGTAAGCAGCCGTTTCCAGCCGCTGGTTATCGCTGGAAATGATAATAAGCCAAATAAAGCGTTTCTAGCCGCTATGCTAGAAATGTTAGTAACCAGCTTTACATCTATTTATACTTATACCTTATAAATGTAAAAGTTACTCTGTCTCCCTGTTACGCTCTCATGCTTAAACTACTGGACCTTTATTGATGACATTCGATACAAATATAGATTATATCTTGAGATAGGACAAAAGCTGTTTTGTATCCTACACCTAGGCACAGGTTTCTGCCCGCACGATACACCGTGTGGTTCACGTAGGCAGAGCCGGGGGCGAAGAGGTGGTGTTTCATTATTAAATTAAATCAGTACACCCATTATTTCATATAAAACGTAGAGAAACGTCCTGTAATCATCCCACGCCATCATTTTGGGGTAATTTAGGTTGGTTTGGGTAATTTTTCAAGGCCCAAAAAAGGTGTCTAAGGTCAATGTTTGGTCTAAATTATAGAGACAGCTGTGTTCCTATTTTTAAAACATACAAACTGTTAACGTTGCCATGTATTTATATATTGGAACTTTGTACTTTTGTTAAATGTAATCCGCACTTGTTTACAAAAGTAGCGGATATAACAATGAGGTCAATTCATATATGAACCCAGTACAAACAAAAGTTGGTAACTGGAGGACATAAAACATCTATGGTGAACAAGAGTGTAAATGGAATGGCTCCCATTATTTTTAATAAATTGCCAGATGATTTTAAAATATTAGATTTAGTGACGTTTAAAAATAAATTAAAACAGCTATTGATAGAAAAATGTTAATATTCCGTTAAAGACTATTTAAATGATATTTTGACATGAGTAATCTAATTTTTTATATTTTATTCTACAAATTTTTGTTATTTATTATTGTTAACTGAATGAAAATTATTTGAAATTGGCTTATTATTATATTGTATTTTAAATGAACTATTGTATGTCTGAGAAGACCGGTCACAGTGAGACGTCATTTTGATTAAGATATTTTTGTACCTGTGTTTCACAATAAATTAATTTGATTTGATTTGATTTGGGAAAATCTTCATCATTGAATTCCAGTTACCACTTTATACTTTTCACCATTAAAAGTGTATTTTTTTTAAAATAATACAATGAAAATTAAAAACACCCTACGCCTAGGGTGGGTTGATTATACGAGTATCCACAAAACATAAAAAATACTGTGATTATATCGCAGTTTGGGCAATGGAACAGAGAAGACTACTGCTGCGTATTCTTCTAGAGAACCTAAGCACGTCGACGACCCCCGTTGCGGAGCGGCGTACACACCGGTTTTCTAGATGTCACCTGCTCTGTGGTCCCGGGTTCAATACCCGGACGGGTCAATGTAGAAAAATTTTATCTACATTTTCTTGGGTCTGGGTTTTGTACCTTCGTTTTTGCAATTTCCACAATAAAATTGATTTAAATAGTCTCTCACATTAAATTTATATACTATACTAGCTGTTGCCCGCGACTTCGTCAGCGTCAATTTCCGTTTTTATGATCGCGATTATTTTTGCAACATTTTTCACTCGTGCTTCGCTCCTATTAGTCACAGCGTGATGTTATATAGCCTAAAGCCTTCCTCGATACATCGACTATCCAACACAAAAACAATTTTTCAATTCGAACCAGTACTTCCAGAGATTAGCGCGTTCAAACAAACAAACAAACAAACAAACAATCAAACTCTTCAGCTTTATAATATTAGTATAGACTAGCTGTTGCCCGCGACTTCGTCAGCGTCAATTTCCGTTTTTATGATCGCGATTATTTTTGCAACATTTTTCACTGATGCTTCGCTCCTATTGCTCGCAGCGTCATGTTCTGCCTAAAGCCTTCCACGATAAATTGACTATTCAACACAAAAAGAATTTACAAATTCGAATCAGTACTTCCTGAGATTAGCGCGTTCAAACAAACAAACTCTTCAGCTTTATAATATTAGTATAGATTAGGTATTATTTTTATTTACCCATACTCACTGTAAAATATCTTCATGATAAATAAGGATAACGCACGATTGCAGAACAAAATGCAAATGACTTACACGTGGTAAGAAGTTAATTTATAAGCGCATAACGAGGAAAAGAAACACAAGATATCTTTATTCGTATGTGTGTGTCCCAGTCTTGATATGAACGTGCTGAAACGTTTATATCGCATGTTAATAATAAAGGAATATATTAAACAGGTTTTCATAATAAATAAACTTGATAAAAATAACGTTAAATTTGAATGTCGTAGTGTACCAGTGTGTTATTATTAATGTTCTATAATCTTTGACAAAAAACAGGTTTTAAATGTTTTTTGTTACTTTCGATTAGGCTTGGTGCCGTGCCGTACCAAAGGCCTTTTTGGCCTATAGGTGTCATTGTATGTTGCTAAAGAGCAGCATCTTCTCTCCAGCACTTGTCAAACTGAAGGCCAACCCGCAATATTCTTCGAGGCCTATGTCCAACAGGAAACTAAGATTATCTAATATTGATGATGAAGATGACGTTGAATTATTATCGGTAACAAAATAACTATGTTTAAAAAAAAGTTCAATACATCTTTTCAGACTAATTTATTAATTTATTTTATAAAACATATTAAATAAAAAATAATCTGAAATAATTTTATTTCAGGTGATAAAACCCATATTGCGATAGGTATTTTTACATTCAAATTTGATACACATTCAATTAAATAAACAGTAACACAATAACAATGAAATGAATAGTTGATAAAATCAATAATATAAAAGCAATTAAAAATAATCAATACATTAAAAAATCAAAATTAAAACAATAAATAGTCAACATTAAAATAATCAAAATTACAATAATCAAAATTAAAATAATCAAAACTCAAAAATAATCCTATTTTTTTGTTATAAACTATTATTTTCCACAGTTTTTAAATTTAGAACAAAAAATCCAAACAAAAGATAATAAGAGCTGCTTTCTGAATTTTTGCAAATACAAATTTGGAAATAAAAAATTTGAAATTGCGCCAACAATTTCACCATATTTCCCTAAGGACACCTGACAGTGTCAAACATGTGTGAGTTTGAAACACAGTGAAACAAATCTACTGACTTGTTTTTTTTTGTTAAAAATCCTTTTTTTATTTCTATTAATCTTTATGGACCCCGTTACGACTATCAACCGGTTCTGTTAAGTGGACAAAATCCTCCCTTCGAATAAAATATTTTACAATACTACCAGAACGACTTGTAAAAACAAATATATTAAAAGTTAACAAAAAACTGCGAGTTCTATTACAATTAGTTTTAAGGTCGCTTAATTGCAAATACTAAAAAAATCTGGTAAATAAGTTAAGTGTACGAAACATGTCAAATAGTATCAGTTACTACTTTCTCTGTAAAGATCAAAATAATGAGTTAGTAATGGGCACAATTATGTCTAAGTATTGCTAGCAGTACAAATTTGATGGTAAAGTGTACCGAAAAATGTGTTCAATGTACCAGAAAATTCACGTTACTAAAAACTACTTAGATTTTTAAAATATCATTTACAACATGTATAGTTGTCACGTATAGCACTATGCGTTCTAGTTAACTTCTTCAAAATTCTGTTTAGTAAAACTAGACCTTTTTCTCCGCGTAATGTGGTATGTTTAGAAGTGGACTGATGTGGGCTAAGTCCAGCATTGGGATTGCTATTTATTTTTAAATAGGTACATTTGGACAACATCACAAACTTTGTACTGATTCCAAAGTAAAATTTAAAGCACTCGTTTTGTGGAAATCGAAAACAACGAGTACGTAAGTTTTTTTACTACATTGACCCGCCTGGGAATTGAACCCGGAACCTTGGAGCAGGCGTCACTTCGAAAACCGGTGTGTACGCCACTCCGCTACGGAGATCGTCAATTGTTGATAGGTGTGGACACATAAACAGGCGTTTTTTTAGTATTCTTAAAAGTAGTAGCAAAATCTAAAAAAAAAATTTTTATAGATTAAAAATGCAGGCATGGGAATTGAACCTGCATCTCTTAGCTTACGACTGTCATTTGTACTATACATTTTAGTTTTACGCTATTAATTTAAGTGCAGCTACCACCGGGTAATACCGAATCAAATGCGGTATCAATCTCAACCGCAGACGGAAAATTCAGCTCAATATATTCTGTGTCAGTGAAATAACTGTGACGTTGTCTATTTGTTGATTGCTCGATCGTGAAGAGAAAGAGGAAAAATAAGCAAAAAAATACAGTCTTAGTAATGACGAATAGTTAAAATAAATGAGGAAATCGTCGGATGTGGAGTTGAACAAGATAACAGCAAATTTAAGTTTTTTTTTAACTTTTCTTATATTAAAATGTTTTCAAACAAAAGCGCATATTTCCAAAAATCATTACTATACATACATAAGGAACTAAACGACCATTGACTTAATCAGCGTGTGTGTGTGTGTGTGTGTGTGTGTGGCCATGCATAGGACCTCGGTGTACACACCGGTTTTCAAGGTGTCGCCTGCTCCGAGGTGCCGGGTCCGATTCCCGGACTTGTCCATGTACATTTTCTCGGGTCTGGGAGTTTGTGGTATCTTCGTTGTTTCTGGTTTCCAAAATACGAATGCTTTAAATAGTTATTCAAATTGGGATCAGAACAATGTTTGTGATGTTATCCACATTTATTTTATACTAGCTGTTGCCCGCCCGCGTCAATTTCTGTTATTATGATCGCGACTATATTTGCAACATTTTTCACAGATCGCTTTTTTTGGTCGCAGCGTGACTGCTTGATGTTATATAGCTTAAAGCCTTCCTCGATAAATGGACTACCCAACAGAAAAATAATTTTTCAATTCGAACCAGTACTTCCTGAGATTAGCGCGTCCAAACAAACAAACAAACTCTTCAGCTTTATAATATTAGTTTAGATTTATGTGGCTTATTTAGGTTCAGAGACTTTTACAATATAGCTTATTGAATACGGTTTTACTTTATTTCATTTCAGCAAACTGAATGAGGAAACGGAATTTTTAAATATAAACAAAAATTAAAAATTGAGATAAATTACGAAACTTTGTATATAAATCACACTGAAACAGATTATACTTGCCAAGTTTGAAAAACTGATTTATTTCAGTTCGATCTTTGTTTTTTGAGTTTAAGAAATAAGATAACTAGGCTGTGTTTACCTAGAAATCTTTTCAGTGGACACACAAAAGGACTTTGGTAGCTATTGGATGAAAGAGTAAGAAAAAATCTCAATTTTTTCATGCAAATTTGCTTTTTGTTCAATGTATAATTGCGAAACTGTGATCTTTTAATTTTGCGTCCTTTTGGAATAAAAAGTTCTGCTTGCAGGACTCCGGGCAATATATCATGAAGATGCCCTAGTGTATAGTCTAATGTGTTGTCGACTGTACAGTGAACATTTCTTTCCTGTAAATGTTGAATATCTTCAGTCAAATTCATAAGTAAGTAAGTATGTAAGAAACAACCCATTTCGCCCACTGCTGAGCACGGGTTTCCCTCCTTTTTATTTAGTTCCACCACGCTGGCCTAGTGCGGGTTGGTGGACGGCGGGGGCGACGCTGTGGCAACATCACCTCGCCGTTGAACGTTTCTCAAGCCGCCCGAAGGCCTCCAACAGGGCTTAACGACTGTTATCTCGTGACAACAGCCGGAACCGACAGCTTAACGTGCCCTCCGAAGCACGGAAGCTCTCTTGGTATGATGGCAAAAACGGTCACCCATCTAACTAGTGACCACTCCCGGCGTTGCTTAACATTAGTGACAGATACGGATCACTAAGAAGTATTGGGTTATGAGCGCTTCATACATACATAAAATAGTTTTTATTATTTCACGTTCTGTGGTGCTACTCCTGCGATTTTTTTTTATGGTTATGAGAAGGATAAATAAATATTGCATCGTTGAAGTGGCAGTGGGCGGGACACATAGCGCGGAGAACCGATAGCTGTTGGGGCGGAAAGGTTCTCGAATGGCGACCGCGTACCGGACGACGTTCCGTGGGCAGGCCCCCTACAAGGTGGACCGTCGATTTGATCAAGGTCGCGGGAAGCCGCTGGATGCGGACAGCACAGGACCGATCGTTGTGGAGATCCTTGGGGGAGGCCTATGCCGAGCAGTGGGCGTCGTTCGGCTGATATGATGATGTTGAAATATTTTTGATAATTATTTGAAATATTATATAAATATTTACATGTAAAGTGTGCAAAGGGTTAACATGGCCATAGACAGACCGTTTGTATTATCTCAGTAAACACGTAAATTACTCACAAATATAAAACTTCATGGTAGCTGAATGTTTCAGGACTGTTTTCTTTCACAATCAAACAATGACTAAAACGTTTATTGTTTTACAAACGTAAAGTAATTTAGAAGATTGTATGAAGAATTAATGAATGTTAGTACAAATGCTACGAACAATTGTTTCTTTTATTTCGTTTCAAATACTCAAGGCTAAACCACAGGTGGCTGTCGCACATAACATACTATACGTAAGCCTACATACATACCTACATAATTTAATATCGTATTGTAAGCACGATACCATAATTTAGTAGCTCCTGATATTGAATTGTATTTAATAAGATTGTGTTTAGTTCCCGCGACCTTGACCAGATCGTCGGTCCACCTTGTAGGGGGCCTGCCCACGGAAGGTCGTCCGGTACGCGGTCGCCATTCGAGAACCTTTCCGCCCAACGGCCATGCTGGATGCGGACAGCACAGGACCGATCGTTGTGGAGATCCTTGGGGGAGGCCTACGCCCAGCAGTGGGCGTCGTTCGGCTGATATGATGATGATGATGATGATGTGTTTAGTTATTGTAAATGGTTTTAACGAACATATAAAAAGTAAAGTCACGGTCCATAATCATCCCACAAAAGACAAAGGCCTCCATCATAGAATACAAGTACTGATCGCACACATTAGACAGGGTCCTACCTAGGGCATCGGGCCCGGGTTCACCCGGTCTGGGAAAGACCTGGTTTTCCCGGATCGCTGCAAGGATTCCATAACCACCCAGGTCTCGATGGAGTCGAGGACTAAGAATGCTAGACACAGGATTATTTTTGATTTAACCCGACGTTTCTAACACTTTACAGCGAAAAGTAAGGTTAAAATACGCCTACTATAATCCGTAAACATATATTTCATTTCAAAGCAAACTAATTGCTAATGTAAATTGGAAATACAATTCCTTAAATAAAAAAAGTTGTGCGTGTTCTAGTGTACACACGTAAGAAGTGAAACTTCTTTATGGCCTTATTTTTCGAAAAATGATCTACATGCAAATTTCCAGAAATTGGTTAAATTGGTTAAATTAGTTAAATTGGTTAAATTGGTTAAATTGGTTAAATTGGTTAAATTGGTTAAATTGGTTAAATTGGTTAAATTGGTTAAATTGGTTAAATTGGTTAAATATTATTTCACTTTACCTTTTTGCTATCGTCTGAACCAACCGTGGTAGGGGCAAGAAAAAGATGGCGCGTAACCGAAAAATGTGACGCTGTGACGCGCAACCGAAAACTTTTTCGTGACGGTAATTTTTTTCCAACGCCGATAAAGAAGTTTCACTTCAAAACTTCGACTGCTTGAAGTGGGACTCGAACCCATAGTAACCTTCCACACTTACCGGGCGACTCTAACCATTGACGTAAATGTCTGGGATTTGGTGTGTTTATGAATTTATTCAAGACTTTTTGTTTTATTGAAAAACAAAATAGAAGCTATTCGTTGTTGCTGATTTCCAAAATACGTGTGTACCTACCACAAACACCCAGACCCGCGAAAATGTAGAAAAACACATGAGCCTTCTCGGACTTGTCAATGTAGGAATGATTCTACATTGACCTGTCCGGGAATTGAACCTATAGGATATCTAGGTAATAGGTAAAAATTTTTTTTTTCTAAAAATCATAATTTTATTACTTACATATTGTTCAGTTAAAAATTAAAATGAAATTATACTGTTATTGACATAATTACTCTTCTTTCAATTTTAATTAAAATTTATAAAACAAAAAAGTAAATTATACATTAATTCGAAAGTTTCACTAAAAATTTCTTAGTTTCTTCTGCATTCTCCCTTGTAGGCCTTTCCGACCATGGCGCAAGCCAACCTGCAAGTTATTAAAATTAATTACACACCCTGGCATATCTACCCTAATATAAAAAAGAGGAAAGACTTGATTGTTTGTTTGTGTTAAATGGGCTCCGAAACTACCAGACGGATTGAAAAAAAAATTGGTTGTTTGTAAAGTAGGTTTACGATCGAGATGTTTACGTGATAACGTCTTATTGGTGATATAAGTTTTTGGGAAGTAAGGAATTAATGAAGATAACAATTTTTTCAAATTTTAAATTACATCTTAAACATTCAACGAAAACTTAACCGCACGAGAAAATCTCCATTCATTTGTATGCCGCTAGAGTGAGAGAGACGGAAGATCGGTCCACTCACTCGAACGCTATGCCAGCCTCCGCTCGTGAGGATTCCGCGTGACAAGTTTCACGGAATGACTGGCAGCGCTCGAGATGAGACGGGAGATCGGTCCGTCTCTCTCTCTCGTTATACCTGCGATCGCGCTTCTGAGGTTTTGGTGTGACACAAGTTTCTGAACATGTCACCCGACTAAAACGATTTTAAAGACGTTATCACGTCAAAATATTTAACCATTACAAGTCCACATTGTCCCTGATGAACATAGACTACTTTTTACCGCGGGACCCGGCAGGTGGCGCTGCTGCCGCTATGTCTACTACTAAACGGCTTGACCAATCAGTTAAAATCAGTTTTATTTCTGCAAATAGGCCCCTGGAGCCGCTTTTACACGTCCCAATATTCAACCTACCACTGCTTCGGGACAAATGTGGGCTAGTGCCGGGAAGAAGCAGCGCAAGAAACTCGGTCACTAACATGTTTATTTAAAAAGAGGCTGACAATAATTGTCAGCCTCTTTTTAAATAAACATGTTTACATAGATATATATATATGCCAGTGCGAGCTGGTACAATTTAGAGCCAAACGTTTCTATCATTTATATAATCATTAATAGTATATATAATAGCCCTTTTTAATTAAAACAACTTTAATAAATGATTTGAGTTTATTTACATCCGAGGTCAGCAATTGACAGTGGTAATTTGTTGCAAACACGAATACAATTTCCCATGAACGAATTACCCACTTTTCGCAGTCTGAATCCTAGAACGGCAAGTTTATCTTTATTTCGGGTATTGAAATTGTGTACGTCACTATTTTTGACAAAAATTCTAGGTTTTTACTAGGGTTGAAATTTTGTATGTGTATTTCCATGGTTTCACATACACGATGTATTAAGCCTACCTTACCTATTCTTCTGTATGCCACCGCTAGGCACAGGTTTCCGGCCGTGCGATATGACGTGGAGTTCACGCGGGTGAAGAAATTCTCAAATAATAAAATTATGTTTTTGAGGCCCTTTCTTTAAGCAAATAAATTGCTGGTGAACTACTTGAGGTACTAAGACATTATCGATGAGTTTGTCTCAATTTATTAGAGCAATCACCACGTAAGCAAAGGTTGTGGGTTCCAGTCCCACTTAAGACAGCCGAAAAAAGATTCTTGAATAAATTGAAGTAGTAAACTTAATGTTTACAAGAAACCGGGCAAGACGACTTAAGTCGAGATCGCTCACACCTACTTGATAACTTTTTTTTATTTTTTTTAATAAATATTTAAGACATGCCACACTGGGCCACACAGAGCCATCTAGTCCCAAATTAAGGTACTATTAAGTACCCTGTCGTATGGGGTACTAGACAACCGATAAACTAACTGGTACAACAACAAGCCGACGTTTTTTTTATTTACAACACCCCAGAGAAAATGTAGAAAACACTTTTATTTATACATTGACTCGTCCGGGAATCGCACCTGGGACCTCGGAGCCTATACTTTTTCCAGTATCTGTTAAATAGCTCTTGAACATATGTAAATTTTAACTTACTGGCACTCGTTTCCATAAGTACATCCATTTATGCCGCACACCGGATCGTACTGCAGTGTGCAGAAACACTCAGGGTCTTGGTTCTGGTAGCAAACGAGTCCTGGCCCTGGATGGCCTAGGGCAGACGCCAGAAGAAAAGCTATGACTGAAAATTGTGAAAAGTTTGATATTCTGAATACATTTTAGTTAAGGCTTATTAATCATACCTCTGAGGACAAAGGCCTCCATCATTAAATTCAAGTTATCACAGCAATTATGGGTACAGGCGTAATTGCCACGCTTGCTAATGCGGGTTGGTGATCACAAATCCGAGCAAGGTTGTTTGAACCTAGTACCCCGAGATCTTAGTGAAACTTTATTTAATATTTTAGCAACTTAATTGCACTTATAATTTCAGTATATAAACTTGAAAAATTTTTTCTCAGGCGGGACTCGAATCCGCCCGGCATGACAAAAATTTTCAAGTTTATATACTGATATTATAAGTGCAATTAAGTTGCTAAAATATCAAATAAAGTATATAAATAGCTGTTTCATCTTAACTGACTGTCAAACATCTGCAAAGATGTTTCTTTCGGGTGTTAAGGGTGCAAACTCCTAACATTTGATGAAACAACGCTGGCTCACAGCGTAAGAATATGCTTGAAAAATTCGCGCCGTGTCGCAGTGTCTCGGTGGCCTAATGGTATGGCGCCCGCCCGGCATGCGAGGAGATGCGGGTTCGAGTTCCGCCTGAGACAAAATTTTTCAAGTTTATATACTGATCTTAGTGAAATTTAAAATTTAACTATTAATATTCAATAAAGTGCTGTTGTAATATTGTATTTAAAGACATGTAATACAGGGTCAGGGTCAGGCCTCACAGATTAATCTATTGCTTAAATAATGGCAACCGATAAACTTACAGAAAACACTTTTTTTATAAATATTATATTATCCTTAGAAAACACCCGAACCAATACAATCATTGTGTTTATGCACTGAAATATTTGTACTATGCGGGGATCGAACCCGGGACCCATGGCTTCGAAGCAGCTTTTATTAAATTGAAGTTCAAAGTCGTTGTGTAAGTTCCATCAAAGAACAAAACTTTATAGATTCTTAATACTTTATTGCAATTTCTGAGTAAATGTGTATGATCTCATACATTATCTTATTTTTTTTTATTAAGTATGTATAGTAGAGTATATAATAGAAAAATGACATTATTTAAATTTGAAAAATCCACCGAATCACTAATGAATAGTGCCGTGCCCGGTACATGAAGATGCAGGTTCGAGTCCCGCCTAAGACGTAATTTTTCAAGTTTGAATACCCATATTATAAATGCAATTAAATTGCTAAAATATCATTTAAAGTATATAATAGAAAAAGGCAAAATAAACTTACCAATTAAACCTTTCATCTTGCTTTCTCTTCATATACAAAGAAAAAAAGATTCCCATGTCCTCTTTATACCTTTCTAAATGAGGCCAGCAAATATTTCTACACGAGTGGAAGAAAACAGTACAATAATTTGATTAAACACATTTATTTTTCTAGAAAATATAAAAAGAATTCTTATCGTATTTGCCTTGGTGTGATGGAAGCATTGCATTATATGCTACACTAAACCATAAAGAGGAAACATTTTATTGTTTGTTTGTTAGCATTGATTAGGCTCTGAAACTACAAGACTGATTTGAAATTCTAATTTTATAATTAGGATTTCACATTATGTCAGATGAACGTAGGGATAGAATATTTACAGTAAAATATTTAGTAAAAATAACTTTATATGATATTTTAGCAATTTAATGCAATTATTAATCAGTATTTATTTATTTTTTTATTTATTTAGTATTAAATTTTTAAGCATAGTTATCGCTGTAAGCCAGCGTCGTTTCATCAAATGTTAGAAGTTTGCACTTTTAACACCCGAAAGAACATCTTTACAGATGTGACATAGATAAGACAGTCAGTTAAGATGAAACAGCTTTTTAAATACTTTATGTTGTTTTAGCAATTTAATTGCAATTATGATATCAGTATTTCAACTTGAAAAATAGAATAAAATCGCGCTATGACGCATTCGGCTGAACCATTTATGAACCAAATATGTGCAGTGGAGTAAATTTTACAGGAGAGCAAAAAAACGGGTGCCCTTCGGTTCGCCTAAAATTTAAAGTTCTAATTTCATTTGGCCGAACCGTATTGGCCTAAACTTATAACGTATAATTATTGTCTAGTCTAAGAGTTGTTTTCGCACTATTATAAATTGGTCTAAAAATTGAAAACCCTAATTTCAGTATGTCTAATATCGAAAGCACTAAAATGCATTAGCATCTTTTTTTTGGCATTACGCTCTATTTTTTTTTAAACCGAAAAAGTTTAAGAAACGAATCGCTCACAAACCGACCCCAAGCAGTCTTGTCTGCCCTACCCCTAGAGTGTAATTCAAAAGCGCGTAGGCGCGGAAGGGCGAGGCGGCCCGCGGGCTGAGGAGCAGGAGGCTGCAAGCGAGGCGCCGGGGCTGAGGCTGACCGGCGCAGCCGGCCAGAAAGCCGAAGCTGCGGTGGTGAGCGTAAGCCATCTGCGACGATTAGCACGCGTAGGACCGCCGGAGCCCCGCAGCGCCGAAGCCATCACGGAAGTCTGATTGTTTGGATGCATGCATGATTGCTTGTTTGCATGCATGTTTGCTTGATTGCATGCATGATTGCTTGTATGCATGCATGATTGCTTGTTTGCATACGTGCTTGCTTGCTTGCTTGCTTGCATGCTTGCTTGTTTGCATGCATTCATGCTTGCTTGCTTGCATGTATGCTTACTTCTTTGCAAGCATGCATGCATGCATGGCTATTTCAAATATTGATAAAGATTTTAACTTTCTACGAATAAAAATTTGGAACTGTAAATGGTAGGTGTTATAATATATTCGGCTAAATGTCGCTTTGGGAAATTATAATACGGCGATATAAAGTAAGGCGTAGTAAAAATAGGCTTAACACGTTTAGGAAAATAATAAATGTGCGAAAAAAAAATTAGGCTAATAGTTTGTGTGCCAATGACAATTAGGAGTACGAATAATTAGGCATTCCGATATATACCCCAAAAAAACATATTCTCGTTTACACAACTGGTATACTCAAAGTTTTTAAAACTTTTTGGTGTTTATCTGGAAGCTAGATAACTAAACTATATTTTATAGAATGAATAAATGAAATATATCTTAAATAGCAAGTTTTGTGGCCCTTGCTAACACTCAAATGGTTATTTTAAAATTGTATACCTCTTCGAAACCATACTTAAAACCAAGTATGAGTACTTCCTAGGTTTGATAATGGTTAATAAAGATCGAACTAAAGCTCAAAAACTATTTATAGCATAGTAAGAGGGAAGCAAACACCATTAATGTTACTTAAAAAGTTCACTTATAATAAAAATAAAAAATGCGCTTGGTTTGACTACATATTTAACTATTCGGTTAAGAAGAAGCCTAAGATGGAGCGAGCTTACCCAGAGAATGGCACTGGTTCTCCCACAACCAGCGGGACACAGAAAAACTGTTTGGCGCTGGACTCCTGCAGGAGGGTGGTAGCATCCAGACAGCCTCTTACGAGACCTACCACCACAGACACACCCAGGAGCTTCCTGTCGCGGAGATGAAGATGCTGAGGTGGATGATCGGTGTAACGCGATACAATCGCATACGCAACTCATCCATCCGAGGTAGTCCTACGTGACGTGGGGGAAAAACTGCAAGAGTGTCGTCAGCGATAGTATGGCCACATCATGCCCCGCCCAATGGAGTACGTTGGTCGGAGATGCATGAATATGGTTGTCCTTGCGACTAGGTCCCGTGGTCGGCCTCGCAAGTTCGTCAAGTCCGAAATAAGAGCCAATCACCTGACTTAAAAGTATGTTGAAGATCGGGCAAAGTGGAGTAAGCTCAATCAGAAGGCGGACCCTGGAAATAGCCGGGATTAACGCCAGGTGGAAGAAGAGTAGTAGAAGGAGCAGTAGGTTGCTGGTATGACAAAAGATGTAATGATTCGTCATTGAGAGGTAAATTATACCAGAAAATATAATGTCTTCTTGATTCGGGCATCAAAGGTACATATTTTTTATTAATCTCATCCTTTTATTAAGTTGACACACACGTGGATCCGAAATCAACTTACGCACATTGCAGACGTTGAATCTTTTCATCAAGAAATCCAGCTCAGAGATTTGGGAAACAAATCTAAAAAAAGAATTGGTAAATTATTGATGTTAATTGACAGTGAAGAGACCATGACCATTTCCATGGAATGGGCTACAGAAATAAATTATCTGAAATTAAGATAGCATGCAAGTAAATTAATTCTAATGTGTTCAATTTAATATTATTAGCTATGCCCGAAGATATATAGGTTTTAGTTAGATTAACCAACAAACAAACGTAGTTTTGTAAAGTGGGTTTCTTGAACCTGCTAATAACTTGACTTCTACTACTGAATTCAAATAAAAAAAAATTAAAGGCTCGTTTAGGAGAGGTATTCCTTTTTCTTTTGCCAGACTTGTTTTTGTAACAGAACTTTTAAGTTTGACCTGGATGCCATGGAACGCATATAATTAGGTTCCTTTGTCTCCACGTCATAAGTTCAATTGCGTGAACTGAATCAGCGGGCATAACATGAGTGTGACCTTTCGTCAAATAGCCCATGGTTATTGATAGTATGTTGATAACAGATACTATCGTACTGGATACTAGTACGGACTGAGCGGCAGTCTCCGTGCAGTTCTTCCCCCTCTTACTAGCTTGGTGTTGGTCAAGCGGCGGGTGGAAATGAATCTTCATTTCCTAGTAAGACACATTGACCATTACAAAACCTAGTAAGACCATGCACTTACTAGGTTTGAAAATGGTTTAAGTAACTTACTAGGCTTTCATAATGGTCAAATCGAAAATGAAATGTACTAACTTGGTTTTGAGTTGCACGTATTTCAGTTGTTTATTAGCTTTTTGCAATTTCTGTCTTTATTTCCGGTGGGTACTCTTATTTTATAAAGATTTGCGATAAAACACGAAAATTTGAAAATTTGTCCCTTACTAGGTTCTTAAATGGTTCAGCCGCATTGTCTCGGTGACTTAATGTTAAAGCCCCGTGCCCGGTATGCATGGAGAAGCGGGTTCGCCTGAGATATAATTTTTCAAGTCAAAATACTATATTTATAGTAATAAGCTGTTATAGAAGAAACATGGTTATAAGGGGATCGATGTAGAGATCCTTATTGAAGGGGTATGTCCAGCAGTGGGCATCACATGATGATGATGAACATGAGACTTTATGATAATTACAGTGTAAAATAATTACATAAGTGTACTTGTAGTTCAAATTAATCTCATCCAGACAAACTCTAGATACAGGAATTGTGTTAGCGTTTCAGTGCAAGCGCTATTTAACTTCATAATTGGTAGGTACATTAAATAATTTAACACTAAGGAACTCGCGCTTCAAATTGCAACACAAACGTTCGCTACCGGGTCCAGCGGACCCCGAAAATATCACGTGTTTATTTCAAAACTGCATAGTGAAAGTGGTTGGTATCTTTTAATATTGTTAATAATGTTCAAAAAGTAAACAAATATTCAATAAAATACGAATGTTTATTGTTTTATCTTAATCAAATGGTCAGTACAAATATATAAGGAATTTTGGTATAGTTATTCGACTAAACTTAGACTAATGGTTATAAATTCTGTAACGATATACTTCGAACTAAATGTACTAAAAAAATGAATAAGATATCAATCATCATGGAAACAAGCAAAATCAACTTTCAAAATCAACAAATTAAGGATTATAATTTCTGGGATAAAATCACTTTCCAACAGGTTTCTATAATTTTCTTCATCAAACTAAGCTATAAAAATTTAAATTTTTTTTTCACATGTTCTTATACTATGGTCGAAAGGTACTAAGAACGGCAACGTCGAAAACTTCGTAATTTTTAAGTAATTCAACAAAATACAAGGGACTGTGTCCACTGGACCCATTAGCGAGTCCTTAAGTGTTAAATATACTTTTAATGAGTCTATGACACGACTACATCGCGCATGCGACAGGAGTATAACAACGTTCTAGATATTCTACATTTACATCTACACTTCTACACTATATTAGTGTATTATATAGAAGAAAGATTTGTATGTTTGTGTGTGCGTATGTTTGCAATGAATAAACTCAAAAACCACTGAACCGATTTGATGAAATTTTGTTCGATGGTCGATTGGACCTTGGGGAAGGATATAGGCTAGCTAGGATTTTTAACCGACTTTAAAAAAGTGGGATGATGTTTTTTTTTTTAAATACCAAAAATAACTATTTCACGCGGACGAAGTCGCGGGCTAAAGCTAGTATTATAGTAAACGGGTAGTATGTTAGAGAGGTAGAGTTGCTGGTTATTATGCATTGAACTGAACTGCTGTTAAAATGTATGTAATTGCTACATGATTGAAGCAAGTAAAGAAGTAGTTAATGCTACAACAAACTGTTTGAAATTTGGCATCCCTCATGCTGAACTAAGAGGTCGCCAGGCGCACTGCGGGTTATCATCCCTTCCTGGTTGATACAACCACGATCGCGAACCTTTTCCTCTTTCTTGGTGATGCGCACCACCTAGGAGTGGAATGCCCTGCCTGCGTCTGTTTTCCCGAAAAATTATAACGCTAAAATTTTTAAAGCAAGAGTGAACAGGCTGTTTCTGGGTAAGCTCGCTCCATCTTAGGCTTCTTCTTAACCGTAGAGTTAAGTATGAAGTCAAGAGCAAGCCCATCGAATAATAAAAAAATAAAAAAAAACAACCATTTTGATATCTGAATGTCTAGTTCAAAAAATATCTGTATGTTTCATATGCAGCAATTATGAAAGGAATTTACTAAATCTGTGACATCATAAATCAATTTTTGAATATACTTTTAGAATCGCTCGATACAGGCAATTCTTACAATAAACAATGAAATTGTATCAAACTCAAACAAATCGTATTATGTAGGTCTACTTTGTACCAAACATGTCTTTTGTAATTTGGTAAAGTTGTAAAATTTAAATGTCAACAATTCGAACTAATGTTCAAATGACCTCAATCTCCTAAACATTACAAGAGTAATTTGTTTTAAAATAAAAGAAAAGACAACATTAACGAACGTGTTTTATTGATAGACCATGTAAGATAAAGACAACAGACTATGTAAGATAGTTACTAGTGACATTTTATACTTGCAGTGTTGTGCAAACTAATGAAGACGAGATACATTTAACAATTACAACCTAAACAGTTAAAGTAAATAAATAAGCCATTATGTCTATTTCTAAGAAGAAGGAAATAATGTCAATGAAACGCCCACTTCTAATGACTACGCAGAAAGAAATGAAAATAAGGAAAAAGTTCCTAAAATTAGTAAATAAAAAACTTGCAAAGAAAAACAGGAAAAAGTACTCTAAAGTAAGATGCAATAAATATGAAGAAATCATCATCTCAGTGTAATTCTTCGTTAATAAATGATGTTTATTCAATAGTACGTGATAAGGCTTATACACTATCAGTTTTTTCGCTCTCATTGGACTCATGGTGTTCTTCTTCAAGACATGGGCCCTCGTGATGAAACTCGGCGTCAGCACAGACTCGTCTGAAACAAAAAAAAGTTAACATTTCTTGCAAAATTGTTACTGGTTATCGAATATTCCCAAAAAGAATACAACGGCGTACAGTTTTTGATTTTTTTAAGAAATAACGCCTTTCCCTTATCGGCGTCAATCTGGTTCAGTTGATCAAAGCTACAATGTAGGTATAGAAAGAAATTCTTAAAAATAGTAAAAGTAAAGTATCGGCCTATACTAATCATTCCAGTGCAGGACATGTATATAGCCAGTCCAAAGACCATCATTGAATTCAAGTAACACGAAGCTATCACAGCAGCGATGGATCTGTGCCTAATCACCACGCTTACTAAATGCGGATTGGTGATTGACAAACCCGAGCAATGTTTGAAAATTTGAAACTCTTGTTGCCCGACGGGGGTCAAACCCCGAGATTTTGGTCCGATACTGAAACCACTAGACCATTTAGTCGTTACCAAGTAAGTTTATGAAGTTTATTTTGATCCGAAAAGAAACAATGTGTATTAACGGCAAGAATAGTCTTAAGAAATTTATACCATTTTGACTATCTTAAGCATAAAATCTAACTTACTTGCACTCATTCCCATATGTGCATCCATTGACCGCACAGACGGGTTCTTCGTAGTCCAGACATATGCATTCTGGTTTCTGATACAAGCAGTCAACGATAGCTTCTTCAATAACAGCGTCCTTCAACGATGGATCTTCAACTAATGCTTCTTTAGTCGCACCATTTTTAGCAATAGCATCTTCAATCACAACCTCTTTTATTACGGAATCTTTGATAACAGCGTCTTTAGCAACATCGTCTTCAACCACTGCATCCTTAATTACGGTTTCTTTGATTACAGCATCCTTAATTACTGCTTCTTCAGCTTGGGTCTGAAAGACCGTAACTGCCAGAACCAGAGATACGGATAGAACTGAAACATAAATTAAGATAAATTGTTGCAAAGTTAACAAAAGATTTATTTTATATCTTACAGATATAAAACGTAGTGAACTGTGTCGTAGTGTCTCGGTGGCTTAATAGTATAGCGCCACGCCCTGTATGCGGGTTCGTAATCCGCCTGAGACATAATTTTTCAAGTTTAGGTACTGATAATGCCTATTGGTCTGTTTCCAACCATTTTTTCATTGATTTTGGTATTCACCATCATCTCACTCGCCTGACGACACTTACTGCTGGACATCTCCTCCTAGGGTCTGCTACCTACTCCTCTAAGGGCATAAATTGGTCCCGCGCCACCCACATCCAGAGGCTTCCTGTGACAATCCCCAGATCATCGGTCCACTTAGTATGGGGAGCTAATCCACAGCTCGTTGTCGGGTGCACGTTCGCAATTTTAGAACTTTTCTGCCCCAACGGACTGATTGTAATATTTAAGAAGTATGATGACAATTGTGGCGTCACTTAAAAGAGGCCTACGTCCAGCAGTGGACAGACAATGGCTGTTGATTGATTATTTGATGTAATTCGGTCAATAATAATTTCTTAAAAACTTACCGGAGAAGAAATTCATGTTGTTGTTGCTAGTATTTTTGAACTCTGAATAAACAGTCTTCCTTAACTGAACTGTTTTATACCTGACGAGATTAAGGAAAACTTTTTATTTCCTAGACAGGATAACTTGCTTTCATTGAGTCTAAAAATGGATTTCAATGATCAAGGTCCAAACTGAAATTAGTTACAGCTATTGTTCCAAAGACATTGTGAACTAGGAAACTATTTTGCATCTGGTTTCTTTCCGTGACTTCGTTTCGTGTGATACTGAAAGATTATTTGATTATTCGATTATTGCAAAACAATTTAAATTACGCTGGGTATTTGTGTACTTTGTGCATTTGCCGTCTACCATTTGTATTTTTTTGTTTTATGGTTAAAAAAGGTCTAATAATCGCTAAATTAAATAAACTTTCTTTATCAAATATAATGTACTTTGATATATTTGATGACACACATAAAAAAACACTTTTGGATCATGGCAACACTACGAATGTGATTTTAGAGTTCAAAAAACTTTTGATATTCGTGTTGGATATTTTTTTACACGATTTTATTTTGTCTTTTTTGACATGATTGAATATGTAGCCCACGCAAAAAAAAACAGCTTTCTAGTAAGTACTGACAGATTCTGAACGAGCAGTCAAGGTTAACAGACAGGCATATAAACAAAATAACTGTAAGTGTTCCTAACTCCTTCTTGCCTACCCTAAAAATTACGATACGTATTTTCAGATTATCATACGTGTAGCGCTGAAGCACCTTGCTTCTTGCTTTCCTTGCTTAAAAAATACTTACTACGGTTTGAAGCCAAAGCCTTTAATGTGATATGTCATGCTTCGGCTACTAAGCTACTATTAACACTTCACTTGCCTCTCTGACGGCTTTCTTGGTGGTGTTTCAAAATGTTGCCTGCTCCGCTATCCCGGGTTTGATTCCCGGACTGGTCGATGTAGTAAAGAAGTGTCTTCTCTAAATTTTCTCGGGTCTGCGTGCTTGTGGTATCTTTGTTGTTTCTGATCCCAACATAACAATTGCTTTAAATAGTTACTCTTGGATCAGAACATTGTATATGATTTTGTCCACATTTAATCAATTGATCAGTATCAATATTTTTAATTTGATATTATGATTATTGATTTACTATATGCCCATTTTCTTATTCCAATCTTTTATTTTTCAGGTAAGTGAATGCATGATCTTCAAGATGAGTCCGAGTGAGTATTGTTAACCGACACCATACAAACCTCAAATCTTTACGATTCAAAATTGGTGGTTTATTAAATCACGCTGTTTTTTTATCTTTGTGTAAATGGACCAAAGGGACAGATTTTCTATTGATAAATTTAATTGTAGACAGGCTGGACTGTGCTTGTATCAATCACTGCTGCAAAATCTCAAGTGGGATAGAGCGGCGGTGATTGGCACGTAGCTCTGTATATCACTAACACTAGGTTAAGAACATTGTCACTAACAAAGTGGATGGATGGATGTCTGAAATAAAGTTATTTATTAATATTATTATTTAATTAAGCTAGCCACGGCCGCTTGATAAATGATTGTCCCCGTCTGCGAATTGGATTCTGGGATCGTAGAGCTTGTTTCTTGCTTGTCAGTTTTTATAAAGTTTTTATAATTTTATTTTAATTTATTTGGGACAATAAACAATTACACACATTAATAAAATAAAACTTAGATAAACATGATCTATAAACATGTGCAACCAGCACCGTTATCCAAAACATTAATTAAAAAAGAAGTTCTATTAAACCTGTGAACCTGACTACGACACTACAATGCACTATGAATCTATCCTAGATAGGATCGACGGTTTCACCGGCCGCTGCAACCGCCACCCCACATGAGTCACGGCAAAAGTTGTTTTAGCAGTAGCGTTTTTAGGGTTCCGTTCCCAAATGGCAAAAAACGGAACCCTTATAGATTCGTCAAGTCTGTCTGTCTGTCTGTCTGTCCGTCCGTCCGTATGTCACAGCCACTTTATTCTGAAAGTATTAGCATGATACAGCTAAAACTTCGTAGGTAGGTGTATCCTGTTGACCGCTTAACGATTCTCATACAAAAAATAAAAAATAATGATATTTAAGGGGGGCTTCCCATACATAGAACTAAAACAAAATAATTTTTTTTTACTCAAACCTATACGTATGGGGTATCTATAGATAGGTCTTCTAAAATGACATGGTGGTTCCTAAAACCATTTTTTCCAAAAGTCTAACATTTGGAAGATAGACGCTTCCAAAGTGGTAAAATGGTTCCCCCCCCCCTCTAACTTTTAAAATAAGCAAGCAAAAATTTTGGAAAGAATACATAATGTAGATCTTAATAAAAACTATCAACGAAAATTGGTTCAAACGATATCGAACTGGTAGTTTTGAAAATCTAGCACATTTTAAACAACAGAAAACATAACTTTGTCCTTCATACAAATACTATAAAAGACAAAGTTATTTTTGCAGTCATCAAAATATTGTGGTATTTTATTTAAACTTGGTACGGAACCCTCAGTCCGACTCGCACTTGGCCGGTTTTTAATAAATTTTGGTTTATGTCAATTTGGTTTATACTTAATCACGGTGGATACAGCGGTGCCAGCACCGCATCCATAAGTTCCATAGACTCAGAGAACCGTCCTTTAACTTTTTTCCGTTTTCACATCCCGGATTTTTTTATAGCCTGTGTCATTCTCACAGTCAAAATATATGTACCTAACTACAACTCATATGATAAAATCCTCTATGCCGCTTAGGCTGTAGGACGCGCCAAACAAATATACATACTCTTGATAAACATAACAAAATTGTTGGCGATAAGGCCGTTTAATTTGTACATCTCAATGTAACAATTAAATTTGTTATTTCTCTATGTGGTGTGCAATTAAGAGTATTCATACATTCATTCATTCATTCATAACCCAGTCGAGTAAAAAGTTGTTTAAGTATTTCGCAAAAGAACTGCTTAACAAAAGAAATCCTTAATAAAGGACTTGCTTAAAGCCGCTAACGGCATGCGCAAAATCCTTAAAGGATTAATCGCGCTTATTCTGTGCCTTAACCAGATATTTATAGTGCCTCGTTGGAATCCATTTTGTTACTGAGTGTATCGTTCGCCGCTCACTCAAGGCGGAAACGTTGCGAATCCGCGACGCGTACGCTCCACGTCCGCAATGTGATCGCTGCGCAGCCGCGACGTTTTCGCCGCGCACCCGTGACGTTTTCCCGTGCACCAGCGGCGTGTTAGCTCCGCTTTGAAAACGCTTGTAATCCGCCAGTGTGGCATGGCCCTTGGGAATTGTTATCTTGTAAAAACACATTATAAGTCAATTATAAGGTCGAATTGCAGTTTACCAGACTGTAACAAAACTACTATAGGGCGTAATAATCCTATATACTGCGCCCAAATCGAGATTTATAAACGTTTATAGGCTTACTATTAGAGCCAAAAAATACATGCTCCTAGGATATTTACCAGACTACTTTATGCTGCTTGCGAAGAAGAGCATTACCTACAAGTCTGAAAGGCTGAAAAATAACCTATAACCTTGCACATTTTCCTTCCTATCGACAATATGATTCACTTGCACGCGATTGTATTAACTCATTATGTTATTGAGTCATTAAATCTCCGTCCGTGATTATCATTGATATTGCAAACTTTACTTAGCAGAAGTGTTTTGAACAATGAATAACGTTACCCACTTGTCAACGCCCCGGTGGTCTAGTGGTTAAAATACCGGGCTAAGATCTCGGCTCGATCTAACAAGAGTTTTAAATTTTCGAACATTGAACGGGTTTGTGATCACCAACCCGCATTTGGCAAGCGTGGTGATTATGCCAGTACACACATCATTGCAGTGGTAACTTGAATTCAATGATGGAGGCCTTTTCCCTGCGGTGGGATGATTATAGATTGTACATAAACTAAAATCATTATCAATGAAATTTTAATGAAGAAGGACTATTATAATCGTACTAATAATAATTACGTAAATGATAGGAACATGTGGCTTTAAATCGTCCTAGCTCGCACTGGCATGAATGAATGAATGAATACTCTTTATTGTACACAAATAAAAAAACAGTTATTAACAGATGATTTTACACAGAAATATGTACAATATAGGCGGTCTTATCGCTTATGAGCGATCTCTTCCCGACAAACTTTGGGTGAAAGTATTTTTTTATAGAAAGGGGAAGGTATATACGATGATACAGTAAGAGAATAATTATACTATATATACACCTATTATTTATTACATAAACCCAAACAAAAATATACCTACATAAATATCTGTTATAACTATATATAAATACAATAAAAATACATATACCTACTTAAATAATAAAATTAAAAATACGCAAGAAACGACGTCATGACCAACTAACAATGTTTAATAGTTTACCAAATTGATGTAGCTTTATCAAAGTGCCAGATAGTGCATTTTTAAACGATTTTTAAAAATTGCTATCGACTCTGATTGTCTGATAGCCAAAGGTAGAGAGTTCCATAAGCGAATGGACTGAACTGTAAACGTCTGGGTACAATAGCTAGTGGAGTGTAGTGGCATATATCTTAAACATTTATTTAAAAGGAGGCTGTTAACAGTGACAGAGTTTCTTGCGCTGCTTCTTCTCGGCTCTAGCCCACTTTTGTTCCGAAGCAGTGGTAAGTTCAAATAATGGTACGTGTAAAAGTGTCTCCGGGGACCTAATACAACAGATTTTACTAAGGTTGTTGATATCTCTCGACTTAAAATACTTAAATCTCACTGAATTCAATATACGTTTTTCAGCCTTCAATAAAAATACACCCTTAACCTAGTACATGTAGATTATGTCTGTGGTAGGATTATAAGATTCGCTTATGCACTTTATAAATTGACAAAAACAGCGACAAGAAGTACTGCTCTAACTGCATACATATATGTAGAATCTGTTTTAATATATGAACTTATCATCTGGGGAAATAGTACGGATATACAGAAAGTTTTTGTGCCACAAAAAAAGTGCATAAGGGCCATATGTGGTGTCTCCCCATACACATCATGCAGGGCTCTTTTTAAGTGTTCAAATATTTTGCCTCTACCATGTCTATATATTTTTGAGATTGCTAAATTTGTCAAGCAAAACCAAAACTACTTCAAGAAATCGAAAGATATATACCCTAGGAACACAAGAAACAGTGATATATTGGTCAAAGATATAGTGCCTAAATCAACACGATTAAAGAAAAACTCTTTCTAATGTGTATTATAATATATATTTAATAACCTCAATCGATAAAGGAAATGACACTAAATCGATTTAAGACTGCACTGAACAAATGGCTTTTGGAGCGAATGTTCTACACAGTCCAGGAATTCTTAAGTTATAAATGGACTCTTCTTTTTTAAGTAGTAGTAGTGGTAGTAGGTAGTACTTTGTTGACTCAATAATAAAATATAATTTGACCCAATAATAATAAATAATATTTGGATGCTATAGCTTATGGCTGAATAGGTGAAACAATTTTATTTTTATGAGACCTGTAATGTATCTACCCTATTTCAAAGGCAAATAAATGATTTGATTTGATTTGATTTAGTTTTTCTTATGCATATGCATTCATATCATGAAAACATTAAAAAAAATTAATGTAACTAATATTTGCTAGGTCCCTTAAGGTGGATATTCACGGGCACGCCATTGGATTCGTAATGGCTTAAGTAAAATGGATGGACATTAAACATCCCATTAACATTCTCTCGTAATTGCTTTCACCTAGGTACAGTGGCTGCATGTCAGGCTATACATTTTTGTTGCCAATCTCGCCCTTATGCCAACTAGTTTAAGATGTCCGTACTATGTATTAACAAAATAATAAATAAAAATAAATGTGGACAACATTACATACATTGTTCTGATCCCAATTTGAATAACTATTTAAAGCATTCGTATGTTGGAAACCAGAGACAACGAAGGTGCCACAAACACCCAGACCCGAGAAAATGTAGAAAAACACTTTTTTTTCGACATTGACCCGTCCGGGAATCGAACCCGGGACCACGGATCAGGGGACACCTAGAAAACCGGTGTGTACGCCACTCCGCCACGGAGGTCGTCATTTGTGTAGATAGACTAATGTCTCGGTCCACACTAATATTATGAATTGAAAAGATTTCTATTTTTGTGCGTTGAAGCGAATTACTCAAAAAATAGTGGAACTTTCCTTTCTGTGGGTGTCGTAAGATGTTTCTAAATGAGGAGATACTGCAAATAAAAGGGCAGCTGCGTCAGAGTGTGTGTGTGTTTGCAAGAGTGTGTGTGCGTGTGCGTATTTTGGGAGTAAGTGCACACTTGCAATTCACCAATAGAAACGCAATGGATAGTAAATTGATAAGAACAAGAAGAAATTAAATTTATAGGAACAATTAAAACCAAGTTGGTCTGTATCCTGACTCCTGACCCATTTGACACGATATGGAACTATCGTGTATGCCCACCCTTACACAGGATGAAATTTTAAACACTTTTCAAAATTTTTATTGGCGTTCAGTATCGTATTTAAAGCCTATTTATGAAGTAAAAAATGTAAATCAAGTTGTCACCCGAAAATATTTTTCTCGATATACGAGTAGTTTTAAATTTTTACGGTCCTAGACCTGTTAAGGTATAAAAGGAAAATCAAATTTTATGAATAGTATCGTAATGAATGAATAAGATGCGCAACGCTTAAAAAAAGTGTTGCTAGGCGGCCGTATCAAAAATTTTAGATTTTTGGCGGACATTTTCTAAGTGCTTTTCCTTGACATTTTTGTACTGGGCTACACCAAAAGAAAAAATACGTCATTTGTTTTTTGTCTTGTAGATTGATATATTAAAATTTGGGAGGTGGTTAAAATTTCACCCTGTATACTACGGATATAGCGCATACTGCTAATTTATGGCAACATTATATGAATTATTATAATGAAGTGGACTTATCAGATGTATTAAGACTTAATGCTGCTATTGGTGTTAAGAACAACTGGGTAAGTGTTTGAGCAGAAGTATGGGCATTTGCTCATAACCTCTCTGACGTTCCTGCCTCACTTATACATCGCTATTCTAACATGTTTTTCATGTTCTGTGCCTGGATCCTTGCGGTGGTATCTTGAATTCAATGATGGAGGCCTACGCCCTGCAGTGGGATGATTAAAGGCTGTTACTTTACTTTTACGTTTTATTAGCAAGGCAGCATACTGCAATGATGCACCTTCGTGATGGAGGCGTACACACCAGTTTTCAACGTAATGACTGTTCCAGAGTCCTTGACATGCAACGAAATGTCTGTACAGTTGTCTCCATCTGACTCTCTTATGCATCATTCAAAGCATCTGAAAGAGACAGAAAGATACGCAAACACGGGCTTCGCGTTGCGTGATAGGGTCTCAGGGTTCGAACTTCGGATTAACAAATGTAGAAAACCAATTTGAATATCAAAGTTAAGTTGTCTTTCGTTGTTTCTGCCACAGTAACTAGTGTTTTGTAGCTATATTTACTTTCGAATCAGAAGATTAGTAACAAAAAAACGTTACAGGCCATTAATATGCGGCTTAAAAAATATAACTTGCAATTATTTGAATAAGGCATGAATTAGCGTGTCATGTAAAAACTCTAAATCAACATTTACTACCGACATTTTTTATGCAGAAAAACTCTTACGTTATTTTTCGTACATTTGACGAGGCACATACAAACTCATTTGATTTATGGTATCACTAAGCTTAAAGCTGAACGAAGCTTTAAGCTTAGATAAAGGAGGTGATTGGAATATATAACGGTTGGGTTATGGTCCAGTGAATGGGTCTGTCAAATTGGCCTAGAGGGTCAAAGGGTCGAAAAAAGATTAATCCTGACAGGGGTCGGGGCAATTTGTGTACATACATACATACGTACATATAACTTTAACGTATACTACCAAAATGCTCGAGGGCTACGCACAAAAACGCATACATTTAAACGTAATTTAAATCTGAATAACTATGACGTTATTTCGCTTACGGAAACCTGGCTTATTGATGGTATTAACGACAGCGAGCTTTTTGACGATAAATATTTGGTTTGGCGACGGGACAGAAATTATTTGCGTACTCATGAAAGGTTTGGTGGGGGCGTACTTTTAGCAGTTCGACGGGAGTTATCGGCGCTAGAACGCCCGGAATGGTCTTCATCCGCTGAAGATTTGTGGATTACCGTTACTTATAACAAAAATAGAAATATTACTAAAATTCATTTTTGTACTATTTATCTTTGTAATGAAAACAAAGGTTACTCATTTAACACACAACTGCATAATTTTACAGAGAAACTGTCATTAATAGTTAACTCTTGTCCAAATGATATATTTGTTATAACGGGTGATTTTAACCTAAGTAACGTTGACTGGCTGAGTGATGGTGGGCAGAATCTTCAACCTTCAGGCGTCGCAGGTGAAACTCAAGTATATTTCTGTGATACGCTAGTCGAGTGTAACTTAAACCAATTTAATACATGTCGTAATGTCAATAACAGGCTTCTAGACTTAGTGTTGAGTAACTCTGATTTGTCCGTGACATCGTGTGACGACCCGTTGGTTCCCGAGGATATGCATCATAAATCTCTTACTATTTGTTTAAATCTTTTTACTGTAGAATGTCTTAAAACAAACACGCGACTAAAATATCTTTACCATTTTGGTGATTACGCAAAAATTAATTCAGCTTTGAGTGAAATTGATTGGGATTCTCTCTTAAATAATAATTCCATAGAGAGAGCTGTCTGTAATTTCTACGATATTTTATATGCTTTAAGAGACAGGTATAGATCTGGTAGAGATCGCTTAAAGCGATAAGGCCGCCTATTTGTACATTTTCTCTTCTTTGTAATTTATTTGTTTTCTTTTATTTTGTGCAATAAAGTGTTATCTATCTATCTATCTATATACCCCATAAATCTGTTTACCCATCAAAATATCCACCATGGTATAGTGCGGCACTCAAAAAGGTATTGAAAGAAAAATATAAATTTTTAACAAAATATCGGAAGTACGGAAATATATCGGATTACGAAACTTTCTCTCTTTTACGTAAAAGAGCTAAAATACTAGAGCAGCAATGCTACTGTACATATCTTGAAACCGCGGAAGAATCTATTGTTAGAAATCCTAAAATGTTTTGGTCATTTATTAAGTCCAATAAGAAGAGCGCTAACTCACTCCCAGCGAACCTAACATATGAAGGGCAATTCGCTAACTCTGGAGAAGAAATATGTGAGCTTTTTTCTTCCTACTTCCAGTCAACGTTCCTTTCTGTTTGCTCTCCCAGTGACAAGGAGCCAATGAACAATCATGTAAATTATCTCACTCATGCACACTCAATTGGTGACATAGAAATAAATACCACTGATTTACAAAACTTACTTAAGTCTTTGGATTTAACTAAGGGTGCAGGCCCAGATCATATAGCACCAGAGTACATAGTTAGTTGCGCGGATAATCTCTCAATACCTCTTGCAATACTTTTTAGGCGATCAATCGCGGAGGGTTCCGTCCCAGCTGTGTGGAAATCTGCATTTATCACCCCTATTCACAAAAGCGGAAATAAGGTCGAAGTTAAGAATTATAGGCCTATCTCAAAACTATGTCTGTTTGCTAAAATTTTCGAGCGTATTGTGTACAAGCAGGTATACAGTTCTCTGTCGAGTACGTTTATTCCCGAGCAGCATGGATTTTTAAAGTGTCGTTCAACCACATCTAATCTGTTGTCATTTACTGAGTTTGTTACTTCTGGTATGGATGCGGGTGGGCAAGTTAACGCGATATTTACGGATTATTGTAAGGCTTTTGACCGGATAGACCATTCAATACTTCTTAAGAAGCTACTTTTGGCAGGAATCCATGGTAATCTCTACAGATGGTTCACCTCTTATATTGAAAATCGGTCACAAGCGGTAGCAGTCAATGGTTACTCCTCCAAGTGGTGTACTGTCCCTTCTGGTGTGCCCCAAGGTTCTCTGCTTGGGCCCTTGCTCTTTAATATTTTTGTGAATGATATAGCTGGCTGTTTTCTCCATTCTAAATTTCTTTTGTATGCCGATGACATGAAAATTTATAAACAAATTAATAATTTAATGGATTGTTATCAACTTCAGGAAGATCTGGATAGGTTTGAAGAATATTGTTACATCAATAAATTAGATTTAAATATTGCTAAGTGTTACAGTATAATTTTTAGCCGTAAATCTAACACAACAAACTTCACTTATAAACTCAAGGAAACAGGGCCCCAGAGAGTTGACGAAATCCGAGATTTAGGTATAGTACATGACTCTAAGTTGACCTACGAAAAACACATTGACTATATAGCGAAAAAAGCCAATAGGTCCTTGGGGTTCATCATGCGTTCGTGCTCGCAATTCAAGAACGTCAAAGTTGCAAAAATATTATATTGCTCGTATGTGCGAAGTATCCTCGAGTATTGTTCACAGGTTTGGAATCCACAGTACGATATCTACATAAACAGATTAGAGTGCATTCAGCGAAAATTTATGCGGTACCTACAGTACAAGAGCGGGACCTATATCAATGACTATGAGGGGAGATGCAGCAAACACCATACACTACCGTTGCAACATAGGCGCAAAATTGCCGATATCGTCTATCTTTTGAAAATTGCTCAATCTAAAACAGATTCACCCCATCTCCTTTCATACATTAATATTACAGCTCCTAGTAGGACCTTTAGACGCCCCACAACTCTTTCTGTTCCTCATAGTGCTACTAATTACAGAAAGAATTCGTTCTTCATAAGGGCGGCTAACGTTTTCAATGCGATAGCTAGCGACTCAGACATCGACTTATTTAACTCAAGTGTTAACAGCATTAAGAATGACCTATCAAAGAACTGGTTTGATGTGCATTCTGAGTAAGTTGGATTAGATCTATGTTGTGTAGTAACTTTCTGGTTTATATTCCGTGATCGTCTTTTGCCAAGGTCGTCTTTTCTTTATATTGTAATTTATACTTAGTTGAATTTAATTTAAAAAAAGCTTTCTTGAATTTTATAAGTGAAAACATGTAATTGGTATCCAGTCGTCAAAAAAAGTTTTATTTGTAGTCTTAAAAATACTGTAATGTTTTCCAAATAAAATAAAATAAAATAAAATAAATAAAATACATCAGCAGAGTAGCCTCGCCTTCAGTAAGTTTAATAAGATCTACCAATTTTTAACCAACGGAAAAAGCGGAGCTCCTTTGACCAACAGATAAATATGAAGTTCTCAGTTCGGAGCGTGTTACTAGCTGTTTGTCCCATCTTTGCATGGATTTGCTAATGAATGCAATGCAAGCAAATGGTCGTTTCATATCAGTATAAACTTGAAAAAGTATGCCTTAGGTGGGACTCTAACCTGCATCTCCATGCATACCGAGCCCGATGCTTTTCCAATTATGCTACCGAGACAATCGTCACAGCGCCAAATTCAGCATATCATTCTTATCGCTGTAAACCAGCGTACTTTCATCAAATGTTAGGAGATACTGTTTTCTTGAGTTTAAGCGAACACTATACATTGAAATGAAAGATTAGTTTACGGATTTAGAACGCGTTTATTTTTGATTTAACCCGACGTTTCAAATCCTTTACAGCGTTCATGGTCACGGGTAGAACGCTGTATGTATGAATGAATTTGAATTTGAATTTGTAAAGGTTTCGAAACGTCGGGTTAAATCAAAAATAAACGCGTTCTAAACCCGTTTATCTTTCATTTCAAATGTTAGGAGGTTTGCACTCTTAACACACAAATGAAACATATTTACAGATGTCTGACAGTCTAAAGTTATAAAAGCCATTTTAAATACGACACTTGTCGACATTGTCTTTTATTGACCATTTTTGCCCTTTACACATTTTTCATGAGGATATCTCGAAAATTATCAGACATTTTCTTAATTTACAAATCATCTTCTGACCATAACAAATTTAACAAACGATAAATTGTCCATTAAGTGGACTACTAGAGCTAAATGTGCTGCCTCCAATTGATTTAATTTTATTACTTCTAAACAAAATAAATTTTCAAAAAACTGGAACAGTATTGCTTTAGCAAATAACCTCTGGTATTTATTGAATTACTGGTTTATTATTTTCATTCTGGCATTCTTTCGTATTGTATACTTATTATTGGGTGTTAAAGTATGAAATTGCCGTTTTGTATGGACGAATTAGAGAAAAGTCATTTTACCATACTAAAATTTTTTTTTTTTTTTTAAAAACACCTGAACCGTTTTCGATGCAATTAAAGGTGAAAGTTAGATGGTTATAAAGCTACGCATTATAGTATTTAAATTTCTGAAAATCAAAGTATATAATAAAAATATACTTAATTGAAGCAAGAAGGTCAGCTGACACATTGTAAGGGGTCTTTTCAACGACTTCCTTTGAAGTAATAGGCACTAGTATTGCATTTTTTTTTAGTCAAAAGTTACTTTATTTAGAGATACAATACAAAAAGAATTATGCAATAATATGACTATACTTAAGAGCTTTTCATTTAGTCGTTTATAAAGACATTATTAAAAAGTACGACTTTATAAACGACTAAATGAAAAGTTTACTATGATTCAATAAATACCACGAGTATAGGTAGTTTGCTAAGGTAATACTGTTCTGGTTTTGTGAGATTTTGGTTATGTTTAGAAGAAATAAAATTAAATCAATTGCAAGCACATAGCTCCAGTAGTCCCCTTAAGGGGCAGTCTTATTAAAATACTTTGACACCAATCTTTAAATGAACAAAAGTAAGACTGATTTAGCTGTACACAAATAAAGTTATTTTTTCCAACCTTTTATCGCCCTAAAAATATTTTCTCACGAGCATTATTGTTAAGAACCTAAAACCCTTTTTAAGCTTTGCAAGGGATGATATAAAATAAAGAATTTACCCGCACAAGTACTCTACAGAGTGACGTTTAGGAGCGGGATTACACAGAGATCTTGTAACACCATTACTGTTTCGCCTAAAAGCTGTGCTTTAACAAAAAAAATATCAAGTTGGAGTTTGAATTTCCCATTGAGGGTTCCGTACGAATCTAAAGGTGATGCTATGACCTCGCACGGCGTTGTTTTACTTCTATGAATGATTTTTGTACTTACTTGAAGTAAAATCTATATTTTGAGTGATGTATCAGTAAATAATAAAGTCAACAGGAAATACCCTGTTAATTTTGATTTCATTTTCGACATAAACTTTTTTTATAAAGATCTAAAAATACACGCTTTTAATTTCAACTTATTACTTACCTCAACGCGTTTCCAAGATAGACGTCTTGATTTTTAGGCGTTCAGTATCGTATTTAGAGCCCATTTCTGAAGTATACAATGTAAATAAAGTTTTCACCCGAAAAATTTTTCGCAACATAGTTTTTACGGTCCTAAGCCTGTTAGGGTATGTAGGGAAAATCAAAAACTTATGAATAGTATCGTGATGAATAATGAGATGCGCATAGCGTAAAAAGTGTTGCTAGGAGGCCGTATTAAAAATTTTAGATTTTTGCAAACTTTTTCTAAGTGTTTTATCTTGACATTTTCTACTGGGCTATACTAAAAGAAATAAAAAACGTCATTTCTTTTTTGTCTCGTGTTACATTCCAATTTGGAAGGTGCCAAGGTGGCTAAAATTTCATCCTGTATTTAATAATAGTCTTGACAGAGAGTCGAACGCAATATCAGCAAAGTGATCTTAAAAGGGTTCGGGTTCCGTTTTACCTTTTATATATACGGAATCCTAAAAACGAAATAAATGTCTATTCTTTTCCTAATTATTATTGAAGACCATTTGGATCAGCGGTAGTAAACGCTGCTTCTGAGCCATGGGTCGCGGGTTCGATCCCCGCACAGTACAAATATTTGTGTGCATGAACATGTCTGTTTGTTTATTTGTTTATTTGTTTATTTGTTTTTACAAGTATCTTAAAAGCTAACAGAATGCAAGTTCCAAAGCGCTTAAAAGACTAATTACATTGTCTATATGAAGTAAGCAATGCCAAATTTATTACATAAAAATTAAATAATGTCAAAATCCAATAATAAAATGAAATATGCAAATTGTCAGTCAATTAGAGTCACAGAAATCAAAAACACAATACAAAACAATAAAATCAAAATCAAATTGTCGAATGTCAACCACAATAATGCAGAATTACAAATTAATCGTGGAGAATGTCATAAATTTCATTATAATTAATCAAACAAAACAAACAAAAAATAATATGAACTGTAGCAAATTGTCAATACATTTGAATTTCATTCAATTTCATCCAAAATAGATCACAAAGATTCCCCAAACTACCCGCAAATAGATCGATGTCATAGTGCCGAGCAAGAATATCCCCGATAGTTCGCAGAGCACGGTTAGTAGGCGCATGACGCGCGCGCACGGTGCGCACGGCAGGCAGAGCCAGTAGGCGCGGTCGGCGGCGAGGCGCAACTAGTCCCGAAGCGTCCCAAGAGATAGTCGGAACTAGGAAACGAAATTGCTCCAATATACGTGGACTGTCCATCCTGTGGTGTACTATGGAAAGATAATGTACAATTGTAAGCATTGCTCGTCTAAGTTTCAAGGTATCCATGCAGACCATTCCCGAAACAAATAGGGACGGATATAAGTACGGATAGTAGCCGTTTGTACTAGTCTGGGTGTTTTCTATGTATTATAAGTATGTATTTACAAAAAAAAGTATATAAGTAAGTTTATCGGTTGTGTAGTACCCCATACGACAGGGTATTTAATAGTAGCTTAATTTGGGACTAGATGGCTCTGTGTGGCCCAGTGTGGCATGTCTTAAATAATAATAATAAATAATTATTTACTAGCTGTTGCCCGCAAGTTCGTCAGTGTCAATTTCTGTTATTATGATCGCGATTAAGAAGTTTTTAAAAGAATATAGGTAGGCGAAAGCCTTCCTCGATAAATGGACTATCCAACACAAAAATATTTTTTTAATTCGAATCAGTAGCTCCAGAGATTATCGAGTTCAAACAAACAAACAAACTCTTCAGCTCCATAATATTAGAATAGATTTGACTATGGAGATAGTAATGAGTTTACCTGTTTTAAAACTATCAGCATTATATCAATAACATAACAACTCAAGAAACAACTTCATAAGTTTTTAAATATCACAAAAACGAATTTACATGTAAATAAGAAAAAAAATACTAATAAAAACACTAATGAGGACCTCCTTAATGAAGTGGCATGCACAAAGGTTTTCAATGTATCACCTGCGCCAAGGTCCCCAGTTCAATTCCCAGACAGGTCAATGTAGATAAAAAGTGTTTGGTCCGCTTTGAGAAGTTGACGCTCCCCAAAATATTGAAATATTACTTATGAGCAAAAGCCGAATAGTGTTCAATGTTTGTGGACACAGGTGTTTCACTCTAGACTGAAAACTTATTGTTTGAACAAATGTAACTTCGGGTAAAGTGTGGTGGCTCAAAAAAACATTACGTACAAGCGGCTCGTTGGTCTAGTGGTATGATTTTCGCTTTGGGTGTGAGAGGTCCCGGGTTCAAATCCCGGACGGGCCCTGTTTTTAGTTTTGCTTTTAATCTACACGGCTAAGTTTTGAGTGTTATTAATATTAAATGATCAGTAAGTTAGTAGAGAAATTTTTACTCATTTTTACTAGCTTTTTGCCCGTGGCAAAATTGACCTCTAAACATACCATCATTACCAACAGCCCATATCAGTCCAAAACTGGAGACAAGCCTTTTAAAAGAACAGATTTGCCATAATCGCCACGCTTGGCACGCGGGTTGGCGATCACAGTTTGGCTAGAGGTGGCGAGAAGATGCTGCTACCCGTCTTCCTCTAGCAGTACTCCTTTAACAGCCTCACACGACACTTATAGAAAGTGAAGGAGTAAATAATATTAATAAATGTAGACAACATTACATAGAAAGAAAGAAAGAAACATTTATTTGACACACGTTTGATAAACAATTACACAGAAACATAACAAATAAAAAGGTGTCAAAAAGGACTCCCGCTCAGCATATGTCGTGGCAGCTTAAGGCGTGCCACGACGCTGATATTCTGTGGGAGCCTAGAATTTAAATAAATTAAATAAAATAAAATAAAAAAATACAAAGACAAAAATAGTTATAGAAAAAAAAGGATATAATATAACAGACAATAATTTAACTTCACAAGAAACAAATAGCATCCATATCGGGTGGATGTCGTGTACACCGACTTTTCAAAGGCATTTGATAAAATTAACCATGACAACTTAATACTGAAACTTTCAAAGGCCGGTGTGCATGGCAGTCTGCTTAGATGGATCAAATCCTATATCAGTAATAGAAATCAATCAGTCTGCTTAAAGGGTTTCTCATCGCAGTTCCTCCCTGTACCATCAGGTGTTCCCCAGGGATCGCATTTGGGTCCATTGCTTTTTTCCCTCTATATTAATGACATGTGCGAATCCCTGAAATGCAGCTATTTACTTTATGCCGATGACACTAAATTGTATACGATTGTCAATTCACCTGATGACTGTAAGAAATTGCAAGAGGATCTTATAGCGCTCGAAAAATATTGTTTATGTAATCAACTTTTCTTAAATACGGATAAATGTAATGTTATAACCTACACACGAAAGAAATCTCCAATAAATTTCGATTATACTATACATAACCAAATACTTAGAAGGGTCTCCAAAATCAGAGACCTGGGTGTAATTATGGACTCACAGTTGTCATACAACTTTCATTTAGACCATATAATTGGTGCTGCGTTTAAGAGATTAGGATTTATACTTAGAGTAACAAAGCCTTTTAGAAAAACAGTAACACTCAAAATTCTTTACTTTTCGTTTGTACGCTGTATACTAGATTTCTGTAGTCCTGTATGGAATCCTTCTTACAAGCTGCACATAAATAGAATAGAGAGAATTCAAATTAAATTTATTAAGTCACTTAATTATCGTAACAATATATTTTGCCATGAACCCTACAAAGTGTCGTTAAGCAGATATAAACTATTAACTCTTTCGGACAGGCGTAAAATGTTTGATATTACTTATCTCTTTAAAATACTAAACTCGATGATTGATTCACCAGAACTTCTCAGTCGCTTATATTTTTCTGGTCCAACCCGTCTGCCGGTGCGCTCCTCTCGTAGTTTACCTCTGTTTGTTCCTCCACGACGCAAAAAAAATTATACTCGAAATTCATTCTTCTGTCGATCCACCAACACTTACAATAGGGAATTTACTGATATCGGTTTTTTTCATATTTCATTGAACATATTTAAGCAAAAACTGATTAATGTATTAATTATTGAAACATGAATTACATAATTACGTAAAATCAAGTTTTAATATTTAGCTTCATATTATTCTTCGTATCTGAAAATAATAAGTTTACTTTATTGTACACACTAACTTTATCATGTCCGATCATGTAAGAACTTTGTATTAATAGCATGTTATTTTAAGGCACTATTAGGTCTATTATTGTAATTATTTTTTACCTACAAAATGTTTATATATATGACTGTTTGTTGCCAAAATAAATGAAAAAAAAAAATAGCATGGTATTGGTTGGTACATACATTGCTCTGATCCCAAAGTAACTTTTTGAAGCACTTGTGGCAATCAAAAGCAATGGTGGTACGACAAACAATTTTTTCCACATTGACGTATCCGGTAATCGAACCCGGGACCTCTGAAAAAGTGACAACTTCAAAACCGGTGCATACGCCACTCCGTCACAAAATGGCGATGTTCTTTTCATGTTCCGGTACCACAAGAAACAGCATACACCGTGAAATGATTTTATTGTACATCCTATAATCCCTCTGACTTTAATCAAAAGTTCAGTATATAAACTTGAAAAATTATGTCTCAGGCGGGACTCGAACCCGCATCTCCTCGCATCGATCATTCGAGTCCCGCCTGAGACATAATTTTTCATGTTTATATACTGATATTATAATTGCAATTTAATTGCTAAAATATCAAATAAAGTTAATCAAAAGTTATTTCCCAGCAGACTGCAAGCAAGCTTAGGTAAATATTGATCATTCTTGCGCAAACAGTCGTGTGTGGCGCTTAGCGGCTTCATTTATACTTGAATAATTACAAGACTGCTTCCATCCGTGCCCCCTAACATGAAGACTCGATTTAACATCTATTTAAGTTCATCATACCGTTACCTATTCTTTTGTACAGCGTAAATGTAGATAAAAAATCTTCGCGTCCAAACTACGTCAGAGTCAGAAGACGAGAGTCTTTGAGTAGTGTTTTTCACCTGTGTTGGCTTATGGGACTAAAACGTGGTCGCTTAATATGGGTATCATATGAACGCTCCAGGTATCACATCGGACAATGAATGGAAAGACCGATGCTTGGTTTTTTCCAACATATTAGGTTAAGGTGTAAGAGAAACCGTAGGCAAACTAAGATAACCGCCATTGCATGAAGAAGTGCATATCTAAAGTAGCTGTGGGCAGGACAAAAAAATCTTAAGGCAGTTAAGGCGGATTTTTTTTATAATGACGCCAAAAGAGCTGTCGGGACGCTCTGCCATCAAGTGGACACCAAGTGGACTGACAAATGTTAGTTCTCGTCATTTAGTATGAAAAACAAAACAAGTTAGACGCAATTTAATTATGATCACCTTTAAAGTGATTTCAAGATTTTTTTTCTTTTTTTATACATAATGGGCTTGCTCTTGACTACATACTTAACTACACAGTTAAGAAGAAGCCTAAGATGGAGCGAGCTTACCCAGAGGTACTGGTTTGTGTGTGTGGGAACACACCAGCGGAACACAGAGGCACTGTTTGGCGCTGGACTCCGGCAGGAGGGTGGTAGCATCCAGGCGATCCTCTCACGAAGCCTATACTATCTATTGTTCTCGCAATTTTTACGTTTTTTCTTGCCATAAAAACATTTTTGTTGAATCATATTTAAAATATACAGTACAGTATAGACCTATAATCAACCCACTGCAGGGAAAAGGCCTCAATCATTGAATTCAAGTTACCATGCAATGATGGGTATTTGAAATTCTCTATCCCAATTTCAGGCACGATATTTAGAAAATTCAACAACAATTTTTGTGATATAATTTTTCTGATATTTTAGCAATTTCATTGCAATTATAATATCAGTATAGAAACTTGAAAAATTATGTCTCAGGTGGGACTCGAACGCGCATCTCCTCGCAAACCGGCGCTAAGCGATGTAGCAATAAAGCTGGCTTACAGCGATAAGAATATACTTGAAAAATTGACGGCAAGTGTGACGTATTGTCTCGGTAGGTAAATGGCCTCACCCGGTTTGCGAGGAAATGCGGGTTCGAGTCCCGCCTGAGACATAATTTTTCAAGTTTATATACTGAACTTTTTTGATTATCATCATTGATAAAATATAAGAAATATAAATACACAGATTATACATACACAATCCCAACCATACAAAAATGATTTTCCGGACTATCCAAGTTCGAATATAAGTTGCTAATGCTATGTGTCAAACCTAACGTAATGCAAATTAAACCTTAAGGTAAAGGGGGTGCCCCATTACCTTAGGGTTTAATTTGCATTACGTTATTTTATCAAATGTTTAGTGGATGCTCATTCGGTAAGGAGATTATTTTGTCACTGATTTTTTATTTAGTTAATTATTTAACATCATTGATTATCCTACAGTAATGTATACCTTTCATATTCCTTCAAACAAGTAAATAGATCCTAATTTAATCAATCACAATAACAATGGCGTGATTGCCTTCGAGATAGAATACAATGGCACTGACGTATTTATTTATAAGATGAGAAACCTTTTGTTTTGCAGAGCTAGAGCAGGTCAGACTATACAGCTGGCTACATACATCCCTCTCGCACAGACAAAAAACAGGGAATAAGAGTGGACTAATGAGTGACCCCTGGGGAAGCTTTTGCTCTTTGTGTTTTAAGAGCTCTTAGGCTTTGGTTTCTGAAACGAAGTTCATTGAGTGAGTTTTCAAGTTTTGAGTAAGTCGTGAATAATATTAAAAGTGTTTTTTATACTGTTTGTGTTTATATGGAAAGTATTTGGAAAGTAAAAAGTCGTGGTGGCATTTCAGTAATGCTGGTTTAGAATAGAATATCACCACTTCTTTTCGTCCTGTTGGTGTCAAGAAGCTCGTTGTGTTTTCTTTTCAACTTTGGTTCAACTCCGTGGCTCACCTGCCAAGTGTGGCGCTTCTGGCCAAACCATCCTCCTTTTGAAGTTGTCTATGTTCAGCAGTGAACTGGTGTGGATGAATGGAAGCGTGGATCGTAAGTTCAAATTGTAGCACTTGCCTATAAATTGAGCTGAAACTTTTTACAAAAGACAATGCTTAAGAATATTTGGCATTTTCCGAAGAGGTGCTGGTTATGCAATGTATTCCTATCTGACTGATTACCAGACCCACATCACAGGATCTACACTGTTTAGAAGTTTCTTGATATTTTTTATTGCTTTTTCCTGGGAAATTTGTTAGGAATCTTAAAACACTTGGTAGCTACCATTCATTTTCTTCAAATAAAATATGTGACCTCTTAAAAGTGATTAGCTGTTAGAATCACTGTTCTCTCTATAGAATAATACTTTGTTGGAATTATAGGTACTGTGGTTAGTAAATAAAACTACACATACAAAATAAATTTTTCTACATTAATATTATTGTGCAGCCATGCAGCCTGCATATAACCACAAGGGTTGCAAGTAAAGGCGAGAGCTAACTAGAACCGAAACGCACCGAAGCGAAAACATTTTATTGAATTAAAATTTCGACACTTGAGGTGGGACTCAAATCTTCAACCTTTCGCTTACCGGGCAATTGTTGTAACCATTGAGCTACCCAGAAATTTGTCTAGGACTTTTGAAAGAAAAAAATTCAAGGAATTGTATGTACTTTAAAACAACCGTTTTAAAAAAAGGAATGATTATGTGACCTTAAAACCGTTTGATTATAATCTATCATTTAAGGCCCGAGTGAACTTGGGTCAGACTGTTAACTGTCATGGCGGAAGATTGTAAACCGTTACTTAATGTTTACAATTTAACGCAATACGATTATTTTATTTATTGACGGCCGGTCCAAATAATCTATCTATCTGCAGTTTTGGCATATCGGAGATAGAAAACATCTTTTGTCTCTGATTTTGCCGTCCAGAGAAACAAAGACAGAAGTTGTTTTCTATCTCCGATATGCCAAAACTGAAGGTAGATAGGTTATTAGGACCGGCGTTATAATAGGCACACAAACAGAATACAGTCAGGGCATGATCACATATACCTACATGGAATAAAAGAAAATATATAAGCTGTACAGTACGGATACACCTCTGGATAGTGTACATGACATGACCGATAAAACATTTTTAAATACTAAAAGAAAAACAGAACTTAAATAATTATAAATTTAGGAAATCAAAAATTTATAAATTAAAATTTAGCAATATGTCTATGTATGTGTGTCTAACGCCCCGTTTTGGTCTAGTGATTTAAATACCTGGCCAAGATATCGAAGGCCCAGGACCGAATCCCGGGTCGGGCAACAAAAAGTTTCGAAATTTCGAATGTTGCTCGGGTTTGTGATGACCAACCCGCATTTGGCAAGCGTGGTGATTATGCCAGTACACCCATCACTGCTATGGTAACTTGAATTTAATGATGGAGGCCTTTTCCCTGCAGTGGGATGATTAATGATTATAGGCTGTTACTTTTATGTGTGTCTAAATATTCGGTTAAGTCATCGTTGGGGATTTGCGATATGGCTTTTTTAAATATTGGGAATTTGTCGTTAAAAATGAAAAAACGTTTCAATAAGCGAAGTGAAACTGAATTATATTTACGACTTACATCTAACAACAGAAGCTACGCAGGGTTATAGTGATCAATAAAATATCGTTTCTTATACCGTCCCGATCTGGAATCAAAGCGGGAATCCATGCATAGTAGATTGACTTCAACGTTCCCTGTAGCCGAATGTTTGGCGCTAAGATTCGTCTAGTCCGGCCTAGTCGACGCTGGCCTTAACATGTGCCTCAAACAGACGCATCGAGGACAGGAAGCGAGGTTCCGGACTGACAGAGCTGTGTTCAGTGTTCCGGCTGCACTACAGATACGGCCTATTGTTAATGATATTTCGTGTGGAACATTATATTGTGTTTTGCTTTGAATATATGAAAAGACTTGACCACATCCGGGTATTCTGGGTAAATATGAATTTAAAATTCTGGAAATAAATCCCGCTCAGTAAAACCAATCTAGGTAACTACACCACACTACCTGCACCGGCACAGATGAAGCAAGCAATTCATGCAAAAAAATCGCCCGCCCTCCTACAAAAATGTATGCAGTACAGATAATGCCATTATTTGTACCTAACACTGATAGAATAAAGTCACGTTGCAGCATCGACTATTCGCGTTTTGCCACTTCACGTGGCTTCCTCAAGAAATGTTGTCGCCTTTGCTGCCCTCCGACTAGTAATCTGATATTGATCATACCGACCAAATATTTTTGTTGCTGTCTCGATATATCTAGTAAAATTTAAAAAAAAACCTGTATTCTTTATTACTTATATGAAAACAGTTGCTTTTCATATCTTCCTTAATTTGCTATTTTAAAATCTGTTCACTCTATCTTTGAGTCAGGGAAGTTAAACCCCAGTTTTAATATCCAGGTTCGCAGGTTTTGTTATCAAAGACAACACTCGTGCAGCTTGTTGAGGCACAGTGGTGTTTGCTTGCCTTCAGACCGTCGGAACGTTACGTGTAGCTCGGAACATGGAGCACAAGTATGAGTTAGAAACTAATGTTTATGTTTTAAGGGAATATTTTTATACTTATTTCTTCAGAGTTCAGTTTACACAACCAGCTTTAAAAAAAGTGTACCCATTTGGCATTAAGGTGCATTTTTAGTGCAACCTACATAAATCGAATAGATACAACATGACATAAATATCCATACTATTGCTTGTCGACATAATTTGGCCGGGTCATAAAACTGACTGACATAAATTGAACAATCATTCAATGGGGGCTTCGCCAGTGAATTTGCTACCAGAGGCGCTTGTTTCGCGTGAGGTCCAATATCATTCACTTTTCACTGGTTTTAGCGGGTTCGTTACATAAATTATATTTTTTTTTAATTTACCTGCTCGAAAGTGATCTCCTTCGTAAAATTATCGCAAATATAGATTATTTGGCGATTAATGTAAACGCTTTGAAAGAGGAATTAAGAAAAAGCTATAAAATAGGCGGCCTCAAAGAGCAACTATTTCAGAAGTTAATTTTTTGATATGAAGATAGTTATTTATAAATAATAAACTTTAATTAGATTCAAGATTTAACACTTTATTTCGGCGATCGTCAATGACAGCTATACCTCCGGACTTCAGTCTACAGTGGCGCCAACTGGTGAGCAAAGAAACGGTAGTCCCCATTGAGGACAGTTTTTGGTATCACTTTTGTATCGGTGTATCTAGTTCTTATTATTGATTGATGGAGTTGATAGATTTATCAATTTAGTAATCGGCCTAATATGAATTTGTACTAATATTATAAAGCTGAAGAGTTTATTTGTATGTTTATTTAAGCGCGCTTTTTGGGGTGGTGGGATCTACCTCCTAGTTATCCATCCTGGGCAACCTCAACTTTGGTTTTCTAACCAATGATGACGGCTAACAGATCCCTCTGCGGTGGTAGGCTTCGTAAGAGGCCGCCTGGATGCTTCCACCCTCCTGCCGGAGTCCAGCGTCAAACAGTTTTTCTGTGTTCCGCTGGTGTGTGGGAGAACCAGTACCTCTGGGTAAGCTCGCTCCACCTTAGGCTTCTTCTTAACCGTATAGTTAAGTATGTAGTCAAGGGCAAGCCCTTTACTTATTAAAAAAAAAACTCAGGAAGTATTGTTTCGAATTGAATCATTATTTTTGTGTTAGATAGACCATTTATCGAGGAAGGCTTTAGGCTATTAAACATCACTCTGCGACCAATAGGAGCGAATCATCAGTGAAAAATGTTGCAAAAATAATCGCGATCATAATAACAGAAATTGACGCGGATAATATTATTCTACAGTGTTCTAGAACAGCACCACTCCTCTTCCATAAGTTTCAAGGTTGGCTGCTAGTTGCAATACGTACACACGACGGCAGATCAAGTTACCACAAAATGACACTTTGTCTCAACATAAACTGATCTCTAAGAGTTTTAGTTACCGTTGAAAATCGTTTGGGGAATTTATGGGTAGGTTGATGTGTTGGCCACTGTACAAGATGCGTCATACCAAAATGCTAATGAGCATGTGCCTACATAAATCCACTTATAAAATGACCAAGCAAAAACAAAGGAGTCACAAAAACTACCCGACCCCAGTCACGTCTGTCATGTATTTCTTCAAACGATACAACTGGCTGGCCAGTTGGCACTCAGCCAAAGGTCCAAGTCAGAGCCACTTGGCAGACGTTACTCTCATAATTTAATGGTAACCAGACGCCTGGGACGGTACAGACGACAACACATTTGGCTCGACACTTGGACATCTTATCCAGTTTAATTAGGTGCTATTTTGCAACAGAAACAAAGTAGTGTGGACCATTGTACTTTAGTCGTTAAATGTGGTTAAGTCAAAGAGATTTCTTCTTACGCTATGTTATTAAAGATGATGTTGGAAAGATTTAAAGATTGCTTTGTGTTCGGCCAAGCAACGGCAATTTTCGGCAAATTTGTTCATCACAGCCAAAGGACGTCCACTCTTCTACCTAACGACGATCTTACCGCGGCCTTTACCGACGATCTGTCGGTTCACCTGATGGAAGATTCCCATAACATCTTTTTTCAGTTCATGGTCTCCATTCTAAAACCTTTTCGCCTCAAGGTCTGACCATGATGCCAGTGGACAGATGGGTCTGCGAGCGATGTCAGTTATCTTAGTTCTTCAACGGATTACTTAATTTCTGATTTAGAAATGAGGAAAGCTAGACAAACAGAAAGATTTTAGCATTTATAATATTAGAAAGGATAAGAAATAAATTTAGCTATCTGTTTAATAATGTAGTCAGCGTAAAAAATCTTTAATTCTGTCTTTCAAAAGAAGTAACTAGAGGAGCACCGCCAAACGAAGACAGAAAGCTACGTCTTCCACAATTGGTCAAACTGCGATCAGCAACCCACCTGTTCAGCATGGGGATTACAGCAAAATACTCCTGCCGAATATGCCTACGTCAAACAATAGACTTGTATGTGTTAATAAGGATGAGAGTAGTAGAGAGAAGTAGACTGGAACCAGTCATGAACAACACAATTGGCTCAATAACAAATTACTAACAGTCTTTTCTCAAATGACAAAAGATTGCGTTCCACTTAGGGTCTAAAATCGATTGAGAAAATGTAAAATTTATAGACAAATTGACGTGCTGTCGACTCTACTTCCAAGGCGAAATGTTAAAATTGAATCCTCATTTACAATTCATAGCAATTTTTCCTCCAGAAAATTCTCAACGATGGAAATCAAAGTGATTGACATGGAGACGAGAGCGGTAATAAATGTTCTTATTGCCATTAAGAGTCTTGAAAATTTAATATTATGACATTCATATAAATCGATTTCGCAATTTGAACTGTCTATTTACATCTTTGATAACTGCTGCTGACATTTCAGAGCCTTTATATATCATTAGACTACCGTATACTGGGTCAGTCGAATGAAATAGTGGATCTTTTTTATTGTTTTATAGTCTTCAAGTTTATAATTTGTTTTCTCCACTTTTATTTAGTAGTATAGTATAAAGGTAGTTATTTGAGTATCTAAAGGCTCTCTGTATGTAACACTTAGTTGTAACAGGGTTTTTGCCATGAAGGTAACATTTTTTTATATGTTTTCGATTTCAGCACTGTTTCAAACGTTGTGATCACAGAAAATGACTGTGATGCTGATAGCTATTACTGGTGTCAACCTCATTTTTACCATAATTTAGACAGTTTTTAGGGTTCCGTACCCAAAGGGTAAAAACGGGACCCTATTACTAAGACTTCGCTGTCTGTCCGTCTGTCCGTCTGTCCGTCGCTCTGTCACCAGGCTGTATCTCAAGAGCCGTGATAGCTAGACAGTTGAAATTTTCACAAATTATGTATTTCTGTTACCGCAATAACAACAAATACTAAAAACAAAATAAAATAAATATTTAAGGGGGGCTCCCATACAACGAACCCGATTTTTTGGCCTTTTTGGTACGGAACCCTTCGTGCGCGAGTCCGACTCGCACTTGGACGGTTTTATTTTATTTAAATGAGACCAATATTTTAAAATCATTACAATCTCTTATAAACGGACAGTCGGACGGACGGACAGTAAAGTGATTCTATAAGGGTTCCGTTTTTCCTTCTTAATTACGGAACGCTGAAGACCATCTAAATTAGTTCACCTAATACAAACTGGTCATACGTAAATAAGTTTGTACACATACGCGTCACATTAAAACCCTCCTCTTTTTCCGGTTTGAAGAAATGAATCAAAATTCCGATTATATCAAAAAAGCATTTAACATCTGCAACGTAGCACGTCTGTGTCACAGGAAGTGACGTCAGAACTCACACCGGATATGGCCTCTTCATGCATGGATCCCTATACTTATGTATGCAAATGGAGGCCTGATAATGGAGCCTTCTGCGCCTTTCATTTATTCATGTAGGCTATTAGCTAGTTACATTAAAAAGTCATTATAATGTAGCAAAGTCTGATCAATTATTGCGTCCCTAGATGTGCCATGCTAAGAAGCACGCGCAGACTGAAGACCTTTCATGTAAACTGCTGTAAAACCAATGCGGGCAAACGAGCCCCACTACATAGATTGATGTCCGATTTCAACGAGAACTTCAATGAACTCGATTTTTCCCAGAGTCCTTCAAAATTTAAAAAACTTATTATAGATATCCTAAATTAACACAGAATTGCAAAATTTCATGTTTCTTTTATGTTTCTTTCTTTTTCTCATTTTCAAAGCTGTATCAAAACTGTACTTGTGTTGCAATAATTGTAGTATCAATGTTGAGCTAAAAAAAAAAAATTTTAAAAAAAAAACATTGCTGTTTTATGTTTACGCTTTTTAAATCCATACACCTACACGTGGATTACGTAGTGGGATGTGTTACTAATTTTATTACTTAAGTTTAGCAATAAGTTAACTATGTAACGCATTTGTTTGTAATCCCTAAAAAAAGAAAAAAAAAAAAAAAAAAATAAGTCTGCTAGACGATCATGATATTGATATAATTTTATTAAAAAACCCGTTATTCTAGACGTTTGGATCCTGATGCCTTACTCTGCAACACGAAGCTCGTATTTACGAATATATTTGTGTCTTTCAGATACTTTAAGACAGCGGTATGAGTGATAGGGACAGATGGATTCGAATATACGGACATTGTGTTGCGGAGTAAGGCCTCTGGGGCCTAATTCGCGTAATAGAATCGCAGTTCGATCGTGATTGAATTGGACGATTTTGACAATGTAGCCCTTACTAGAACTGTTAAAAACCTGTCGTTTAATTACGATTGTGATACGATTCGGTTACGCGGATTAGGGGCCTGGTACCGATCCGGTCGGGATGCAAGAGTTTTGTATTTCCGAACATCGGTCGGGTTTGTGACCCGCATTCGTCAAGTGCGGTGATTATGCCTGTACCCATCATTGCTATATTAACTTGAATTTTGGGGTGGTAGGATCTACCCTAGGCAACTGCATCTTTGGTTTTCTAACCAATGATGACGTCTAACAGATCCCCCTGCGATGGTAGGCTTCGTAAGAGGCTGCCTGGCTGCTACCACTCTCCTGTCGGAGTCCAGAGCCAAACAGTTTTTCTATGTTCCGCTGGTTTATGGGAGAACCAGCACCTCTGGGTAAGCTCGCTCCATCTTAGGCTTCTTCTTAACCTTAAAGTTAAGTATGTAGTCAAGAGCAAGCTAATTATTTTTAAATAAAAAAAAAATCAATGCTTTTTCCCTGCAGTGCATTGCAGTGGGATGATTATAGGCTGTTACTTTTTTTTCTACATAAAACATATTTTTCTGACTATTGCAGCGCGACTTAATAGCGTCACTATGAACCGCAACTACCCACTAGTGCATTGATTCCCAAAGTGGTCTAGGTTACTCACTCAACCTACCACGGGAGACTTAACGGGGGTCTGCGTTGGAGTGACAAAATATGGGTGTACACAATTCCTAAGGAACCACGAAATTTTATTTGGTTTCAATAGTTAATAACTAAAATGTTAGCTTGACTAGAGGCAGATCATATATCTAATATTTGAATAATTAAAACACATGAAAATATTAATATTTTTTTACATTTTTTTTTAAAACCGTTAAAATTCGTGGATGAGCTCCACCGCAACACAAATTAGCAAGGATTAATTATCAAATTTTTGTTGAATAGGAATATGGTAGGTATGTAGCTGCAGGGTTCTACCGGAACCAGCAAAACTTTGAGTGTACTATGAGAAAAAATGTTTAGGAACCTCTGCACTAGTTCTTGCGCGTCTGAACAACGCTGTCCAAACGCGTGACTATGTAAACAGCCTAACTCTACAATATAAGTATCAAATCAATAATCTGTGTACACAAGTGTTTAACATTGCAAATGCTTGTACTATTGTATTTAATTCAGTGTTTCATACAAGCGGCTCGTTGGTCTAGTGGTATGATTTTCGCTTTGGGTGTGAGAGGTCCCGGGTTCAAATCCCGGACGGGCCCTGTTTTTGTTAAATCATCGTCAGAATCAAGCCACATGTCCATTTCTGGAGACAAGCCTTTCCAGGATGATGTGTGATGTAGATTATACTCTAGCCAATGTAGGAGTAAAGACACAATCTTCTAAGAACTCTTTTCTTCTTAGTACACGGCACCCAATATGACAAGATAAGTCGGTGCTATTCTATTTTAGGTTATCACAACGGTTTCTTAAATAATTACGTTAAGTTCAATACTAAACATTGTGTTGGGACGTAAACATTTTATTTCTGATATTAAAAAACCTGCACATTACGAATCCAGAATAAACAATAATTTAAGCGCGACCTCTAATATGCTATGCAGGGTGTTAGGTTCATGGTATAACATGCTAAAACTAACTTTTAACATATACATATAAATACTATGTTGAAGTGCATAGAAGCATACTTGATGCGGCGACAGCTCCGATTGTGTGGACACGTCTCACGAATTGATGATGCTAGAGTGGCTAAACGCATCTTCTTTTCTGAACTCCAGAACGGCAAGCGGAAACAAGGCGGCCAGTTCCTACGTTTTAACAAAGGACGTTCAGAAAAGACACATGAAGAGGTGTAATATTGATTCCTAGAAATGGGAAGAGAAGGCCAGTTGCCGCCCTGAGTGGAGGAGATTAGTAAAAAACAAAGACAACGACTTTGAAAAGCAGAGATAATCTGAACTGGATGAAAAACGCGATGCTCTTAAGCCTAAATCAACAGCAGCCATCTCTTATAATTATGTCGGCGGGTCCTTACGTGTTGCCAGTGCTCGCGCACGTTTTGTAAAAAGTCTGAATACAGTAGTCATCGAAGGGCACATGCGAGAGCTAACCATCCTGGCTCCTATATCAACAGTTAGTAGCAGTCACCGTGGCCGGAGTCGGCTGTCAACATATATATATATATATATATATATGTTGAAGTAAAAATTTGAAATCATATTTCATACAAATCGCAGTCTAGAAATTTGGGTTTGTATGAAAATAAATAAATAATATTCTCTAAAAAACCAAGTAAATCTCATAAGAAGGCTTAAGGTCTCACAGCGGGCAATGTAGAATGCAATGCTTGGTATTTACCTGCGTGATAGAATCCAAAATGTACTTCCTCATTTGTAGGAGGACAAAAAACAACTGACATCGCTCGAAGAAGAATAATTGCGTAGCTGAAGTGGTAGGGGGCGGGGCACATAGTAAGGAGGTCCGATTTCCGTTCGGTCGGACGACGACCTGTGGGTAGGCCCTATCAGGTGGACCGACGATCACTTAAAGGCCGCGGTAGTGCGGGACCGATCGATGTGGAGATCCTTGGGGAGGCCTATGTCGAGCTCTGGGGGTCACGTCGTTTGGCTAAGATGATGACGATGGTGATGATGATGATGATGGAAAAAATTATATGCATGTAGGCTAGTTTTTGCTTCATATTTCATTTACTTAACACCCAGTATAATTGAAACACGCAAACGAAATTCAGGGTTGTTGTAATAAATATTTTGTTTACTAAGCAAACAAGAGAACTGAACCATTATAATTGTATGTTAAAATTATTCAAACCGTTAAATTGTTTTAATTAAACGAGAAACTGTTTGTTCATACAATTTTACGGTTGAAAAAACAAGTATTATTTTAGCTTAAGTACACGAGTAATAATAGGTATTATGTATACATACAGGATGGAATTTTAATCACATTTTATTATTTAACCAAATTGTAATACAACAATCTACGAGACAAAAAGCACATGAAGTATCTTTTCTTTTGGTATTGCCCAGTACAAAATGTCAAGATAAAGCACCTAGAAAATGATAGCCAAAAATCTAAAGTTTTGGTGTTGTTGATTATCTCTTCATACCTTCACAGGCTTAGGACCGTAAAAATTCAAAACCATGTTGCGAAAAATATTTTCGAGTGATAACTTGATCCACATTTATCTTCATAAATGGTCTCTAAATACTGTCGCGGTCATTCTAGAAGGTTCGAGATATCGCTAGAGGAATGTACAGACAACGGCAGGTCAACCTACCCAAAAAGTTAAAGGTCATTGAATTGATTTTCAACTTTAAGTCCAACAAGTAGAGATCAATATCAATTGAGAAAATTTGACGTTTTGTGGTAGGTTGACGTGCTGTTGTCTGTACATAACTACCTAAGTTCAGCCACAAAGTAATAACAAGACCTTAGTGCAAGCGACATTGAACTTTAAGTTTACAGATTAAGGCACAAAATGGCATAACTTACTAGAGTTACAATACGATACTTATAGCCAATAACTTACTCTACCGTTAAGCAGAAGCCTAAGATGGAGCGAGCTTACCCAGAGGCACTGGTGCTCCCACACACCAGCGGAACACAGAAGAACTGTTTGGCGCTGGACTCCGGCAGGAGGGTGGTAGCATCCAGGCAGCCTCTTACGAAGCCTCAGGGATCTTTGGTTTTCTAACCAATGTTGACGGCTATCATCATTGGTTAGAAAACCAAAGATGCCATTGCCCAGGGTGGACCACTAGGAGGTAGATCACACTATTTAAACCAGTAGACCAACGAGGCGTTAATGGACTTAAGGAAGAAGTGATTCTATTTTTGAGAAGCATTTTCTTATTATTTATAGTACACTAACGGGTCGTTATCGCGTTAAATATTATGAAGGTATAAATACCTATTTATTTACAGCTACACAAGCCACAGGTACTATCCAAAGACCGGCACTATTACTCCAGGATTGTACGGGAAGCGGTAGAAATCAAAAAACATTACAACAACTTCAACCGCGAAGTTGGATACCGCCTATCAACAACTTGGAACCCAGTCATCAGCAAGTGTACAAGGCCAAAAAACCTCTCATTTCGCCGTCGTGAAGATACTGTCAGTGTTGTGTGTCATACCGATTTTATAGCGAAAAATAAAAATAATCAAGATCAATTGGGGGTAGGTGTTGAACCCCGCTCTTCACGAAGACGTCGTTGAGCTGTAATCAGTCGGCCCGTGACCACGGCTTGGTGCAATCCAGTCGAAACGTCGGGTAAATAAATAGGTATTTATACCTTCATAATATTTAACGCGATAACGACCCGTTAGTGTACTATAAATAATATGTGTTCAAATCGCGAAAGTTTAAAATCATTTAAAGCATTTTCTTTTTTTGTTCATGATTCCTAAATTTATTCCTAAATGTTCCTTGTTTAACTTGGCACCGAGTTACGATGTTATCAGAACATATCTCAGAGCAGTGTTAAAGCTAACAGTTGCACACTGCGCTTATGTAAATTTTGGTGCATTAAGCGAATTGCTTCTGTGGCTTGCGTTTACATTGTGGTAGTATGAGTGTGTGTGTTATAGGAACACAACTAAAACATACAAACTATTGTAATGTTCAGTTACTACTCGGCTTGGTTCAATGAACCATTGACAGAGATACATGTTTGCTAAATAACAGACCCGAGCCAATATATGAAAAATCTTTTCTTTAATCGATCCTGAGACCCTTGCGGAGTAGCCTGTACTAATACAGCATCTGGGTCGTCGGAAATCCATTCTGAAGGTTCCTACAATTATCAAACATGGCACCTTTTACAAAATTAAATATTGCTATGACGATACAATTACATTGAACTAAACAGAAGTTAAGATGTGGTGGTACAGGCATAACCGACACGCGTGCCAAATGCGAGTTTGTGACCACAAACCAGAGCAATGGTGAATAATTTGAAATTCTTGTCGCCCGATCCAGGGATCTAACCAAGAACCCAGAACATCTTGACCCGGTTCTTAAACCACTGGACTAACGGCGTGTTAATTTTCAACTGTAACCATATCATAAATTATGTCGTATTTCAAGCCTTAGGTATGGTGTGGGCTGTTAGAAAATTAGGCAGAAAATACGTATCTTATGTATCTAAAGAACCTAATAATGAAAATATATTTATTCAGTTACAACCCTAATATGTATTATTACAAAACAAACAGAACTCTCATGAATACAGAGAAGGGAGCGAATTCTAATGGATCGCTCAAACAAATATTACAATTGTTGGATAAGACATAGAGGTATTGGAATATTCGAACATCTTTCGGGTTTGGAATCATCAACCCGCATTTGGCAAGCATGATGATTATGCCTGTACCTACCATTGCTGTGGTAACTTGGATTCAATGATGCAGGCCTTTCCCCTGCAGTGGGATGATTACAGGCAGTTACTACATAGAGGTATATAAGAGTATACTTTGACGAATTCCGTGGTTGAATTTCGTGATACTGGTTTTCAAGGTGTCGCCACCTAAGATTTAAAGGTTTGATGTAGAAAAACACGTAATTTTTCATCAATGTCTCGGGTCTGGGTGTATGTATGTGGTACCTTACTATTTTAAAGAAATAAAAGAAAAATTTGTTGTGTGCGTTGTGTGTGTGTGTGAGAGTTTGTGTGTGTGCGTGTGTGTATGAGTACTATGGTGTATGTGTGTGTTTGGAACCTTCATTTAATCATGTCAGTTCAGAGAGACATAAAATGTTCTGTGTCTGTGTAGTCAAGGTTCAATAGCCATTTACTAAGTACTCTTTTGCAGTTACGTTTATCGGACTACCGTTTCTTTGCTCACCAGTTGGCGCCACTGTAGACTGAGGTCCGGAGGTATAGCTGTCAAAGGCGATTGGCGCCGAAACAAAGTGTTATATCTTGAATCTAATTAAGGTTATATTGTTTATAAATAACTATCTTGATATCAACAAACTAACTTCTGTAATAGTTGCTCTTGAGGCCGCCTATTTTTGCGCTTTTTCTTAATTCCGCTTTAAAGCGTTCACATTAATCGCCAAATAATCCATATTTGCGATATTTTACGAAGGAGATCACTTTCCAGCAGGTAAATTAAAGAAATTATAATGTATGCAACAAATTCCGCTAAAACCAGTACAAATGAATGATATTGGACCTCACGCGACACTAGCGCCTCTTGTGGCAAATTCACTAGCGATAGCCCCCATTAAATCACCTGTAGTGTGTTATTGACTTTACTGTAAATATGGGACCCATGAATAGAAAGGACCTCCGCTCAAATTGCAACTTACACGCCTTCTTTTTTCTCAATTTGCTTTTCTCTTTTATGCATGGCAAGTAATGCAGTTTGGTGGCTTATTAATTACCGAGTTTTTTGCGTTTCATGTAGCAAGATTTACACGAGAATTTTAAATTCCGGTTCTCTCCACGTTTTCATACGGACGATGCCGCTGGCGAATAACTAGTTTATTAGAATTAAAATAAGCAGGTGCCTTTTCTCTAAAGTACCGCTATCTATTCAAATGTTTGTTCAAGTGTGAAGTTTATTAGTTAAATGTATCTACTAGTGGTTTTGTACGAACTACTGTACAAGCGGCTCGTTGGTCTAGTGGTATGATTCTCGCTTTGGGTGTGAGAGGTCCCGGGTTCAAATCCCGGACGGGCCCTGCTTTTTACGGAGTAAGGATTTCTAAAAGTCGACGTATATGTCTCGCAACAACCGTAGATTTTTTCGGATAAAAAGTTGCTTTCGAGCTTCTCTTTTAATTACACAGTCATGTATGTTTTTATCGAATAAATTAAGGTAAGCTTTAAGTTGTTTCCAAAATCCACGTTAAAAAGAGTAAGAAAATTAGGGCAAAACTTTTTTTTTTAATTTTGACAACCTTAAAATACTGGAGTTATTTGATTCAGGATTTATACCATGTACCTTTTATTATGAGTTTCCGATATTTCGGCACTGTTGCAAGCACCATGATAACGGGAGAACTTATAATAAATTAGGTACATGGTGTAAACCCCGAATCAAATAACTATAGTGTATAAATTTATCATTAAAAAAAAAGAGATAGAGAAGTAGTTCTGAAACGATTTTGTCTAAATATTCTATTGGTATCACAGCTTTTGAACTAGACCAATCTGAACAAAGTACGTAAATTCTCATTTTTGGAGGGGATTGTAAAAGTCTTAAAGGGTAAGGGAGTCTTGCGAAGCACAAACGGCGGCTGCGGCTCAATTGGTTTACAGCGCTCATAGAGAAGAGACGTGAAGATTAGATCTGTTGTCATTAATAATAGGGGTTAAAGTATGAAATTGCCGATTATTTTCCCACTTTTTATTTTGTTTATAGCTCTTAAGTATAGTGGTATTATTGCGTAATTCTTTTTGTATTGTATCAAAAACTAAATAAAGTAACTTTTGACTAAAAAAAAATGCAATACTAGTGCCTATTACTTCAAAGGAAGTCGTTGAAAAGACTCCTTACAATGTGTCAGCTGACCTTCTTGCTTCAATTAAGTATATTTGTATTATATACTTTGATTTTCAGAAAATTAAATACTATAATGCGTAGCTTTATAACCATCTAACTTTCACCTTTAATTGCTTCGAAAACGGCTCAGGCGTTTTTAAAAAAAACTAAAAAATTGTTAGTATGGAAAACTTACTTTTCTCGATTCGTCCATACAAAGCGGCAATTCCATACTTTAACCCCTAATATTAGGATACCAAGTATATGTGAAGCCATGCGATTAAAGAAGTGCTAAACTATTCAGTAATATATAAACTCTTTGTAATAGTTGTAATCAGTAAACCGTAAAACAAGTCTCCAATATTAGGTTCTAGGTGTTAAGCTACAATAAATCGTCAATTGTCAGCACTATTTCAATTTCAATTCGTTTCAAAAGTCACAAGCAAAGTAATATTTCATAACAGAACTGTTACCGCGGGGAACGGAAAACTCGGAGCAACGAGATTTAAGTTGTATAACTGGGATTAAGTCACTAAATTGCGAACAATCGTTTTGTTTCCATTGTGGATTCTGTTTGCACGAGAGAATTGCTCCAACCGTGGTTTTGTTGAAACTAGCTTTCCGCCCGCGAGTCTGCGTGGGATTCGGTTGTATTGATATACAGCCAACAGCACGTCAACCTACGACGAAACGTCAAAATTTCTCAATTGATATTGATATCTACTTGTTGGACTTAAAGTTGAAAATCAATTCAACTTTTTGGGTAGGTTGACCTGCTGCTGTCTGTACTATTTTACATATTATACCTACACCGCGCATTTTTGACCACTTGACAAATAAAGCCCACGTTGTGCAACCATTATGTATGACATCTTGGAAGTGTTATTATAAACTTTATTTGATATTTTTAGCAATTAAATTGTAATTATAATATCAGTATATAAACTTGAAAAATTATGTCTCAGGCGGGCCTCGAACCCGGCCGCCCGGCTTGCGAGGTGATGCGGGTTCGAGTCCTGCCTGAGACATAATTTTTCAAGTATATATACTGAGAGTTATTATAATTTTTTAATTATATAAAATAGACTTGGAAAAAAAAAATAAGGCTATTCATTTCGAAACATGCTGTGACGCGCACGGACGTATTTTTTTGCTTTCACCGGGTCCAGGATGAATGAACCTTACATAGACACGTCCTTGTGTGTTGTGTCCATATTATTGTTAAATTATCTCATACTGGATGGAGATAAACATAAAAATCATGAAAATCGTTCAAACCGTTTTTAATTTATAACTTAAAAATAAGTGGAATGGAAGTGGAAAAGTGCATACTTACGAAATTAATAGTAAAGATAGAAAATACGTAACATTACAAAAGAAAAAAAAACAGGTATATTATGAGTATCTTTTTACATAATTTTACTAATTAAAAGAGTAATGTGTCAGAATGTTAAATTACTACATAAAAATACTTATATCTATATGATACTAATAAATACATTATTACTCTCTAAGTACCTACCTATGTACCTCTAACTATTTGAATCAACAGTAAGGAGAGGGGTCTCTTCTAATACAGGTTTTATTAGGGGTTAAAATATGAAATTGCCGTTTTATTGTAATAGGTTCTTTGAATTGACATAGAATCTTCATGGTTTGAGGTTTTCGAATGAAACTTTTTTCACATGGTTTCTATGATGTTCTTCTTTTAAAAAATGTGAAACATTTGAATATCGTCTTTCAATTGTTTTTGTTATTTAACTTAGACAAGAAAGATGGATACTGCGAAAATTCGACTGATTTTTGAATACGAGTTCCGACGCGGAAGTAACGCGGCAGAAACAGCCCGCAATATCAATGTTGCGTTTGGAGAGGGATCTGCTAACATTTGCGTCAAATCAATAATATAAAAAATACGAAAAATGGGTGCCTCATGATTTGACTGATGTGCAGAAAGAAACGCGTGTTGAAACTTGTGTTGCCTTGTTGGATCGGTACAGAAATGAAGGAATATTAAATCGAATTGTGACATGTGATGAAAAGTGGATTCTTTATGATAACCGTAAAAGAAAAATGCAATGGCTGACTCCAGGTCAAACGCCACAACAGCGTCCCAAATCAAAACTTACCAATAAAAAGGTAATGGTAACTGTCTGGTGGTCTCAGCATGGTGTTATTCACTATAGTTTTCTCCGATCTGGTCAATAAATACCGGCAGATGTCTATTGTGCCGAACTCCGAACAATGTTGGCAAAACTAGCAGTAAAACAGCCCCGACTCATGAATCGATCTTCACCATTATTGCTCCATGACAACACGAGAAACCGTTTTGACCCTTCAGGAACTGCAATTAGAAACCATTCGACATCCTCCGTATTCGCCAGACCTTGCTCCAACGGACTACCATTTTTTTCGTGATTTGGACAATTATCTACGTGACAAGAAGTTTTCTTCCCAGGAGGCAGTACAAAATGCTTTCACACAGTTTGTGCAGTCTAAATCCTCAGAGTTCTATCACAAAGGCATAAATGACCTTCCTATTAGATGGCAGCAATGTATAGATAATAATGGTAACTATTATGATTAAATACATTTGTTAAAAATTAAAAAATAAACAATTTTGATTTTCCGTACAAATCGGCAATTTCATACTTTAACCCCTATTATTTTTAAAAACTTAAAAGAAGTGAAACTTATCACTGAACCGAGATTTACAATGCAATGTTATAATTTATAGGTAAAATCGTTTTTTTTTCTCCCGACGTTTCGATCCGATTGCACGAATCATGGTCGCGACCGAATTTACCTATAAATTATAACATTGCATTGTAAATCCCGGTTCAGTGATAAGTTTTATGTGTAACAATGCATCAAGAAAGTTTAAAAGAAGTGACCGACAAATTGTAACAAATACTTATAGTTATGAATAAAGATTTAGTTTTAGATTTTCGAAGTGGAAGATAAAAGCTATTGCCCGTAACTTTGAATTTATTAAATAAAAAAAATACCCCACTATAACCGTACATCTATACTAATATTATAAAGCTGAAGAGTTTGTTTGTTTGTTTGTTTGTTTGAATCTAATCGCGCTAATCTCTGGAAGTACTGGTAAGAATTGAAAAATTATTTTTCTGTTGGGTAGTCCAAGTATCGAGGAAGGCTTTAGGCTATAAAACATCACGCTGCGACAAATAGGAGCGAAGCATCAGTGAAAAATGTTACAAAAATAATCGCGATCATAAAAATAGAAATTGACGCGTACGAAGTCGCGGGGAACAGCTATTTTATATAAATGTATAAATGGTATTTATATCGGGATATATGATAGCCTATGTGTTATTCTATCAATACACGCACGAAGTTAATAAGTCTAGAAACTGAATTTCTAGACTTATTAACTTCAACTAATTATATTACAGTAACAAAGTGTTAAGAAGAGACGCGGCGGCACGATGTTGCCAGAACAAAAATGAGGCTATAAATTAACAAACACAATTACTCGCGCGTCTGGTCTGAATAAATACTAAAGGCACAGCCTAGATAGAAACACTAGATAATAATGGCAGTGAATACATAATAGTGCCAGTACAGAAGACTCGTCGTTTGTCTAAGAAGATAATATATTATTGAACTGATATGTTACATTGTCTCGTTTTTTAGGGTTCCGTACCCAAAGGGTAAAAACGGGACCCTATTACTAAGACTTCGCTGTCTGTCCGTCTGTCCGTCGCTCTGTCACCAGGCTGTACCTCAAGAGCCGCGATAGCTAGACAGTTGAAATTTTCACAAATTATGTATTTCTGTTGCCGCAATAACAACAAATACTAAAAACAATATAAAATAAATATTTAAGGAGGGCTCCCATACAACAAACCAGTTTTTTTGGCCTTTTTGGTACGGAACCCTTCGTGCGCGAGTCCGACTCGCACTTGGCCGGTTATTTATTTGTACTATGTTACCATATTTTACCTAAGGGGACTACTAGAGTTACTAGAGCTATGTTCAGCCTCCAATTTATTTAACTTTATTACTTCTAAATGCAATCCGCTCCGTTGGTCTAGTGGTTTAAATACCGGATCAAGATCACGGGGTCCCAGGTTCGAATCCCGGATCGGACAACAAAAAGTTTCGAATTTTCGAACTTTGCTCGGGTTTGTGATCACCAACCCGCATTTGGCAAGCGTGGTGATTATGCCATTACACCCATCATTGCTGTGGTAACTTGAATTCAATGATGGAGGCCTTTTCCCTGCAGTGGGATGATTATAGGCTGTTACTTTACTTTAAACAAAATCAATTCTCAAAAAACTAGAACAGTATCATTTTAGCAAATTACTTCTAGTATTTATTGAATCACAGTAAACTTTTCATTGAGTTGTCTATGTACTCGAATTTGTTGCTAACGCCAAAAGCGGTAGCTTTTAGCAATAATGTACAATATGAAATATTGGTTAGAATGAAAAGCAGTCTGTAGTTCTAGTAGTCCCCTTAAATATAGTTTTAATTCACGCCCCGTTGGTCGCGGATTCGGTCCGGTCCGGGTCAATTTTCGAATTGTCGAACATTGAAAGAAAAAAAGAAAAAAAGAAAGAATAAAAATTGCTCGGGTTTGTGATCACTATCCCACATTGGCAAGCGTGGTGATTATGCCTGTACCTAATATTGCTGTGGAAACTTGAATTCCTTGCAGTGGGGTGATTATAGCTAGCGTAGTTGGTTTTAATATATATTAGGAGTTTTAAATGTTAGGAGAATTGGAAAAGTACCTTGCCCGGTATGCATGGAGATAGCGGGTGCGAGTCTCGCCTGAGACATAATTATCTAATTTTAAATATTGATATTATAATTGGAATTGAGTTGTTATAATCTATACTAATATTATAAAGCTGAAGAGTTTGTTTGTTTGAACGCGCTAATTTCAGGAATTACTGATTTGATTTGAAAAAATATTTTTGTTTTGGATAGTCCATTTATCGAAGAAGGCTTTAGGCTATATAACATCACGCTGCGACCAATAGGAGCGAAGCATCAGTGAAAAATGTTGCAAAAATAATCGAGATAGTAATAACAGAAATTGACGCGGACGAAGTCGCGGGCAACAGTTAGTATCTAATAAAGTATAGGACAATTTAATAAATTAATAAATATTTAGGACATGCCTCACTGGGCCACATAGAGCCATCTAGTCCTAAATTAAGCTACTATTAAGTACCCTGTCGTATGGGGTACTAGACAACCGATAAACCTACTTATATACTTTTTTTTGTAAATATATACTTGTAGTTATAGAAAACATCCATACCAGTACAAACAGACATGTTCATGCACACAAATATTTGTACTGTGCGGGGATCGAACCCGCGACCCATGGCTCAGAAGCAGCGTTTGCTACCGCTAATAGGGCGTTACTTCACATAAACTCGGCTGTTATTGCTGTCCTATGTCGAAGGCTTAGTCGTAATCCAGATTATACGAATCACCACAACTGAAGCCAAGTCGCATAATCTGTGACAATGATCCACATTACCGCTTCTCGAACCTTCTCGTTGCCTTGGACCAGTAGTGTACGCGACGTGAGGGAATGTGAGATCAGGAAAGGAAGTAAATAATCAAATTAATTAAAATATTTACAATTATAATTTTACATACGTGTTGAAAAGCAAGAATAATGACAACAAACAAACAAAAACAATTTATAAAGCGATGACAAGTAAAAAAGTAAAAAATAGAATGATATAATTGTAAAGAGGTTCGGTTCGCCACAAGTAGTACCTATCCCAGATTGTGGCATTTTCTAGATTTTGAACTGTGTAGATTATTTATGTAAGTAAGTAAGTAACGGGCTATAATTATCCCACTGCAGGGCAAAGGCCTCTAACATTGAATTCAAGTTACCACAGCAATGATTGGTACAGGCATAATCACCATGCTTGCCAAATGCGGGTAGGGGACCAAAAACCCCAGTAATGATCGAAAATTCGAAACTTTTTGTTGTCCAACCCGGGATCGGATTGAGTGGTAGTACCACAAAACGTCAAATTTTCTCAATTGATACTGATCTCTACTTGTTTGACTTAAAGTTGAAAATCATTTCAATGACCTTCCACATTTTTTTTTCTCGTTGATAGAACAAGAAATAAGCGTTTAATTGAGAACCGAGTTAATTTTTTGCTGAAACTGTATTATGTGTGTGCTATGCTGATTTCGGTGAGAAGGACATTACCCATTATCCTAACCAGACGATATAAGTCAACTACTGGATACGAGCTTCCTTATAAGGTGAATTCGCCGTAATGGCCACGCTTGGCGGGCGGGTTGGCGACAGTTGACCAATTGTAAAGAAAGGACGCTGCCGCTCGTCTTTTTTTTACTATTATTTATTTGCAATAACAATAAAGTATACAACGAGTTGACATTCTGCCAAACTGTGAATGAAACAGTTTGTCGGCAGTAGTTCTCGTGGGGCTGGCAGTACTCCTATAGTCGCATTTTAGGTACGACACCCATAGAAAGAAAAAAGGTGGTGTAATATTTTTAAAGTGCCTGTCTGCAATATTGTGTTATTTGGTACACGATACAATATTTCCCAAAGAACTGCAATGTTGGGCGAGCGGAGACGAATACGCTACGTGTACGTGTATGTGGAGCGTAGGGTCACATACTACAGAACTATAAAAAATATAGCCGCAAAAAGCAGGGCCCGTCCGGGATTTGAACCCGGGACCTCTCACACCCAAAGCGAGAATACCACTAGACCAACGAGCCGCTTGGTCTTCGTCTTTATAGTTCGCAATATAACGTTTAAAATTAACACTTGTCCAAATAAAACTAAATACAGACGACGACAACCTCCGTGGCGGAGTGGCGTACACACCGGTTTTCAAGGTGTCGCCTGCTCCGAGGTCCCGGGTTCGATTCCCGGACGGGTCAATGTAGAAAAAAAAGAGTTTTTCTACATTTTCTCGGGTCTGGGTGTTGGTGATACCTTCGTTGTTTCTGGTTTCCAAAATACGAATGCTTTCAATAGTTATTCAAATTGGGATCAGAACAATGTATGTGATGTTGTCCACATTTATTTATTTATTATTTATTTAAATAATAATACATTGTGTTTATAACTATAGTATAGATTTGTTCAAAGAAATAAGTTTGAAAACAAAAGACACCATGAACGAATTTTCTACTTTTCGCAATCTGAAACTTGTCATGACAAGATTACCTTTATATCTGGCATTAATTTAATACGAGTAGGTACGTCGTCTTTCTTAAGGCGACGCGCGACGTAGTCCTAAGGCCGCAAACTGCACTAACCGCGGTGCATCGCGCGGCTCGCGCGACTTGATATTTATCCTTAAGTTTGTAATAGGGGTTAAAGCATCGAGTTAAATATACTAGAGATGCAATCTCATTATAATGCGTCAAAAAAAGTGTAACCACTATTCAAACGCGACGACGTAGCTTTGAAACTACTAAACATTTAAAAGTAAACATATATCTGTCTCACTTACGCAAGTCGCAAGAACAATACCGTTGCGTGAATTAGGCAAAGACCGCAATATTAACATGCAATGGCGGGATGGGGTTGCCTACCTGTGAAAAATTTTACCAAATTTTTTCAAGCCATAGTTAGACGTTTAATACATGAAATTAAATTTATTTTTAAATACTTTACTTAAGCTTTCCTATTGGATGAATTAGGAGATTATAAGTAATAAAATAATTACCAATTTTTATTAAATGTAATATTTTATGATAATGGAACTGTAGACATTTGAAAATTATATATTGATTTAAATAAAATCCCTAGGCCCTGGGATAATAAAGCCCATTCTTTATAATATAATTCTACTGTACGTGTGTATGTCACTGAACTCCTCCTAAACGGCTGCACAGGTTTATTACTGCACCGATTAACCGATGATATTGCATCTTAAGGCAACCTGAAACGGTATTATTATATAAAAAGTAATTAAAATAACTTGTTTTATAAATTACTAATTCTCCCATAAATGTGGGGAACTAAAACTAAGTTTTTAGTGGTAACACTGGACCCAATTTATTTACAAAATTTTTCATTTTATTTCATGTTTACGTTGATTTCAACACAGAAACAAAAACTTACGTGTGGAAAGTAATTCCGGATAATTTATTATGTTTTTGTGATCTTGAATCTCACTTTTTCACTACGCATTTACCCATTTTGAAGAAAATTTTGTCGCACGTAACTCGGTTGGCGTCACACAAAGTACTGAACTGACGATAGCTACGCATATGGCTGTGGCCATATGCCCAGTGGCAACGCTTTGGCGCCGTTACTACTAATCTAGTGTTAACATATAAATCAATGGGTTAAAGTATGAAATTGCTGATTTGTACGGAAAATCAAAATTGTTTATTTTTTAATTTTTAACAAATTTATTTAATCAAAATAGTTACCATTATTATCTATACATTGCTACCATCTAATAGGAAGGTAATTTATGCCTTTGTGATAGAACTCTGAGGATCTAGACTGCACAAACAGTGTGAAAGCATTTTGTACTGCCTCCTGGGAAGAAAACTTCTTGTCACGTAGATACCTAATTGTCCAAATCACGAAAAAAATGGTAGTCCGTTGGAGCAAGGTCTGGCGAATACGGAGGATGTCGACTGGTTTCTAATTTCAGTTCCTGAAGGGTCAAAACGGTTTCCCGTGCTGTATGAGGTCTCGCGTTGTCATGGAGCAATAATGGTGAAGATCGATTCATGAGTCGGGGCTGTTTTACTGCTAGTTTTGCCAACATTGTTCGGAGTTCGGCACAATAGACATCTGCCGTTATTGATTGACCAGATCGGAGAAAACTATAGTGAATAACACCATGCTGAGACCACCAAACAGTTACCATTACCTTTTTATTGGTAAGTTTTGCTTTAGGACACTGTTGTGGCGTTTGACCTGGGGTCAGCCATTGCATTTTTCTTTTACGGTTATCATAAAGAGTCCACTTTTCATCACATCTTACAATTCGATTTAATATTCCTTCATTTCTGTACCGATTCTACAAGGCAACACAAGTTTCAACACGCGTTTCTATCTGCACATCAGTCAAATCATGAGGCACCCATTTTTCGTATTTTTTTATTTTATTAATTTGACGCAAATGAGTCAATATTGTGGGTAAGGTTACGTTAAACCATGCCGCTAATTCCTTGGTAGTTTGACTAGAATCGGCTTCCACCATCTCTCTTAATTCATCGTTAATCACCTGTGTGGGCGGTCTTCCTCGTGGCTCGTTCTTCAAGTCGAAGTTTCCATCACGAAAGCGTTTAAACCAAAATCGCACGGTGCGTTCATTAGCAGATCCCTCTCCAAACGCAACATTGATATTGCGGGCTGTTGCTGCCGCGTTACTTCCGCGTCGGAACTCGTATTCAAAAATCACTCGAATTTTCGCAGTATCCATCTTTCTTGTCTAAGTTAAATAACAAAAACAATTGAAAGTCGATATTCAAATGTTTCACATTTCTTAAAAGAAGAACATCATAGAAACCATGTGAAAAAAGTTTCATTCGAAAACCTCAAACCATGAAGATTCTATGTCAATTCAAAGAACCTATTACAATAAAACGGCAATTTCATATTTTAACACCTAATATTAACCGTTCTCGAGGGCCGCGTCGCGGGCGGCGGGCTACTTCGATAGTAAAAAATAACAAACCTACATCTTTTCGAAATGTTTTTTCAATATGACGACGATTTTCAATATAAACTACGGACATTTTAATTTTTTTTTAAATCTTAGACCGTTACTTTTATAAGATCGACAAACTGTTAAGTTGTATTTGTATGTATAAAAGTATTCGTTTCAAAATACAGGACCTAAACTCAAAAATTTCACTGGAATACCAACGTCATGTTATCAAAGCCTTTTGGAGACATGTTAACGTAAACTTGGACCTCATCCAAGATTCGTATCCTCTTGAGACACCCTCGGCATATCTAAAACGCCAAAAGGAGACTTTTTAGTTAGTGTGAACCACAGAACATGGAAAGAGGTTAGAAAAGCTGTCTGCCATTTGTAAGAGAGTCGATGCCGCTTGCGCCCCACTACTACTTGCGCACATAATAAACACAAACGAGTTCAAAGAACGCCAATCAAGCGAATTCTTTTGACGTCGCGCGACCAATAGGGAGCAATAGGATAGGGAAAAGGATACCAATCACTGCGCCCACTTACATTCAATACAACTTCTTCCCATAAATAATACAACTTCTGCCCATATTTGGGCGGAAGTATGAGCATTTGCTCATACATCTGTGGCTTACCTAAACTGCCTTTCAAAAAAAAATTCTGTATTCCGTAGTATTAACTTTGGATGAACTAAAAACATTTACAGTACCTAGGTAAGTTGAAAACAATTAATTGATTTGTATTGGTTTCTTGACTCTACGCGAACACAATACATTAAAATTAAAGATACATTTTCGGGTTTCGCATTTATTAAGGTTTAACATAATGTTTTGGTATGACCCTACGTTTCGAACACTATCTGTACTAATGTTATAAAACTGAAGAGTTTGTTTGTTTGTTTGTTTGTTAAAACGCGCTAATCTCTGGAAGTACTGGTTCGAAAAGAAAAAAAAAATATTATGGGTTGGATAGTCCATGTCTCGGGGAAGGCTTTAGGCTATATACGAGTAACATCACGCTGCGACCAGTAGGAGAGAAGCATCAGTGAAAAATGTTGCAAAAATAATCGCGATCATAAAAACAGAAATTGACGCGTACGAAGTCGTGGGGAACAGCTAGTATTCTATAATGGTCGACTGGCAGTGAATGCCATATGGGCTATGGCATTAATCGCCATATGTATTTTTTTTTAATTGTTCATTAAACATTAAATAAATAAATAAAAATTATATTCGGATCAAAATATATTGTTAGATCCTAAATTGAAAGATTTAAATACGAAAATATAACTTTAATTGCCAACATTGTTGGTCTCAAAACCCTTATCTTCGAACTCTTAAAACGTTCAAAAGAAAGCGAAGTAACCAAACGACATGGGAATAATAAGTATATGTCATTATTCTTGCAACACACGTAAATTCAGGCACTTTGTACACACTCTAGCGGATATGAACAGTATACGGATTTAAGTGGGTGCTCTTTGTTTAAAAGTGTACTCTGAGTAGGCTTAAGCAGTGAACCATTGCATTATATTATCATACAAGTTTTACTATTATCACTATCTAACCGTCGCCCACTGTAGCTGCTGGACATCGGCCTCCCTTAAGAGGAAACACAATGGCCGTTTTTCCATACAAACGTAGTCCCCTGTTTCCTCCCTAGATAAAGCCAGTAGAGCAATAATTTCTATTACAAAAATCTATGGCCACTATAGCATGTTTCTATGTTTTCTGTTTTTTCATAAATTAATTAATAAAAGAGATATGAGCCCTCAAAAATCGAAAAAATTCGCCAGATTTTCCGCTGTGTTCAAACATCCAGAAAACAAATTTGGCAAAATTTTAGAAAAAAGCAAAATATACGAACACGGCCAGAGCCTTTCTTTAATTTTAATGAAAAAAGTATTTAAATCGGTCTAGTTTTGGAAAAGTAATCGGGGGACTACGAAACGTTGATTTGGTGTGCTTTTAGTAGGTATTTTCAATCCAAGAAGCAGTTGTCTCTATCACGCTCTGCGGCGTTTCGCACTGTGTGACAGCAATAGATTTTACAAATACCTATTTTTAAATTCTCTCACCCGTAGTGTTTCCTCTTAGGGAGACTAAAGAGCTAAGTGCTGCCCCAAATAAATTAAATTTTATTACTGCTAAACAAAATCAATTCTCAAAAAACTAGAACAGAATACCAGCAAATTACCTCTAGTATTTATTGAATCATAGTAAACTTTTCATTTAGTTGTTTATAAAGTCGAATTCGTCAGTAACGCCAAAAGTAGCCGCTTTCAGCAATAATGTGCAATACGAAAGAATGCCAGAATGAAAAGCAGTTAACAGTGATTCAATAAATACTAGAGGTAATTTGTTGTTCTAGTTTTTTGAGAATTGAGTTTGTTTAGAAGTAATAAAATTAAATCAATTGGGGGTAGCTTTTAGCTCTAGTAGTCCTTTTAAGGATCTCCACAAAGACTATTTTTTTGAAGTAAGCATTTCTTTTTTAGGTAATAATATATATATATAAATATTTAAGACATGCCACACTGGACCACACAGAGCCATCTAGTCCCAAATTAAGGTACTATTAAGTACCCTGTCGTATGGGGTACTAGACAACCGATAAACTTACTTCTATACTTTTTTTTTTTGTAAATACATACTTATAATACATAGACAATACCCAGACCAGTACAAACAGACATGTTCATGCACACAAATATTTGTACTGTGCGAGGATCGAACCCGCGACCCATGGCTCAGAAGCAGCGTTAACTACCGCTGATCCAAATGGTTGTCAATATGGTGGTAATAGTATGGATATTTATACCATTTTGTATCTATTCGATTGATATAGGTTGTGTTAAAAGTGCCTCATGTCAAATGGATGCACAGTTAGTTAGGACACTGTTTTGGCGCTGATTATGTTTAAATAGTTTTTTATTCACATCAATGTGATTAAATTATCCCCTAGAAACATCACAGGACTCCTTAGGATTCCCTTCTCGGATTGCGGGAGCTGCTAATATCGGAAAAATGTAAATCTCCAATACTTTCCAAGAATCCGCGAGATCCATTTGGAATATTCCAATATTTAAGAGAGAAGCGGAATGAATTCCAATCGCTTTTAGAGTTCCGTAGCTAAAAAGAAAAACGGGACGGTTTTATGATCATTTTAATGTACAGACGACGGCAGGTCAACCTACGCAAAAAGTTAAGGTCATTGAATTGATTTTCAACTTTAAGTCCAATAAGTAGAGATCAATATCAATTGAGGAAATTTGACGTTTTGTGGTAGGTTAACGTGCTGTACGTCTGTTTGTCCGTCGAGACCTTTGACTTGTTAACGCATGGAGGTAGAAGTAGTCATTGAAACCATTCCCTTGAAGCTGAAAAAAAAACTTCTAAGTGAACTTAACAAGAACATACGGCATTTTTAACCACAAAAAACATATATTTTGACTGTCAGGAATCAAATAGCATAATACCAGCCATAATACCTACCATCAGAATACCAGCGCTGCAGCGGCCCTCGGGTCGTTACAGCACATGCTGAGGCTGGGACCTAATTGACCACTTTTAAATGTTGTTCAATCTTAATCTTTTGTCTTTGGTTCTACTGTTATATTCTGTAATTTTTTTTGGTTTTTTCTTATAACGTGATTGTGGTCAATTAAATGTTCTCTTTCTTCATTTCTTTCTTTCAAGACATGAAAACTACACATTTACAAAACAAATACACAATAATTTATTGGTATATAAACATGATTTGCATATTCAATGAGCACCTTTAGTCCTCATCTAGTATTAGTATATACTTACAATTTTTTACGGAAGCTTCGGTAGGCGTGTCCCACTCGCACTTGTCTTGTTTAGTTTTTTCCATAGATCATCTATATTAAATCTATGGTTTTTTCGGTTTTTGTTGTAAGCGCGGCAGCGTGGCGGAAGACATTGAAGTGTGTTTTTATTTGTATTTTGTTTATTGACTAATTTGTATTTTAAACTGCCAGCCTTAAATAGATTAGCACCATCGCTTCTTTTCTTTCAGGTGTTGTATTATCATCGAAGATTAGTTTGAGTCAGTTCTTAATAATTATCTGCTTTTCGTCGAATATCTTTTTTTGTAAAACCAGTTTTTTGATTTAAATTATTCATGGCTGTCAACCATAATTTCTTACCTTTGAATATTTTTTGTCGTCATACATAAAAATGTATGCGTCGATATACGACCTTCACTCTCTTTTGGTACATCAGATCAAATTGAGAACCTCCTTCTTTTTTTTCCCAATCAAAAACAAGCGCAAAACCGATAACTATTCTTGTCTTTTTAATAACAAAAGCATACAGTTTAAATGATATTTGCAAACTCTAATTTCAAGTGTCTACATCAATACAACTGTCTACATCATACTTTATAACATCCTTGTAACATTATAGAACGCAATAAAATATTTGAATTGAATTGAAAAAGTGTACCCAATGCCACGGAGAGATAATATTGATACAAGTTCACTCGACCGCAAAAATGTTACGTGTTAGCTCATAGACGAGGTAAGGCTGTAGTCACATGTATGTTAAATAACAAAAGTAACGGTCTATAATCATCCCACTGCAGGGCAGAGGCCCACATCATTGAATTTAAGTCACCACAGCAACGATGGGTACAGGCATAATCGAAGCTAATGCGAGTTGGTGGTCAAATACCCGAGCAATGTTAAATAAAACCGGCCAAGTGCGAGTCGGACTCGCGCACGAAGGGCACGGCCAAAAAAAACGGGTTTGTTGTATGGGAGCCCCCCTTAAATATTTATTTTATTTTGTTTTTAGTATTTTTTGTTATTGCGGTAACAGAAATACATAATTTGTGAAAATTTCAACTGTCTAGCTATCGCGGCTCTTGAGGTACAGCCTGGTGACAGAGCGACGGACAGACGGACAGACAGCGAAGTCCCGTATTTACCATTTGGTTCGGAACCCTAAAAATTCGAAAATTTTACAACCCGACCCTGGATCCTGAGGTCTTGGCCCGGTATTTATACAACTAGCGTAATTGGGCGTTGTGATATGGAAATTATTACTCGTACATAGTATTTCATTTAAACTTGGCTTTCATTTAAACTTCTAAATATAGTAAAATGATTAGAAGGGTACAACGCAAATTTCTTCGTTCCATGCATTTTAGATGTCATAGATCTTATCTATCATACTGCCAATTACTTAGCCGATACAACATACTCAGTCTAAGTTCTAGACGTAAGCACTTAGAGGTTACCGTTCTTATATAAAGTTATACATAATAAGTTTGATTGTCATGATTTAGTAGAAAAATTGTACACACGGCGGCACATCAGACTATACATGTTGACCTTGAGACCGCCTTTATGCCTTACGTAATACAAGCTGTTATCGCAGTTCAACTGTTTAACTTGATGTGCTGTCGACTGTACTTTATAGTACCACGAACAACAAATATGCGCCTTGCTCGGTCCTACGAATTATTTGCCACGACCAAAAACCTCACTAATGCCGGTAAACGCTGCCCCATGAATCGCATAATTAAATTATATAACAATAACTTTGTAAATTTAGATATTTTTGCAAGCTCTCTACCAATATTTAGAAGAACTTTCTCAATCTTATCTGTATAAATTAGCTTAGTTTAAGTTTAGGATATTCAGAATGCATTGATCAGTTTGATTTGTTACTGTTCCATGTGCATACGTATAGTTTTTAGATAAGTACATACTAGATATTCTGTTCTCTCAATATTACTCAATCTGTTACATTCTATACTTTGAGTGAGTTTTATTGAATGGTACAGTAACGCCCCTAGTATATACGAGTAGTTTATATCTTTACGAGTATATAGTAACCTGTGGATAAAGTTGTGGGCTGCAATATTAACTAGACATAAGTTGCTAAGTCGAGTCGCACAAAACAAACTGGTAACTGCACCGGCCAATAACTACTACGGTGAACGGACGAGCGTATATCTGATTCCGCGGATGATAAATTCTCTGCCTACCGCCTTACGAAGTGTTATCAATGAGCGAAACATAAAACACAAATTAAAAGAACACCTGTTATCGCTTTTGTAGTTTGTATAAAGGTAACATTATGGTTATTATTTAAATAAGGGTATTCTTGTTATTTTTAATAGTTAAGGTATTAATTATTAATCTAAATTATATAAAGACGAATCTTTATTATATAGTGCTACACACAAACCCAAGAGGTTTATTAAGTACTGTTTAGAGTTTTAAAATTGTAAAACTAACTGTAATTGATAATATTAAATAAATAAATAACACAAATCTTTAAACACATATTGTAACTGTTTTTTATCCCGAATAATAAAAATAAAAATTGATGTAGTACAGTGTTCATTTATTATTTCCCAGCTCATTTATTGGTAGCTTTGGTGTTACCACAGCCTTAGTAACGAGTGTTGTCCAACACTCGTTGTTTTTCAACAATCGCCGGTGAATTCTGGAATTCCACACTCGCTCTGGATTCGAGAGGGAATGGAAAATTCCAACGTTTCCATGCCCACTATTTGCGTTACGGACGAGAAACTACAAGTTACCTGGCTTTCTGAAAACTCTTTTAAATTTTGAACATCTTTCAGATACGGAAATGAAATTTCATTTCGAGATTTCTTCGATGTACAGACTACGGTAGATCAACCTACCAAAAACTTAAAGGTCATTGAATTGATTTTAAACTTTAAGTCCAACATGTAGAGATCAATATCAATTGAGAAAATTTGACCATTCGTGGTAGGTTGACGTAGCATGCGTAAGCCTTCCCGCAACCCTGCCTGGTGTCACTGCGCCGTCGAGCGACTCATCGTCCGAGAATGATGAGTGGTTCGATGACTCAGTGGCACCAAGGTGATCGATAGATGTCGTGTGGTTTTTAGTGGGTAGGCTCCTGTACATCAATCTAATGGAACTTCTACCGGCGGATTGATGTGCAGGGGAGAGTTCCACATAACTTTCGCCACACTCCCTTCAGTGGCGGTCGTATGCGTAACGCATTTTCCACACGTTAAAAAAAAAAAAGGTTGACGTGCTGTTGTCAGTACCTTGTGTTTTTATGAGTTTTCGATATTTCAGCACAGTTGCAGGCACTGAACATGGAGGTTATGAGCAAATGCTTGTAAGTGAGAGCTGTGTAAGTTCTTTTGACGTCGCGCGATTGGCATTATTGATCCCCTACAAGGTGGACCGACGATCTGGTCAAGGTCGCGGGAAGCCGCTGGATGCGGACAGCACAGGACCGATCGTTGTGGAGAACCTTAGGGGAAGCCTATGCCCAGCAGTGGGCGTCGTTCGGCTGATATGATGATGATTGGCATTCTTTGAACTCGTTAATGTGTAGTGGGGCTCAAGCTGCTACATCGTTTCTCATACAAATGACGCATGACAGCCTTTCTAATTATAGCTAGCCAATGGGGACCACCGTTTCTTTGCTCACCAGTTGGCGCCACTGTAGACTGAGGTCCGGAGGTATAGCAGTCAAAGGCGATTGGCGCCGAAACTAAGTGTTATATCTTGAATATAATCAAGGTTATATTGTTTATAAATAACTATCTTGATATCAAAAAACTAACTTCTGAAATAGTTGCTCTTAAGGCCGCCTATTTTTGCGCTTTTTCTTAATTCCGCTTTTAAAGCGTTCACATTAATAGCCAAATAATCCGTATTTGCGATATTTTACGAAGGAGATCACTTTCCAGCAGGTAAATTAAAGAAATTATAATTTATGCAACAAATTCCGCTAAAACCAGTACAAAGTGAATGATATTGGACCTCACGCGACACTAGCGCCTCTAGTGTCAAATTCACTAGCGATAGCCCCCATTGAGAACACTAGCACTAGCTTGTTTGGCAATTGGGCCATTGAGCCCAACCTCGAATCGAACCCAGGTTAGTAGGCGGACCACCGCACTACTACACCAACCGAGTCTTAACATTCTTAATTTACAATTTTTTGATGACCGAAATTTACATACAGAAAATCATAACTGGATAATTAATTTTAAATCTGTGCCTTTGAAGTGTTTTTATTACGTTTCAATAAAAAATGTTTTACCCCCAACCATCTAAGAGATAAATCAGCATACCCCCTAAAACTACTTTATCATAAAACAAAATTATCGCCCATTCAATTCAGGACTTGGCTTGAAATTTTCAAATTTATTAAAATCACGCAAAGCCCAACTTTATGGAACTAGCGAACTTTAACAGAGCAAAACAGGAGCGATCGGTTGCCATGACAACGGAACTTGATACGCTAACTTCAGGATGCCAATCAGAATCGAGAGATTGGGTGGCGCGGTGCGGACTTTTAAAGTTATGGAAGGAAATTAAATTAGCTGAGTATGATAAAACTTTAATTATAAGCCAATTGAACTTTCCATTGGTCTAGTAGTTTAAGTTCTCTGGGTTCGATTCCCGAGTCGTGCAACTAGAGTTTCAAAGTTTCGGACATTGCTCGGGTTTTTGATCGCCTGTGATTTGGCGGCGTGTGAGATTATGCCTGTACCCATCATTGCTGAGGTAACTTAAATTGAATGATAAAGGCCTTTGCCCTGCTGTGGGATTTAAAGGCTATTACTTTACTTTTATTTAGTTTCTTAATCCTCAAACGGTTTAATGGCAAAAAGTGATACAAAGTCATTTCATATTAGTTTCAGACAAAAATTAACCAATAAGTGATTCTGTTTTTACCAAAGGATCTCTGAAAACTCATAACACCACAAAACAATATAAATGATAACGCACCGCCGAGTCAGCTATCTGATCGGCTGCCACACTCCGAAAATCGTGATTTATTGTGATAAATCACAGCTCCCGGAGCAGTGCCTGTGTCACAGGTATTATTGGGTAGCCGAATCGCTGAATTCGTACTCATACAAAAAGTTAAACTAATTAACTGTAGCGAAATTATTTCTCTTGTTTTTAGTTTGAATAACTTTTCAACTTACTCGTATCTCTTAGTTTATTTTCATCTTGCATGATACTACAAGAAAATGTGACCGATGTTAAAAATGCTAAAGCAATTTGTAGTAGGTATTCATTTTAATGTGTAGACTATTATTTTGATATATTGTATCAATTTGGCATATTTAAGGAAATCTTAAAGGAGATGGAGACTTTTGGCCCAAATGATCTTGGGAAACTTTTTGGTCAAAAAATCATTAATATTTTTTTATTCAAAACACCAAACGTCTACAAAAATTGGCAATCGTGAAGCGGAGATAATATGATATTATTAATTTGTGAACAAATCGATAACTCATTACAACAATTAAGTAATGTATTGATTATAGAAATGAAACTAAGCTATACACTACAGGAAAATAAACTAAAATAAAACTAGCAACATGCGTTTGGTGCATTTTATTTCATTACATATAATATGATATAAAAGAATATACAGGATGAAATTTTAACCACCTTCCAAATTTTACTATATATATAAATCTACGTGACAAAACACAAATGACGTATTTTTTCTTTTGGTATAGCCCAGTACAAAAATGTCAAGATAAATCACTCAGAAAATGTCCGCCAAAAATCTAAAATTTTGATACGGCTGCCCTAGGAACACTTTTTGACGCGAAGCGCATCTCATTCATTCATTACGGTACTATTCATAAGTTTTTGATTTTCCCTTTATACCTTAACAGGCAGACCGTAAAAATTAAAAACTATATTGCAAAAAATATTTTTGGTTGAAACCTTGATTTTCATTATTTCCTTCATAAATGGGCTCTAAACACGAAACTGAACCCCTACAAAAATTTTGAAAAATGGTTAAAATTTCATCCTGTATTAATTTCAAATATCCTTCAATCATTCAATTCATAAATTTGACTACGGATTATCGATTACTAATTGATTAAAATCAGTCTCGTATTTTTGGTGTGCCTGGAATGACAGTGTCACTTGACAGTTCCATGTATTTTAGTCAAACGCTACCCTATTGGTCGCGATATCAAAACAATTTGCATGATTGGCGTTTTTCAAACTTGTTTATATTGTATGCGAAAGCTTGTGTTCATTATTTGCACAAGTAGTGGTGCCCCACCACTATATATCGCAAGCGGCGATATCGGTTCTGACACAAATGGGGCATGAAGGCCTTTCCAACCTCTATCCATACCGGCGCCCATAGAAAGGAAAGGCGTGATGCTAGTCTTTTAATGCAAGTGGTTGCAGAATACTAAAATAATGAAATCATAGTATACTACATTCCATAAGAGAAGGGGTCTCTTATTTTTTTTATTTTTATTTTTTTGATTAAGGTACACCAACAGCACACATATTAAAAAGTTACAGTAAGATTAAATATAAAAGGTTCATTCTGATATATAAATAAATAAATAAATAAATAAATAAATAAATAAATAAATAAATATTTCAGACATGCCACACTGGGCCACACAGAGCCATCTAGTCCCAAATTAAGCTACTATTAAGTACCCTGTTGTATGGGGTACTAGACAACCGATAAACTTACTTGTATACTTTTTTTTTGTAAATAAATACTTATAATACATAGAAAACACCCAGACCAATACAAACAGACATGTTCATGAACACAAATATTTGTACTGTGCGGGGATCGAACCCGCGACCCATGGCTCAGAAGCAGTGATTACTACCGCTGATCCAAATGGTCGTCTAATATATGCGCCAGTAACAGGCGTACACAACTTAAGGTAGGTACTTAAAATTCTCGCTTACAAACAGACACATTAAAAAACTGATAAGAATACAAAATTTAAATTAAGAAAGAAAAAAATGATGTCGCCTGCATCCTATGGTGGAAGAGGCAATTAAATATTTTAAATATATTTTATTTTTAACAAACATTGTACTATACTGTTTTCTTGAGTTTACGCGAACACTATACATTGAAATGAAAGATAGTTTACGGATTTAACACACACCTTAGTCTACCCGTGACCATGAACGCTGTAAAGGGTTTGAAACGTCGGGTTAAATCAAAAATAAACGCGTTCTAAATCCGTAAACTATCTTTCATTTCAAACATTGTACTGTTAAGAAATATTGTACTGTTTTTTTTTTTCACCAACAACTTAAACATAATAAGAAATATAACAATCTTATATCTAAATGACAAGCTAAATGTATAGCCTCTTAGAGGCGAACTCAGCTTGCGTATAAAAATTGATCAAAATAATTACCTACACGTAACGTAACACACAAGACACAATAACTGTTATACTATCTGTTGCCTGCAACTTCGTATGCGTGGATTTTAGAATTTAAAACTGTGTATTAAAATTATCCCACGGGAACCGTACCTTTTCCCGGGATAAAAGTAGCCTATATGTTATTCCAGCCAATAAACTAAACCGTGCCAAATTTCATTCAGATCCGTTTAGTAGTTTTAGCGTGAAAGAGTAACAAATGTCCATACATTCTTACAAACTTTCGCGTTTATAATAATAGGGGTTAAAGTATGAAATTGCTGATTATTTTCTCACTTTTTATTTTGTTTATAGCTCTTAAGTATAGTCGTATTATTGCGTAATTTCTTTTTGTATTGTATCAAAAACTAAATAAAGTAACTTTTGACAAAAAAATGCAATTCTAGTGCCTATTACTTCAAAGGAAGTCGTTGAAAAGACCCCTTACAATGTGTCAGCTGACCATCTTGCTTCAATTAAGTATACTTGTATTATATAATTTGATTTTCAGAAATTTAAATACTATAATGCGTAGCTTTATAACCATCTAACTTTCACCTTTAATTGCATCGAAAACGGTTCAGGCGTTTTTAAAAAAACTAAAAAATTGTTAGTATGGAAAAATGACTTTTCTCGATTTCATCCATACAAAACGGCAATTTCATACTTTAACCCCTAATATTAATAGTATATATCACTACCATACCGCACTCCCTATAAATACCGTCCTATCTCACAAAACAATGTAGCAATGATAACATGATAACACTGTCTCGAATACATCCTGGCAAAACGCCAACTGCTCCGATCGACTGTTACCCTAATTGTGATTTATCGCTGCCCCCGTCGCAGTCACGTAGTAACGTGATATTATCTTTATGCGTCTTTTTGGAGTTAAAATGGTTAATAATGTTCAACTCCAAAAAGAGGTTAAATAACAGAAGCATAAAGGTGAGTAAAATCGTTTGAAAATATTCTGTTTAGTTAAACACTGGCTGTTGTCTGCGACAACGTACGCGTGGATTTTTTTTTAAATGTCCAATGGGAAATCTAAATTTTTCGGTATAAAAACTAGCCTATATGCTATTATTGCCTTCCAGCCTCTAATATTATGTGGACAACATCTTTTTTTTTCTATAAATAATGGGCTTGCTCTTGACTACATACTTAACTAAACGGTTAGGAAGAAGCCTAAGATGGAGCGCGCTTACCCCAGAGGTACTGGTTTTCCCACACACCTGCGGAACACAGAAAAACTGTTTAGCGCTGGACTCCGGCAGAAGGGTGGTAGCATCCAAGCGGCCTCTTACGCAGCCTACCACCGCAGAGGGATCTGTTAGCCGTCATCATTGGTTAGAAAACCAAAGATACCGTTGCCCAGGGTGGACCACTAGGAGGTAGATCCCACCACCCCAAAACAAAACATCACATACATTGTTCTGATTCCAAATTCAATAAATATTTAAAGCACCTGCTTTCTGTAATCAGAAACAACGAAAGTACTACAGACACCTTATCCTGAGACAATGTGTAATTTTTTTTAAGCTATTGCATAGCTTCTATCGCGCGCCTTGAGCGTGGAGACCGAATCCAGAAATTCTGTAACGAAAATAACCTAACACCCCCCACTACGACCGGCACAGCGGTGATACTTTTTGTTAAGCTATTGCATAGCTTCTATCGCGGGCCTTGAGCGTGGAGACCGAATCCAGAAATTCCGTAACGAAAATAACCTAACACCCCCCACTCCGACCGGCACAGCGGTGATACTTTTTATTAAGGTATTGCATAGCTTCTATCGCGGGCCTTGAGCGTGGAGACCGAATCTAGAAATTCTGTAACGAAAATAACCTAACACCCCCACTCCGACCGGCACAGCGGTGATACTTTTTAGTTTTTCCATCAATCATCAGCAATAGCTTTACCGCGGCAGTCTCCGAGTGCCACACGTCTTTTTTTTACTACAAACACCAGTCCATAGAGAACGGGACCTCGGAGCAGACGACACCTTGTAACCGATGTGGACGCCACTCGATCACGGAGGTCGTCAGACATAATCTATGTGTATGCCAAATTATATTAAGATTCGTTAAGCTGTTCTGGTGTGTTGAGTAAGAAACATCTAACCAATTCAACTTTCGAGTTTATAATATTCAATTAGTAAAATTACTAAGATACGATCATGCGCATGTTTCGTTGAAATTTACCTAACCTATAAGTAGGTGCTGGACTTAAACATTATAAATAAGTCCACAGCTGAACATATCCAGAACTGATGATGACGCCTTTTCCTTTCCAAAACGAGGATTTGGCTTCAATCGCCATACCTGGCAGTTGGCGATCGCAATTCAGCCACTGATGAAAAAATAAGTAATTTCTGTCTCTTGCTCCATTAGTCACTCACAACACCCATAGAACGAGAATTGGTGCTACTATTATATTTTAAGATGGCAAATATGGCTAGACGAAGAGTTCAAGAGGAAACACAAGGGTCGTTTTTCCATACAAACGTAGTCCCCTGTTTCCTCCCTGGATAATGCCAGTAGAGCAATAATTTTTATTACAAAAATCTATGGCTACTATTAGCATGTTTCTATGTTTACCTTTTTTTCATAAAATAAAAAATAAAAGAGAAATGAGCCTCCAAAAATCTAAAAAATTCGCCCGATTTTCCGCTGTGCTCAAACATCCAGAAAACAAAGGAGATGTCCCATAATAGGCCCAGACATGGTACACCATTTACAAAAATCAAGAAAAATTTATTGATTCTGGGAAAAATACATATAAATTTATATAACATATAATTTAGTGGTTCAAAAATAAACAAGATCGAATAATTTATCAAACTTCATAGGCATTCCAAGATGGCGTCAATCTAAAAAAAACTTTAAATGTCAGTAGCTGTCAGATACCCCTTGTCACCACTTTGGCATAATCATTCACTTCAAGTTTTTGTTCTGCTTGTCGCGTTTTAAATGTAGTTCATTATAACGACCTCATTTTCGATTTCTAGATTTGGTATTGATTGACACATTACTTTCTTAATGTTTGTTGTTACTACAGCAAGCGATGGCACTCGACTCCTAGATGCGCGATTATGTAACTAAAACTGACAGACGTCATCAAAATGTCATCTTCCGCCATGATGGTTTTGTTTTGTATTGCTATTTTCTTACTTAACTCTTTATTTGAACCACTTAACGAAGCCATTTTAAAAGAATTGGATAATAACAAAATCTTTTAGGTGAATTGGTCTATCTTTTGGTGGGGTGTACAGGTTCTGGGCCTGGCCTCCATACAATTTGGGACATCTCCTTTGGCAAAATTTTAGAAAAAAAGCAAAACAAACCAACACGGCCAAAGCCTTTCTTTAATTTTCAATGAAAAAAGTATTTAAATCGGTCTAGTCACAGATAATATACTCGTAATACTGTCTAGTTTTGGAAAAGGAATCAGGGGACTACGAAACGTTGATTTTGTGTGCTTTTAGTAGGTATTTTCCGTCCAAAATGCAGTTGTATCTATCGCGCTCTGCGGTGGAGGCGTTCGGGACTACGCGACAGCAATAGATTTTACAAATACCTCTTTTTCAATTCTCTCGACCGTAGTGTTTCCTCTTAATCCATAGTTTATTGTCACCGGACCTCAGGGCCGATGTGTCTCTTGGTACCAATCTTGTGGTTCCTAACATTAGCTTTATGGCCACGTAGACAGTAACCCGTAAAAGTTACGACGCAGATAAAACTATCTAGAAACATCTTTTACGATTGCTTTGTTCATTAATAAAGAAACAATATCAAGTTTGTTGTGTACCTGAAATAGTGGTAAGGTTTCTAGATGCTTCTACTGTAGTATGGTCATTACGTGAAACCGTAATCACTGCGGGAATAATTAAGTAAAAACTCTTTGTTAATCTTCACCTTGGTTAAACGACACCCAAAGCTGAGCATAGGTCTCCCCTAAGAGTCTCCACGACGATCGTGCTACTTCCTGCTTTCTGCACTCTCACAGGATCGTCGGTTTACCTGGTGGGCCTGCCTTCTGATAACCATCCGGTGCACGGTCACCATCTTAGAACCTTTCCTCCCTAATTGCCATCGGTTCCTTCGCCACTTCAGCTCTGCTATTCTTCGAGCGATATCGGCTATCTTAGTTCTCTTACAGATGTGCTCATTTCTGATTCTATTGCGACCACGAAAACGTTTCAATTCCATAACTCATCGATCATTGGCAGCTCATAAAGACTTAATTTTTGAGACACTTGAAGAAGGAAATGACATATTTCATTACCTACTTACGAATTTAACTTCAGAGTTTAACATTATTTTTGTTTATCCCTTTGGAAACTTTATCGAATTCGTAGAAACACAGAGGTTATTCGGATTCCCCCAAAATGTTAGGATATCCAACCCATTAATAAATATACTCAAAACCGGACATTAGGGAAATATTCAAAGGTACATTCTCAACTTCTGTTAAACTATAATTTCTATCAAGATTCGATGCATAAATTTTGGATCATTGTCCAGATTCCACTTGGAAGGCAACGCCATCTGTTCGCAAGTCTGGTAATTTAACTCAGCACTTAAGAACGAACAATGGTCGAGTTTCGGCTGTGGAGGAAGTTAGGCATTTACATTCAGCATTTGAATGGAATAATGGAGTTGACAATAGTAGACCTGAAATTTATCTTTAGGTAGTTTATTTAAAGATTCCTTAAATAAACATTTCGACTGCATTGGATGGGCCTTAAACTGCAACCCTCCAATTTCTGGAGATGGTTTAAATCAGTATACTCGTATTATGTTTTCAAAATACCTTTTGTAAGACGAATAAACAAACACATTGGTCTGCCCGTAACTATAATTTTCAAATTGACTCATCATGGAATCGAACCCGAACTAAGCGAAACCATTTGAACCCGTGTGTACGACACCACGGATATGTAATAACAGCTGTTATCCTACAACCTGATTTAGTTTGTACAAATAAGTCTGAATTTCCAAAATGTCTTTACTTCAACGATAAAACTTCGCAACCAAATTCAGTTAATTCCGTTTTCGCAATCGAGTTATTATGTTTGTTTGAGGTAACTATTTTCAGATGTTCCTAGCAGATTGAATTTGGGCTATGCCTAGTTTTTGAGCTTTGGGATTCATGTTCTGATATATAGTTACAAATACTTTTGACTAGGATAATATTATTGTGCTTATGAAGTTGGCGCATGGCTCAAACTTTTACTGTACAATCTGTGGAATTTCTTTGCCACTATCTTTTAAAGCATCAGATTCCCTTTCTGTCTTTACGACTTGAGTCGAACTAAACAGTGTTCGTGATCACGGGCAGAGTCTTGAACCACGAATACTGTGAAATATTCGAAACGTCAGGATAATCCAAAATAATTTTAATATTCATAGGTGACATTTTAATCACCTTCCAAATTTTCAGTCATCCTGTATTGTTTGCATAAACACAAGAAAACAGTAACATTAATTACAATTCTTGCCGCACAGCATGAAAAGAACTTTGTTTCGTACAAGATTCTTCAACTTGGCTTACCCTGTAAACCTCGTCTGAAGTTTTTAAAGCTAAAGAAAAGTGCTGCGACAGTGTTTCCCAAAAATTTAGTTTTATTCAGACATATAAAAATGCAAATTCACATTCTTCGGTAGATCTTAGATATTTTGTAGCGTACTGCAATGCTGTAAGGCGTAGAACACATCGACATGCTAAATACGAAATCATTGTTTACCTACCTAAACATTTGGAAAGGAGATGTCCCATAATAGGCCCAGACATAGTACACCATTTACAAATATCAAGAAAAATTTATTGATTCTGGGAAAAATACATATAAATTTATATAACATATAATTTAGTGGTTCAAAAATAAACAAGATCGAATAATTTATCAAACTTCATAGGCATTCCAAGATGGCGTCAATCTAAAAAAACTTTAAATGTCAGTAGCTGTCAGATACCCCTTGTCACTTTGGCATAATCATTCACTTCAAGTTTTTGTTCTGCTTGTCGCGTTTTAAATGTAGTTCATTATAACGACCTCATTTTCGATTTCTGGATTTGGTATTGATTGACACATTACTTTCTTAATGTTTGTTGTTACTACAGCAAGTGATGGCACTCGACTCCTAGATGCGCGATTATGCAACCAAAACTGACAGATGTCATCAAAATGTCATCTTCCGCCATGATGGTTTTGTTTTGTATTGCTATTTTCTTACTTAACTCTTTATTTGAACCACTTAACGAAGCCATTTTAAAAGAATTGGATAATAACAAAATCTTGTAGGTGTATTGGTCTATCTTTTGGTGGGGTGTACAGGTTCTGGGCCTGGCCTCCATACAATTTGGGACATCTCCTTTGAGACCAGGTCCCCGAGATGTTATCCCGGTATTGAAACCACTAGACCAACGGGGTATTATACCACACTGTCTCCATATTTTCTGATTATGCTTCTGCATACAATCTTTCGCTAATCGCCACTCCACTTGCCAAGTCGTGGTCTTCGTTCAAGCACCTGCCTTATCCTAATGGTTATAGGTCCTTGGAAACAATTTCTACTAGGTACTCGTAATAATACAAAACTGATTTTTGTCTAAATACATTATAAATTCAAATTCAAATTCAAATTCAAATTATTTATTCACAAAATACACGTAATTACAATAATATTGGCTTGTACAGAATGAATCAGTGTAAATTGCCCTAGCGGGCATGTGAATGTCAATTTTATAATTTCAAATTAATTGAGCAATTATTAATTATTATTTTAAATGTCAAATCGTCCAAAATCTTAATACATTAAAATGTCAAAAAAAAATTAAATTATATGTCAAACATGAGTATTTCCCTAATATTACAGATTGTCAATAATAAATGATAATCAAAATTTGAAAATTATGGTACAAAAAGCTCGGTATTTTAGGTTTTTATCTTAGTTGGTAAATTTAGTTACATATTGAAGAATTCACTAATCGAATAGAAACATTTCTCTTGTAACCACTCATGTGTTAAATATTTGAACTCTGGTAAAGGAGCTTTCTGCAATTTACAAGGTAGTTTATTAAGCCATGCAATAAACATTTTTTTTATATAAAGCTAAATTTATTTTTGGTAAGTACAGTCTATCTTTGTGGCGACTGGTTTTCTCTAATATCTGTCCGTGCGTCACAAACTGATGAGGATATTTTTTCACAAATATGCAAATTTCTTTAATGTACATGCACGGAAGAGGCAAAATTTTAAGTTCCTTATAGAGGGGTTTATAAATATACTTTCCTGTAAGTAAAATAAGGGATGACAAACCATGTTACAGCTCGTGACCATGAACGCTGTGAAATGTTCGAAACGTCGTTATAAACCAAAAGAAACGCGAATTTAAAATCCGTAATTTTTTTTTTTTATTTCAACATAGGTATTACATTAGTTAATAAACGTATCAGTAAGTAAATAAATGAGTTAACTTTAGACCTTGGGAAACAGACAGTGGCCAGAAAGTAATTTTATTCCATTTGAATCAAGTTGGGATAAAAGCTAATAAAAAAAATGATATTCTTAAAAGTTTCAAATTTGAATCAGATACACAGTCTTATAGACGCAGCCTTAGAAGCTTTGTAACGAGTGCTTCAGAGAACAGATAAATATTGGGAGACAAGCTTTATTTAGTTAAGCTTTGATGTATGTACAGCTTTATTTTGAAGTACGTCTCACTCATGATGTAAAAATGTTTATAAAATATCTGTACCTACATTATTTTGTGCATAAATGGTATCATGGTTCTGATGTTTATAAAGTGGTCTTATTATTTTGAAACTGTCTGCGGTGAGGTGCCGGCTAAGAAGAGAGAAATATCTTCTCGATCTATGGGTGTTGGTAACAGGGTAAAACCCGGTTTATCTAGTCGTTTAAGTACCGGGCCAAGACTTTGGGTCCTAGGTTCGAACTGTGGGTCGGGTAAGAAGAGTTATGATTTTTGGAACGTTGCTCGGGTTTGTGATCACCAACCCGCAATTGGAAGCGTGGTGGTTATGACTTCACCCATCATTGCTGTAGTAACTTGAATTTAATGATTGAGGCATGCATCTGCACTGTATTTTAAAATCAGTAAAATCAGTTTTATTTACGTCCCAATATTGAAACCTTCCTCTGCTTCGGACAACTGTGAGATATTGCCGACAAGAAACAGCGCAAGAAATTCGGTCACTATTGTCAGCCTCTTTATAAGTAGGCAAATATTTACAAAAGGCTTAAGCAAGTACGAGCTAGAACAATTTAATTAGGATGATTAAAAGCCGTTACTTCACTATGGGAGTTATGAAAGGCGACCGATGCGGCACCGCAAGAAGAAGATGGGCTGCAACGTCTATTCTTTACCAGTTGGCCAAACAAGATCACCAATCCCGCTTGTCAAGCGTGGCGATTGCGACAAATCCTTTTGGAAAGGCCTATATCCAGCAGTCGACTGATGAAGGCAAGGAATCATTGTCATGATGATGATATGGTATGACTGTCCGTCTGCCTTCTTTCATTACTCCTTCAGTCGCCTCTCATAATACCTATAGTAAAAGAGATCAACTCTTCTTATCCAAAAGGCTGATTGAGGCAAGTGGCCTTTTTGTATTTACTATCGCTATTTTCAAACAGCGAAAAACGTGTAGACAGAACAGGTCTGGACAGGTCTATAACTCAATAACAACAAATTGTGGAGGAAATCCGCGTTCTCCACAAGAGATGCGCCCAGTATCAAAGCGCCTTGTGAGACACAGCCTTCCTTGGGACTCAGGGTTGTCACAAACAGATGAACGGAACAAAACTTAAATGAGGAAATAAAACAATGCAAGCACTGCTGTCGGAATAACATATTTTGATTTTTGATACCATTGTTGTCATCCAAACGATATTCATTGTTGAAAATTGGCCTCCTTTGAGAATCTTCATGCGCCACACGTATTCACATCAAAATGTTCTCATTATGTGACCCGCCCACAGGCACTTCAGCTCCGCAATAAATTCTTCAAGCTTCTTTTAAATTTTACTATTATACTCGGGCGTTATTCGGTGGAAATCCATAACTAAAATATTGTTATCAAAAACCCAACAAAATATGTTTAATATTTCGCGTTATGAACGTTGGCAACCCTATCGCAATAGCAACAGGAGTCCTTGGAGAGTCCTCGTGTTCCAGCCCGCAATGCGGGGCTTTGTTTACTTTGTTAGTGTGTAATACTTAGATATAAAGCAAACGTTATACAGTATGTATGTCTGGTGCAGTCCTTGACTAATTGGATTAATAGACTGAAGTGGTATTTGATTGTATAGTGTGGTGATGGCATATTAAAAAAAAATACTGAAGTCAAAAAATCGTTTGATATCTGATGGCTTAGTGTTCATGCCATAATTTTAATTTATAGCAAAGTTGAACATTGCTACATTGTTCTGATCCCAATTTAAATAACTATTTAAAGCACTCATATTTTGGAAACCAGAAGGTAACCGAACCGAAAGTACCATAAACACCCAGATCCGAGAAAATGTAGAATAACACATTTTTTTGCTACATTGACACGTCCGGGAATCGAACCCGGGACCTCGGAGCAATCGACACCTTGAAAACCAATATGTACGCTACTCCGCCATGGAGCAGAGTTGTATTTTTATAATTTTATGTAAATTTTTTATGATTTTAATGCTGAACTTTATATCCTTTAAGTATAACTTAAAGGAATTTGAGTATAAACGTTCTAAATTTTTGTACAAGTTTCAAATCATCTATAATTTGGATCAGCGGTAGTTAACGCTGCTTCTGAGCCATGGGTCGCGGGTTCGATCCCCGCACAGTACAAATATTTGTGTGCATGAATATGTCTGTTTGTACTGGTCTGGGTGTTTTCTATGTATTATAAGTATGTATTTACAAAAAAAAAGTATATAAGTAAGTTTATCGGTTGTCTAGTACCCCATACGACAGGGTACTAAATAGTACCTTAATTTGGGACTAGATGGCTCTGTGTGGCCCAGTGTGGCATGTCTTAAATATTTATTTATTATTTATTTATAATAAAAACTTAAGAACTATGCCTCCAAAATAATAAACATACCAACGAATCCATATAGCTGCAGCTTTTCGGTACATTACAACAAAGGAGTAGGTATAATGTGATAGAAGTTCGGATTATTGCAAATAATAAAATTTCCTAACTAAACTAGCTGTTCCCCGCGACTTCGTCCGCGTCAATTTCCGTTATTATGATCGCGATTATTTTTGCAACATTTTTAACTCATGCTTCGCTCCTATTGGTCACAGCGTGATGTTATACACCGTGAAATTTTAGTGGTTGTTTTCCCGCAACAGAACGGTTTACCTTTAGTAGCACCATCGAATCGTGCGAGTTATTTTTTGAAAATAAAGATATCGTTGTTCTCAACATATCAAAAAAATAATCATCAACTCAAAAGCGTGAGATACGATAGTATCTTTACAAAATATGACATGTTTGGGTACTGCTTGCCGCACGAAATCAATGTTCAAAGCAAAATAAGCTCTACGCACTAAGTATTACAGCATAAACTGCACCGCGCGAGGGGCAATGTCCCCGGCCGGTGACCGGCTGCGGCGCGGCTGGTACCATTGGTTCGAGGTTGCTTTCGAGTTTCGTTTATCACAATCGTGAAACTGCAATTTTTTTATTTGAATAAAAAAAAACTGCACAAATCTATTGTACTACTAAGATAGAATCATTTTACTGCGGGAAAACAACCACTAAAATTTCACGGTGTATAGCCTAAAGCCTTCCTCGATAAATGGTCTATCCAACACAAAAAGATTTTTTCAAATCGGACCAGTACTTCCTGAGATTAGCGCGTTCAAACAAACAAACAAACAAACAAACTCTTCAGCTTTATAACATTAGTAAGTATAGATGTGGCTTTCCTTAAAGTTGAATACAATTATGTTGAGAAATACAGAATAATGTAACTAAAACTTAACATTTTGATAGAGTTGATGGCGTACTAAGTTGATTTTATAGTCCAAGAACTATTAAACTCCTAAATTGCCTAAAAGATATTTTTGGATTTGAATTTTTTACAAAAATCTGCTCGCTGCAGCGAAATAAACTTTTTAACGTTTTAACATAATCCAGTAATATTACCGTTAATGGTAGACCAGAGATATAAATCCCTTATCCCTTACTAAGGAGTGCGGGCGTTCCTCAGGGAGGGCCCGAGGGTAAGCGAAAGTTTTGTAAGGTTAACTTCATATGCAAAGCTTGTCGCAAAATGAAATTTCATTAGACTCGTATACGTAGATACTAAAATAGAACGAAAATTGTAAATCCTTGGTAACATTTTCTATTGCCTTATGGGTCCTGAACACTGTCCTCTTACCGACTTTTGTGCCGACGAATTTACTCAAACCTTCACGCTGTAAGCCAGTGAAGTATCATCAATGTGTTGGATAATTTACTATATGTCATGTAATTCATCAGATCGGGCATATACAGTAAAATATTTTGTCAAATCGGTCTAATAGTTTCGGAGCCCATTCAATACAAATAAACAGTCGAATCTTTCCTCTTTATAATATTATTATAGATGTAGATTGATTCAGAATTTTAATTTTGAAACACGCTGTTCCGCGTACAGCTTTAGGATTATACAGGATGAAATTTTAACCACCTTCTAAATTTTAATATATCAATCTACCAGACAAAAAACAAATGACGTATTCTTTCTTTTGGTATAATCCAGTACAAAAATGTCAAGATAAATCACTTCACACAAAAAGTCCGCCAAAAATCTAAAATTTTTGATACGACCGCAACACTTTTCTTACGCGATGCGCATCTCATTCATTCATTACGATACTATTCATAAGTTTTTGATTTTCCCTTTATACCTTAACAGGTCTGAGACTGTAAAAATTGAAAACTATATCGCGAAAAATATTTTCGGGTGACGACTTGATTTAGATTTTTTACTTCATAAATAGGCTCTAAATACAATACTGAACGCCTATAAAAATTTTGGAAAGTGGTTAAAATTTCATCCTATATGTATCGGTAAAAAATAACACTGCCAAGATCTTATACTAAATGGTAACATACATAGGTGGTACAAAAAGCACGGAGTGTTTTAATGACTGTAAGTAATACACTCACACAACGTAAAAGTTTAGGAGTATTTTAGTAAGTAATAAAAATAACTAGCTCCCAAGTTTTGCTCTTAATTTCAATGAAACTGTACGTAAAAGTAAAATATGTATAGTAATTGCTGTATAGTTTCACAAAAGAACAATAAAAGTATGTTAGAACCTTTTACCACGGAACTGAGGAAGGTGAATGTTGGAGCAACAATTCGATGCTCGACGAGCTCAAGTTATTATAAAGGTTACGGCGAACTTCGCTAGGAACACCTTAATTTCGTAATAGTTAAGGACATACTTAATTTTAACATTATTCTGAACACATTACGCCTGTGTCCCATGATGATAGTAAAACCTGTGTTCCAGAAAAAAATCTCCTTGGTTGACGTTTGAAATTGAGACAAATAGAAAGTGTATCTAAGTGGAGGTAAATCTAGCTATCACAACAATAAATAACGACAAACTCTTATGGACATGGCTGAAGTTACAGGTAGTTTTGTGTTTGACATAAAAAACTTAACAGGAAATTAATAATAAGTAGAGTATATTATTATTAAATTTCTTTCTTTCTTTCTTAATAATAAATAAATAAAATCGTTTATTTGCACAAAACATGGTATAAAATGGTAACATTAAACAATAAATATTAAAAAAAAGGGTTTTATCACCGGAAATATGTTTTTTATTTTTTTTAATTAAAATCCAGCTAGTTATCAATAAATTCCTTAACACTATAAAAAAAATAGAGATATAAATATTGAAATTTATATCTCAATATTACAAATTAAAATGTCGAGGAACAATGCCAACTGCTGTATAGGCCTCCTTTAGAGGCCCAAACTGCATTTCGCTTGGGGCAAAGTGGAAAAGTGGCATACTGTTGGTACCTGCTCACCGACTTGATTGGACCACATAACGTCGCCATAACGTGTCGTTTGCGTCACTGCCATGCTGGGTATTTCTTAAAACATCAAATTTTAACGGTATTTATTAAATCTTCACAACAGTAGAGTGTAGGGTTTGTGTGATAAAGGCCGATTAGGTGCAATAAATAATTCGTGTTCCGGTTAACAGTAAATAGCGCGTGTGCTGGACTCTAGCCTTAAGCCTTTTTTTAAATAGTATAACTCTTGTGAACCTTTGTTTATTAAGTCCTATATTGTCCTTAAAATCTGTCTCATACATACATACACTCACGCCTTTTTCCCGGAGGGGTAGGCAGAGACCACATCTTTCCACTTGCTACGATCCTTACAGACTACTTTCGCTTTCGCTTCATCCACATTCATTAATCTTTTCATACATCTGTCTCAAACACGATGTAAAGACTATAAAACTGGTTTACCATTCTTCAAAGTCCCATATTGTCCTCAAAAACTGTCTTTAATACGGTGTCACTACTCGCACCGGTTCCTTTTAGTTGAATTGATTCCGAGGCTACTGGAATTTGGAGAACGAGAATGTTATCTATATTTTCTCGCCATCTTTAACGAGAACATTTATAGTTTCTCTTTTGTACTTTCCTATTTGAGTTTATTGGATTTAGCGCTTACGTTTAAAACTGTAGGAATAAGACTGAACAGTATAGAAATAGTTAATATATCCTTCAGTCCACTGCTGGACATGAATATGTATGTAGTCAAGAGCAAGCCCATTGACTATAAAAAAAAACCGGTAATATCTTCCTTTTGGAGAGGTTTGTGGATCAGTAGTGGACTAATATAGGCTGTTAAAAATACATTTCCATTACAATTTGTTTTTAATAATCTCTGAAATATCCGAAATTCACTTTGTTTAACGGTTTAAATATAATGTCGGAACCGCATTGCAGTGCTATCATTTATGCTAAACATTCATTTGAAGAGGACCAGAGTTCAACCTTAAATCTTAATCCAAGGATCCAAATTTCCTAGCATATACATATTATTACGTTTTGCAAATAGGTATATCTGTTTTACCGAACCATTTAAAAGGAGGTTCCAAATTCGGTATTTATCCGATAATACTTATATCGTAATGATAGGATATTCCCAGAGCTTGAGATCATAGTTAGCCCCACTTGAATTGGAAAAAAATATATAAGGGGGTGTACAAAATATTGTGGATGACTTTCAAAAACATTTTAGTTTTTGAAAAAATTTTAACCAACTAATTAAAACGCTAATTTTGAGTCTGTGTCAAACAAGTCAAGACACAATGCGCCAGCTTTATGTAAGTTATTTTTTTAACGTTTATTTATATTGTATAAGATTATGTATTCACAAAAAGGCTATACAAATACCTGGCGTATGGGTATAGGCCTTAAGTTTCTAAGTCGGAACTTAGTGAAGCTTATTTATTAAGCCCAGATGTATTGCCGAACATAACTTATACAGCCAATCGGTACAACTATGCTGAATTCGATTTAACTTTTTCCATTAAGGTCTGTATACATTAATCTAATGTGGACGGCGGTTTAGTGATGTTCTGACAGGTATATTTTGGTGATTTTTTTATACCCAAATTAAAAACAAAACATTTTATAAAAATTGAATGTAGGCTCTTAAGCATCAGGACCCTGTTAATTCTACACCGAGAGCCCTACAGTAGTGCCCCCGAGAAACTATTGCGGTAACGCGATAGACCCGTCTCCCGCACGGTAAAACTGTGGATGCTTCGTTTGTTTAATTTAACATTGTAATTATTTAGATTTTGAGTTAAAAAATAATTGTAGTGTATTTAGTAAGTATCAAAATTTTCTGAAATAGAACATTTAATTTATATTCTCCTGTTACTTACACAAGAATTCAATTTTGAAATATATTGTAAAATCATATAACATTTATGTATATTTATGGCTATAAGTATTTAAAATAGTAAATTTCAATAAAATGAAATGTAATTAAGTGTAGCGAACAAACTGTGTACCGTTAAATATAAGTAATTTTTTTTAAAAATATTTCATCTACGTTCCAATACACAAAACGAGTGCTATAAATAGTTACTCAAATAGGGATCAGAACAATGTATGTGATCTTGTCCACATTATAAAAAAAACAATTGTGACATTATTTGATGCTTGTTAATCTTTTTACGGATACGATATCCGAAACTCACTATCAACACAACACTAGTCCACATTTATTACAGATTGTGACGTCTAGGTATTATGATGACAGGTGTCATCCGTAGACTCATTTGTCATTGTTATTTTATGTTTGATGTCATTAGAAGTTGCGAAGGAAAATGTCAACAAGTTTTTTAGGATATATTCTAGCTGTAGCATAGCAATATTGAGTTTGTCTTTTAAAAATAAGGTATTTACTCTTATTCTAAACCTATGCCAAATATAAAAGTAACTGACTCTTTTTTAATTAGAAATTGTCAAGTGTGAGTCGGTCCTATAAATGGTTAATTAAGATTCGACTTAAATTACTAACAAGTTTTTATTAAATTAAAAAAGGAATTGTTTGACTACGGAATGATTTGTTACCAGTGGTGACTTAATGTTACTGACACGTGGTCGCTTTATGTCAGTTCAATTTAAGATTAAGTTTATTTTACAGCTTCCTTATTTTTTACCATTTCATGATTTCTTTAATGAAAGTGGAATCGGCCTACCTAGTAAAAAGTTCCAGGTGGACCATACCTACAGAAATAAACAACCCTCTCTATTTAATATAGGTTGAAGACAAAATAAACATTAAATATGGAATTCCAATGCTTGCTTGACCGTTAATCCCATGTCAGCTTTTAAACCTCTCTCCACTACACGTGCCCGTTTAGTTATTTCTATCCGCAAAACAGTTTTCATATTCCCCTCGACATTCGCGACATTACCTCTCAACGAAACGCTTCCGACGTCTTATCGGCAGTACAGATGGGATCAGTAGGTTTGCTTGTTACAACTACGTTACGTACGTACTATGATCAAAGCGTTGTGGCACAGCGAATTTAGTTTCATTGGACGTCGTTTGGGAGGGTATGAAGTACGGTACATACCGGTTTTCGAAGTGACCTGCTTCGCGGTCCCGGGCTCGATATTGGGACGGGTCATTGTAAAAAAAAGTTTTTCTAGATTATCTTGGGTCTGGATGGATTTTGGTTCCTTCGTTGTTTTGTAATTTCCACAAAACTTTGACAGTTTGATAGTTACTTACTACAGGATCAAAACAATGTATGTAATGTTGTCCACATTTATTAACGTACTAGTTACAAGGTGTCCTGTGTACTTTAAGATATTAGGTGTGTCCATTGTAAATTTAAGTCCTATTTATGGCAGTCCAATTTTCATTTATGGCATCGTATTTTTAATCACATTAAATAATGTATACAAGTATCGCTATAATTTTCATGTTACGGAAAACGTTTGAAATGGTAAGGATAATGTCACTTGATACGATATCATTGAGAATTGTGACTAAGTTTATTGCGCTACTTCTTTTCGGAACAAGCCCCATAATTACCCCGAAGCAGTAGTAGTTTAGAATACAGGGTGAAATTTTAACCACCTTCCAAATTTTAATATTTCAATCTACGAGACAAAAAACAAATGACGTATTTTTTCTTTTGGTATAGCCCAGTACAAAAATGTCAAGATAAAGCACTTAGAAAATGTCTGCCAAAAATCTAAAATGTTTGATACGGCCGCCTAGCAACACTTTTTTTACGCAATGCACATCACATTCATTTATTATGATACTAATGAGTTTTTGATATTCCCTTTATACCTAAACAGGCCTAAAACTGTAAAAATTTAAAACTGTATTGCGAAAAATATTTTAGGGTGAAAACTTGATTTACAATTTTTACTTCATAAATGGGCTCTAAATACGATACTGAATGCCCACAAAATTTTGGAAAGTGGTTAAAATTTCATCCTGTATAAGGACGTATAAAAGTGCTTACTGGGGCATATTTGCAGAAATAAAACTGATTTCACTGCTATTAATTTAGTTATGTTAGCATGTTTGGTAAATATTGTGTATTATAAGTCCTCTATCTTACTTTTTTCTCTCGTACGCCCTTTAAAGGTATGGGACTCCATTGTTATAGTCCCACTCCTGCAGTGGGATAGTTAAAAGCTTTTACTTTACTTTACATCTTCAACAAAGTTAGGATTGATCTTACAAATAAAATAGTTCTACCTATCCATTCATTCTAACGCGACATTTCCTTCAATGAAGCTACTGTTTAATGTTTTACTGTACTTCAATGGCTAGCATTACCACTTACCACATTTCTTCAGGAATGCCGAGTGGAAGCCATTTTTTTACTTTCGTTTTCTTTTTAGTAAACATATTTTTACGTTAGTAAGAATTTTGTAGCAGATTTAAAACAGTTTTTTTTCTTTTTTTTTTGATACTAAAAAAATACCGTTGTTTATTTGTTTCGGCGTAACATCGATGAGATTAAAATAAAAATCTATCATTCAGTTAAATTACTGGTGTTGAAATGACAATGCTTTCAATAAAATTTGAATTAACTTTTTAGATATTTCATGTAAATGGGTTGCTTAAAGGTCGTTACTTCCTTTATTATAGGTTGGCACCTCAAGTATTAGAGTCTGTCTTATTAAATCAATACACCCATAAAAACAATGATCTCACAGACTTGCCAGAGGCTGACGTAACATCAGTGTTCTAGGGTCGAGGGTCCTCCGCAGCTCATTGATCATCGCTTAGGCTATCAGAGTAGGCCGGAGGGAGGTCTAGGTATTAAATAACAGATAGTGAAGGAAAGGCTTCTCATAGATTTGAGGCCAGGAAAACCGAGTTTAGAGACAAAGTTAAGAGGAAATACAACGGCCGTTTTTCCATACAAACATAGTCCCCTGTTTCCTCCCTGGATAATGCCAGTAGAGCAATAATTTTAATTATAAAAATCTATGGCCACTATTAGCATGTTTCTGTGTTTTCTGTTTTTTTCATAAATTAATTAATTAAAAAAGATATGAGCCCTCAAAAATAGAAAAAAATCGCCAGATTTTCCGCTGTGTTTAAACATCCAGAAAACAAATTTGGCTAAATTTTAGAAAAAAAAAGAAAATCATACGAACACGGCCAAAGCCTTTCTTTAATTTTTAATGAAAAAAGTATTTAAATTGGTATAGTTTTGGAAAAGTAATCGGGGGACTACGAAACGTTGATTTGGTGTGCTTTTAGTAGGTATTTTCGGTCCAAGAAGCAGTTGTCTCTATCACACTCTGCGGTAAAGGCGTTTGGCACTGCGCGACAGCAATAGATTTTACAAATACCTGTTTTTCAATTCTCTCGCCCGTAGTGTTTCCTCTTAAACAAAGGTGCAATTGCGACCAAATTAATAAATGAATGAATGACATTTATTTATTTGGGTCAAAATTTTGTAGTTTAGTTTTATTTTCTTGGTGACACATTGATCACTTAAAATGGTCGCGTGAAATTTCAATCAACAGTCACTTCCTTACTTTTAGTCTTTTATTGTCCTCTACTTACCTAAATGATCACCTGATCGAAGGGCCACCTGATAGGGTGTGTCGCACGCTGTCTTCAATCCAGAACCGCCCCAACGCCAAGGTTATTCTTACTGTAATCGAATGTCACACTACCACTTCATATCAACACTTTGAGCAATATCGGTTATCTTAGTCCTTCTACGGATTTCCTCATTTCTGATTCTATCACGCAGGAAAATACCTACTATCCATTGCCCGCTATGCGACCTTGAGCTTTCTTATGAGACTACCGACTACGTTTGGGTTAAATTAAAACATCACTGGCAACACGCACTGATCAGAGACTTTCTGGACTCACTGAGACGATTTGGGCATGAAGATTTTTCGTAAAATATTTTGTAAAGTATTATCATAGGGAAAGAAATATTATGGTATTATAAAAAAATGCTGGTTTTGTGGCTCCATCGTTCCTGAGCACGGGTCCGATTCGCGCAATGACTTTACGCTATCTTATCGGACCTCAAACAGCCTTCGTGTCTATATGTATAGTATAGGTAGTATTTTTTTTGTGTCCAGTTATTTATATTAGTTATTTATTGCTGCAAAAAAACCAATGATAGCTACTTTTTAGGTTCTAAATTAAAGTAGGTTAACCTTACATTCCTTCGAATGAATAGCTCAGAAAATATGATAATCAAAGAATCCTTGCATTTAAGTAGTATTCCGTAAGCAGCTAGATCATAGTATGTCTGATTTCATTCAATAATATCTGCTTATAATGAAGTTAAACAATATTTTAGACATTGTCTTCAAAATAAAAATACCGCCCCCTCACGGAAAAATATGAAAATATTCGCTAGCGACAAAAATTTGTGCGTGCCATCTAGCGGCGAATAGCCGAAGCTTCTTATACCTCAGTTTTCCAGCTGTTAGCGCCCTCTGTTAAGTTTGTCTTGTGGGACATTGTCTTGGTCTTAGCTAAAAGTACAACTCGAGAAAATAGATGGCGTTACTGTTAAATGAAAGCCATAGCCATAGTGAAAGAATACACGTGGATTAAAATGGGCTGCTGTTTCTGTAATTTAGTATAGGGTGCACTTAATAAAACAAAGGCTAGGCATTTAGGCACAAGAAAGAACTACAAAGAAGGTTAACTAATAGGATTTAATTTAGTTACTGCAAGTAAGCGATAATATTAACAAGTAACAGGTAAAAACATATTACATTGTACTATTTTCTAGGGATATAAATTATCTCCTCACAACTTGCAACAAAAACAAGTCCATTCATCTTTTTTTAGTGACTGCACAGCAGTCATTGGTTATTTGTTTGTCACCGACTTTAAATCGAATCAACTATTTTAATTACCACTGTCTTTTATTATCGCTCCGTTAGTCTAGAGGTTAGAGTTTAGAATTTTCGAACATTGCTCGGGTTTGAAATCATCAACATTTTCTTATTTTGTTATTACCTATTTATGCCTGTTCCGATCATTGCTATGGTAACTTTAATTATTAAGTTTAAAAGGAGATACTGGTCACTATTAGTTTAAGATAAAAATCTTGTTACAGACAATAAACATTTTATTTATTTATTTATTATTTATTTAACTTAAATTCAATGGAGGCCTTTACTTTGCAAGCCCTTTACCACTGTCTTAACACAAAAAATATTTCGTTAAAATAAAAACTATTGCTATGCAAATACTTTCAAAGAAACAAATCTACAACTTTAAGATTGTATCGCAAAATAATTTTAGTGTCGTTAGTTCTAACGCGTCACACCAGGTGGCGTTAATGCCAGTCTAAACTCCGCGCTGACTGAAATAGATGGGGGTTTAATGCGTGTTGGGTATTCGTAATGGATCCTATTGTATTATGCAGTTGTAAAATACAACTACTAAGTACATCTAGCATCTGCTTAGAGTTAGATGTGCTCTTAAGCAACTGTGCAGTATAGCTCAGTGTTTTCTGTCAGTCTCAGGATGACCTCCGTGACCGAGTGGCATACACACCGGTTTTCAAGGTGTCGCCTGCTCCTAGGTTCCGGGTTCGATTCCCGGACACCGGGATTTCTCGGCTTTTGGTGTTTGTGCTATCTTCGTTGTTTCTGATTTCCAAAATACGAGTGTTTAAGTACTTAAATTGGGATCAGAACAATGAACGTGACGTTGTCCACATTTATTTATTTAAATGGGGAAACTAGGGTTAGTACTACCGCACGGATTTCGCCTTAACCGCCACGCTTGGCAGACGGGTTGAAGATCGCAGTTAATGGTGGAGAGATGACAATGCTTACAGACTTCTGGCAGTACTGACTACTGCCGCCTTAAGTTACGACACCCATAATTATCATAGGAAGAGTTGTTTGGAATCTTGAAGAGAAGACGTCGCTGACAGTCTTCATCTGGCAGTACGTCTTTAGTGGCTTCTTACGCACTTCTTGCTAACTTATAAGAAAGAAAAGGGATGGTGCTATTCTTTGACACTGTCGTTACCACAGAATGCGCCATTTGCATGAAAACCGCTTGCGCCCCACTACGCATAAAAAAATTGGGATTAGAACAATGCATTTTGATGTTTTCCGCATTTATTTATTTATTTATCATCAGCCTATCGCAGTCCACTGCTGCACATAGGCCTCGCCACTTAGGTCGATCCTCGGCTTCTCGCATCCAGCTCCTGCCAGCCACCTTGCGCAAATCATCACTCCATTGCACCTGGGCCCCAATTCTGCTAATTTATAAATGGCTCAATAGCATCGCAAATATTAAATGTGTCAAAATAAACAATTGCGATGCTATTGAGCCATTTGTAAATTAGCGGAATTGGGGGCCTGGCCTGAGGAAGTCCTACACTACGTTTGGCGAAACGCGGTCTACACACAAAAGCTGGTCAGAAGAAGAAAACCGTATGAAACGATACAAAAAAAAACATTGAAAATTTGTATTTTGCCTATTTTATGTTGATTATAAAATAATACGGTTTATTGTTATAAAGAATTTCGCCTGTATTCCCTTAATTTGTTCCCGACCGTAAGAAACAACTGTCGCTCAGCGCTGCGCAGTATTTTACTTAAATGGCTCAAAAATGTTCGCGACACCATCGTTGGGGAGACGGCTCGCGTAAATGAAACTTTTTCAACTGACGATAAAAAAAGATGTTCGCGTTTAATGGTAGCTATGTAACCTAATGTGTTTGCTAGTATGGTATCATCATGGGGTGCTTCAAATTCGTCTACTAAGATCTGAGATAAATTAGCTTAGGAGTTGCAAATTTTGGCTAAAGAAGTATTTTATTACTACTTTCTTTGGTTTTTTGGCTGCATCAGTGTTTTTTCTAGACCTTAGATAATCTGTGATCGCCAAACCTGACAAGAAAATAACTTTACTATATTGACCCGCCCGATACCCAAAAACAAATAATAGGTAGGTATTATCGAGTCGAGTTAAAACCACTAACCCAAAGTTTTAGAGTTTCAAGTTAAATAAATATAAAAAGTAAAGTAACAGCCTACAATCATCCCAATGCAGGGAAAAGGCCATTATAGAATTCAAGTTAGCACATCAATGATGGGTAGGTACTGGCATAATCACCATGCTTGCCAAAGGCGGGTTGGTGATCACAAACCCGAGCAATGTTCAAAAATTTCAACTTTTTATTGCCCGACCCGGAAATCGAACCCGGTACCCCGAGATCTTGACTATTTAAACCACTAGACCAATGGGGCGTTAAAAGATAAAGATAGATAAAATAAATAACATTTGATGTACATAATTCCTAATACATTATTATTTCCCTTGCTCATTCCACCATCACAAAATTATATCTCCTACCCGTCACACTGACGTCAGCGTTGTAAAAGCGCTTATTAATTTAGACCATTAGAGCTCAAATTCGCAAGTCACTGCCAGGGAGCGTCAGCAAAAAAGGCGTCAACCCGTTTAGCGGTAACTCTATTATAAGCTAAATGCCTAGCTTTTTGTTGACGGTGACTTGGGAAATGTGATGGATTTTTTATATGCTTTTAAGGTTGTGGTAAAGAGAAATAGAAGACAAATATATTATCTCTGCTCTGCCAGTAAAGTTGTTATTTTAGCTTTACCAATGAGGCGAAATTTTTATGTATATAATCGTAAATTTTTGAACGAATACGTGCAATTTTCTATAAATCTGTAATATAAAGTATAAATAAGCAAATCAAATACTGTCTTATCTAAACCGACTGTTATGACCTACAGCTCAGTTGTATGGTGGCCCCGCACACAACTGTCAACCGTGAAAATGAAACTCCAAAGCCTACAACGTCTAGCCAGTCTGGCAGTTACAGGGTGTATGAGAACTACCCCATCAGCTGCACTGGAACATATTCTAAACTTAAGACCACTAGATCTGGTCATACAAGAGGAGGCAAGGGCAGCCGCTCTAAGACTTAGACTAAATGGACTATGGAAACAGGGCACAGAGCCAACACACTCAAGCGTTCTGCAGGGGATCCTCAAGGACATCCCACTCCTCGAAGCACCCACGGACAGGACCATGTGCCAACACGTGTTCGATCGCGGATACAACATCCAACTTTACGCGGAACACGAAGATTGCTCCGACATTAACGAAATAAGGATAAACACAGACGGCTCGAAAACCACAAGTGGAACAGGTGCCGATGTATTCTCGAATGACCTAAACATAAAAATATCAACAACCCTATCCAAACTAAACACAATCTTTCAAGCAGAATGTGTCGGTATAACCAAAGCGGCACAGGCGGTAGCAGTCAGAGACATTAAAGATCTTAGCATTAAGATCGTCTCTGATAGCGCATCCGTACTACAAGCCCTAAAAAACAACAATATAACATCTACCCTCATACTGGAGTGCCACAACGCACTCCAATCCATCGCAAACAAAAATACCGTAACTTTGCAATGGATAAAGGGACACAGCAACTCTCTAGGCAACGATGCAGCGGATGAACTAGCCAGAAGGGGAGCATCAGCCACAGTATATGGACCGGAACCATTACTGCCGATACCCCCGGCTCAAATAAAAACATGGCTTCGTAATAAAACTGAACAAACACATACAACAGTATGGAACAACACTGACGGCAGCAGAAAAACCAAGAATGCTGTTCCGGTGGCTTGCCCGCAAACTGCTCAGGCTAAAAAGGGACCATCTCTCTAAAATAATAGGTACTCTTACCGGTCACTGTCCCCTAAACAAGCACTTATTTACCCTAGGTGTCACAAACAGCCCCCTATGCAGAGGATGCATGGAGGCAGACGAAACGCCACAACATGTTCTCACTAAGTGTAACAGTGTGGCCGATGAACGGGCACGCTTCCTCCAATCACCAACATCGGTTTCGGAAGTCAGTGGAAACCTGAGGAAGATTCTGGCTTTCTGGAGTCACCTGGGATGGTTGGAGTAGAAGACGGGGAACACGTACAATGGCCCAATAAAGAGGCTAAGTGCGGACAAAGCCCAGACAAAACAAACAAACAAACAAACAAACCGACTGTTTAATATTCGTAAAAATATTTCTTTCTGATGTTGAGGGGACTTGTCTACTAGAGCTAAGTGCTAAACTTTTTATTTAGTTGTTTTTATAGTCGAATTTTGATAATGTACAATACGAAAGAATGCCAGAATGAAAAGCAGTTAGCAGTGATGCAATAAATAGTAGAGGTGATTTGCTAAAATGATACTGTTCTAGTTTTTCGTAAATTGATTTTGTTTAAAGTAATAAAATTAAATCAATTGGAAGCGGCATTTAGCTCTAGTAGTCCCCTTAATTACTGTTTGTGTTGCCTTTTTTGACGCTGATAATGTGTTTAGTTTTAAATATTACATCTATGGACGAAATAAGTAATAATCAATAATCTTTTGTTCAGTGGACCCTTTCTACTTAAGTAAACATTCGTTTAAGAGGGGCATTTTGGGTATCTTTAGTTAGATAAAAGCATGATACGCGCACTAAGCACACATGGTGGTGTATGTGCACACACACACACACACACACACACACACACACACACCTTATCATTTATCTGTAAGTAATGTACTAAGTAGGCTTAACGGACGTTCTCTAAATATTACTTTTTAATAAAATGTAAATCCAATGTTGGCTATTTGTAAAAACTAAACAAACTTTATGTAACATTATTTTTTAAGAGCTGTGGATTTTTGTTAAATAAATAAAAAAAAATAAAAAAAAACTATGTATCGTACATTGCAATTTTATGATTATTCCTAGTAGTAGACATTTTTTGCCTCTGATGTCTGTCTCTAGCTATTTTATATAATATGAAAAATAGATCAAAACACTATGAAGTATGAAGTATACCCACTGAATAAGTATGCCATCTTCAACACATCTCAGTGGCATCTCACTCTTTTCTTATCAGGAGCACCTACGAGTACATTACTGAAAAGCAAAGAGTAAGATGCGTCCAAGAATTCTCAAATAAATCTCTTCGGTCTTCACATAATTAAATTCAGATGATGTTGGCGGCCTTAGCGAATTTAAATTAAAATAAACCGCCATGTTGTCCGTCCCAAAGCAATTATTACATTCAATTTAAACTTGTTTGTTTCAAATTACCGATACTAATTATTTCGTTATAGTTGACTTAATTAAAACAATTTAGCACAGCTACTTATATTGTCAAGATTATATAAAATGTTGCATATTTAATGCGTGTGCAACCATAGAACCGTGGTAACGCATGCCAACGTTCAAAAATATATTATTTACTTACATTGGTGTGTGTGGTAATAATGATAATAATGTCATGTGGTGCCGGTACACCACAAGAACACCACCATCCCTTACGACGACGACCTCCGTGGTGGAGTGGTGTACACGCCAGTTTTAAAGGTGTCGCCTGCTCCGAGGTCCCGGGTTCGATTCCCGAACAGGTCAGAGTAGAAAAAAAAATCTACCTTTTCTCGGGTCTGGGTGTTTGTGGTACCTTCGTTGTTTCAAATTTCTACAATACGAGTGCTTTATACACATGGTAAAATATTTTATATTGATTCAGACTTTAAATTTTAAAAATAGCAAAGTAACAGTATACTCGTATAATCATCCAACTTAAGGGAAAAGGCCTTCATCATTGAATTTAAACCAGAGCGGGGCGTGTAAATGGTCCTAAAGCAATGGTAGGGTAAAACATTGGGACGTGTAAAAGCGCCTTGTGAAGTTGTGAGGCTATTTGCAGAAATAAAACTAAATTTACTGATTTTATAACGCATTTGTATGCTAACCGTAGACATTTCCATAAGATGCACAATCGCGTACGCGGCAATAATAAGACATAAAAGCCGAAATCACTCAACCAGGATTCCGGGACAACGGGAAGGGAACAGAGGTCCTACTATGATACTCGGACCCCATAATATGGATATATTATATGGATCTATCTGTCTTTGTCACTCATCATCTGAGACAAACGAACACTGCTGAACATTAGCATAGGCCTCCCATAGGAATCTCCACAAAATCAGCCTAGTCACCCGCATGTAACCACTTTTCGCTACCTTCACCAGATCTTCGGTCCACCTTTTGGAGGAGCCTTCCCACACCTCGACCTGTACCAGGTTGCCATTCCAGAACTTTCCATCTCAACGACCTTCAGTTCTTCTCACTTTGTGTCCCTGCCACTTCAGCTCCCCAATTCTTCAAGCGATAACGGTTACAAGTTTTCTTAAGGATTTTCTCATTTCTGTCTCTATTACGCTGAGAAATACCAAGCATTGCTCTCTCCATTGCCCGCTATGCGACCTTGAGCCTTCTCATTAGATCCATATCAAACAACCACGTTTCAGTTCCATAAGTTATCACTGGCAACACGTCAGAGTCTTTATGTCGACGTCATGAGTAAAAGAGACAAATGTATTATAATCTACTGGAGGAGAACACGAGTAGACGAGACAGATATAGTCTGTACGAACATTGCATAGTAGGGCCTCAGGATTGAGACGTGCCTGAAGTGCCATAGACTTATTGGGGGAAAATGGTGCGTAATTATTCCCGCTCGATATAACTCGAGTGTATTATAAATGCTTTAGATGTGTTTTGTGGAACCTTATTTATAATAAGTAAATATTATGATTGCAAATAAAATTCTGACTTTTTATTTATATAAAAGCTGTAAAAACTTACATACATACATACATACATATTATCACGCCTCCTTCCCAACGGGGTAGGCAGAGACCAAGGCCTTCCACTTACTACGACCCTGGCATACATCTTTCGCTTCTTCCACATTCATAAATCTTTTCATGCATGCTCGTCGGTTTAGAGTATACTTAAAAAAAAAGCAATAATTTACAAAGCTGTTTTATATTAATTAGATTGTAAAATTGTTCCTTTTGGATGTTTGAGGTAGGTATGACTGTATGATCACCGTCGCAGAGTGGCGTGTTTACCTTTTTTCATGATTTCGACTGCATTTTTCTGTTTTTCTGGTCTGCGTGGTTTTGGTACCTTTTTTGGTCCTAATATCCAAATGAATGATAAAATTTGGTGTTTTCCACATATATTGGCTGTCTGTCTGATAACTTTTCACGCCTAAGATATACAACAGATTTTGATGAACTTTAGCAAAAAGCTAAAAAAGACCATGAGAACGGACATAGGATGTTTTGTGTTCCACTGCTGCGCACAGACTTTCTTCCACGCGATAAAACTTATTGTTCACGGGGGCTAGCCACAGGCAAAAAAGTAGTAAAGTATGCCTAAATTCTATAGACTTGATGAACCACCACTCGATGCTAGCTAGGGCTACTAATTAAAAACCTCAATGAGTCAGTAATAAAGTCCTGATTAGAACGAACTGCAAACCAGTTGACAAATCAAAATTGCACTAGTAAAAGCTGACCTTTCAGTAAAGGGACAGCTTGTACAATGAGAGATTAGTTTAAATTGGAATTGTGTGAAATTCAAGGCAGCGGTTGTGTAAATGCAATCAAGTAGAACAAACAACTAGGCTTACATGTAATTAGTATTTAGTCCTTTATTAACTGAATCATTAGCGAAGAATAGACTTACAGCCGTGGCATAAAGCAGATTGGTTCAGAACTCAATCTATATACAAAATGCGCTCTAGCGCAAAAATATTTTTATTTATTTATTCAAATTTAACTGATTTATTGCAATCTGTAACTTTCCAAAAATGTTTGAAGTTTAATAATTATTGTTCAATATCAGAGGTGTAAAAGTAACGAAAAATTGCGTAGGTACCCGTATAAACTCGTTACTATGACAAAAAGAACTCGTTACTATCGCATCGTTACGTTGCTCATTACTTTTGATACCTCATTAATAACACAGTGCGGAACAACAAATCGAGTCGCATTAATCGTACGTAATATGTAGATAAAATACTTCTAAATTATATACTTTATTTGATATTTTAGCAACTTAATTGCACTTATAATATCAGTATATAAACTTGAAAAATTTTGTCTCAGGCGGGACTCGAACCCGCATCTCCTCGCATGCCGGGCGGGCGCCATACCATTAGGCCACCGAGACACTGCGACACGGCGCGAATTTTTCAAGCTTATTCTTACGCTGTGAGCCAGCGTTGTTTCATCAAATGTTAGGAGTTTGCACCCTTAACACCCGAAAGAAACATCTTTACAGATGTTTGACAGTCAGTTAAGATGAAACAGCTATTTATATACTTTATTTGATATTTTAGCAACTTAATTGCACTTATAATATCAGTATATAAACTTGAAAAATTTTTCAAGTTACTGCCCTGGCTACCTTTATTGTACTTTGATCAGTGTTCTGTATCAGATGTAATAACAAAGCTTAGTACATTCGGTGTGAGTCGATTATGTTAGAAATTAATTAGTCCACACAAGTGATTTGTGAGAGTTTGTTTATAAAAGAAGTTTGGAGTCAGAATAAAAGACATTTAACGGTTAAAGTTTCTTTATTTTTCACGTTCCTTCAGAAGACAGTATTTTCATGTGGCCATGACGTACTTGTACTCTCGGGTGCTATTTGGTTGCAGGGTAATACACGAGGACGTGTACAAGCAGGATGGCCGTGTCGGAAGTAACGTCAAATCGGACGCCAGCGCCTCCTCTCGGCGCTCGACAGAGTCTATGACGAGGCGATCGCCCGGAGCAAGTTCAGTCTTCATGTTTCGGTCGAGCAGTAAACACGTCTAGAAACTGTCGCGCGTCCTATTTGTGTGCTCTGTGATTTACTACCTACTTAAACTGTGTTTGTGCTAAATCAGTTAGTTATTATTTTACCGACATTACCCACGTACGCCCACCTGAAAATTTGTGTAAATGGCCAATAATAACGATCCGGAGTTACCCTCGCCGTTATACTGATATCATAAGTGCAATTAAGTTGCTAAAATATCAAATAAAGTATATAAATAGCTGTTTCATCTTAACTGACTGTCAAACATCTGCAAAGATGTTTCTTTCGGGTGTTAAGGGTGCAAACTCCTAACATTTGATGAAACAACGCTGGCTCACAGCGTAAGAATATGCTTGAAAAATTCGCGCCGTGTCGCAGTGTCTCGGTGGCCTAATGGTATGGCGCCCGCCCGGCATGCGAGGAGATGCGGGTTCGAGTCCCGCCTGAGACAAAATTTTTCAAGTTTATATACTGATATCATGAATAATTGTTATTTAGCACTTCTAGAAAATAAATGTTTTTCATGTTTCATGTTTTCACTAAGGTTTTTGTGCATAAGCCAAAGTTGACTTTAGCAAGAACGCCGAATTTAGGTATGAAAAAAGAAATACTATAAGTTTGTCTTCTGTACTAACTGCTTTGTGGCTGTGACATCAGTTTGATAAGATTTTACCAAAAAAGATACTAAACAGACGAATTATGGCTATAAATTCTTTATTATTTAGGAAATCATATCTAAATTGCGTTAATTTGTTGTAAAATCGTGCTTCGGAAGCCATTTTAAGCTCTTTGTTCCAGTCTTTCACCAGGTGGAATATGAAAGGCGTAATAAAAAGTCAAGTCATGACGGCAAAATACATTAACTTAGATCGAAATGAAGTTATAGCTATTCTAGTATCTGAGTACATAATCCACCCTTCACATTTGATTATAGTGAGCAAAGAAATAACTATCTTCCAACGTCACGCGAGTAATCTATTATCCAGTGGGAGCTGACGATATTTTTCCATTAAGGCCAAGGCGCGAGATACTAATAATTTATTTTCCTCATCCACAGAGAAAATAAATATTCTTGGCTTTGAATTAGGTAATTTGGCTTGGCGTAAAACGTGTCTTATGTTCGCAATTATGGCATCAATTTAAAACATAAAATAGACATTTCTCCTCTGTCAAAAAAAGTATCGGAATCCGGTCATTTGTTTATGGTTCTAAATTTTCATCATTCATCATCATCATCAAACTAGTTTCTTTTGCAAATTTGATTATGGTTAAAACATCTAACATTGTCATCGTTTATCAGTCATGAAATTTAGTATGTTTAAACAAATAACCGCTTTTATTTTAAGCTATTCCATAGCTTCTATCGCGGGTCTTGAGCGTGGAGACCGAATCCAGAAATTCCGTAACGTAAATAACCTACCACCCCCCTCTCCGACCGGCACAGCGGTGATACTTTTTAGTTTTTCCATCTATCGATGAATAGCAGAACTTTTAATGACTTTTTGAAATATCACGCTTGTCTCTTTAGTTCAGCAACCCGCCTTTAGGTGGCATTTGTTGCATCGGCATAAGTTGATAAAAAATGCTATGCAATAGCTTTACCGCGGCAGTCTCCGAGTGCCACACGTCTTTTTTATAGTCAGTTATGTTTCATCAAAATGTGAGATGGATGTTTACCACTGGATGTGTTGCTGTGTTGCCCTGGTTTGTGGACTTCATTGATGGTATGGCGGAGTCCCAAGCAGCTGGTTATTAACAACCACAGGACATGAAAAAAGGTTAGAAAGGCTGTCATGCGCCATTTGTATGAGAAACGATGTCGCCGCTTACTAAGTACACACATTAACAAGTTCAAAGAACGCCAATCAAGCTTTTGACGTCCCGCGACCAATAGGGTCGGTGAAATTACTCGTAAATCCTTAGCGAACCCGTGTCTCCGAATCATTTATGTGTGCAACGCAACTAAAATAACACTGTTGTAAGCATAAGCATCACACTATATCAATTTACAACGCTCATTGCTGCGCACACAAACCTGGACCCAATCACAGCGGCTACCACTTACTCGCTTACACAATGCGTCATTTGGTGTGTGCAAATTAGTGTGTCGCTACAAAGTGTGGTCGCGACGCACACGTTGGGCAGTGAACGCTTCGATTAAACCTCGATACATTGCGCAGTCGCATAGTACTCACAACACAGCTAATAAGTATTAAGCCTTCAATGTACTCGTATATTGTGCCGATACAATTATCGTTACATGGATGTTTTCATTAAATAATTCGCCGCGGTGTGCAATAGTTCTGTTTGCCAATATTGGATTCGCACGCGCCACGCCCCCATTTCGTATCTATTTCTTTATATGATCTGAGGTCGCGGGACATCAAAAGAAACCAATCACAGCGCTCACTTACAAGCATTTGCTCATAAACTCTGTGGCACGCCTGCCCTGGTTTTTTTTTTAATTAATTTTAGATTTACGTATCAATCCTAGGTACATTGGTCGTAGATTTATTTGGCTTATCATAAGGTTTCTAGATGTTTGTCGAATCTAGTAAAATGGTTGGGCTTATCAAACGTATGACCACAGACTGCAGGTTTTGTTACACACATGTTTTTCATATCGGTTATATGTGTTCTTTTACCCAAATTAGGCGTTTAGTTTGACTTATTTAAGTAAGTACCTATGTCACTAATTGTATTTTTATATTTGTTTCAGGTAAGTCCACTTCGATTGCGAGTTTATTTAAATCTCAACGTTACAAAAGCGGTGAGTACAGTGGTCTGCACATCAGGGTACCTATACAATTTATTGCAAACGCGCACTTATGTCAATGCTGTTTAGATGCCCCAATGTAAGGCATGTTGCAGTCTGTACATGTTGCCCTGTTTAACAGGTTCATCCCATAATCCGGCGAGTCTGGCCAAATTACTCGCCATCACAAATCCGCTTTAACAAGATACTCGTAAGCGAAGTGTAAAACGGAAATCATGCGAGGGTACAAAAAATGATTTTGTTTTGTAGGTATGCATTTTACTCGGGCGGTAGGTACAAACTTTTTTTAATTAATTTTAGTTTTGTACTATCTCTGTTGGTAATTGTAATATTTAGCCCTGAAAGCAGAACATAGTTATTTTCACATGAATGATAACGGAAAACGAAATAAAAAATATTGTTGAAAGCTCCCAGACAGCTTATTTTATGAGCCAGTGTACACAATAACTTTACAAATTATTTACCTACCTCTTCCTCCAAGACTAAAATAGAATAGAATAGAATAGAAAATCTTTATTGCTATCCAAGATCGGTCTATGTTTACCTATTGGTGAAAACCGCATGAAAATCCCTGCAATATATTTTTTGTGTTTATCGCGAACAGACAGACATGCAGTGATCTAGTGTGTTTCTTCAACTTTCAGTGTTATATGAGTTTAAAACACCCACATTGCTTATTTAATATCCCCTTATGTCATTTCTGAAGGTAATTTATCTTAAAAATAAGACATCATCAATCCCTCAACCCCCAGGAGGCACGCGCGTGATGCGATAACAATTGATTTCAATTATGTCTGAAATAACTCACGATCGAGGGATTAGGTATGAATTGTCGTATTGTAAGGAATAATAACTACACTAATCAGTAATAAATAAAGAAATAATATAAAACTTCTCTAGTCTCTTTGCGAGACCCTAAAAATCACTCATATTTTAAACCTATAAGCACCGGCTCCCGGAAAGGTTGCCGTGGGCAAAATATAATTCATTTTAGCATTACCATAACGTGGATGCGCCGGGAATATAAAACATATTTACTTTCCATTTTACCTAAAAATCCATCCAATTATGATGGGGTTGGTGTTATTAATGAAGGTTTATGGTGAAGGTACAGAATTAGATATAGAATTGCACGATGTCTCTTCCTATGGAGGTCGTAAGAGGCGCCTGAACACACTGGTAGCAGCGTATTTTTTTCCACTATTGGCATATACAGAACTAGCTGTTCCCCGCGACTTCATCCGCGTCAATTTCTGTTATTATGAACGCGATTATTTTTGCAACATTTTTCACTGATGCTTCGCTCCTATTGGTCGCAGCGTGATGTTTTATAGCCTAAAACCTTTCTCGATAAATGGACTATCCAACACAAAAATAATTTTTCAAATCGAACCCGTACTTCCGGAGATTAGCGCGTTCAAACAAACAAACAAACAAACTCTTCAGCTTTATAATATTAAGTATAGATGAAATTTTAATCACTTTCCAAATTCTAATAAAACAATTTTCAAGACAAAAAAAATTGGTTACGGCCGCCTCGCAACACACTTTTTACGCGATGAGCATCTCATTCATTCATTACGATACTATTCATAAGTTGTTGATTATCTCTTCATACCTTTACAGGCTTAGGACCGTATAAATAAATATTTAAGACATGCCACACTGGGCCACACAGAGCCATCTAGTCCCAAATTAGACTACTATTAAGCACCCTGTCGTATGGGGTACTAGACAACATACATAAATACTTTTTTTTGTAAATACATACTTATAATACATAGAAAACACCCAGACCAGTACAAACAGACATGTTCATGCACACAAATATTTGTACTGTGCGGGGATCGAACCCGCGACCCATGGCTCAGAAGCAGCGTTTACTACCGCCGATCCAAATGGTCGTATATAAATTGAAAACTATGTTACGAAAAATATTTTTGCGTGATAACTTTACCTACATTTTTTACTTCATAAATGGGCTCTAAATACGATACTTAAAGCCTTTAAAAAAGTCATTCTGTATATGCTATCGCCAACAAACCTGATGAAAATGAATGATTTAATTAGAAAATATAGATAAGCAATCTGTTACCCGCAACTTCGTATACCAAGGTGGAATGTTTAATGGAAATCCAACTCATGGGATCCGTTAATTATTTTGTGATGAAAATTGGATTAGGTTTATTCTCAGGCCTACAAAAAATACACATGAGAAGCCGTCAACATAAAATTATCTTTTTTTTTTGTTTTTTTAGGCGAACCTGTCTCCCCGGGTCGAATGACAGTTATGCGAGTCTCCGGACAGAAATCTTCGGTGTAATATCTTTTTTTCGGATGTGAAGGTACAAACAACGGCAGGTCATTGAATTGATTTTCATCTTTGATTCCAACAAGTAGAGATCAATATCAATTGAGAAAATTTGTCGATTTATCGGTTGACGTGCCAAACCAAACCAAAAAATTCATGAAACTCCGCTTGCTTACAGCGTGAAGCCTTAATTTTTCGACACAAATATGACTTCGTAGTTCATTCGTTAGAGCATTCGCTCGGTAAGCGAAAGATAGTGGTTTCGGGTCCCGCCTGAGGCTGTTGAAATTTTTTGTCAAGTATGTAATTTTAATTAACATAGCAATTTGGTTGCTTAAAAAACAATAGTTTTAATGCTGTAAATGCATTTTTAATAAACACTACCATTTGGTTGCTTAAAAACAGTTTTAAAGCTATTTTCTTATTACTTTTCATGCGAATACTACATAATATAACGCCCCGTTGGTCTAGTGGTTTAAATACTGGACCAAGATCTCGGGGTCCCAGGTTCGAATCCCGGGTCGGGCAACAAAAAGTTGTGTATTTTCGAAAGTTGCTCGGGTTTGTGATCACCAATCCGCATTTGGCAAGCGTGGTGATTATGCCAGTACACCCATCATTGCTGTGGTAACTTGAATTCAATGATGGAGGCCTTTTCCCTGCAGTGGGATGATTATAGGCTGTTATTTTTTTACATAATCTCTTTTTCAGTAGCATTAAATAATTTAATGATAAAAATTAATGCCATTAAAACATAATATTGAAATACCGCCTGTTTTGCGTACCGCAACAGAAACTATGTGTTACTTGTTAACAATATTCCAAACTATGTTATTTCTCAAACTATTTATTGGGTATTCAGTTCGATATTACAAATAAACTACGTAACATTTATATAATACTAGCGGCCTGTTCCGGCTTCGCACGGCTAGATCCGTTAAGTTTTAGTAAGGATCCCTAATCTTTTTTAGCAATAAATATAGCCTATTTTACTCAAGGTGAATGTAGCTTTCGAATGTTGAAAGAATTTTTGAAATCGGCGCAGTAGTTTTTGAGTTTATTCATTACAAACATACACACATACAAATTTACATGAATCGCATACTTGCTGTATCTTCGTCAAACGGCTTCATTCTAGAAATAAGTTGAAAAGTTTATTATTCTACTCTGAAGTTAGTTTTGACGCCCCGTTAGTAATGGTTTGTACCGACCGGCAAAATTCTCAGGTTCAAGGTTCAATCACTGGGTCAGGCAACAAGTTTCAAATTATGGATTTAGAAAATTATTTTGCTAATGATTTCCGCTTGTTAATATACCGGCCTAGATACGTTCACCACACTACACGCACTAACACTGATTGAGCAAGCACTATTTCATGCAGGAAAACCGCCAGCCCTCCCTCGAAAATGCATGCAGTACAGTTAATGCAATTATTAGTACCCAACACCAATATAATAAAAACCTCGACGCGTTTCGCCACTTCACGTGGCATCCTCAGGAGATGTTGTCACCTTCGCTGCGCTCCGACGACTAAGCTGTGATTTTTTTTTTTTTTTTTTAAAGGACCTATGCTGTGGCAGAAGGCCGTTACAGCTTCACCGGGCGGGTTTTAGGCGAGTGCGGAAGGCACTCAGCCCAAAAGCGGCCTGCTAGTGGGTACCTCGAGCGCGAAGCGAGTCCTAGGCTTCGCGTAGCGAAACCTAGGGCTCGCCCGCGCAAGGGCCCCGTACTAGCGGCGCGATCGGACTGTGCCGGGTGCTGAAGGCACCCGGCCAAGAGGTCAACCCGACTAGTGGTTGCATCGCGTAGCTCGGCGCTGCAACACAGACTGGTCTGTGCATACAGACCGATCTACGCGAGCCCCGTTCTAGTGGGCCCGATCGAGGGGGGCAGACTAGGCCTCAAGGGCGCCTCTGTAGGCTCGGACCTCGGCTTGGGCCGTCGTCCGAAGGGCGGACTGGTGAGAAGCGGCCAGGTACATGTCTGTACCTGCCAAAATGATGCAAGGGTCCTCGCACTCGCCGGCGAGTGCGCTGATTCGATCTAGTGCTTGTCGGATGTGTACTGTTGTGAGTGGTGAATTGTTTTACGAACGATGTGATTTCGTCGTCGGGATCTTCGAGAACGTTCCTCGGTCGGCGGAAACGGGCTTCGACATCTTTTTGGCACAAGTAGGTGGCGGCTTTGACTATGAGAGGATTCGTATGATTGACGGCTTTATCAAAGAAGTGTTGAGACGCTTCTTTCATAAAGCTGGCAATCGACGGAATGTTAAGGTCGCGATGCAAATTATCGTTACGCACATACCACGGGGCGTCCGAGGCAGAGCGTAAGAATTTGTTTTGGAGGATTTGGAGTCTTTCTAGTTCTGAGGGGCTGGCATGAGCGAACACTGGACTAGCGTAAGTCATCACGGGTCGAATACAGGCTTTGTAAATTGTCAACTTATTTCTAAGTGACATTTTACTCTTCCTGCCGATATAGTAGTAGAGCCTTGAAAAGTAAAAGGCTGCAGTCTGACGGACGCGTTTTATGTGAGGCTTAAAGCTCATTCTACGGTCTAAGGTGACACCTAGGTATTTGACTGTCTTCTCCCAAGGGATCGGACGGTCGTATAGGGTGATTGGTGTGAGACATCGTTTAGGATGTTTTGAAGCAAAGAAACCTCGAGTAAAGTACACTGCTGCACTTTTCTCGGGGTTTACCTCTATTCGCCACATCCTAAACCAGTCACCTAGGGATTGGGCTGCACGTTGTAGTGCCTTAATGATGTAACCGGCATGGTAGCCAGAGTGATAGAGGGCTGTGTCGTCCGCAAATAGAGCTAGCTCTACTTGCGGTGACCTGGGAATGTCGTTAATGAAAATTGAAAAGAGAAGAGGAGATAGCACGGAGCCCTGAGGGACTCCAGCCCTGATGGGGCGGGGAGATGAATAGGACCCCTCTACGCGGTAGCGAAAGGTACGATTTGACAGAAAGTCTCGAAGGATGAGCACGAGACTGTCGGGCACTTTGAGTTGGTACAGCTTGTAGATCAAGCCGTTGTGCCAGACTTTGTCAAATGCTTTCGCTACATTAAAGAAGAGTGCACCGGTTACCATCGGTTTGGATCTGTTGAGGCCGTCGAGAATGTGCTCCGTTAGGCGGTGCACCTGTTCGACACAAGAGTGGGAGGCTCTGAAGCCAAACTGTTCGTTGATTAAGAGATTGTTCGAGAAAATGTAATCTCTTAGGCGGGAGACGAGAACACGCTCGTATAATTTGCCCATAGTCTTGAGGAGACTGATGGGCCTGTAGTTGGCGGGCTTAGAGCGGTCCTTGCCGGGCTTAGGGATACCTACGACGTCTGCTTCTTTCCACGCGGTTGGAAAGATGCAGTTTGCCATGGCACTATTGAAGATAGCAACCAATAGGCAAATCAGTTGGGCGGGGAGGACTCGTAAGACTCTGTTGGAGATCCGGTCCGGACCGGGAGCCTTGTTTGGACGGAAACCTTTGATGATGGTTTGCACCTCATCGGCGGTGGTGGGTGCAAGGGGGCAGGTTGGAGGGAGGGCCGAGAGACGTTCGACTTCGCTGTCCACCATACTAAGGTGGGCAGCGTCTATAGGAAGCGTGCTAGGAGAGCACTGGGCCTCTAGGCTGTCGGCCAGACATTCGGCTTTCTCTTCGTCGTCGAATACGACGGAGTTGTCGGGTCTAGAGAGAGGAGGCATAGATGTGACTATATCTGACTTGAAGGATCTCGCCAACTTCCAATAGGCTTGGTGAGATGGTGAGATCGTTTCAAGTAGGCTATCCCACTGACTTTCCCGAAGAGCCTTAATACGTTCCTTTACAGATGTCCGTAAAGTGCGTAGAAGGGTTCGGTTATATTCGGTGGGATAGGAGTCATAAGCTCTGGTCGCAGCTCTCTTTGCCCTCAACAGCTCTCTCACGTCATCCGGCAAGTTCAATCTATGCCTAGGCATATCTGGAACTTGCCTAGACGAATCGCTAATAGCGGTCGTGATGTGGCTAGTGAGGGCATCGATCGCTTGGTTAGTCTCGTGAGGCGATCCTAACCTATCTGGGATTGAGTTCAACACTGAATCGGGACTAGGTCCGAGATTGCTCTCGAGCCTGTGCCAGTCCAGTATTGTTTTCATGGATATCTGTTGGTCAGAGGGACCTAATTGGAGGACAACTGGGCGATGGTCAGAATCTAGGTCATGGTGGACTTCTATTGAACGAAGGCGCAGGCCTACATTCTTTAGAACCGCCATGTCCAAGATATCGGGTCTGTGGTTTACGTTAAAAGGATAGTGGGTCGGAGAAAGGGGGGCGATGATGTCAAAATTGAGGACTTCAGCGAGATCTGCTAACTCTCTACCATTGCTGGAGGTTGTTAGACAGTTCCACTGAGTATTTTTGCTATTGAAATCTCCGCCGAGAATGACGGAGGGTCCCATAGCAAAAAGAGCCTCATAGTCGCTCCTTAAGGGAGTCTTGTCGCCAGGTTGATAGATGGAAGCTATTATGACTGGTTGATGGCCGGTCATGGCTAGCCGACAGACAGAAGCTTCAACGTTTGTGAGCGTGGGAGGGTCGAGGGGAACGCAATGCAAGGAGCGTTTGTAATAAATTAGAGTGCCGCCACCTCTAGTGGGCCTATCGTTGCGAACTACGTTATAGTTGGCAATCATAGCACTACGAGGGAGGATGGAGGGTTTTAATAAGGTTTCTTGTACCAAAAAGATGTCGACTTGGTGCTTCATAAGGAAGAGTGATATCTCTACCTTTTGTTTTTGAAGACCAAAGGCATTAAAAAATGCGATGGTAAGGGACCGGGGTTTCGTTCTAGAGGGTGTATTATTCATGGTGAAGAAATGTTTCTAACTTTTTGGAGGAGGTCGGCGTGCTTATCTAAAAGACAGAGCATTGCGCATGGGTCTTTTTGATGCGCACGGATTTGGGCTGCTACATATCTAATTTCAGCCGGGTTGATTTGGCTGAGATTGTATATGAGCATGGCATCCTGCTCGTACGGGACAGTTGGCGAAGCCTTAGGGGCATTAGAGCGCGGGTCACGGAGGGTGACCGGGGCATTTGTAGCCTGCAGTGCCTGAGGGGCCTTTGGGACTACTGGCGGTGCCTGAGGGGCAATAGTGGTGGCCTTAGGGGCCATAGTGGGGGCCTTAAGGGCCACAGATTGGGCCGTAGGGGCCATATTTGGGGCCTTAGGGGCCGTCGGGACTGCTGTAGTTTGGCTTAAGGCCGGGACAGGGGCGTAGGCATTCCTTGCCCAGGATAGTGGTCGAGACCACGCGTTGTGTCCGTAAGGACGCAACTCTGGGAAGGCTGTGGGTTGAGCCTGAAACTGGCGAAACGAAGGGGCTGGGAATTGCGCGGCCTTTGGTGCCTGCACCCGTGAGTTTACTCGCGGAGCACGGGGGCAACCGCGATAATTCGCGGTGTGTCCCTGCTCTCCGCAGAGTACACACGCGGGCGGGGTAGTCGCCGTGTCCTTACAACGAGGACAGTCGGCGGTACCGTGGTCACCCAGGCATTTCACGCAGCGCGGGCGTGCGTGACAATTACGGGCAGAGTGCCCGTACAACTGGCAGCGATGACACTGGCCAGGGGTGAGTTTTTATGGGGGGTCTCTATGCGTAGGCCGGAGATATGGCATAGTGGTCGAGACCACGCGTTGTGTCCGTAAGGACGCAACTCTGGGAAGGCTGTGGGTTGAGCCTGAAACTGGCGAAACGAAGGGGCTGGGAAGTGAAATTTTATATTAAAAATCTTTTTGCCTTCAGGGGTATTTTCTAGTACGATCTGTACTAAATCGTAAGGGGCTTTGCCACGCGCTTTGAATAAGCGGTGGACTTCTAGAGCTGGGAGTTGTTTCGACTGAAGGTCGGTAAGTATGAAGTCTGTGTCGACTTCTTTCGGAATTCCGCGTACAACCACGCGGAGCTTCTTCTCCTCGACTGGAGTATACGTATGGAAGTAGATCTTCCTTACGTTGAGGTAATGTTGGAGCTGCCTGTAGGAGGCGATGTCCGGCGTTTGCACGCGGATTTCGTCGGAAGCCAAATTTTCGTGTGAAAACGCAATGTGGCGCTCATTGAGAGCAGCCGAAATATTTGTCCAGGCAGACTTGTCCTGGACTACGATGGGCGGGGGAAGGGGGGCCTTTTTTGTCTGTGAAGCAGACTGCGAGGTTGGGGCTGGGGCAGGGGCGGAGCTGGCGGTGGATGCCTTGGTCGGTCTGGGTTGCCCGTGGGAGATTTTGGCGGTTTTCGCCGGGGGTTCGGAACGCGCGGGTTTACGCGCTCGCTTTCCGTGGGTCACTGGAGTGAACCCTTCGGAATCTGACTCCTCGGTTTGAGACGTTTCCTCCGAAGAGGAGGAGCCGTCACTAACGGGGGACTCATTACTCTCCTCTGATGAGGAGCTGGAGGGTGTGGGAGGAGAGGAGGAGCCCGAAGGGCTTTCCTCTTCCTCCATGGGAACAGGCTCTGGGTCTGGGGAGGCGGGCGAGTCCTCGGAGGCTTCGCGAGCGCGACGAAAGGCATTAAAGCCTTTCAACGCGTCGCCTCCTAACAATCGGAGGTACTCTAATAAGAGTACCTCCATCGTGGAGGGAGGACTTTAGGTAGTAATTTTTATTTACCACCGATTCGGAACGCGCCTTCACCGAGAAGAATCGGCAAGAAACTCGGTGACGGTAAGTAATGGGTGTCTGTGTGGTCCAACCTGCCACAGGAAGGTTGGTTGAGTCGGGTGTGCCTAAAAAGGGTGTGAGGTCCCTAACACTGGGTGGTCCCACGACGATGTGATGTCGCCGCGGGGTGAGTGGCCTACGCCTAGCAGTCCTTCGGGAGGGACCGAGCCACCGAAATGGCCCGGGATACGCTCCCTAAGGGATGGAATATAAGGATGGGTAGGGTGGGTCACGCCCGGCAGGGAAAGGACTGCAGTTTCTAGTGTCTCTAGGGCGAGGAGGAACGCCTCACCCTCTCAAACGTGCCTTCCAGGAGGCCTAGACTTACAGCCCGATATACCGGCGGCGGAGGGAAATTTCAGCGCCTTGAAAAAGGCACTGTCTGTCGCTCCCTATCGAACAGAACCGCTTTGAAAAAAGCGTTTAACTCAACAAAGGTCAGTTGACACCGTTAGGTTAACCTTTGGAGAGCCGCGGACGAAACCACGTAGAAAGAAATAAGATAGAAATGCTGCGAACAGCGAGACGGATCGACAGCGGAGCGAGCGTCCGACCTGTGCGAGCGCTGAGGGCGGAATGTAAGCTGTGAAAACTGGCGAACAGGCCTTTTATAGAAACTCCCCACTACGACAACAGGTTGTGACGTTAAATCTGCGTTGTTATTGAAATTGGTTTGATTTGATTGAAAGTGGTTTGAGTTTTAATTTAAATGATAATTATGATTTTAAATTAAATAAATTTGAATTTAAATTATAATTATTGTGATTTGAATTTAAATTTTAATTGTGATTTGAATTTGAAAAAATATTGAGTAGTGGGGAAGTGACAAAACTGACCTGTTCATTCAACAATGTAAGCGTGTTGTCTTTTTTATGTTTTACTATTTCTAATTGTTATAACACCGACAGTTTTAAACTTTTTTTACATGTGTGTAAAATTGAAAAAGTATGATCGTCTGGGATACTATGTCCCGAATCTATAAGATGTTTTGCAAAAAGAGACTTTTCTGGGTGAAACGCTTCGAGGCAATCAAATCGTGGATCGCCTAATTCAGAATACCATATTTATAAAACCTTACAAACAAAAATCACCGAAAATAATTTGATTGTCTCCAAAGCTGATAAAGGTAATACCGAATACCGAGTAAGAAGTAATACAGAGTGACGATTTCGTTCTTTTGCAATCAGATCCAACAAAACGATTTTCTTCTGAAGTTAAAGAAGCCGTAAACTCTACCCAATTTATTTACCCAGATAATCCACATTCGCGAAACCACATCCTTGAAATGAATCCGCGTAGTCCCTGTTTATATGGTTTACCAAAAATACATAAAGACAATATGCCGATGCGCCCTGTAGTTTCCTACATCGGAGCACCAACGTATAAATTAGCCAAAAAACTTAATACATTGTTGAGAGCGAAATCGTCATTCGACCCAAAATATTCCCTTAAAAATAGCTTAGACTTAATTAACAAGATTTAGTCTGTTTCCCTTCCTAGGAACGCTAAGTTGTTATCATTAGACGTAGAAAGTTTATTTACCAACGTACCATATAAAGAAAGTATAGACATCTTAAAAACACATTTACAAAAACAACGATTACACCCGGGGGAGATAGACGATCTTATTTTATTAACTTCAATTTGTATGAAGCAGAATTACTTCCGGTTCAACAATCAATATTTTGGACAAAAAGATGGCCTAGCAATGGGTTCCCCTTTGAGCCCATTGATGGCAGATATTTTTATGGATAATTTCGAAAATAAATACCTAGTACACGATAGAAATATTCTCTATTACTATAGATACGTAGATGATATATTGATTTGTTGGACCGGAACCATTCACAACCACAACCATAGATATTTTCCTAAATAAAATAAACAACACACACCCAAAAATTAAATTTAAGCTAGAATTAGAACAAAATAATTCAATAAATTTCCTAGATTTAACTACTCGTATTTCAAAAGCAGAGGGTACACATAACTTCAACATATATCGTAAACCGACACATACGGACACTGTCATTCATGCGTCCTCCTGTCATCCGTGGCAACATAAAATGGCCGCGTTTAACTCATACATCCATCGACTTTTTTCAGTACCACTTAGCAAAACAAATTATACAAAAGAACTAAATACATTATATCATATCGCCATATCGAACGGATACAGGAGATGCATTATTGACAATTTAATAAAAAACAAAATCCACAAAATCATTACCAATTTATTATACTCTATTCCCAACAAAAAAAAAATAGGTATAGTTCTAGTATGGTTTACTTAGGTCAGTTATCAGAACGTATTTCTAAAACACTAAAAAATCACGATATATGTCGCGGCCTTTAACACAAATAATTCATTAAGAAAACTCTGTAACGGTAAAGATAGGTTAGATAAACTTCAGAAATCTGGTGTTTATAAGATAGATTGTAGGGAGTGTAACTCGTCTTATATAGGACAGACCGGCCATAGTTTCAACACACGTTATAAAGAACACATATCCGCCTATCGAAATAATCACCCAGAAAAGTCTCTTTTTGCAAAACATCTTATAGATTCGGGACATAGTATCCCAGACGATCATACTTTTTCAATTTTACACACATGTAAAAAAAGTTTAAAACTGTCGGTGTTATAACAATTAGAAATAATAAAACATAAAAAAGACAACACGCTTACATTGTTGAATGAACAGGTCAGTTTCGTCACTTCCCCACTACTCAATATTTTTTCAAATTCAAATCACAATTAAAATTTAAATTCAAATCACAATAATTATAATTTTTTTTTTTTTGTTTTTTTGTATAGGTCCTATTTATTCAACAATAATATTATACAACTTTCAGAAATGATTTTTACACAAAAGGTTAATCAAATAAGTTTATCTTATAATGTAAAGAAGCGTTACATAATACCAAAATGTACAAACACATTAGCTTGGGGTCACTATCCTTTGAAAAAATGTAACTTCCTTAAAATATAATTGTAATTTAAATGATATTGTTTAGTGGCATCTTATCATAATATGTCAATTATAAACAAACCGTTGAGCAATTATTATTTTTTTAAATATTAAAAAAAAAAGGAACAAATAAATTAAAACAAAGTCAACCCCGGAGGGAAAGTGCCCATAACACTTGCAGCATTCCCCCGCTGAATGGCTACGGCTATCCTCTGAACTAGGAATGACCCCGAGCGAGGATCATTGGACCTCATTCTAAGGCGACGACCTACTTCTGTAATAAAACTCTTTGCCTCTGAAGCCCAACAGCCTGAAGTTTCAAAGGCAATGGGGACAAAATGGTAGGCAGATTTTAACTCATTGTATTTAGAGTGCTTTTTGAGAGCCGCTGTCTCGGCTGCTGCCCCTGGCGCCAACGTGGTCCGTCCCAAATGACAAGCAGCAAAAGTACTTACACAAGTCGCATCCCACAAGAGGCATCTACCCTTATCCCAGGGTACCAGAGTAAGGCCATCCGGTCTTTTGCCATCAGTCCGACAAAGACCAGGTGGCTCAAGCACACATGGGATGTTGGCAGAAATGAGAGCTCTCCGAATGATATCATTAAGAGCGTGATGACGAGGGAATCTACCCTCACATCGTCGGCAACTCAAAGCATGGTGACCGCTCGCCTCAACGCGAGAGCCGCAAATGCATAAATGAGGTTCGCATACATCGCAGCCCAAGCGAAGGGCAACCGCCACCCGCAAAGAGTCATTATCTAATAAAGTGCCGAAATGAGGTGAGGGCAGACCCTGCAACCACGCCCCCGATTCTGGCTGTGACACCGCTCGCATTCTCGCCAGTTCTACCCCAGCGACACCTCCCAAAAGACGACCCATGTCGAATTTCGCCCCAATATCATCCCAGGAACGCTGCACCCAAGGACGATCCGGCAAAAAAACGTCCGGATGCAAGTCCGTAAATTTATCGATAGCGTGAGAAAGAAAAGGCACAACCACTTGGTTTTCGTCTCTACAAAGAATTTTAGCAACCAGACCAACTACTGCATGCCCAGACGCCAAGAAAGCAGGAAGCCCAAGGTCACTGACACGACGCACACCCAAACCTCCATGACGAATTGGCAACGCAGCCTGGCTCCACTGAACCTCATTGAGTGACACATTACTTATACCGGAAACGATGGATCTCAGACACTCGTCAATCACAGACATGTCATTCAGAAACAGCCAAACTGGAGAAGTTCTTAAAAAATATATGAGTTTGGGAGCTCCAAGGCACATTCTCAAGAGAAACAAAGCTACATGTGGATTAAGACACTTAAGGCTCTCACTAACAAATTCAAAACTCCGCCTCTGCCCCTCAAGAGCCTCTGAAATTCCTTCTGAAAAAATAGGGGAACCCAAAAGATCAAAATTGTCCCGTGTAAGAATCCTTAACCCAGGAAGGACAGCTACGAAATCTCGAAAATGTGAAGTCACCTCCGTACCACATGGGTAAAATTCGCATTTTGCAGAATTGATCTTCAAACCCAAATCATTGAAACGAGGAATTAAGGTGAGCAAATCTTGTTTCACTATATCCGGTTCACCACCAAGCGTTCCGTCGTCAAGATACCATACGTTTAGTGGTGACTGTAAATTGACTATAGCCTTATGAATAGCCAGGCTAAAAACAAGTGGACCAAGAGGGTCACCCTGATGCACACCTACTTGTGACAGTATAAGGTTTTCTTTAAAAAACAAATTTGAAGTGGTACCGTACACCTGGTCAAGAAAAGGATAAAGAGAAGGAATATTATCCTTAACCTCACCCAGCAAAACATCCCTCTCCAAGGAATTAAATGCATTTTTAATATCCAGCTTGATTATAACACAATCGGCATTATTGGCGTCCAGAACAAATGATCGTGTGGCGTGAATTGCCCCTTCGCACCCGAGAGGAGTTCCAAAACCCAACTGATGCGGCTGTAAGTATTCAGCCATACTTTCTTTAATCACAAAACATGCTATTGTAGCAGTTAAACGCCTAAAGGTGCTTCCCACTGCTATCGGTCTTATTCCGCCATCCTTTTTCGATAAAGCGCAAAGAGAAGCTCCATAAAAGTATGGACAAACTACCTTATTAAGTTGTCCGCTCAACAGAAAATTACACAATTTTGTCAAGCACTCCATCAAACGATGACCATTTTCCCCAGCAGAAATAGAGGTCAGTTCTTTCAAGTGATTTGGTCGAATCCCATCTAATCCCGCGGCAGAACCGTTATAAAAAGAAGCCAGAGCGCGTGAGACATCCTCTACAGTGCAGGTTAGAGGTGTACATGTTCGATCAGGAGGTGGAGGAAAAGCCAGTGTGCGAGATGGTGAAGGATGCTTGGTTTGCAAAGCTGCTACAGTTTCAGGACCCGGTTGAGCCATTGAGTCCTCAGAAACAAGCAGTCTGACTGCCCCTCTTAAGTCACCCTCGTATACCTTTGACTCAATTTGTTTGATATTACGATGAGGGATATTTTCAAATACAGGCACATCAAGACAAAAATTATCCCTAAATCCCTCACTAAAACTACCAATATTGGCTTTTACTTTTTGAGTCAAGTTACCCGTACCCCCCCTTTCGGGCATTTTTAAAGCCACATATGAAAATGATAACAAATTCACCCATTCCTCAGTCCCGTTTGATTTGATACATTCGTCAATTAACTTGCATAGAGTCCCTGCCGCCAAGTTACGTGCCCCCTTGGGAATATGACGTAACACATGATTTGATTTTCTTAACGAGATGATATCTTCCAAACGAAACTGAGAAGAATTAGTCTGTACAGCAGACTGAGTTTGTGTAGGTACTGTCAAAGAGGTCAAATGTCCTACATTTTTATGTTTATGACCTTGATGGATTTTAAGACCTCGAGGCTTAAAGGTACGAGAGCACTGTGGACAAGCTACCGAAGATGAGTCCGTTCCATCAGCCGTTGACATTGTGATGAAACAAAATGATTTAAAACAATAATATTATTAAAAAAAAAACATTGATGGTATAGTCATAACAGTGATCCATAACAAGATTTCAAATGTAAAACATAAATCGAGAGAAAGAAAAAAAAAACAAATGTACAATCATAAAATAAAAATCAACTAATATTACAAACATTTAAACACCGCAATGTCATTTAAAATTCACAGCACAAATTATTTGAAAAATTAAAACAGACTAGTTCAGAGTTGAACTAATCCACTTTTTTGGTTTTATAAAACTAGCAGCCTACCATTAACAATAAACCCATTAAAGTAGGTACAAATTTACTAGACAAGTCAAAAATTTCATGCAATTTTAAAGAAAAAATAAAGTCAAATTAATATAAAATTCAATTAAAATAACATAAAAAAACAAAAGTCAAAATATCAAAGTCAATTGATTAAATCTATAAAAAGCAAATTACATACTACTAACAATAACTTAAAAATAAAAAAATAAAAAAATAATAAGTATGAGTCTCTTGTAAAATCATAGGGAATCACGCACTGAGGATCGAACCTGGGTATTGTGGCGTGTTTGACGCACAAACGCAAAAGTTTCTACCGCGAGGCTGCGGCGGTAACTAAGTATTATTGCGAATATTGCGGTATGTTGTTGAAAACTGTTTGCTACTGAAGAATCCGATGTATGTTGCAAATCAAATTTTTAAAACTGACCACATAGATCAATAAAATAATAGTTACTCGCACCAAATACCGCACTCTCACTTGGGAATAATTCAACTTTTAGGGATAACACTGTATTATTCCATTGAGATTTTTACACACCCAAACGGGAAAATGTCTTGCTCACAACGCCCGCACAAGGAACGTCACTGATAACCATTTTATGACACAATTATAAATTATTTTTAACGGAACAAATAAAAAAACGTCCGCTTGTTGCGGTGGTCAGTTTACCAAAAAAAATTATAATTTAAATTCAAATTTATTTAATTTAAAATCATAATTATCATTTAAATTAAAACTCAAACCACTTTCAATCAAATCAAACCAATTTTAATAACAACGCAGATTGAACGTCACAACCTGTTGTCGTAGTGGGGAGTTTCTATAAAAGGCCTGTTCGCCAGTTTTCACAGCTTAGTCGTCGGAGCGCAGCGAAGGCGACAACATCTCCTGAGGATGCCACGTGAAGTGGCGAAACGCGTCGAGGTTTTTATTATATTGGTGTTGGGTACTAATAATTGCATTAACTGTACTGCATGCATTTTTGAGGGAGGGCGGGCGGTTTTCCTGCATGAAATAGTGCTTGCTCAATCAGTGTTAGTGCGGGTAGTGTGGTGAAGGTATCTAGGCCGGTATATTAACAAGCGGAAATCATTAGCAAAATAATTTTCTAAATCCATAATTAGTTATGGATTTCCGCAAAGTAACGCCTGAGTCTATTAATTTTAAGTTTCAAATTGTCAAACATTGCTCGGGATTGTGATCATCAACCCGCATTTGGCAAGCGTGACGATTATGCCTGTACACATAATTACTGTGGTAACTTGAACTCTATGATATAGGCCTTTGACTTGCAGTAGAATGATCATAGGCGGCCGTTACTTTAGTTTTGAAGAGTAACAGTTGTACTTTAAGATTTTATACCTATATTTTTCATCATGTAGACTCTATCCATTAAATGGGACGGTACAATAACGGATTTTAGTTGACGAAAAATACTGTGTCCTAAAACAATATGTTTAATCGACCGCGCACCACATGACAATCTATGGGTAGCCTCCACCAGATGGACTGAATGACGATGTGACCAAGGTCACAGGATGCCGCTGGATGCGGTGCGGGTGGCGCGGGACTGATCTTTGTGGATATTTTTGCATAACATTGGCCTCCGTTTGGAATCAATCAGCCTATCGCAGTCCACTGCTGGATATAAGCCTCTGCCTCTCCAGTTGCATGCCACTTAGGTCGATCCTCGGCTTCTCACATCCAGCTCCTGCCAGCCATCTTGCGCAAATCATCACTCCACCTGGCCTGAGGGCGTCCTACACTACGTTTGCCGAGACGCGGTCTCCACTCGAGAACTCGTTTACCACAGAGGTTGTCGGTTCTGTGGCTAAGTCCACTGGCACTTCAGCTTGCTAATCCAAAGTAGTTTTAATAAAGAGAAATGCATATTTATTTTGTTATTCCCATCGATGCTTAGTCAAAGTTAATATTGATGACACACTACGCCGCCAATAGACTGTAATCCGTCAGAGCGTCGCCTGCATTCCCCACAATCCTTAGTTTACCCCTATTTGCTATGTAAGTTATACTATGACGTAATTTTGGATTCAAAAGCTAGGTTTGAATCCTGAGATAACATTTTTGCTTTGATATGAGCCATCCATGGCATTTTTTGATTATTGATAATACAATTGCTTTAGTAAAAACTTCGACTGACTTAGTCGGTACTCGAACCCACAACCTTCCGATTGGGTGCCTGCTACTAAAATTCGTTTTTTTTTAATATTTTACAATCGGCTTTGTCGAAAAAGCTTCTTATTTTTTTTTTATTTACACTATTTTTGCATATACAAAGATAGTACTAATGGCATACTTAACACCAAAGGCAAAGGCTCTGCTAGTTAAAGTAGCAAGTAAGCGGTACAACGAAGAAAATTATGGAAACTGAAAAGACGGTCTATTTAGTCAATTGAATCATTGAACAACAAGATCAATGCAAAAATTCATATAAGATTATGTATTGTCCATAATCCTGCTTAGTGATTGATATCTTCAATTATTCTAACAAAAAAATAAGATATTTTTACAGTGCGAACTAGGATAATTTTATGCCATATACGTTTCTATCGTTTAAATAATCATTAATAACAGTCATCATCACATACGCTAGTACGAATAATTAATACTTTTGTTAACATTTTATCACAAGTATGCAAAACATAAATACTAAGCAGATAAAGTACTAAGTCCTTAAAATATAGCTTGATTAGAATGACAGTACTCACTGAAAAAGACGCCGTAACTTTGTACCAGCGGCACACAAGTGAAACACATTGAAACAAATATGCGATAAAAAAAATCTAATTGGTTTTCATGATTTTTCCAATTATTCTGATAATGATCACGATACTGACTTACTATTAAATCTTAATATATCTGATTTTCGTTTTTATTTTTTAATTCGCCATAACTGTTTTTTCGTTTTATTTTATTCGCCATAACTGTTTTTTTTTTCAGTATATAAACTTGAAAAATTGTTTTTTTTTCTTTTGATCAGTCGAGTTAGTCCATCACTAGTCCCCTCAGTTTGACAGGTGTCATTCTAATCAAGCTATATTTTAAGTTTTCATGATTTTTCCAATTATTCTGATAATGATCACGATACTGACTTACTATTAAATCTTAATATATCTGATTTTGGTTTTTTTTTATTCGCCATAACTGTTTTTTCGTTTTATTTTATTCGCCATAACTGTTTTTTTTCTTTTGATCAGTCGAGTTAGTCCATCACTAGTCCCCTCAGTTTGACAGGTGTCATTCTAATCAAGCTATATTTTAAGGAGTATAGATAGCTATTACAATTTTAAAATACAAGGTAAGACAAAAAAAAATTGCGACAGAAGTGCCTTTATAAATAACATTTCAGTAAGTAACTACTCTGAAACCCTGTCACCCAATGTCAGTTCTCCCCCAGATAAAAAGACAAAAGGTTGCACTCATGTTTGAAATCAAAAATACCTACTTATAAATCGATTATGCCCTTTTACAGTCTATAGCTTACGGGACCCGCCAGTGTGGCGTCGGAGCTCGGTCCGGACGGGTGTGCAATGTTTCAACGTGTAAGCGCGTAACCCTAACGCGATCTTAGCAAAAATATTTTCTTCTTAAAAACAGTAGTGAATTTAGTGATGTGATTTCAAGTTAAATATTTGTATTTTAGACACATATTTAACATGTGGTGTTTTAAAATAAAATCCCAAAAAAAGTTGTGTTAGGAATTCCTTAAAACTAGTATTAACGTTGTAAAACAATTGTGTGCGTATTATAAAATCGTTCACAATATAAAAGTATTCAGTTCAAAATTCATTATGATACGTTTTAAAAAGTATATGCTTTTAGTAAAATTAAATAACTGATATACCTTTAATAGAAAAGAAATAGGAAAAACCCAAAAGCTTTCGATGTTTAGTGACAAATGTTGTGTAGTAAGTAATTCAATGATTTTAAATTATTAAAAAAGGAAAAGGTGTTAGTGAATGTGTTAGAACAGTGTTTATAAGTGTTATTCTTAATAAAGTTTGATAAACAAATAGACGTATATTTTGTAGTTGTTTGGAAAAAAGGTAAAATCATTGAAATTCTACGTAAAGCTTTCTTTATTTCTTAATTGATATGCTCTGTAAATTTATGTTATTGACTTGATGTTAACTAATTAATAATTATATTCCTATCCATTCTATCAGTTCTTTCTGGAGTGATCACATATTGATTCAGTTTAAAAAACATCATTACTGTTTTCCATTCATGGTCTCTTTTCATCAAACACAATATTTAAGCCATATATATGTTAACTAATTAATAATTATATTCCTATCCATTCTATCAGTTCTTTCTGGAGTGATCACATATTGATTCAGTTTAAAAAACAGCATTACTGTTTTCCATTCATGGTCTCTTTTCATCAAACACAATATTTAAGCCATATATAAGTACAAATTAATTGAAAATTATTAGATCCTCACAATCTTCTTTTTTTGGAAAGGCCAGCAGTGGACTGATGTAGGCTGATTGTGAAATATATGCTTACTGAACGACATTACAACTTTTAATCGGACATTACAACTTTCAAACAAGGAATATAATCCGTACTATTTATTAATTTATTCATTTATTCATAAACATTTATTCATTTATTCATAATATTTAACATTATAAATTTTGAAATAATTTTGTTGGTTAAGATGCATTTGGTTTTGCACACAGATTGAGGCCATCAAAAGGACACAAGAAAATCCTCTGTAGATGACGTTGTAATAAAAAAATTAATCTATCTTTTGATTGATCTCTAACGGCCGGTCCCAATAACCTATCTATCTTTAGTTTTGGCATATCGGAGATAGAAAAAAACTTTTGTCTTTGTTTCTCTGGACGACAAAATCAGAGACAGAAGATGTTTTCTATCTCCGATATGCCAAAACTGAAGATAGATAGATTATTGGGACCGGCCGTTAGTAGAGCGTTATAGGTAATCCAAATACACGCAGATAACGTCGCAAGCGAAGCTATAGCTAGTAAATTAATACACCAACTAGTTCCATTGGAAATTATTCCGACAAGTTGCTAATATGGAAACTGTTTTTTAGCAATTTGTTGTTGTAAATTGAATTTGCAATACCTTGAATAACCTAAGCCAGACGTATTTTCAAGTATAGGAATAATATTTTAATTTATGTTAACAGTTTCATTGCGGCAGCTTCAAACCCGGTGGTAAAATATTTGTAAAATTATTTCTCTAGGATAATGGAGGTACTAACCGAGAATATAATATAATATAACCGTATAGTTAAGAATGTTTCAAAATTGCTCGTGAATACAATACTTTGCCGAAAAAAAATCCAATCTAAATACTATAGGTAAATTGAATTCATTAACAACACTGTGATTATAAAGTTACAAATTAAATTATCTGTGTTCCATGACTACAGAAGAAAGTTATGCCATAAAATGGAATCTTCGTATCTTAATTTAGCACTTTAATTTTGCTTAATGTTTGAGAATAAAATAACTTTACAGTGATTTCGTTATGTCAACGGTTTAAGATCGTAATGAAGATCCAGGATCTAATGAAAAAGAGAAAGCAGTATATATTTGTCCCATAATACTTAGGGTAGGTATCTTATGTAGTGTGTGGGTTCCATTCCCGAATAGGCAATGTAGAAAAAACATAATTATCTTATTACCATAAAACAAGCGATTACGTAGCTTCCTTTAAAATCAGAAAATAATATTTGATGTAGTACAAATTCGTTTTTATTATTTCTCATATGATATACTAAGGTCGTACCATATTACTTTTGTATTTAAATCCATCAAAGTCATAATTAAGCCAAACAAAGTCCATTAAGTACTGGACATAACCATTGCATCCCTAAAAATCTCCACGACGAACGTTCCCGTGACACACCAAAAATGCAAATTTTTATCAAAATTAACCAGATGAGTAATCAAACCTGGAACCCGCATACTGTAACGGCTTATCAAACATAGCTCACACAGCCAATAACCAATAATCCACAATGTTGATTGTATTATATTTGATTGGTCGTGCCCAATGATGTTCCCTTTGACGTACTATTCAATTGAGTAAATCTGTTTGTTTGCATTCAAATGTAAAGGCCTTCAATCATCCTACTGCAAGGCAAAGGCCTCCTACATTGAATCAAGTGACCTCAGCAATGATGGGTACAGGTATTAATCACCACGCTTGCCATACGCGGGTTGGTATTTAAATATGGTACGGTAAAGCCATATGATCCCAGCCTAAAAATCAATAGATGTAAATAGACTGATTGATTTTAACTGATTTTTAACTGCTGGCCACCCCAATAGATCTCCACAAATCGCAACTTTCCCCAGATTGTCGGTCTGCTTGGTGGGAGCCGACCCACAAATCGTCGCCATTCATTTTCATCCCAACAGCCTTGGCTAGACTTCTTCTTACAAATGCCTCTAAAGTAATCAAAAAAGACGGACAGAAGCGTCTATTCTTCACGATTGCGATCGCTTATCGCCCGTAGTGTGATATCAAAATTCTCGATTTATAAAAGCCTGTGTCTAGCAGTGGATTAATGTATTCTGGTGATCATCATCATCATCAGCCTATCACAGTCCACTGCTGGACACAGGCCTCTCCAATTGCACGCCACTTAGGTCGATCCTCGGCTACTCGCATCCAGCTCCTGCCAGCCACCTTGCTCAAATCATCACTCCACCTGGCCTGAGGGCGTCCTACACTACGTTTGCCGAGACGCGGTCTCCACTCGAGAACTCGTTTACCCCAGCGGTTGTCGATTCTGCGGCTAATATGGCGAGCCCACTGCCACTTCAGCTTGCTAATCCGGTGGGCTATGTCGGTAACTTTAGTTCTCTGCCGGATCACGGATTAATATATTCTGCTGATGATGGTGATAAATTCTTTGAATTCTTTGACTGTACCATCATTCGCTAAATCGTTTTGCATTACAAAACATTATAATATCTTGGGATGACCAAAATAACATAGGATAAGCATCGAAATCTTTTCAACGGAAAACTTCATTTCGCGGATGCGCGAGCATTTTAATAGTAAGTAAAGGTTAGTGTACACAGTTGCGTTCTGAACAATATTCTAGAAATAAACTTCTTTTGCAAGAAATTCAAATAACGAAAAGCACAAAGCCATAATTTTTTTGTCATTGTATGCTTGTTAGTAGTTTTTTGTTTGGAACTGATTCGAAGTTTGATTTCATAAATTTCGTCATTTCAAGTCTTGTTAGAAAAACTGTTTGTTTTTGAAGGCTGTTTGTTAAATACGCTATTGTCCTAAATATGATAATACTTATTCGATAAATTCCTATTTGCCGTAACCTTCTTTAAGACTTCCATCATGCGACAAAAACCGGGACCAACCGTTTATCGAAACTTCTGATAAATATACCCCCCCACCACCAACCCTTCCAAACCCTAACCAGTTGGGAAAACATCGTTTTCAGTTTACAAAACGATCCTTCCGGTAATCAATCCCAGGGCCAGCCTTATTCAGCTATTTCAATTGCAGTTCGATCGTAGTTGAATTGTGCGATATTGACATTTAGCCCATACTAGAACTGTCAAAAACTTGCAATTCAATTACGATTCTGATACGATTTGGTTACGTAAATTAGGGGCCAGGACTCTTGCGTAGCAGGCAAAACACCTTAAAACTAAGCCGAACGACTCGTCTTAAAGATGATTGGCAGAGTTTTTTATTAACTTTAATAAAATCTACTTTAACAATCTTATATCTATGTGCACTTAACCTTACATTCCTGTTCCGACCCGCGATGGGCTGAACCGAGAACATACGTTTTGATGTTTTTAGTAGATACACGAACGTGCTTTTCAAATAAATTGATATTCTGCAGGCAGCAATCTCTGTTGAAGAGCTTTTGAGAGATTTTTACAAAATGTCGAAATTTTTAGATCGCAATTTATTTTTCTATTTGTGCTTTCAAACTTACTTTTGGAGAGGCATATGTTCAGTGTAGTGGACTGATGATTGCTGACATACGAATAAGAATATCAATTTTGAATCGGTGCTAAGCAAATGATCAGCGAAAAGCACCGAATCAATTTGGTTTAATAAAAAGGGCTATTACACTGTCAATGATTATTTAAATGATAGAAATGTATGGCATTAAATTGTCCCAGCTCGTACTTGCTTAAAATAATTAAACCTTGTAAAAATCACCTTACCTTGTAAAAATTTATTTAAAAAGAGGCTGACAATAGTGACCGAGTTTCTTGCGCTGCTTCTTCTCGGCACTAGCCCAGACTTGTCCCAAAACAGTGGTAGGTTTAAATTGGGACGTGTAAAAGCGCCTCCTGGGGCCTATTTGCAGAAATAAAACTGATTTTAACTGATTTTAACTGATTTTAACTGGTCGCCGATTTGTCAATTCAAAGTTTTTGAACTGCAATTAAATTGCTGGTATATACAATACAATACCTTAAATCAAAACTTCGACTACTTGAGATGGGACTCGAACTCACTACGTTTCGCTTACGACTGCTGCAACTACTGAGCTACTCAGACATTTTGTGCGTCAACGAATTCATTCGAGCATTGACATTGAAATCATTTCTTTCGTATGTGGAAGCAGTCGTCCGGTAAGTAAAAGGTTGCGATTTGAGTCCCACCTCAGGCTGTCAACATTTTTTATAAATAGGTATGGAATTGTTTCATAAATTTGTGTTTATAGACTACTTTTGATTTTGTTCGTTTTATATCCCGTATTTATAAAACTCATCATTCTGTCCATCATATTTAGCAGGTTTACATCATACTAGCCTACACAGAATCAGACCGTCAGGTTGCACGTTGTTTTCAAATATTTACTTAGTCACTGCTAACAGTAAAAGCACAGAAACATACCATATAGCAATCCATTTAAAAACTTTTCTCAAGCAACTGAATTGCTAGTGTTCATTGAAAAAACAATGCCATGAATCAAAATGTTGACTGACTTGAAAGGACGAGATCTACTTCACATTGTCATAAACAAAGATGGTTCCACAAACACCCAAACCCGAGACAATATAAATAAATATTAGGGGTTAAAGTATGAAATTGCCGTTTAGTATGGACGAAATCGAGAAAAGTCATTTTTCCATACTAACATTTTTTTTGATTTTTTAAAAACGCCTGAACCGTTTTAGATGCAATTAAAGGTGAAAGCTAGGTGGTTATAAAGCTACGCATTAAAGTATTTAAATTTCTGAAAATCAAAGTATATAATACAAATATACTTGATTGAAGCAAGAAGGTCAGCTGACACATTGTAAGGGGTCTTTTCAACGACTTCCTTTGAAGTAATAGGCACTAGTATTGCATTTTTTTTTTAGTCAAAAGTTACTTTATTTAGTTCTTGATACAATACAAAAAGAATTACGCAATAATACAACTATACTTAAGAGCTTTAATAAAAATAAAAAGTGGGAAAATAATCGGCAATTTCATACTTTAACCCCCCCATTATAAATGTTTACTACTTCGATCCATCAGTGAATCAAAACTGGCAACAATTTTAAAACTGGTGTCCACAAAACGTCAAATTTTCTTAATTGATATTGATCTCTACTTGTTAAGCTTAAAGTTGAAAATCAATTCAATGACCTTTTACTTTTTGGGTAGGTTGACCTGCCGTTGTCTGTACGTCACCCTACCACGGAGGTCGTCAAAACTTTAAAAAAAAAAAAATACTTAAGACACGCCTCACTGGGCCACACAGAGCCATCTAGTCCCAAATTAAGCTACTATTAAGTACCCTGTCGTATGGGGTACTAGACAACCGATAAACTTACTTATACTTTTTTTTTTTGTAAATACATACTTAATACGAGTATATATAGAAAACACCCAGACCAGTACAAACAGACATGTTCATGCACGAAAATATTATAATAACCGATTTTGCGATTGCAAACTACTCATAATTTTTGCGAATAATACGTTTCTACGTTTCTCACCGTTCACCGTCCGCCAATACTTCACTCTTGTAGTATCTATAAACAGTATCTGTACGTGATGGATGGACAGTTTACGAGTTATATATGTATATACGAGTTCATTTATATGTTACAGCAGTAGAATGATAGGGTTTAGGTATGTTAGATAATATATCATTTGGGTTAATTACTGGATTGTTTACAATAGAAATATTCAAGAGATACCCTTTATCATGTGCAGATAAACCTTCACTTTTCTTGTCGGTTTAAATTATTGATATCATATTCGATTGGGTTAAATATTATACACCGTGCAATTTTACCCACCTGTAAAACGAAGCCCACGTTATGTAACCATTATGTATAACATCATGGCAGTGTTATTTTTTTTTTACAATTTTTTTTTAAATTAAAATATTGAATATCGGTTCAGCTATTTATTTTGAAACACGCTGTGACGCCCACAGATGTAGCTGTGTAAGGTCTATTTAACCGAGACCCCGCAACAGCAAAATAATACGTCTGGGCGCGTCACAGCGTGTTATAAAATTAAAAGTCTGTATCAAAAATAAAAAAATTCAAAAAATATTTTTACTAAAAAAAATAACACTGCCATGATGTTATACATAATGGTCCAATAACGTGGGCTTCGTTTTACAGGTGGTTCAAATTGCACGGTGTATAATTGTATACAAGTTTGGTAACTATAATGATTGTACGTATGTGTGTTAAGCCCGTATCTTATATGTTTATCTGAATTATAGAAGTTTCACAAACATATTATGTGAGTTCGGCCTTAGCAATATTTAAATATCAGTCACGTAATTGTATTGTTTCATAACTTTATACATTTCCAACTTACGTAATAAAAATAGGAACATCTTGTCAATGACTTTCTACTAGAATTTCGTTTACATTTGCATTTGAATTCATTATTTTCTTAAAAAACAGTACCAATTTTCCAAACACTTGATTCCCAATGGATATCTTCTCAGAAAACAAAACAACCTTAGAAACAAACCGAAAGATTCCACCAATAAAATGAATAAGGAAAAACTCGAAAACGGTGCCCTGCGAGACGCTCGAAAACTCCGTTAAACTAATTGTAACTTTACCGATACCAAAATGGCTTCCTCGAATGGGAAGGAGAGTTCTAAAATGACAGCATCGATAGACAGTTTAAAACTTTCTAGTAAGAATGCCTCGGTGTGCTCTTCGAAGAATGCCTCATCGGAATCTGTGTTGTCAAGGAAGGATAAGGAAAGTCTGCAAATGCAGGAGTGCAAGAAGAAATTGCTGGCGATGGAGCCACAGATTATTATACGCGATGAGAATGTGGTGTTGCGATCGCCGCCACAGAAGAAGATTGTCATGCCACCGACTATCAATCCAGAGGTAAGTGCAATTTAATTTACTATACAGGTGGAACAGGCCAAAACCAGTCTATATTAACATTTTTTTTTAAATTTTAAACAAACTAAAATATTGAGATTCCGATTTGTATGAAAATATTTTTTTCAAAAATGATGATATAAAATTTCTGACTGCGCCATTGTATTTATAATTATACATAATGTTAACTACGAGTATAACGTAGCAGATAATCTGGGGTACCCTTGAAGAGGAATACCCTCAGAAACCTAGGTTCTGCTACGCTACAAAAGAAAATGATGATAGGGGGAAAGTTGAGGGAACCTACCTCTCTATAACTATTCCGTAAAAACTATAATAATACAAGGTAAATAAGATAAAGTATATATATTAAAGTTAAAAGTAAAGATAAATAATAAAGTAACTTAAATTTTAGAAGTAGAATTTTGAGGAGTAGAGTTGGCCCGGCGGTCGACCACGCCAGGACCCAACTGCGCAGCACAGGGGAGATGGCCCGGCGGTCTGCCTGACCGTGCCAGGGTCCAGAAGCACTGGATGGAGATGGCCCGGCGGTCTACCTGACCGTGCCAGGGTCCAGAAGCACCGAACGAATGTTCGAGGAGTTCACCTTCAACTATTGAGTTGTCATATGACAACGCCAAGTCAAGTCTACGAATGCCGAGAGTCGTCTGAATGCTACATAACATAGGCTGGTTACGGCTTGTTATGCCATTTATGCCATTTATATCTAACATGCTGTTTAAAAGAAAACCTGCACCTAACTGTGCAAACTCTTTAAGCTTATAAACATTTCATTGTTAGTGTTAGGGAATATGTACGTTTGTTGAGGTAATTTCATACTAAATTTAAAAATTATTACTACTTACCTACTTTTTTTTATAAGGACAGGAACAATTTATAATTATTGAACATGGCATCTTTTTGAGCTAAGTTTCGAGGAACTTAAACAGACATTTTCTATGTACTTTATCTTGACATTTTTGTACTGGACTATGCCAAAAGAAAAAATACGTCATATTTTGTTTTTTGTCTCGTAGATTGATAAAATTTTGAAGGTGGTTAAAATTTCATTCTGTATAAAAAAAATACGGACATTATTTTTAGATATGGTCGTCGGAATCAGTCTCATTTCGTAGTCAATGTTTATATTCCTAATGAAATACCGTTGAACCCTGCCGTTTTCCCACTTAAATGTCTCAGTACTATATTTACTTATTTACCTTTTACGACCAGCAAATGAGGAAAGTAATCCAATTCATTATCATCCACAAATCAGTTTTATTTCTGCAAATAGGCCCCAGGAGGCGCTTTTACACGTACTATACACCAATATTTAAACATACCACTGCTTCGGGACAAGTCTGGGCTATAGAGAAAGGCCTCACTATAAGAAAAGTCCACTGTTCTGTGCTGTTCTATTCTAGCTTAGCAACCCGTTGGCCTAGTGATGGGCCGAGATCTCAAGATCCTGGGGTCAATCCTGGGTCTCCATGCTGTCCAAATGCACGTTAGTGATTACACACCCGAGCAATGTGTGAAAATTCGATACAGTGCATTTAAACCATTAGACCTATCTAATAAGGTGCTAATAATTTTAAATCATGAAGTCGAGAGATCTCCCACGAGCTATATTTATACCAGTCAAAGGTTTCTTGCGAAGCCACAGACGTACTATAATTTAATTAGATTTTTACCCTAGCCCTAGTGCTGCCATAAAAATGTCCATTCACGGTTTTGTAGATATTTCATGTTTCATGAAGGCAGTAACTTGGTTTACGGATTTTATTTCTAAATGGTATTAGAAACAACATTAAGTTTTATCTTAAAATTAAAATCTTTCTGACTTTATTTAAACAAATCTAGAACCCTCGCTGTAATGTTTGTATAGACAATTTTTAGTTCGTACTAATTAGATTAATGAAGTTAGTTCAGGTACCAATGTATATAAGCCAACTGCGAAGAAAGATTTTGCAAGATTTTCAAAAAACTATAGGAAATATAATATGTTTTTTCATACAATTAGCTAACGCTGAAGCAGGGAGTTTTCCTGCTTAGGAATCTGGAGCATTAAGTGGCTCCATTAATTAATTTATGTTATTAGATCAGCTCATAATGTAAACAATTATTCATTATCACCATCATCAACTCACATCGTTCCACTGATGGACAAAGCGACAAAGAAAAAAGTATGTATATTATCTTATTTTTACGGTTCTCTAAATACGTAGCTATCACAATGAATTTAGGTAACTTCCTTAATTTTACTGCTGGGTAGTCTACTAGCGAATACATTTTCAATAACATTGAAAATAAATTCTTTGAATAAAAATTTCAACTGCCTTTGAGCCTTCCGTTTGCCAGACGACTGCGCTAACTTTTGAGTTACGTATAATTTTCTGTTGCTAACCTGCAAAATAGATAAATGTATTTAAAATGTAATGTTTCTTAAATATCAATATAGGTGAAATTTTAATAACTTTCTAAATTATAATGCAACGATCTACGAGACAAAAACAAATTACGTATTTTTTATTTTCGTATAGCCCAGTACAATAACGTCCCCTAGAAAATATCCGCCGAAAATCTAAAATTGTTGATAAGGCCTCCTCGCAACACCTGTATAATAAGTACTTGTCAAACAAAACAATACAGATTTTGAAAAGATGAATAATTCATTGACTCATCATTATAATGTACCTTATAGTAGGGACATAATAAATAACTACAGGGTAAATTAATGTGTTTACAGCATACGTAATTTAATTCACTATTTTTATAGAATTTAACAGGAAGGATGTAAATCCCGATAAAATAGCTGTTGTACGTGTTAACAACTCTTGAAAAAACTACTAGGCGAAATTTATTCTGTATATATTTTGAGATTGTTTTTAAGCAAATGAATTGCTGGTTTATAATATTTGACAATTTCAATTCCAACTAGGTGGGACAACCTAAGACAGTCGAAAAATTTATATTCAAGGAATGGTAATATCAATATAAATATTTCTGTTTAAATACTTTATTTGATATTTTAGCAACTTAATTGCACTTATAATATCAGTATACAAACTTAAAAAAAACAAATTTTTTCCCGCCTGAGACAAAATTTTTCAAGTTTATATACTGATATTATAAATTCTGTTTAAAGGAGATGTCCCATAATAGGCCCAGACATAGTACACCATTTTCAAAAATCGAGAAAAAAATACTGTTTCTGGGAAAAATACATATAAATTTATTTAACGTATAATTTAGTGGTTCAAAATTAAATAAGATTGAATAATTTATCAAATTCCATTAGGCATTCCAAGATGGCGGCAATCTAAAAAAACTTTAAATGTCAGTAGCTGTCAGATACCCCTTGTCACTTTGGCATAATCATTCACTTCAAGTTTTTGTTCTGCTTGTCGCGCTTTTATTGTAGTTCATTATAACGACCTCTTTTTCGTTTTCTGTATTTAGTATTGATCGACACATTACTTTAATAATGTTTGTTGTTACTACAGTAAGCGATGGCACTTGACTCCTAGCTGCGCGATTTTGAAACTGACAGACGTCATCATAATGTCATCTTCCGCCATGATGGTTTTGTTGTTTTGTATTGCTATTTTCTTACTTCTCTCTTTATTTGAACCACTTAACGAAGCCATTTTAAAAGAATTGGATAATAACCAAATCTTGTAGGTGTATTGGTCTATCTTTTGGTGGGGTGTACAGGTTCTGGGCCTGGCCTCCATACAATTTGGGACATCTCCTTTAGTGAGTGAGATGCAGTTTTCATTAATTTTTTGTTCTTTTGGCGTAACTTTCCCGATACCGTTGCTTTGTAATTTTGCAATCACAAGACCCTAGCTAATCTACATTCCTACATCTTGGGTAGTTCTAGCTTCTTTAATCAACACCACAACTTTCGAATTTCCACAAAACTTTGTCAATAGTTATACTCGTAATTACCCCGAGTGGTTGAACTTCACACCGAACCCCAACTTCGCCCCAATTAGATGGTGGATAAGTAATGGAGTCGGCGTTAATCAAAGTTATACATCAGGCGTCACCCAAGGTGCTGACTTGGGCCCACCCTTATATATACTAAGCAGCATAGTTTGCTGATTGATTTCATTTTAATCAACTGACTTGGTAATGGCTGCTAGTTTGTGATAACATACATCTACGCTATTGAATGCGGAAGTCAGGCTGAAACTAACTTAATTACGGAGAAAGCTTAAGAGGAAACACTACGGGCGAGAGAATTGATAAATAGGTATTTGTAAAATCTATTGCTGTCGCGCAGTCTAGAACGCCTCCCCTAGGGCGCGATAGAGACAACTGCATCTTGGACCGGAAATACCCACAAAAAGCACACAAAATCAACGTTTCGTAGTCCCCCGATTCCTTTTCCAAAACTAGACCGATTTAAATACTTCTTTCATTAAAAATTAAAGAAAGGCTTTGGCCGTGTTCGCATATTTTGCTTTTTTTCTAAAATTTAGCCAAATTTGTTTTCTGGATGGCTGAACAAAGCGGAAAATTTGGCGAAGATTTTAGATTTTTGAAGGCTCATATCTCTTTTATTGATTCATTCATGAAAAAAAGGCAAACAAAGAAACATGCCAATAGTGGCCATAGATTTTTGTAATAAAAATTATTGCTCTACTGGCATTATCCAGGGAGAAAACAGGGGACTACGTTTGTATGGTAAAACGGCCCTTGTGTTTCCTCTTAAGTTTGGAGATGAACATATTATTATAACGCTGGAAGAGTAATCATCTCACTGATCGCAATGATGGACACGGTCATAATCACCACGCTTGCCAAAAACTTTTCTAACTGACCTCCAGCCAGCTGGTTATTCAATAAAGTTACGTCTGCCGAAGTATGTATAAATTGGTATTAACTTTTAGATACATTAAAGATCACAAACCTGAGCAATTCGAAACTCTTTGTTGCTTAACCCGGGAATCGATCCCTGGATCCCGAGATTATGGCCCGGTATTTAAAGCACTTGACCGATGGGGCGTTATAACGCTGACTGAGGACTAATTTAAAAAAAGTATCATTAAGATATTTACTACATAAAATTATGAAAAACAGTATTAGAAATTACATATTTTGAAAGTGATTTCATTTTCATTATGTCAGGTAATTTACTACAAATAGCTGGGAGTTATCGAAGGTGGTGTATTGAGTCCAAATTTATTAATTTTGTATTCTAAGAAATATAGTTTAAGCTTTATATAAAAAATATGGATCTAATATAACTACTACAACTACTCAATAGAATAAGCGACATAATTTGAAAAACACTAATACTCGTACCACCTTTTAAATTTTACAATTACCTATGATAAATAAAAATAATATTAAATTAAGACAGTGAAATAGATGTATAACAATTAGGACTGTTACCAACACATGAACTGTTTAGTTTAAAGCTGACTTATTTAATAATGTACAACAATGTTGATGTGAAATATATAACGTTGCAAAATATGATATAACTAAAATTAAATAACTAACGAAGGTGCTTTTAAAGTTCATTGCGTATTGAATTTCTGTATCTCATACGACAAACAAGATTTGGAATCATGTTATTTAATTGATTACTAAAGAATTGATCTTACTTTCTCTAAATGCTTAGAAACAATATTTTTTCTTTTAATTTAACATTCAAATTGTTATTCTCGTAGGATGTAACGATTTAATTTTTTGACCGTCATTACTAGCATTAATACCTTTTATAACTTCAAATAAATACTCAAAGACACGACAACTTTAAAAGAAAAAAAGTATTAGGTAAAGACGCATGTCTGCCTTTGTTTCAGTTTCTATTGTACTCCACAAAGCGTTCGCTTCGTCTCAAAGGGAGTTTGCGAGAATGCCGGCTTTAGAAGTTTATCTTGGACGCCCACAGCATGTAGCCGAAATTTCGGGAAATCTTGGCATTTAAACCTTTTTACTACGAGTATAACCCAACACACACTAAAACCCCGCTTGGGGAATAGTAAAGTAACAGCCTATAATCATCCCACTGCAGGGAAAATGCCTCCATCATTGAATTCAAGTTACCATAGAAATAATGGGTACTGGCATAATCACCACGCTTGCCCAATGCGGGTTGGTAATCACAAACCCGAGCAATGATCGAAAATTCGAATATTTGGTTGCCCGTCCCGGGGATTAAACCCGGGAAATACTGGGCGATAATCGTAACACATGTTTTGAAATATTGGTATTATTTACCTTACCTTGAAGTTGCATGGTAGCTGTGCGATGGTAACCTTTCCCTTCTGGTGTCGTAAGAGGCGACTGAAGGAGTACTGCCAGAAGGAGACGTAGAAGATGTACCTTTTTTATTCCAAACTGCTAAGCGTGACGATTACGTTAAGCCCTCCTTCTGGAAAGGCCTGAGTCCAGTAGTGGATCAATAAAGGCTTTATATGTCGTAAAAATCAAAACCCAGCACCTCATCTTACTTGAAGTCGTACGAAGTACCCTGGGCCAGTTAGTACGATAATATTATGTGCCTTTACAAAAACCTTCATTTGTTCCTAATGTAAAAATAGTGACATATGTATATTAGGTTCGTATTGTTCAACCATCCTTGTTTTACAACTTCAGTTGAAACGAAATGGTTTTATTCTTCAACTTTTATGAGACCGGTCGTTATTTTGAATTTGTTTTTTTTATAACTCAGTTATTGTTAGTGGTGGTTAATTCTATAAACTTAATTAAGTACATCGTTATTCCGTTTTATATCTGTTTCATCTCCAATGCAGTTTTAGTTTTTAACTGCCGAATAAAATATGATAGCACATTATAACTTCGTGAGAAAAAACCCATGCGTCTGAAAAAAATCCATTTAATAAATCACCACTTTATATTGCTCAAATACCTGTATTATAAACTAACATCCCATTACAGTATCAAATGATTACTATTAACATACATGAAGTATACTTACAGCTCGTAGATATATTAGATCAATAGGTACTTAACTATCAATCACAAGATTAATAAAATTCCAGTAAAGTTAAATGAATGAAAAACTATTGAACCAAAGGTAAACCCCAAGAGTGTAGCCTCTTGAAGCAGAAATCTAAAATCACTTAAGAATTCACTTTGAAAGTGAAAGGAAGAGACAATCTTCAAATAGTCAATGTCCCAGACCTAGACCTTGTAAAGCCAAACTAAAACTTCTTAACACATTTAATGCCTACTTAATACTGAGACGTAGGTTGGTTTCCCACCTTATTTATCAGAGATGTTCACGGAGGCCCAAATTATTTAAATGTGTCTATAGTCAATAGAAGGCACCCTAGGACGGTTTATTATAAAAATATATAATTTGGAATAAATTTAAGTAAAAAAAAAGGATATTCCACGGCGCAGTGTAGTCGGCCTTGATTAATTGTTTTATTTTTATTGATCAAAACACGACAATCCCTCCTCCCCACGGCGCCGTGTGCTCGGCTCCCCGCTCCCCCACGGCGCCGTGGGAGTGGCCTCCTACCGCTCCACAGCGCCGTGTATTAGGCAGTAAATGTGTTAAGTGGAGGACACGCAAGAGACGAGAAGTTTCTTTCCTGTTACCTTTTATTGTAATCTGACTAAAATCTATATTACACAGGACGGTCCAAAAGGTGAGGCCCAAAAAATTTTTTTGGATTCCTTACATCCAGGGCTATCCAAATATACCCTACTAGCTGTTCCCCGCGACTTCGTCCGCGTCAATTTCCGTTATCTAATCGCGATTATTTTTGCAACATTTTTCACTCATGCTTCGCTCCTATTGTTTTTTTTTTTTTTTTTTTTTGCACACGGACGACCGGTCGTTTCCTATTAAAACGATCGCTCGACCGGCAACCCTCCCAAGGGGGAAGGAGGTGGTGAATCCTCATGGATACCTCACAGCCGGCTGTGAGGTTATGTGAGACTCCTACTCACTAAACACCACCTATAATCGCTATCACCAAATGGTGTTATAGCATATCTGAGCGACCACACCCCCTGGAGGGGGTGTGGTGCAGGGCGTCACTCACCTAGGCGAAGTGCGCACTGAAGAGGGCTGGCATTCGGGAAGAATGCGAGCCTGGAATAATTGAATTTAAGGAGCCATCGTCCAAATGAACGTGGGCCTGAGTAAAATAAGTTATTATCGACTGACTCCCAGAAGGGGTGACAGTCGATTGAGAGGGCTGGGGGTTGACCTGAAGGGTCCTATAGGGTGGGACTTAGTTAACCTGGGGCTTAAGACTTTTGATGGTTTTTAGACATCTTTCATGATGACTGAGAGTCATAATGATGTCTCGGGTGGAACGGGCATTTCGCAGTTTGTTTGCGATTTCTTTGACTTCATCAATATCGATGTTATCGATGAAATCGGACACCAGTGTGAAATCGTCGTCGTCACTGTTGTGTGAGCGCGATTTTTGCGGTGGTGCTAGGACCCGCTCATGCGGGGTGAAGGGGGGAGGTTTGGGTAGTGAATTGAGGGGTTTCCTCCAGCTCCCTGCCGGCTTAGTGGCCGGAGCTGCCTCCCTGCCGCCCGATTTCGGGAGAGCAGGGAAGTTGGTAAATGAGTGGGTAGGGGGGCCAACCTGCGACCTCATGGGAGGTTGGGGTTTCGGGCGCGGCGCGCGTGCACATCCCCGCCAGTTGGCGGGGTGGCCGATAAGGCCGCATTTAACACACGCCGGTTCCCCGGGGGTGTCGCGCGTGCGTTCGCACTCCCTGGTGGAGTGGGAGCCAAGGCACTTAACGCACCTTGGTGGGGCTGTACAGTTTGCTGCCGCATGCCCATAGAGCTGGCAACGGTTCTACCCTGATGTTGGACAGGCCGCAGACTACAATTTCTTTGTGCCTGAACAAATCACGGGAGCGGGGACAGTTGGTCATGACGACCAACACCAGGGGACAACGACGTTTTCCCTGGCCGTACATTGGATGTACAGCTTCAACAGGGAAACCTTGTTTTGTGAGGTCGGCTTTGACCTCATCCGTATGGATCTCAGTTGGGACACCGCGGAGAACTGCGCGTACTTTACGCTCTTCAGGGAGAGCGTAAGTGTGGTAGGGAAGTTTCCTATGAGCTAGCAGCTCGATGAGGCTACGAAAGTCTGAGATGCTTGGCACCTCTATTTTGATAGCATCACCCGTGTTGGAAGCACGGGTGTATTTTATGTTGCCCTCGATGCAAAGCCGGGACACTTCGGTCCACTTCTCTTTGCATCTAAGGAAAACCGGAGGGGGTGCCTTTGGCTTGGCGGGAGCGGGATTAGACCGCAAGATTGGGCGAGCAGCGGGAGCAGGGGGCACCTTTGGTGCAGTCCTTGCTCGATGCGGAGGGATGTTGACAGTGGGGGAGGCCGGGGGGTCCGGGGATGGTACGGAGGAAGGTGACGCGGGGGACTCAAGGACCGGCGAATTCCGATTCTTGGTGCGTTTCCCGCGCTTCTTCTTCCCTGTAACAGGCTGGAACGCCTCGTCAAGGGGGAGGGAGGAAAAAGAGTTCTGGGACTGAGTCGGAGAAGTGGACCTATCAGACAAGGTCCTCTTCATGGTAGGTGGGGCTGTACAGACGTACTCCATTCCATCTGTGGTCTGGGCGTCCATAGGAGTGGTTTGACCAGTCAAGGTAGAGGGGTGAGTGAAGCCAGTAAATTGGGGAATAAGATCCCGGACATAATCGATGAAATCTGGGTTTGTGTCCAGAAGTTTTCTGATGGCTTGTTCAGTGCAAAGATCAACCATGGTGGCTGGGACTAGTGGGACTAAAGATTATAAAAGAAACAAGAGACACCCCCCACCAGAGGCAGGGGGGAGGGGGGGCGGCGAGTGAACGGTATCCCTAATGGATAGCCGTTCTTCCCTTCCCCTTGGGACTAGGCCCAAGTGCAATGGGTCCGGGACTGCGGTTTTCCCAGGGCCTGGAGGCCCCGGATGTAACAACCTAAACCCTTACAAATCATACTTTACTAAGAAACAATTAAAAATATTCACTTTGACTTTTTTCCGACGTATATCGGTAACTTTATAATCAAACAAATTACGTTTAGGACGGTAAGCGATACTATCATATTTTAATAAATTCAATTTACCCTATTGTGTATAAATAAATACCTATCCATAAGAATGTGTCAAACATTAGTCCATGTGTTGCATTCAAGTGGTAAATGTTTTGCGCGAGAGCATCGGTCAGTAGCCAGATGTTGTCAATCTTAGGTTGGGACGAATGTAATCTAATAATTAAGTTAGAACTTTGGTTAAAATAAAACTATTGCTAATTAATTTTGAATCTTTAACGTGATTGAATGGTGAATAGGAACTTTAGTCGGCTTTTCCGATATTAGTTAATATTATTATCGTTATAATAAGTAATTGTAACAGCGCATCACAACCGTACGCGTCAGCCGAGCACTATACGACGACGCGCTCAGCCTACTTCCCCCCATCACACCCGCCAAGCCGCACGACGGATATAAAAGCCTCTGCCGCGCCCCGATCCAGTGTAGTCTACGCCCGGCGCGCCTCGCGAGCAATACGCTGCATCGACTTAGGTCGGTCTCCGTGTTCTCTCGTTCCCGCTGAGCTTAGGCTGCGCCCCTACTCCGCTTCGTATGTTAAACGAGTTGCGTGTTGGCTTTGCTAGCGAACCGCACGCGCTCGGATAGTATACGAGTCTCAAATCGCCGCCATAGCCTTCTGCTATTTATTATATTATTATAGTTTTGCCCACCCGCTTTATACTTAATAAGTACTTACATTTTGTTTTGCATATTATACCTCATTCTAGTAATAAATCTTTATAATTATTTTAAACGTTGGTTCATATTTAACTACCCACTCAAACCCTGCTACAAATTTTGGCATCCCAACTCGGGCCTTTATTACATAATTCATTAAATTGTTTTGCTTATCCTAAATATATACATATATATATTAAAATTTTAATTTGTCCTCTACCTCTTTGCAAGTCAGTATTTACTTTTATTTATGTTATTTTTATGCCCTCTTATTTAGTTTTAGACTCGCTATTTTAACCGACTTCAAAAGAAGGAGGTCCTATGTTAGTCTGAATATTTTATTTTATTTTATATAAATATACGCACTGCATCGGCCTAGGTCGGTCTATGCGTTCGTTTACTTTAATAACTCGCCGCCGAAATTGAATCTTATTATTATAACATTTTGCCTCGGCGTAGTCGCCGTATCAACCCTAATATGGCTGTCAGCTTTACCGACGACCAATTTCGAAACCTCTTAGGAGTACTATCGAGCAGAAATTCTGCTCCACAGAAGACCGGCAGTTTCGCATCTTGTACTGCCCGTTACAACGGATCACGTGATGCAGCATTAGTTGAGGCATTTATATCAAATATTACAACATATAAGAAAATAGAAACCATAGAAGATGCCGATGCCATTGAAGGGCTCACTCTCCTATTTACGGACGATGCATCAACATGGTGGCTCGGAGTGAAAGAGAATGTCACGTCATGGACAGAAGTCATCACACTGCTGCGTAGCACATTCGCGCCAAAACGACCAGCATATAAAGTCTATGAGGAAATAGTCTGCACAAAACAAATCCAACCAAAAGGCACAGAGTTGTTTGTCGCAAAAAAGCGTGCACTGATGGCTGAGCTACCCAAGCCTCATTTGACTACCTCACAATGTCTTGATTTATTGTACGCTTCTCTTCATGTAGACATAAGGGACAAGATATCTCGAGATTCCGTTACCTGTTTTGAGGAATTTTTAACAAAAGCTCGCCAATTCGAGGAAGTGCTGACTGAACGCACAACTAAAGGTCATCGTGAGAATGGTCACATATCTGGAAATAGAGTAAGATGTAATTATTGCCGTGCATACGGACACAGCGAGGACGTTTGTCGAAGGAAGGATAGTAATGACAGGAAACAGGTTGTAAAAACAAGTACTCCAATACACACTAATCGATTAACGACTAGAATCTCCTGTTACGGATGTGGTGAACCCGGCGTAATAAGAAGCAAGTGTGCTAAATGTAATGGAAACGCGAAAATAGGTGCCGTGGACGTGGGCTTTTATGCACTAAGCCCCAGTCTCGCATGTATTTCTCGTCTACGACCAACTGTGGATATCACTATCGGTGGAATCACTGGAAGAGCTCATGTTGATTCTGGAGCTAAACTTAGTGTGGCGTCTCACTCCTTGTACCAAGTTCTGCAGAAGCAAAGAGTCCAATTCTTCACAGAGACGGCGACTATTACACTCGCCGATGGATTGAAAAGACGACAGCAAATAAAAAGAGCACTGGTACCCGTTACTATTAAAACCAGAACCATTAATACAAACTTTATTATCTTGCCAGAGTCCAAAGATAATAGAACTCTATTAGGCGTGGACTTTATCCAGGATGCAAAAATGGTTCTGAACCTACCACAACTTCTTTACCATTTCTTAGATGAGCCTACTAAGAAATATGATCTCCTCAACGAAGAAGAAGATCCGGTTCCCTTACCTTGTGTAGCAACGGTACAAACAGAAACACCATCCGAAGAATCAATGATCACAAAATTAGTTAAGTTGACGGCAGTGGAACCATTAATTAGTCCAATGCCAATGACTCCGTCGCCAGCTGCTACCTCAATACATGGAACTGATCAAGAGAGTGCCTACGGTCCACCGGCACTAATTGCCTATGAAACGCCACCGGCATCACCCGTGGGACAAAGGTCAAGCCTGAATGGTTACTCACCTAGATTCGTCGGTTCCATCTTCAGAGATGCCCAGATGGCAATCAATACGACCGACGTGGAGCTCTCGCCACACAGCAATAATATGTTTGGCCCGAGCTTGGATATCGCCATGATGTCAGTAGAGTATGGGTCACAACTCGATAACGAACAGCAAGATAGGCTCGAAGCCATTTTAGCTCAAAATACTGATGTATTCACAGCTAATGGAAAGCCGGCTGCCTTAGTGGAACATGTCATAGAGACCGGAACCCATGCACCGATAGCTGTCCCGCCATATCGAATGTCACCACTTCGTAAAGAAATACTGCGTAAGGAAATAAATCAAATGCTTAACGAAGGCGTCATCGAAGCATCGAACTCACCATGGGCAGCACCGGTAGTTATGGTGCCTAAGAAAAATGGTGACGTAAGGGTCTGTATAGATTATCGCCAGTTGAACAACATAACTGTACCTGACGCTTATCCATTGCCCAGAATAGATGATCTCCTTCATGAAGCCAAGCCATCTCCTTATATGACGTCATTGGACCTGAAAGCTGGATACTGGCAAATACAGGTACGACCTGAGGATCGGAAGAAGACTGCATTTTGTTACACCATTCGGGCTGTACGAATTTAAACGAATGCCATTTGGTTTGCGTAACGCCCCAGCCACCTTCCAAAGATTTATTGATCGCCTTAGGATTCAAATAGACGCACAAATATTAGCTTATTTAGATGACCTAATTCTGATGTCCTCAACATTTGATCAACACCTGCAAGACCTGGATGAACTATTTAAGCTTCTAAGAAACAATAATGTTGTTGTCAATAAGCAGAAGTGCCGATTTTGCCAAGAACAAGTACCATATCTTGGGCATATAATTACTCGTTCCGGTTTACAGACAGACCCTGCAAAGGTAATAGCTATAACTGAAATGCCTGTACCGAAAAATGTGAAACAAGTCCAATCATTTCTACAGACGTGTTCCTGGTATCGCAGATTTGTACCAGATTTTTCAAAATGTGCCCAACCGTTAACCCAGTTGACGAGAAAAGACGCAGTATGGGATTGGGGAACAAAGCAACAGAATGCATACGATGAGTTGAAGCGTCGCCTAACAAGTGCACCCATTTTATGTCAGGCTGACTTTAGCAAGCCGTATACTATTAAAACTGATGCCAGTGATTATGCTTTAGGAGCCGTTTTGGTCCAGGGGGAGGGCGCTGATGAGCACCCTGTAGAATACGCAAGTCGCCTGCTAACTAAAGCTGAAAGAAATTACTCGACGACGGAGCGTGAAGCTCTGGCGGTAATATGGGCCGTCTCGAAGTTTAGAGGCTACATTGAGGGGTCTTCTGTAATAATTGCCACAGATCATCAAGCTTTGAAGTGGTTGATGTCACTCAAGTCTCCCACTGGCCGCCTTGCAAGATGGGCCCTGCAACTACAACCCTATAACCTCAAGATTGAGCATATACCAGGGAAGACGAACACTGTTGCTGATGGCCTCTCCAGACCTCCATGTGAAGACTTTCCGAGAACCAACCACGAAATTTGTGTGATTTCTATTGACTTGCCGCGATGCTCTGGAGCAGAGATCCGACAAGGACAAATGGCTGACCCTGAAGTAAAGAAAATTATGGACGCTCTTGAAAAGCCTGTAAAGGATGAAGATGCAGTTTACTGGTCTAACAAAGGATACTTCATGAGCAGTGGGATGTTATACCGCTACTTACAGGATAATGACAGTGAGACGGCACCGCTCGTAATACCTCAAAAGGAGAAAATCACCGTCTTACAACAGTATCATGATGACGCAACTGCTGGACACTACGGGATAGACAAAACATTACAACGTATTTCGCAACGGTATTATTGGAAAGGAATGCGCAAAGATGTCGAGAATCACATTAAGAACTGCGTCAAATGCCAACGGTATAAGCCAAGCAATTTGAAACCAGCAGGGTTATTACAGACAACAGTAATGAACCAACGGTTTGAAACCCTGTCATTTGATCTGTTTGGTCCTCTGCCTCCATCTCCCAGTAATCACATGTGGATATTTATCGTTGAAGACGTTGCTACCTGCTGGATTGAATTGTTTGCCCTGGAACATGCAACAGCAGAGGCGTGTGCAAACCTGTTACTTAATGAAGTCTTCCTCCGCTATGGTGTTCCACGTAGATTGATCAGTGACAATGGAACTCAGTTCGTCAGCGCAATTATGCAAAAGCTTACATATTGTCTACAAATACATCACGCATTTACGCCCGTATATCATCCGGAGACTAATCCGGTGGAACGAAGGAACCGCGACCTCAAAACCCAATTGGCTGTCTTAGTGGATGACGACCACCGCTCCTGGGTGGATAAACTGCCAAGCATAAGATATGCCATGAATTCGGCAAAATGCACCAGCACGAGTTATAGCCCCGCATTCTTGACGTTTGGTAGAGAACTTCGAACTTATGACGATGTGAGTCACGATCTGAAACAAATAGCTTTATCCGAGAACTTTATTCCCGAGATAACGCCTAAACTAATTTTGTTGGCAGATACTATGAAAAGAGCGCAAGAAGTTCAAGAAACCAAAGAAGAAATGAGAAAGAAGACTACTGATGACCATCGTCGACCATCTCCTATCTTACGTCAGGGTGACCTCGTGCTGGTGGCGACAAATGCTCGGAGCAACTCAGCGCGTTTCCAAACATCGAAGTTGCACCCCCGTCGAGATGGTCCATATGTGATACTCCGGCAACATGGGCCTTGCTCCTACGAAGTAGCCACTCCAGCTGAGCCTAATACCTCACTGGGTCTATATCATAGTTCAGCACTGACCCCCTTCCGTGGCTCAGATCTTCCATTACCTAATCCTGAAAAACCTTTACGCAGACGCGGGAGACCCAAGAAGCAGATGACATCACTTCCGGCCTCTACTGGACTACTCGCCGAGTCGTCTTCGTGTCCAGAGGGGGAGCCTGTAACAGCGCATCACAACCGTACGCGTCAGCCGAGCACTATACGACGACGCGCTCAGCCTACTTCCCCCCATCACACCCGCCAAGCCGCACGACGGATATAAAAGCCTCTGCCGCGCCCCGATCCAGTGTAGTCTACGCCCGGCGCGCCTCGCGAGCAATACGCTGCATCGACTTAGGTCGGTCTCCGTGTTCTCTCGTTCCCGCTGAGCTTAGGCTGCGCCCCTACTCCGCTTCGTATGTTAAACGAGTTGCGTGTTGGCTTTGCTAGCGAACCGCACGCGCTCGGATAGTATACGAGTCTCAAATCGCCGCCATAGCCTTCTGCTATTTATTATATTATTATAGTTTTGCCCACCCGCTTTATACTTAATAAGTACTTACATTTTGTTTTGCATATTATACCTCATTCTAGTAATAAATCTTTATAATTATTTTAAACGTTGGTTCATATTTAACTACCCACTCAAACCCTGCTACATAATGAATAAGTAATTAGTAGGAAAACCTAGGGCTCTACGTAAACTTTTAATTAACTATGTATTCCTTTATACCAATTGGAATAACATAAATTGGATATTAGAGAAATGCTAGTATCTTTGTAGATCTATCAGAGCCTGGAGTTCTATTGATTAATTAAGACAGGTTTAGAACCTCTGATAACTTAAACTTTGCTTGCAAGGATTTTTTTTAAACAGGGAAGTGGGGCGCGGGGCGTGAATGTTTGGAGAGTTAAATAGTGTTGAGAGTAGAGATTCGGGATCAGTCCGTCGGGAGATGAGTTCTAGACCTCTTACTAATTTGCTGTACCGATCGCAATGGTAAAGAGATTAGTGCGTGAGTGCTCGAAGAAAACTCGCATTGGCTAGGCGTCGTCAGGTTCCTGAATGCACTAGGGCGGTGCTGGCCGGGGTGGCTTAGGCTGAGACTGAGACTTAGGGTAAAGGTAGGATGGAGAGCTGCAGTGTCTGGTATGTGAAATTTGTTTAGTTGGATTTTCTGTTGAAATTTGTATATTTATTGATAATAATAATGGTTAAATTATACCTTGTCTTACAACAATTTTATTACAATTTAAATTGGTTATTTGTGATTGATATTTTAATTAAAATGATAAAAGTCATAATGTAATTTAATATCCCATTTTATGCCGTTAAAATATAAATTATATTTTTCTTTAAATTCTCATATTGTTTTGAACAGAATTTTTGACATAAATTTTGATTTTATTCTACTTTGAAATTTCTTGTAGGATCATAAAAGGGTTTGATTTATTGATTTTTATTTAACACATTCGAAATCAATCCTAGTTTATAAATTTGAAGCATTTTTAATTAATTTGCCTTCATTTCTTATGTTAAATTTATGAACTTTGGTTTCAACCAGATTTAAAATATCTAAAACCTATTTTCATGATCTGGCGATGCAACGTCTTATTATTTTCTTGATAAATTAATTTGAAAGTTTATTTTTTTGTTTTGTGTTATGTACTGATTTTACGTGTTTTGTTTTATCGTCCTCAATTAAATTACGAATCGGAGGGTTTTTAGATTATCTACATTTACTAGATACAGATTTAACAACTTAAATACAAATATTTACACTGATAGGTACGAGTTGGGTTAACTATTGCAAAACTAGATTCTATTAAATAATAACCAATTGTACAAGTTCAGAACATGAATATATTTATTCCAAAAACATTTATTGGTATTTGCATTATAATGCCTTTATTTACGGCTTTAATTTTCCCTTAGAGTGGTAATTGAAGTGCTAATTTAATTTTTATTAAACGTTTTAAGACGTCATGTTTATTTGCGATAAACAAACATAACAAATTGGCATTTTATGCTCAATTGAGTGATTAGAAATATTATTTATTTTTCTTTCAAATTCCGGATTTAAAGTGAACAGGAATCTATTCTTTTTTAAATACAAAACATGTTATGAGTTTTATGCCCAGTTAAACTTTAAACCTGAAACAAATATAGTTTATTAGTTATGATGATCTTCTGTGAAGATTATCATCTTTTGAAACCTAATTTAAGTTAGATTTTATCTACCATCAAACTTACACGACGTATTGAGGTTTTAACAATTTATTGAATCCTGCTAGGTCTGTTAACATTTATATTTCATCTATTTACCTCCCTTAAGCACCTAAAAATTAAAACTAAGCATTTATTTTAAAGAGTTATTTAAGAACATAATTATTACTACATTAAGAAAATATGACTTCTATGTTACGACATTACGTTTAATATCAAACCGCAGATAACACAAACGCAACTACTATGATTTAGGGCTATACGGAATATTCGTCCTAGATTTAGACTGAGGTACTGTTAGGTAGGCAAAACCTTATCCTACCCTACTCCTTTAAACCCTATCCTATATCCTAACCTCTAAAGATAGATCCTTTGGAAACATTGGACTATTTTTAGGCATCCTACCTTTAGAAAATTTACAATACATCCTTATTCTGTAGACTGGGAAAAGAGTTTAATGTAAAGATATTGTCGATTTGACATTAAATTACATTTTCATAAATTTGCAAATGGTTACAATGCTATCTCCGGCTATCATGAATAGACTGCCAAAGGAACTTAAAATTATTCAATCTATGGAATCTAAATAATAGGGGTTGATGTGGGAATGTCGATGGTTCCATAGGCCGTACCACTGCTTTCATTAAATGCCTATAAAGGAGTCATCGGTATTTTTGGATTAACCTTGTATTATGAAAGAAATTCGTTATATATGCTTCCGATGGGTTCAGACGGAGTCACCATTGTAACTGTTATCGATCCAAGATCTATGTGTACTCTCGAGGCTGCCCAGGTGTTTGATTATATGGATACCATTTCTCCTGTCCCCTTAGGGCTGTACGGAGCACCAAGGATGCTCCCAGGTCCCGGGTTGTAAGCACTCACCTGATCATCAGTTGATCGAGCTTTGGCGGCTAGATGATTAGATACATAAGGAGATGGGTACTGGTACAGTGCTCACTTAATGTCATGTATTTATCGGAAGTATTCGGGGTTAGTTAGTAAATTAGTAACTTTGGTAGACTTCTCATGAAGTCTTAGTTAAATAAGTAATTAGTACTTATATTAGATTCTTTTATCCCAGTCTACCTTCTTGCGCCTGTTTACGGTTAAACCCGTGATTCAGGTAGATTCCTTTCCAATGGAGGTGACAAGTAGCTCCTGGTTTTGGTCATCACTGTGAATGGGGGCGATGGTGTGGGGCTCCTTCACCGCCCCTCGGGGCTTCCTTTTCCCAATTCTTAAAGGCGCAATTCCCCAGGAAATTTATGAGAACTTATTTAGATATCCACGTACCTCTAAAAGAATCAGGGTTACTACTACATACACAACGTACGGTCCTACCATTTTATAACTAGACGATCACAAGGCCAAACTATTTAATTATTAAGGGATTATATTTGTGCTCCACTTCTTCTTCCTTCATTTTATTGAGAGGAGGTGGTGCTACCGACGATGTTGCTCTCTTTAGTAACTGAGTCGAGAGAGTAAATTCATTGGGTCGCAAAGGGGGGTTCGTTACACGGAGAGCGAACCGGGAGCGCTCAGTTGGCTTCGTTGCCACCGTAAGGTATCAACCAACTCAAACGCGATCGGTTATTTAAAGTATCACTGTTTTGATACAAACAGTGAGTACAGTTAATAACAGATAAATGCACAACGATGCAAAATAATGCGAGTGCGAGTGCTGGTGTATGGCATTCGCCTATCACCGGTAGGAAAGGAAGGGGCGCACGGGCAGACGGACGTCTGCACCGAACGGAGTGGAAATGGAAAGTCCGCTCCTATTGTTCGCTCCTATTGTTCGCAGGGTAATGTTATATAAGCTTTCTTCGATAAATGGACTATCCAACACAAAAATAATTTTTCAAATCGAACCAGTACTTCCTGAGATTAGCGCGTTCAAACAAACAAACTAACTCTTCAGTTTTATAATATTAGTTTAGATATTACCCGATTTTTCTTAGTTTTCGAGATATAATTTTTTTTCTTAATTTTTCAAAATTTTTGGTGTAATCAGTTTTAAAACATGGTTTCTCCGCTTTTTATTAAGTTATGTCAGATTTTTTTTTGCAGTATGATCCTTATAAATTAAACTTATGTAGATAAAATTATCAGCTAGGTAATCCTAACCAAAGTTTTTAAAAAATTTACATTAATTTAAAAAAAAGTGAGAAGAGGATCATTTCAAAAACTTCCCGAAAGCTTTTTTTTTAATTCACAGTTTTAAATTAAGCTCTGACTAGCTTCAACGGAAACTATAGACTTTAGGTAAATTTTTCAAATTACCGTAATTTGAAAAAAATATTTGTACATTTCAGTGTTAGAAACGTTCGGGTTAAATCAAATATAAACGCGTAGGTACTAAATCCGTAAACGTATATTTCATTAAAAGTCTTGTTATTGACACCATTTATAACTCTAACGTAAGGACCGATTTTCAAATCCCACTGGATACAGCCATTTTTTTTATTATTCAAATCGTTTCAGTTTAATCTTAGCTTACCGATTTTATCTCACATAACTTATGTTACTAATATTTTAAGGGTGTAATTTATAATAATGTTTGTTACCCAATCACGTCAGAAGTATAAAACGGATCTGGTTGAAATTTGAAACAAATATAGTTGATAGTCTGGAATAGCACATAGGCTATTTTTTATCCCGAAAAAATATTCAATTTCCGTGGGATAAATATATTTGTTTCTCATATTAAAAATGATTGGCATGGATTTTTTGTATAGTTATGGTTTACGAGTCAAAATAGAGCTTAAGCTACAATTTATATCAACGAGCAAAGCCGCGAGGTACAGCTAGTAAAAGATTTAAAGTTAAATATTTCTCAATTTTACCCTAACTTAAAAAACTGTCAAAACTGTCATCCAGTTGAAGTTACGAACAGCGAACTACTCAAGATATTTGTCAGCGAACTTGTTTCAACAAGTTATGGAAGCAAAGATATGTATGATATTAGTATCTTGTGATTTTTCGAGGTGTTTAGGTACCGGGCCAAGACCTCGAAGTCATAAGTTCGATCCCCGGGTGGGACAAGTGTTTCGAATTTTCCATCATTACTGTTAGGAAAGATATTTTGTCCGTGCTCACGCCGGTATATTTTTTATATTTTTGTAGAAAAATAGTGACCGAGATTCTTTCACTGCCTCTTGTCGGCACTAGCGCACACTTGTCCCGAAGCACTGGTAGGATAACTGACTGGGATATTTGAAAACACCTCCTGGGGTCTATTTGCAGAAATAAGCCTAAAATTTACCTTCTGTTTATTTTTAAAGAACGGGCAAAATATCTGAGAGAAGAATTTGTTTTTAACATCATCAAAAATTTAAGTGATACTGCAAAAGTTTTATGCTTCAACTACTGCAATGGCGTACTTACAGTGTAATCAATTCCAAGCTATTGCCAAGTTTGGGTGCTTTCGGACTAACATTTACTTAAAGTCAATATAAGTTTCGTCAGTAAATTACGAAAAAACCATGGAAAGTACTTGGAACTGATGCCTTACTCTGCAACACGAAGCTCGTATTTACGGATATATCTGTCTCTTTCAGGTACTAGAAGACATTGGTATTAGTGAAAGAGACAGATTTATTCGATAATACGAACATTGTGTTGCGGAATAAGGCCTCTTAATCTATACTAATATTATAAAGCTGAAGAGTTTGTTTGTTTATTTGTTTGAACGCGCTAATCTCCGGAAGTACGGAAGAAGTTCGATTTGAAAAATTATTTTTGTGTTAGATAGTCCATTTATCGAGAAAGGCTTTAGGCTATATAACATCACGCTGCGACCAATAGGAGCGAAGCATCAGTGACAAATGTTGCAAAAATAATCGCGTTCATAATAACAAATTGACGCTGACGAAGTCGCGGGCAACAGCTAGTTAATAATAAATAGTATGAGAACATAACTTTAGAAAACATCTTTACTATATGAGTTTTAGGTTATAATGAATTCACATATTGTCCTCAATAATATTATAAATGCGAAAGTAACATTCATTGACGACCATTTGGGTCGCGGGTTCGATCCCCGCACAGTACAAATATTTGTGTGCATGATCATGTCTATTTGTACTGGTCTGGGTGTTTTCTATAAAATATATTATAAGTATGTATTAACAAAAAAAAAAAGTGTAGAAGTAAGTTTATTGGTTATACTTTATTTGATATTTTAGCAACTTAATTGCACTTATAATATCAGTATATAAACTTGAAAAATTTTGTCTCAGGCGGGACTCGAACCCGCATCTCCTCGCAGGGATGCGAGGAGATGCGGGTTCGAGTCCCGCCTGAGACAAAATTTTTCAAGTTTATATACTAAGTTTATTGGTTGTCTAGTACCCCATACGACAGGGTACTTAATAGTAGCTTAATTTGGGACTAGATGACTCTGTGGGGCCCAGTGAGGCATGTCCTAAATTTGTCTGTCTGTCATACCTTCACGACTAAAACACTGAACCAATTTTTGTGAAATGTGGTACAAAAATGATTAAACTTTGAGAATAAACATAGTATTTTTTGTGTCCTGAATCTGGGCACGGGTTTTAACCCGCGTGGTATAAAGTTTAGTTTACGCGGACAAAGCCACCGGCAAAAACTAGTGGGTACTCTATTAAACCTTCAAATTCCATTAGACCGTTTGTAGTGAGTAAGAATATAATATGTATGTATACTTACATTTAGTTCTATAAATTGTAAAAGAAACTCTATTTTTCCGTGGTCATCCTTCAAGGCATCGTTGGTCTGGTGGTTTAAATACCGGGTCAAGGTCTCGGGGTCCCGGGTTCGATCCGGGTCATGCAACAGAAGTTTTGAATTTTCGAATATTGCTCGGGTTTGTGATCACCAACCCGCATTTGGAAGGGTAGTGATTATGCTAGTACACCCGTCATTGCCGTGGTAACTTGCATTCAATGATGGAGGCCTTTTCCCTGCAGTGGGATGCTTATAGGCTGTTTCTTTACATTACATCCTTGGAGGATAATTTGGCGTCACAGATTTTCCAGCTTCTTATTACAGGCCTCTGGCATTACTTATTATTACAACGGAAGATCAGATCAAAAACTGACTTAACATGCCTTCCGAAGCAAGACTTCTAACCTACATGATTTGACACAAGCCATTTATAAAATAACGTTTTCTAAATTAAAAGAATAGGAATCAACCCACTTCACCAAGAAACTATATAAGTCCATTCCATGTATCAGTAAAAATCGCCCCTAATATTAGGTTCAGGCCCAATATTTCAAGCTAACACTGCTTCGGGACAAGTGTGGGCTAGTGCCGAGAAGCAGCGCAAGAAATACGGTCACTTTTGTCAGCCTCTTTTTAAATTATTATGTTTATAAAAGATTTATGCCAGTGCGAGCTATATAGAGCCATACGTTTTACTTATACTTCATCATTCTATAAACAACAAAAATAGTGATACCAGTGTGTAAAAATCACAGCAAAAATACTACTCGTACATTGAACCCATCTCTAGCTACCTAATAAAAATTAGAGAAAGGAAAGGGACAGCATATCTTGATTTATATCCCAAAGTAGGGCTCGGGACCTGTCGTGTCCTGGATCTGATGCGGGTCCTTTAAGTGCCCCTTTTTAGACCTTCGATTGTTCTAGAAACAGGAATGAAGTTTTTAAAGTTCTCGTTCACTGATTAGGTATATAAAATTTGATGAAATTTGACGATCTTTTGCTGTTTCAAGGTGTCGCCTATGTGATAATGTTTTTTTTTATTCAGTTATGCCTACAGTGAAATAAAGCCCAGAACTTTTTATTTGAATTCCAAGTTACTCTTGAAAAAGCAGTGCTCCATCAGATCGCTCAGTTCCCAAAAGCTCATTAGTCATACCTATAAAAAAGGGACTATAGTCCCTTTTGGGAACTGAGGGATTAAAAGATACACGTTTAGTTGAAAATCTCAAAATTTCGTAAATTTAAACTAATAAAAACTTAAAAGATACATCAGTGAACATTAATCCATCTAAATTTTACATTACTCGTTCAAAACAAAATATCAATAACCAACTTTACAAACAAAGAGTATTCGCGAAAACAAAGTACACCCATAAAGAAGGGGGTAACAAATGGTACGAAGTGAAATATAAAGAGCATTTGTTGCTGTGCGAGTAGATATTTTGCATACAACCATTTTATTTTACCAATCTTCAATATATAGAGAGAATTTTTAAGAAACGTATCTAACGGTAGGAGTAGTATGATCAACTTAATGTAGGTATTTCTAGTTACTTAGCACTCTGCCCATGACTTTTACCGCTTAGTGACACCCCCGTTTATATCACTTTTCAGTTACAGCTACAGGTAACTTTTTCATTACCGTCAAATTATTTATAGGCGATAAATATCGTACGTAAAGCCCATTTAAATTATGAAGTAAGAAATGTATGTCAAGTTTTCACCCGAAAATATATTTCGCAACATAGTTTTAAATTTTTACGGTCCTAAGCCTGTGAAGGTGTGAAGGGAAAATGAACAACTTTTATTGAATTATCATAATAATGAAGACCGTATCAAAAAATTTTTAGGTTGATTGATTGAAATTTCATCCTGTATACCTCTCTCTGTAAAGATCACTTAATAATTTTGTAATTGCTATCTGCTATAATCTACCAAATTTTTATATACGTCATGTTGTGTGGTACCGGCACGTTATAAGAATAGCAACGTCCTTTATCTTCTTATGGGTGTCGTATGGAAGCGATCAGAACCTTATGAAATAGACAATTATATCTTTATTTTTACAGCCAGTGTTTCTATTGCTGCTTTAACAAAAAATATAATAATACAAAACAAATTTAATTTTTATTACACCCAGAAACTTGACTTTTTACGACGTTTTTGTCTTGACAGTAGTACGAAACCTAAGTAATAACGTCTAACTTGGACTTCTCACAATACATACAGCACTAACTGAATCTTCAATGCATTTTTGAAGCAACACACTAACAAAATCAAAGTGAAATATAAAGAGCATTTATTACAGAGCGATCGGATATTTTGCGTGGCAAATCCCGCGCCATCGCCCATCGTGAACGATGGTCGGGATTGTCTGGGTATGTTCGGGTATTTGAACTCTCTTTGTGTACGGGGTATTATCGTATTGTGATATATTACTGTACTAGAGGTCAACGATCTCGTGTTTATTTGTTTCATTTTGGATTTAGGTAATATAAAACAATTGGCCTAACTATGACTACATATTATTATATACTTAACTCTGCAGTTAAGAAGAAGCCTAAAATGGAGCGAGCTTACACAGAAAGTGGCACTGGTTCTCCCACACACCAGCGAAACATAGAAAAACTGTTTGGCGCTGGACTCCGGCAGGAGGGTGGTAGCATCCAGGCGGCCTCTTACGAAGCCTACGACCGCAGAGGGATCTGTTAGCTGTGATCATTGGTTAGAAAACCAAAGACACCATTGCCCAGTGTGGACCACGAGGAGGTAGATCCTACCACCCCTGTTTGTTACGTATTCACGCAGAATCAATTTTGGTGAAACTGTCACAATGATAGATATACCCTGAGAAAGGACATGGGCTGTTTTGTACTCCACTGCTGGGCATTGTTGGAAACCTGAGCCCATCTGTGGTATACGCGTAGTTCACGCAAGCAGAGCCGCGTGCGAAAAGCTAGTGATAATATTTTTTTGAATTTGTCATAGTATCTAAAAACGCCCCGTTGGTCTAGTGGTTCAAATACCGGGCCAAGATCTCGGGGTCCCAGGTTCGAATCCCGGGTCGGGCAACTAAAAAAAAGTTTTGAATTTTCTAACGTTACTCGGGTTTGTGATCACCAACCCGCATTTGGCAAGCGTGTTGATTATGCCAGTACACCCATCATTGCTGTGGTAACTTGAATTCAATGATGGAGGCCTTTTCCCTGCAGTGGGATGATTATAGGCTGTTACTTTACTTTACTTTTTATCTATATGCATATTTTAACATAAGCTGGTCCTGGCTTATAACACCATTTACCTAACACCCTGTATATATCTTCATACAAAACTTCAACATCTGACGCGGTAAGGGCTACAGTTATGTAATAATAAAGGACTGGAAGGGTCGTAATAAATAAAGCTTTCGACAAATAGGAAAACCCTTTTCACTACATAAAGGATTGCATAGACATTTGTTCAATGTAAGCGATAGTTTTTTTATACGGCAACAAAGGAGCAGCGCTATTTTTCTTTTTTATATTTAACGCCCCATTTTGGTCGAATGATTTAAGTATCGGGTTCGATCCCCGGGTCGTGCAGCAAGAGGTTTGAATTTTCGGACATTGCTCGGGATTGCGATCACCGACCAGTATTTAGAAAGCGTAATCATCACTAAATTATAGATTTATTATGATTAGAGTGACCAGTTCTCCCGTGATCATGGCGCTTGCAACAGTGCCGAAATATCGGAAACTCATAATAAATAAGGTACATGGTATAAACCCCGAATTAAATAACTCTAGTGATAGTGACCATGAAAGGTTAAATCTGTATATTATTATGATTAGTAACTTATTTTTTAGTAGGTACTGTACAAATATTATGTGCTTGAATGAACATGTCTGTTTGTACTGGTCACAGTCTATATAATTGGTATACATTTACAAAAAAAAAGTATAAGTAAGTTTATCCGCTGTCTAGTACCCAAAAACCAAAGCTACTTAGAAGGTAGCTTAATATGGAACAAGATGGCTCTGTATGGCACTATGAGGCTGTATATCTTACTACTAGCAGCTGCCCGCGACATCGTACGCGTCAATTTCTGTTATTATGATCGCGATTATTTTTGTAACATTTTCCACTGATGCTTCGCTCCTGTTGGTCGCAGCGTGCTGTCATATAGCCAAAAGCCTTCCTCATAAATGGACTATCTAACACAAAAATATTTTTTTAATTTGAACCAGTACTTCCAGAGATTAGCGCGTTCAAACAAACAAACAAACTCTTCAGCTTTATAATATTAGTATAGATTACTTTCATTATAAAACTCTGAATAAATCAACTCAAGCGAACTGTGTTTTCTGCAAATCGAGAAATGCGAACAAAAGATGAAAAATTTAATCTTAATTGCAATTCCAAGAGAACTTCTGAGAAGGATGGATTCCTCGAACCGTTATAAATGAGTAAAGTGTAAAGTTCTAGAGCCTTCGAAGTTTCGTAAAGATCGATGAATGTCAACCTTTGTAAGCTAGCTTCATCACTTCACTTCGCAAGGAGTTTAGAGTGTTATAGAATAAGGAAGGTCAAAAAGAACTAATATTTAAATCTTTCAAAAATATATGTAAGTAAGTAACAGCTTATAATCATCCCACTGCAGGGAAAATGCCTCCACCATTGAATTCAAGTTACCACAGCAATGATGGGTACAGGCATAATCACCACGCTTGCCAAATGCGGGTTGGTGATCACAAACCCGAGCAATGTTCGAAAATTCGAAACTTTTGGGTGCCCGACCCGGGGATCGAACCCGGGACCCTGAAATGGTCCGGTACTTAAAACACTAGACCAACGGGGCGTTTTAAAAAAATATGTATATAGGTAAAATATGGTTGGCATCCTAAAAAATACTTACCTTTTTTTCAAGCATATAGATGTTAGTGGATTCATAGTTAAATTCAAATTACCACAGAAATGATGAGTATCATTACGCTTTCCAAATGCTATTGGTGATCAAAACCCGAGCCATGTTCGGAAATTTGAAACACTTTTTGCCCGACCTGGGGATCGAACCTAGAAGCCCAAGACCTTGGCCTTGTACTTAAACGTCTAGAACAGTTTTATATGTATTAAATTAATAAATGTTGTTAACATCACGTTTAAAGCACTCGTATTGTGGAAATCGAAAAAAAAATAAGCAGACCCGAGAAAATGTAGATTTTTTTTTCTACATTGACCCGTCCTGGAATCGAACCAGGGACCTTGAAACAGGCGACACCTTTTAAATCGGTGTGTACGCCACTTCGCCACCGAGGTCGCCAAATATTGATAGTATGAAAGAGTAAAAATATGAATGTTCTGGAACAGTTCTCTCAACGAGTCTTATTGTCTGAGGTCGTAAATATTAATTACACTCGTACTTGTAAAAATCTCTTAATATGTAGATATATTACAGCGGCATCGATGTAATTTAAAAAACTAAATAAACACAGTCATTAACGCCCCGTTGGTCTAGTGGTTTAAATACCGGGCCAAAATCTCGGGGTCCCGGGTTCGATTCCCGGGTCGGGCAACAAAAAGTTTCGAATTTTCGTTCATTGCTCGGGTTTGTGATCACGTACCCGCATTTGGCAAGCGTGCCATGCCAATGCCAATTATGCCAGTACCCATCATTGCTGTAGTAACTTGAATTCAATGATGGAGGCCTGCAGTGGGATGATGATAGGCTGTTACTTACACAATCTTTGTCAAAAAAGTGTCTCAACTAAATGTCCACTTAAAATAATATTAGTGAACTTTTAGTACAACCTACATCAATCGAATAGATACAACTTGACATAAATATCCATACTATTGCATGTCGACATAATTTGGCCGGGTTATAAAGTTGACGCTGACGTAAAATCAACGTTAATCATTCAATCAAGGAATCAAGGACAGTTTTAATTGTTATTTTTGTATCAGCCTGTATCTTGTTCTATATCCATGTACAGCTAACAGCACGTCAACCTACCACAAAACGTCAAATTTTCTCAATTGATATTGATCTCTACTTGTTGGACTTAAAGTTGAAAATTAATTTTATGACTTAACTTAACTTTAACTGTTTGGGTTGGTTGACTTGCCGTTGTCTGTACAATCAGTTTTTTAAGCTATTGCATAGCTTCTATCGCGGGCCTTGAGCGTGGAGACCGAATACAGAAATTCCGTAACGAAAATAACCTAACACCCCCCACTCCGACTGGCACAGCGGTGATACTTTGAAGCTATTGCATAGCTTCTATCGTGGGCCTTGAGCGTGAAGACCGAATCCAGAAATTCCGTAACGAAAATAACCTAACACCCCCCCACTCCGACCGGCACAGCGGTGATACTTTGAAGCTATTGCATAGCTTCTATCGTGGGCCTTGAGCGTGAAGACCGAATCCAGAAATTCCGTAACGAAAATAACCTAACACCCCCCCACTCCGACCAGCACAGCGGTGATACTTTTTAGTTTTATAATTAAGCTATTGCATAGTTTCTATCGCGCGCCTTGAGCGTGGAGACCGAATCCAGAAATTCCGTAAAGAAAATAACCTAACACCCCCCAATCCGACCGGCACAGCGGTGATACTTTTTAGTTTTATAATTAAGCTATTGCATAGTTTCTATCGCGCGCCTTGAGCGTGGAGACCGAATCCAGAAATTCCGTAAAGAAAATAACCTAACACCCCCCAATCCGACCGGCAACAGCGGTGATACTTTTAAGCTATTGCATAGCTTCTATCGCGGGCCTTGAGCGTGGAGACCGAATCTGGAAATTCCGTAACGAAAATAACCTAACACCCCCCAATCCGACCGGCACAGCGGTGATACTTTTTAGTTTTATAATTGCATAAGTTGATAAAAAATGCTATGTAAAAGCTTTACCGCGGCAGTCTCCGAGTGCCACACGTCTTTTTTTTTATTATGTGATCTGTTGTGCTATTTGTTACTGTAAACCTTGTGTGCTACTATTTAGGCTGTTTGTAATGTCCAAATTTTGATATCAGTTTAGATACTTGAAAAATTATGCCTCAAGAAGGACTCGAACCCATCTCCTCGCATACCGGGCGCGGCGCATTACCATTTAGGTAAATGGTTCGAGTCCCGCCTGAGACATAATTGCTAAAATATCATTTAAAGTACATTCATAAATGTATTTTCTTTCTTTCTAAAATTTTTATTTCAAACTCGCACTTATATCGACGATATTAAGATGCTCTAGTATGTAGCCTTGTGTGCTGTCTGTACATAATCAATCTACTACTTCGTTACGAATCTATACCTACAGGGTGTGGCCGCCTAGGGTACGTCAAGGCCACTATATATTCAAACTACTTATTGACCTTTCTAATGAAGATACGAGTAGCTATAAAGTTTAGCGTGATAAGAATACAGATTTTTCATTAAATATAAATACTGGGTACATCGGGCCAATATCTCGAGGTCCCGGGTTTGCTCCCCGGGTTTGGAAACAGTTTCTCGAACCTTCTTTCTTCAAGAAAGTAACGACCTTTAATCATTCCGCTGCAGGCCAAAGGCCTCCATCATTGAATTCAAGTTGCCACAGCAATGATGGGTACAGGCATAATCACCACTCTTGCCAAATACGAGTTGGTGATCACAAATCCGAGCAACGTTCGAAAATTAGAAACTTTTGGTTGCTCGACCCGGGGATCGAGCCCGAGACCCCGAGATCTTGGTCCGGTATTTAAACCACTAGACCAAAGGGGCGTTTGATAGGGGTGGCGTTATCACCACGCTTGCCAAATACGGTTGGTGATCACAAATCCGAGCGATGTTAGATAATTAGAAAATGTTGGTGCCCTACGACTTCAAAAGAGGCTCGGTATTCGAAACCACTTGACCAACGGAGCGTTATCTGTGTTAAGGGTGAATTATTTCCAGTATTTTGGTACGTCCATTTATAACTTAACGTCATACTCGACAGTTCGACACCCAATTTATTCCGGTTCGCTCGCACATAAAACACGACGTCGCAGTACGAATCCGAAGTAACGGTGCATACTCGTGTTTCCGTTATTCACGGCTATCGTTGCCGTTGCGATCTGACATAACGATACACGGAATTTATCATTGCCGACTGCCCTGCCCTCTGTCGGACGTCCGGCCTTTTGAACGGGTATATCGTTCACTTACGTTGCCTTTACGAGTGACGTAGATACTACAGATATGTTGACTTTTGATAGGTGATCGTTTAGAGTTTAGAGAATTGATGGTTTTTAGGGTTCCGTAGCTGAATGGCACAAAAACGGAACCCTTATAGTTTTGTCAAGTCTGTCTGTCTTTCCGGCCGTATGTCACAGCCAATTGCTAGCCAGCCAAACATATTCTGAAAGTATTAATTAGCATTACACAGTTGAAACTTAAAGTAGGTGTATCCTGTTGATTGCTTTACGAATCTCATACAAAAAATAAAAAGACGTGTGGCACTCGGAGACTGCCGCGGTAAAGCTATTGCATAGCATTTTTTATCAACTTATGCAATTATAAAACTAAAAAGTATCACCGCTGTGTTGATCGGAGTGGGGGGGTGTTAGGTTATTTTCGTTACGGAATTTCTGGATTCGGTCTCCACGCTCAAGGCCCGCGATAGAAGCTATGCAATAGATTAAAAATAATTATATTTAAGGGGGGCTGGCTTCCCATATATTATTATGTTATTAAAACTAAAAATTTTTTAGTCAAACTTATGCGTATGGGGGGGTATCTATGAATAGGTAAGAGTTAGTTATTTCGAGATTTCTACCATGTACCTTGTTTTTTATGAGTTTCCGATATTTCGGCACTGTTGCAAACTCATAAAAAACAAGGTACATGGTGGAAATCTCGAAATAACTAACTCTTACAATAGTGACCATGAACGTTTAAAACAGTATCTATGAATAGGTCTTTTAAAATGACGTCGAGGTTCCTAGAACCATTTAAAATATTATACGCGATAACGACCCGTTAATGGACTTGGTAATAATATTATGGAACAAAGATATATTAGTAGTAGTCCTAGAGAAAGGACATAAGCTATCTTTGGGTGTCCCACATCTAAGAGCTTCCTTTATTTTTCTTGCTTGAAAAGGTTGAAAAAAAGATAAGCTCTGAAAACAAATTATTATCGTATTCAATTTAAAAATGCTTTCATTCAGCTTTCAGCCCTTTTTTGCAAAACGTAATTACAGATAACATCTTAGTTCCGAATACAAAACAGCAAATCAGTTCGAAGTGGGATAACTCGTTTTGTACCTCTGGAAGTACGTAATCTTATTTAACCCTTTTATATCCGGTCAGTAATACGATTCTTAAATGAGCTGATGGTATGATATATCTAGGTTTATACCTTTTTTTGATCAAATCTTGTGACAAATAATCAAATAATGAGTTGGATTTTTAGTAGCTTTGGCAGGTTTTATTTATTTATTGCATAATGTTAACATTATAAATGTAACAAAACCATGTAAGGGTGTAGCAAATTATACAGATAAAAAATAAAAACTGAAATTGTAAATACTTTAAAAACCTAAAACATAACTTGTAGGCTATCTTCAGCTTACTTGGTACATAACATTTTTTTCAGCCTTTATCTTACATGTAGAATACCTTTCAACAAGTAATAATATAATCCTAATAACAATCCGGCTCCAACGATCTTAATTTTGAATCCCGATCGAATCAATCTAACTAGGTTTAATTAAAAAAAACTTCCATTTATCCATGTTTTAGCCTATGAAAAACTGCTACAAAATCATTAGAACACGCGGGTAAATTTCGCCATCTACAAAATTATAGAAGGTCTGCAGGTGGAAAATCGGGCGGTCCCGAAACCAGAAGACCCCAGATCGAGTCCAGATGATAATTTTTTGCCCTTTTTTATGAAATTCGTATACCTTTTCCAAACACACGGTTTACCAAAAAAGAAATACCGACCGAGGCTCGGTCATCCAAAAACTTTTGTCCTATGTAAAGATCATAGCTAATAAATAACTGTGAAGATAGGTTTGTTCGTTACGATTCCACGCGAAAACTATTTGACCGTTTATCATAAAACTTTGTAAACATATTCTTGGAGGTATAAGAAAAAACGTAAACTATTTGGTATCCCACTGTTGGACAAGTTTCCGCACAATATAAAGTGTAGTTCACACAGGCAGAGCTGCGGCAGAAAATCTAGTAGCTAGTAGCAATAACAGACACTGTCACTAGCAAAAATAATGACTTGTAAGCGCCCAATCTTCTCGCTTCACCACATCAGCACAATGAAACTTAATTCGCTTCAAAGAGCCTAGATAAGCCACCGGGGGTCCATTTTCTGAAGATGGATCGTGTTCGTTCCGCGCCCGTGACATCTTCATTTATTCTGCGAGCCATGGTAAATGACTCTTCATTAACGTTATGGGGCCGGGTCGCAGGGGGACGTAAGTGTTTTTGAGATTTTTTTGCTAGTAAATTTTTTTTAGAGATTAAGTATTTTAATGGAATTGTATTACGGAATTTACGACGGAAATAGCACTTTAGCAACGAACTTCGATTTAATCTTCCATGTATCATTAAAGTTACTATATTCGGTGTTTATAAAGGAACGCCTTTTGTTTCATCCTACAATAAATCGAAATGCAAACATTCCTTTAAAAAAAACACTGTTTATGCAAGAAAAACAAGCGAGTAGGCTATAAAAGTCTTATTTATTTTCGCGGTAGCGCATTCGATTCCCGGACGATAAAAATGGTCATTAACGTCTTTAGAAACACCTGCGTTGCCGCATCGACGATGAATAACAAAGGTTTTCCGAAATCGCTGTAATGAAACAAGTTGTAAAAATAAAAAAACGGCCAAGTGCGAGTCGGACTCGGGCACGAAGAGTTCCGTACTTTCAAGTAAAAGGTAAATTAACAGTTTTTAATCATCCCACTGCAGGGCAAAGACCTCCATCATTGAATTCAAGTCACCACAACAATAATGGGTACTGGCTTGATCACCATAAAACCGAGAAATGTTCGAAAATTAGACACTATTGTTACCCGACTCGGGGATCGGACCCAGGACCCTGAATCTTTGCCCAATACTTATACCACTAGACCGATGTGCCTTGACCTAAAAAAAAAAGAATAAATAAATAAATAATTTAATTTGACTATAAATATGACTTTAGATGTGAATATACAACGAAATGTTTTGTGAATATTTCAGGCCATTACAAACCATGAATTTTAATTATTTTTTCTAACACAATATTATATGTAAGAACTACGAACAACATGAGCCTTTGTTACTTTATATATTGTTATAACATTCATTCTGCATTCTGCAAATAAAATTATTTGATTTGATTTGATATTAAATGCATTCATTCATTCATTCCAATTACTGTCGCTGTTATTAATATCGAGCAAAAAATATCAAAAATAACACGTTCGGTGTGTCCCCCTTATAATAATTATTGAACCCTGTTTTTAAGTATTTGTTGTTTTAGCGACAAAAGAAATACCTCCATCATCTTTGAAATTTTTACATATTTAACATGTTTACCTACCACGGTTCATGAGATACAGCCTCATGTCTGACAGACAGACGGACGGACAGTAGAGTCTTAGAAATAGGGTCCCGTTTTTACCTTTGGGTACGGAACCCTAAGAAGCGATTTGTAGTTTATCGCATTCTGCGTTCTGGGTGGTCTCTGTTTTTTTATTACACATTGAAGAATACACTTTTTAAATGTCATTAAAATTGCAATTGCATTGCTCAAATATCATATAAATTATTTAAATAGCTATTTCATCTTAACTGACTGTCAAACATCTGCAAAGATGTTTCTTCTCCTAATATTTGATGAAACAACGCTGGCTTCCAGCGATAAGAATATGCTTGAAAAATTCGCGCTGTGACGCAATGTGTCGGTGGCTTAATGGTATAGCGCCGCGTCCGGCATGCGAGGCGATGCGGGTTCGAGTCCCGCCTAAGACATAATTTTTCAAGTTTAAATACTGATATTATAATAATTGAAATTAAATTGCTTAAATATTATAAAAAGTACTTTTTAAATGGATCTTTCGACGACCATTTGGATCAGCGGTAGTAAACTCTGCTTCTGAGCCATGGGTCGCGGGTTCGATCCCCGCACAGTACAAATATTTGTGTGCATGAACATGTCTGTTTGTACTGGTCTTGGTGTTTTCGATGTATTATAAGTATGTATTTACAAAAAAAAGTATATAAGTAAGTTTATCGGTTGTCTAGTACCCCATACGACAGGGTACTTAATGGTACCTTAATTAGGGACTAGATGGCTCTGTGTGGCCCATTGAGGCATGTCTTAAATATTCATTTATTTGTGCTGAACTGGAGTACTCAAGGTTTTGGATCTTAATTCAGAAGATTGGCAAGTATGTACTTAAAGCACGGGCAGCAGCGTCGTCTCACCACCATTTGGCCACACTGCGATCGCCAAACCACCTGTCAAGCTTGGCAACTATAGTAAACAAATCGCCAAACCACCTGCCAAGCTTGGCCACTATAGTAAACCAATCGCCAAACCACCTGCCAAGCTTGGCAATTATAGTAAATTCCACCTTTTGGAAATGCTAGATTAGACTGATGTATACAGGGTGTAAAAAAACTAAACACAGACTCTGAAGCAACGCAATCTGAAAAGCAAACTAAGTTATATTACAAAATATTATAGCTGGGAAATAATTTTTATTTTTGGGACTCTAAAAAATATTATAATTCATAGCGCGCAATGTATAGCAGCCGAATCGTGGGCAGCTGCGCTAGAGATAGCTGCTATGTTCAAAATTCGTCCGCGCTGAGCTGTCCATTGCGTATTGTAATCAAAAAAGCCTTATTATGAACGAAATAATAAAATAAAACACTATGGTCGTAAGAAGAAAAGTTTTTGAATAACCTTTGGAAACAGTTTTTGTAATAAAATGGAAAACAAAATTGTGACTTTGACCCTCAATATCTTTGGTACCAGCTGTTTACCAGGTATGGTCCTTAAGAAAAAAATGATCCTAGTGATGGGGACAATACGTGATTTTCGGATCTGCGTTTAGTTTTTTTACACCCGTTATACTTGGGATAATGTGAAAGTAAAAAGTATAGTAACAGCCTATTATCATCCCACTGCTGGGCAAAGGCCTCCATCATTGAATTCAAGTTACCACAGCAGTGATGGGTACAGGCATAATCCCCACGCTTGACTATGTGTTGGTACAAACAAACAAACCTTAGCATGTTCGAAAATTCGAAACTTGTTGCCCGGGTTTCGAACTTAAGACCCCGAGATCCTTGCCCGGTACTCTAACCACTAGACCAATGAGATGCAGATGATGTATATTACTCAATAATGGAAACTACCCTTCGATTCTTACTATCCATCCAACCATATCGAATGGGAAAGTGCGTGTGTCTGTTTGTTTGTCCGTCTTTCACTGCAAAACGGAGCGACGAAATGACGTGATATTTTAAGTAATATTTGAAGGGATGGAGGCTACTATTTGTCTCTTTCTAACCCCCCACTTCGCTAAAATGGGGGTGGAAGTTTGTATGGAGCATTCCGCAATTTTCAAGGTAGAAAACTAAAAATTGGTATGCGAACTATTTGTGAATAACAAAAAAATCGTGCATCATTTTTTTTTGGAAATCCACCCCGAGCCCCTTAAAAGAGGGGGTGAAATTTTATTTATACCCCGAATTTAACGTGAGCAAAGCCGCGGGCAAAAGCTAGTAATCAATATAAAAGAAAAATTAAGTCCATTTTCCCGTCACGTTAACACTCAAACGGCTGGGCCCTTTCATGTTATTTTTCAGACCCTTCCCCTAATTTTTCGAGGATCAGACCCGTATCAACCGAAGCAATACAGCGAATGGTTCGATCGGTCTAGCCATTTCAGCTTTTTATCTAGAGCTTTAAGTACAATTTTGTAGGCTTTGTATGTATATTGAAAACTTTGAAGTAAATAAATTATACTGATTATGCTTTCATGGTCACTATCATAATATGAGCTTTTTGTTTCGAGATTTATACCTCGTACCTTGTTTTTTTATTAGTTCTCGATATTTCAGCACTGTTGCAGGCGCCATGATCGCGGCAGAACAACTAACATTTGAACTATGCCAAATGTTATTTATCAAGAACATTTTCGTCGTTCGCCGTAGTATTAGTTTGCAAAATGTTAAAAACGATGCTCTCATTGAAAACCACAGTTCATCCTCAGAATACGGATATGCACAACACATGTCCACAGTATAAAATGATATTAAATATCTTACGCAGACGCCTCATAAAACCAACGAGGGTATTAAGCGGGAAGGATCTGTTACGCTGATCTTTATTAATTTTTGCGCGCGTTACTGTAACGACGCTACTTCGTTTGTGTCGCTACGGATATATCATGACATTTTAAGTGACTAGAAAACAAACTGTCAATGTATGTCACTGAGTGGTAAAATTTTTATGATACAAAATTAGTTGTTTAATTTATCTTTGGTGGTTGCATTTTTTAAGAATGAAACTTCCTTTGGTGAATGCAAATCAAGCCTATTTGTCTAAAAATCAACTATATTTTTTGATCTTGTATGTGAATATATGTAACTAGCTGTTGCCCGCGACTTCGACCGCGTCAACTTCTGTTAATAAGATAGCGATTATTTTTGCAAAATTTTTCACTGATGCCACGCTGCTATTGGTCGCAGCATGATGTTATTCTAGTCTAAAGCCTTCTTCGATAAATGGACTATCTATGGCTATTATCGTACTTTGCGTTAAACTTTTTTAACGTTGAGCGATGGTTTTGAATTTGTCTGCCAATGTCAAGAATTAATAAAGCCACACATTATTATGTTTGCGTTCGGCTCAGCCTAATATCCTGTTTTTCCCGCGTGTTTGTACTCCATAATAAGCGAGAATCACTTGCAAGTAGGGTAACCATAATATCCTGTATACATTTAACAAGAATAAAAAAAACTGTTACCCGAATACGAAAATGCAATGATTTTCAAGTCACCCTGTATATTTGGTGTACTATTGAAAAATTTTTGTACTTAGAATTTTGTGTTCTTTCATTTGATTTCAAAGTAGGTACCCTAATATATAATTGTTGTAGCATTATTGTAATTACGTATTTTTTACACTGAAATTTAAGTTATTTCTTAGTAATTAATTATCTTCGTGTTTACATAAGGTCTATCTTTGAAACAAATTCAACACCAATAAATAGTAACCATAAACAATAGAATGATATTCGTATCACCTCATTTGTTTTGGCAAAAACGTTTTTTTTTTTTAAATTTATGCAGAGAGTATTAGAGTAGTAAGAGTCTTACTATTTCAATTATGTCATAACTAGCTGTTCCCCGCGACTTCGTTCGCGTCAATTTCCGTTATTATGATCGCGATTATTTTTGCAACATTTTTCACTCATGCTTCGCTCCTATTGGTCGCAGCGTGATGTTATATAACCTAAAGCCTTCCTCGATAAATGAACTATCCAACACAAAAAGAATTTTTCCAATCGGACCAGTACTTCCTGAGATTATCACGTTCAAACAAACAAACAAACAAACTCTTTAGCTTTATAATATTAGTACAGATTTTTCAAATAATACTTTTATTGATAGATTAAATAACACTGCCAAGATGTTATACATAATGGTCACATAACGTGAACTTCCTTTTACAGGGGCCTTATTCAGCTATTTCAATGGGGACTACCGTTTCTTTGCTCACCAGTTGGCGCCACCGTAGACTGAAATCCGGAGGTATAGCTGTTAAAGGCGATTGGCGCCGAAACAAAGTGTTATAGGTATCTTGAATCTAATTAAAATTTATTATTTATAAATAACTATCTTCATATCAACAAATTAACTGAAATAGTTGCTCTTTGAGGTCGCCTATTTTTGCACTTTTTCTTCATTCTGCTTTCAAAGCGTTCACATTCATCGCCAAATAATCCATATTTGCGATATTTTACGAAGGAGATCACTTTCCATCAGGTAAATTAAAGAAATTATAATTTATGCAACAAATTCCGTTAAAACCAGTTCAAAGAGAATGATATTGGACCTCACGCGACACTAGCGCCTCTAGTGGCAAATTCACTAGCGATAGCCCCCATTGGACGATTTTGACATTTAGCCCATACTCATGCCTAGTATGAGTTTTGATAGTATTCTAACAGTTTGATCGTCTCGTTTTATTTCCATACATTTTACACCAGCGCCTCTAGCGGAAACTACTATGAACTAAAAATGGCAGTATGAGTTGCATCGATAAAAAGTATTCGTTATCTTTGTCAGTATTCGAGTAGTTTTTGACAATTTGGTAGTATGAGTTACCGATTTGACATCTATCATTTAGTAAACGAAAACGAAAACCAAAAGTTTGATAGTTTTGTTTGTCACTGAAAATATTCTAGTGAGATCATACAAAAAAATTGTTTTAAGTGAATTTCGGTGTTGAAAATGTCTGCCCGATGGTTTTTCGCGTGGCAAGCGACACAAGACGAAGTGGCAATCGAAGAGAGACGCTACAATATTGAACAACGGGCATTATTCTGCCCCAGCCATATTTCGGATACTTGTTCGTATTTCGTTCGCGTCATAATTTTCACTTCAAACGACACTTTTTTTAAAGAAAATGGATGTAAATTTTATTCCTAAATTGTATTTAAGTAACAATATTTTAACTTCAAAACAAACGACACTGACTGACACAACACAAACTATCGGCAAAACGTCAAAGTGACTGAGTCTTGCGTCTTTATCTATTTCATAGTGTAAAAGTAAGACAAAAGTATTAAGAGTAAAGTTCGTTCTAACGTTTAGACGATGGTTGATAAAGTTTAAACTGTTATTGAAAAAAGGCACTCATACTACCAATGATTATGAAAACTGACAGTTTGGCGTTCACACGAAACCTGTGTCAGTTTACGTTTTGGGAAAACTCGTACTAGATTACGATTGTGACACGATTTGGTTAGCTGAATTAGGGGCCTGGTGGTTAAAAATGCACCGTGTATAACGTAGGCAGAGCCACGGGCGAAAAGCTAATAGAAAAGAAAATGTAAGATCCTGCAATATTTAGTTTTTTTTTTTTCATTTACAAAGAACTCCGTTTCGCTCTCTTTTATATTCCAGATGGTTTTCTTTGCGCAACACAAGGCGGCGCAGTTACTTCTTCAACTAGTGTCTTTTTTAGTTATTTGCAAAAGCTTACTGAGCTTTTGAAGATTTTGTACTATTTGCAAGAGCGTATTGTATTTTGTTTAGTTGATTTGATTGGATGATTTTTTTATTTCAATTGACAACTTATTTTAATTTTTGTTGCACAAATCATTATAGCTACATCAGTCCACTGCTGGACATGGATCTTACACAGGGGTGGCGGAATCTACCTCCTAGTGGTGCATCCTGGGCAACGGCATCTTTGGTTTTCTAACCAATGATGACGGCTAACAGATCCCTCTGCGGTGGTAGGCTTCGTAAGAGGCCGCCTGGATGTTACCCCCTCCTGCCGGAGTCCAGCGCCAAACAGTGCCTCTGTGTTCCGCTGGTGTGTGGGAGAACCAGTACCTCTGGGTAAGCTCGCTCCATCTTAGGCTTCTTCTTAACCGTATAGTTAAGTATGTAGTCAAGAGCAAGCACATTATTTATATAAAAAAAAACCGACAGAGGATTTTCTTATAATCGCCACGGCGATTTCTGATTAGTACGGATTAAGGTTATATAAGTAAGTAAAGTGACAGCCTATAATCATCCCACTGCGGGGAAAGGCCTCCATCATTGAATTCAAGTTACCACAGCAATGATGGTACTCGTATATAGCGATGGAATAAGGTTATATGGCAAATGAACGCTGTACTAGCATGTTATCTAAATATAATCCCTGAAATTGTTGTAAATTCGTAGTTTCGAACTCAAAATACTTCGCGTTGGATGTCGAAAAAAAATTTGTGTTACTAAATATGTAAGAAATAAAATGTACACACATGTAACATTGGCGCCGTTGGTCCAGTAGTTTAAGTATCGGTCTAAGATCTCAGGGTCCTGGCTTCGATCCCCGGGTCGGGCATCAAAAGTTTCTTATTTTGGAACATTACTCGGGTTTGTGATCAACAACCCGCATTTGGCAAGCGTGGTGATTATGCCTGTACCCATCGTTGCTATAGTAACATGAATTCAATGATGGGGGCCTTTTCCCTGCAATGGAATAACAATCATCACATTTTGTCAGCAAAAACTAAATTTATACTTGACAATATAAATACGTCATATGAAACCCTCTAAAAGATTGGTAGATCAAATTTAATTGTTTCAAAGTACGCAAACTTGTTAACTGCGCCGAAAAGTGGCCAGAACTGGCGGAATAAATTTAAGTGGCTTATTTTCGCAGTGTTCGCCCACTGTATAATCAGTCCCCTGGTGCCTCGGCAGGGCCACAGTAGAGATATAATCATATAATAATAAATATTGTTTATTGCATCTTTTTACTGAAATCTAATCCTTTCAAGAAATTTGTGGCCTACTCAGGCCGGCATAATTATTGAGGAACTACTAGTGACATCTTTACTTAGTGTTGTTTTACATTTTGATCTAAATTACAGTAAATGTATTCGCTGTATTTACCATATTCACTAGGTCACAGGACTCCAAAATGTATACTCACATACATGGCTAAACACTCTACGATACATGCATCCTGTGTGAAAAATCACCTCAATAAGAACTTACGCAAGAAGTCAATACTAGTGTAAAGCGTAAAGCCCTTTTGGACGGAGTTACGCAATAACGGCACGAAAGTAATAGTTGCGGAAAGGAAATAAATGCCGAGGATTGGGCGTAGCGTGAATTAGGAGACACTTAATTCAGATATGGACACACCTAACTATAAAAAGGGTGTAAAAACGAATTCTTTATTCGTTTTAACTGTAATAAAATACACAAGAGAATCTACTACATCAATCTCCACTTGGACAGGTAATGACAGCAGTATAAAATCAATTAAATGTCCGATCTGAAACTGCGGATTACAGGGGACTGACCCTTGGGAAATTACATCCTCGCTGTTACAAGTGTGCTATTTATTCATGTCAAGAGGATATAATGGACTAGGTCACTAGAGGAACGTTAACCTAAATGTAAAATCTGTTATTTGCATTTGTTTCACTTTTAGCTGGTAAGGGTTTTTAATAATATTATAAGATTTGCAACACTGAGTCATCTAGTCCCAAAATGCGCTACTACCACGTTTATACATAATAATAAGGGAACTGGACATTCGATAAATATTAACTTGTAAAGTTGTTTTTTTGTAAGTATATACTTTATTTTACATATACCTACAACAATACAACATCTAAAGCAAATTACACAGAAATGTTCAATTGTTCATTCACACAAATTTTGGTACTGTGCAAGGATTGAACCCGCGACCATAGCTCAGAAGCAGCTCTTACTCCCACTGAACCAAACTAAACGTCGACTTTCGATTCAAATAGGAAATTTTAAGTATATGAATACAAGGCATACCAAAGTTAAAGATAATTGAATAACAAGATATAGGAATAGCAAGAAAACCATTTAAAGGTTCACACATACACTGACTTTTCAGCAGGGGACTGATAACGATTTTTTCGATAAAAATCGTATTGTCGTTATCAGCTTTGTCTATCGACACAAGGACATAAACTAATTTCCCGAGGGATCTCTGCTAATCCCCCGACTTTGCTAAGATAAGCCAGATCCCTATCGAAGAAATGTCAACGTACATTTTGCCGGACACTTGTCCCAAAGGTTTTCTGGAAGATATCGTTTGGCGATAGTACTTTTGTATTTGATTTGCTTTGCTGATAATGACGTAGAGGTTTGTGCCACTTTTATTTCTATAATTATATGTATATTTTTTGTTTATTAAAGAAACCAATAGCGTCACAAATGAATTTATCAATAATTTTAATACATGTATAACTAAAGTAAAAAACCGGCCAAGTGCGAGTCGCACTCGCGCACGAAGGGTTCCGTACCAAAAAGGCCAAAAAACGGGTTTGTTGTATGGGAGCCCATCCTAAATGTTTTTAGTATTTATTTGTTGTTATAGCGATAACAGAAATACATAATTTATGTAAATTTCAACTGTCTAGCTATCGCGGCTCTTGAGATACAGCCTGGTGACAGAGCGATGGACAGACGGACAGACAGCCAAGTCTTAGTAATAGGGTCTCGTTTTTACCCTTTGGGTACGGACCCTAAAAATAAAAAGTTTTCATAATTAAAAACCAAATGTATTTTTTTAATACGTCCTTATTAAAAATGATCACGTCATGTGGTGCCAGCACTTAAAATAAAAGCACCACCCCTTCTCTTTCTTTGGGTGTCGTAAGAGGTCATTATATAAGTACATTAAGAAAAAAACGGAAAATAGCGTCTTTTTTTGGGATTGGTAGTGCGCCTGCCAAGAGTGCCAAGCCTGGCAGTTATGAAAAATATCATAAATAAAAAAATTTGACTGCATGAGGTGGCACTCGAACCCATAACCCACTGTTCAGAGCAGTCGCCTGGTAAGCGGAAGGATGTGGGCTCGAGTCCTACCTCACTGTCGAAATATTTATCTAAGGAATTGTATTTCAAAACACGTACTTAGCCCAGGAAATATTAATGTAAAAAAATGGCTCCTCCTAATCATATTACTTTTTACCTGTGGTACGAGTATTCTGGGCCGCATTCGAGCGTCTTTTCCACTACTGTCTCTACTGCCGGTTATCTGGGCCGCGGACCAGAGGCCTTACTCCGCAACACAATGTCCGTATATTCGCATCCACCTGTCCCTATACTCCGTACTGATGTCTTAAAGTATCTGAAAGAGACAGATATATTCGTAAATACGAGGTTCGTGTTGCAGAGTTAGGCATCAGGGCCCAGTTTCATCCTAACCCTTAAGAGGAAACACTACGGGCGAGAGAATTGAAAAATAGGTGTTTGTAAAATCTATTGCTGTCGCGCAGTGCCAAACGCCTTCACCGCAGAGTGTGATAGAGACAACTGCTTCTTGGATCGAAAATACCTACTAAAAGCACACCAAATCAACGTTTCGTAGTCACCGGATTACTTTTCCAAAACTAGACCGATTGAAATACTTTTTTCATTAAAAAATAAAGAATGTCTTTGGCCGTGTTCGTGCGTTTTTCTTTTTCTCAAAAATTTAGCCAAATTTGTTTTCTGGATGTTTGAACACAGCGGAAAATCTGGCGAATTTTTTCGATTTTTGAGGGCTCATATCTTTTTTATTAATTAATTTATGAAAAAACAGAAAACATAGAAACATGATAATAGTGGCCATAGATTTTTACAATAAAAACTATTGGTCTACTTGCTTTATTCAGGGAGGAAACAGGGGACTACGTTTGTATGGAAAAACGTCCGTTGTATTTCCTCTTCAATTTCTGCATTATCGGTCAAAGAATCTTTAATATTTTATGACAAGTAGTCCCGATCTTTCGTCTCTACCCATTTTTTATAGCTACATGGAAATATTTGTAGCGTTTAACGAATTACTAAACCTTTTGTTGGAGAGTTTAAGTATCTCGTAAACGTTTCAAAATTAGATTCACGTACAAATGTAGGATTGTTTACTCCATTGAAGTAATCCTCGCTTCTTAGGACTATGTTAATGTGTTTTAAAAATGTATTTAGTTTCAGTTACAGCCGAAAATTTTTGGGATCCCAGTTAATTAGCTGACCCGGCAAACGTTGTTTTGTCATAAAAATGATTAAATTACTAAAATGGCTAATAAAAAAATAGGTGTTGGTGATAAAAGGGTAAAAATTTAGGGTTGTATGTATTTTTTAATGCCACATTATAGAAAAATATAAACAAAAAAATTTGTCCAAAAATTAAAAAGAAAATGTTAAGGGTGAACAACCCTTATCACTTTCTTTTATGAAAAATAGATAGTAGCAGATTCTCAGACCTACTGAATATGCATATAAAATTTGGTAAAAATCAGTAAAGCTGTATCGGAGAAGTAAGGTTACTAATATTGTGACACGAGAATTTTATATATAACTAGCTGACCCGGCAAACGTTGTTTTGCCATAAAAATGATTAAATTACTAAAATGGCTACCAAAAAATAGGGGTTGGTGGTAAAAGGGTAAAAATTTAGGGTTGTATATATTTTATAAAATTTTGATATTTTACTACCCTACCCCTACCCTACCCCTACCCTACCCCTACCCTACCCCTACCCTACCCCTACCCTACCCCTACCCTACCCCTACCCTACCCCTACCCTACCCCTACCCTACCCCTACCCTACCCCTACCCTACCCCTACCCTACCCCTACCCTACCCCTACCCTAACCCTGCGCGGTCGCCATTCCAGAATCTTTCCGCCCCAACGGCCATCGGTTATTCTTACTATGTGTCCCGCCCACTGCCACTTCAGCTCCGCAATTCTCCGAGCGATGTCAATTATCTTAGTTCTCCTACGGATTTCCTCATTCCTAATTCTATCACGCAGGGGAATCATGAACAATCATTCCATAATTCGATTAATTTGTAGAGTTATGATATTTAGTGATGTAATTTCTCCTATTTTCTGTACACGTGTAACCCAAGCATGTAAAAACACAAAGTCTGTGCAGGAATTATTTCGTTATTTTGATAACAAACAATGTTTTCCATCAAAAGAGTATTTAAGACAAACACGTGTAATATCGGATATAGCCTTTTTGGAAGAAATAGGAAACGGTTATGTTGATTGCACAGTAGCCTCCAGAATTTTATTATTGAACAGCCCCAAAACACGAACTGAATTAAGTAGACCCTATATTAATGTAACTGAACTGTTTTCTATCTCACATAGTAAACACTTTCGGCATTGGGTACGTTCAGTCAAGAAGAAGAAAGAAAGTGTACCAGTTTTGACAAAATTACATGTGTCAGTAAAATAGCGATAGAGACTATGATGTTTTAGTATGCGTGCGTTGACGACCTCCGTTGCGGAGTGGCGCGATGGCCTACACATCGGTTTTCAAGGTGACGGGTGGACGGGTCAATGTAGTAATAAAGTGTTTTTCTACATTTTCTCGAATCTGGGTGTTTCTGGTACCTTCATTGTTTCTGGTTTCCAAAATACGAGTGCTTTAAATAGTTATTCAAATTGGGATCAGAGTAATGTATGTGATATCATTAACAATGTATGCGAGGCGCCTGGCATGCGTGGAGATGCGGGTTCGAGTCCCGCCTGAGACATAATTTTTCAAGTTTAAATACTGATATTATATTTGCAATTCAATTGCTTAAATCTATACCTTAATATTATAAAGCTGAAGAGTTTGTTTGTTTGTTTGTTTGAACGCGCTAATCTCAGGAAGTAGGTACGGGTCCGATTTGAAAAATTATTTTTGTGTTGGATAGTCCCTTTTTCGAGGAAGGCTTTAGGCTATATAACATTACGATGCGACCAATAGGAGCGAAGCATCAGTGAAAAATGTTGCAAAAATAATCGAATTCTTATCAACAGAAATTGACGCGGACGACGTCGCGGGAAACAGCTAGTAGCATATAAAGTAATGTATGTGATGTTGTCCACATTTATATTTATTAGTATCATCATAGGGAAAGAAATATATATTAGCTGTCAGAATATATTTGCATGGGAAAATCAACCCTGTTGTTCTCTGACGCGCGAATGACTTTCACTCTTAGGGTGATAAACCACTTTCTTAGCTGACCGTATATTCCTAGTTATTTTCTTAAATGTGAGATTAAGGGTCTGTTTCACAATTATTAAGTAAAGGCTTAAGTAGTTACTCAACGAGTTAATTACATAGAGGTTAAATCCTTTCGTTAACTTTCTTTGCATTTCACAATCATCCAATCAGTAAATTAAAGTGAAGATTATATAATTAATACTTACTTACAAGTTACGTTTTGTTTAAAGGTAAGAATAATTTATGTGTTTCTATAAAGTATAGTAATCACAGAATTATCATTAAAAATATTTTTTGTTATGATTATAAGTAATAAAAATAATAAATGCGTACAAAAATTTTTTACACTGTAATGTAAATGAGTCATTTCACCTTTTCTACGAGTAAAATCAATGTTTCTGTAAGAATGGAACGCAGCGAAGTTTCAACAAAAAGTCTATGTCGAGTCAACGTCAGTTAGTCAGTAAATGACAAATGTCAAATTTGCCGACGTTTGGTACTTTTTGTGTGGTGATTTTGTTTGCATTGAATTTACCATTACGAACATTGTGTTATTTTACAATGACTAAAAAACTGTCCATTTAAATAATAAAATAACTTGTTGTTGATGAAAATTAGGAAATTACGTATTTAAGGTTATGTTTTTAAATTTACTTGTCAAGTAAAAGGCTACTTGGCAGTGCATCCGGTGATTAACTTAACGAGCAGATAAAGTGGTGATTAACCCTACTCAGGGATTGTGAAACGTGAAAAATAGTTTACTGAGCAGATAGGGACGAAGTAGCTTACCCAGAACTTTACTCAGCGATTGTGAAACAGGCCCTTAAGCTCCTACTAATATTGTAAACATTAAAGTTTGTGAGAATGTATGGATGGTTGTTTTGTTACTCTTTCACACTAAAACAACTCAACGGATCTGAATGAAATCTGGCACGGTGCTAGTTTATTGGCTGGAATAACTTATAGGCTACTTTTTATCCCGGGAAAAGGCACGGTTCCCGAGGGATAACATTATTACATAGTTTTAAATTCGGATTTCGACTCGTAAGAAGTTGCGGGCAACAGCTAGTTATTTATAAATAAAATATGTCTATTTAGACTTTAGACTGTAATAGGAATTTAATAATGATCCTAATTTATTTTTATTTTTTTTCAGGTAAGTTCAAACTTCAACTGATTTACCAGAGCGGTGAGTTAATCTTGTTCAATTAGAATTCAGCCGTTCGAAAGCGATTTTATGCAGGTGTATCAGAGCATGGGCACATACCATGTAAAAAACATGTAAGTATTTTTTTTTCCGAAATTACCATACGAGTACCATTACAAATTTATTAAAGAACAATGAAAGAATGATAATTAACATTTTAAATTAAGCGAATTTTTACTAACCAGAATTTTAAATATGTAGATATAGGGCACGCGAATAATACGAATCAATTAACTGACCGACCATAAGGAAACCAAATACTTAGGGACAGCTCTCAATCTTTTCATTAACAATTACTACGATTTTAATAAAAGTAAGATAAGGGTAAATCCTTTTGCGGACCATGACAAACATCACAAAAAAAAATCCAATTTGATGCAGTCAATCGCAAGTTATGGGCGTACATACATTTTAGTGTGATAGGTGATTTCTACAAAAGTAGATAAAGATAAATAATACTTTATTTTATTTTATTTAAACACAAAACAGTTTACAGTTGAGATGGTACAAATTGTATGCATAATAATATGATTAATATCCTAAACTGTAAGCCAAAACATGTGCTTGAGAAATTTACATAAGAATGAGTTACATCGTTTCGCAAATTTAACTCTTACTGTTAGAAGAAGAAAGAAAGAAAGAAAGAATTATTTATTTTGACACAGATAAAACAAGAACGAAACACAGCACATTGTTTAAAAACTAAGCTTAAATAAAGGTGTCAAAAAAGGTCCCCGCTCAGCATTAGTCGTAACAGGCGTGGCCATCACGACGCTGATTTTCAGCGGGACCCCAACGCAGGGTACGTGCGACGCGATACAGGCCCAGAACCCACCAAGCATGCCAAATCCCCCCCATATACCTTGGAACAATATTTTATTCTAGTTTATTTTTATAACTAGCCTTCAATGACAGATTTTATGCAGGCATGTATGAACCAGTGCTTTTGCATTTTGTGTCGGTTGAGTGTGGTGAAACTTAGGCCGGTGTTAACGAGCGGAAATGTTAAGAAATGTTTTTTAAATGTATATTAATGGATCTCCACAAAGTAACGCCTGTGTCTTTTAATTTAATTAAAAGTCAAACTAACTAAAACCATAACTGTAAAAGCATTGTATCATTAATTAGTAAAGTAAGTATTTAGCAAGAAGCTACAGAAGCCTCGGCTGCAGCTGCCAGTTCCCAGGTGAAGTGGAACACTGGCCTAATGGCTTTCAACATATTGATTACTCGTAGTATCAGAACAAAGCTTGCAAAAATAACATGTTGAATAGAATCAGATACACTAACAATAAATTAAATAAATAAATATTTTTAGACGTGCCATCTAGTCCCAAACTAAGCTACTACTAAGAAGCTTGTCGTATTGGCTTCTAGACAACCGGAAACATACTTTTTTTTTTGAAAATATATAATTATAATACTTAGAAAACACCCAGACCAGTACAAACAGACATGTTCATGCACGCAAATATTTGTACTGTGCGGGGATCGAACCCGCGACCCATTGGCTCAGAAGCAGCGTTTACTACCACATAATATATCGATCTAAATGAATATGGACAACATAATATCATACATTAGAGTTATTTGATTCGGGATTTATACGATATACCTTATTTATTATGAGTTCTCGATGTTTCGGCACTGTTGCAAGCGCCATGATGACGGGAGAGCTACTGAGTTGTCGAATCAAATAACTCTAGTGATAGTGACGATGAAAGCTTAAGTCAGTATAGGTATATCATTATTGTTCTGATCCCAGAATAAATTACCATTCAAAGCTCTTAAAGTAACAGCCAATAATCATCCCACTGCAGGGCAAAGGCCTGCATTGAATTCAAGTTACCACAGCATTTATAGGTAGTTGCATAATCACCACGCTTGCCAAATGCAGTTAGCGATTACAATCCTGAACAATGCTCGACAATTCAAAACTCTTGTTGCCCGACTCAGGAATCGAACACAGGACATAAAGATCTTGGCCTGGTACTTAATTTAAATCAACTGTGCGTTGAAATATATGGGCGGGAAGGCTTCATTTTATAATTCTCATTTCACTGCGATGTTAATAACTAAGATTAAAACACATCGGCAGGCAGTTAAGAGTCCCTTAATCTCACTTTCCCGTCTTCAACCTTCAGAGTTCAGAGTCACGATATCAGGTGCGAAATCGTTTAACTAATCTTCGGGCCCAGCCTTGTTATCTCGTACCAAATATCTCGTCCCATACTAAATTTGATCTAACAAAGTTAGTATCGCTCCGGAGGTATAGTTTGATCGCGATCAAAACTTACTTGGGTAACGCCTGATTTAAGTTTAGCGCAACAAACTTACGGTTATACTCTGATATTATCTGACCAGAGTTAAGAAGATTATCGATAGATATAATATAGATCATACTGTTTTCTTAAGTTTACGCGAACACTTTACATTTAATATTTAAGAAATGCCTCACTGGGCCACACAGAGCCATCTAGTCCCAAATTAAGCTACTATTTAGTACCCTGTCGTATGGGGTACTAGACAACCGATAAACTTACTTAAATACTTTTTTTTTTGTAAATACGTACTTATAATACATAGAAAACACCCAGACCAGTACAAACAGACATGTTCATGCACACAAATATTTGTACTGTGCGGGGATCGAACCCGCGACCCATGGCTCAGAAGCAGCGTTTACTACCGCCGATCCAAATGGTCGTACATTGAAACGAAATATTGCAGATTTCGTTACACACTATGTTTTTCATATCGGCTATGTGTTCTTTCACCTGAGTACCTATTTAGTTTGACCTATGTAAGAGATCCCACATGCGTGGAATCTGCAGTATGTGGTCATGCGTTTGATAAGCCCAACCATTTCATTAGATTTGATAAACCTAAAGTTCTAGCTAAGGAAAACCGATATGTACTAGAATGATACGTGAAGCAATAGAAATTAAAAAACATCCTAATTTAAATAAAGAAGATGGTTGGAATTTACCAGCTGCTGGGACCCCGTCTTACCATCAATGAAGTCCACAAACCATTACAACACTGCGAAGACTCCGGACACAGTTAGCTCATAAGACTGTGAAAATTTTGTATTGTGCATTCGTCTGCAGCCATTTAGAATATGCATCACAAGTATGGTGTCCCCAGTACGCAGTATACATAAATCGTATTGAATGCATCCAGAAAAGGTTTTTGCGTTATCTGGATTACAAGTCGCGTCTGAGGAGTATTGATTATCAACACCGCTGTAAGCGATACCATTTTCTGCCTCTCCAGACACGACGTAGTATTAGTGATATTTGTTTATTGGCACAAATTATCACTGGTAAAATAGATAGCCCGGAGTTGCTTTCTAAAATCACGATAAACACCAACCAACTTAAGTTTCGATCGCGTCCGATATTAGATGTTCCTTCCGCGAGTACTAACTATAGGCGGAATACTTTCCTTACTCGTAGTTGTCGTGACTTTACCAGACTTCCTATTAATATTGACCTGTTTTGTACCAGCATTCCCTCAATAAAACGACAAATGACTAAATCATATTTTGAGATTCTTAAACCTTGATGATACTCGTAGTTACGATTAGTTATCCAATTAAATTAGTATTTGTTACCCAACATTTGTTTACTACATTAAAATGAGTTTGTTACCTACTTGAATATTCACATGTGGAGATTTGTAATAGGTATAAGTAGGGGATTATTGGGCATTCTAAAACAGTTTTTCACATCATCGATCTCACTATCGTTCGATCAATAATGCAAAAAACTTTTTTAGAATCCCCAATAATCCCTTCGCAAAGTTGAAATCTCACTGCCGATCAATCAACGTTTTAAACTTTTTAACGTAGTTTAGTACATAAAAAATTATACAAATTTGAAACTGGTTGGGTTGGGGAATAGAATACACCCAAAAGATAATATAACTTAAGCTGGATGGGGCTTCTTGGCCTGCCAAGACTGGATCCCCGAATAAGTTACACATCAAAAAGATGAAAATCCGTATCAGTAAAACTCATAAAAACATATTTGACTTTTCAGCGTAGTGAAGTACAAATGTGAATACAAATTTGAAACTGGTTGGGGCTTCCTGGCCTTCCAAGACTGTATCCCCGAATAAAATCTGTATCTACAACTTGCGCTAACACTTCGTTTCAAAGTAAGGAAACCTAATTCACTCTTATGATAATACAACTTAAGCTGGTTGGGGCTTCCTGGCCTCCCAGGACTGGATCCCCGAATAAGTTGCACATCAAAAACATGTAAATCGGTTTCACTGAAATTCATAAAAACATTTTTAACTTTTTAACGTTGTGCAGTACAAATGTGAATACAAATTTTAAACTGGTTGGGGCTTCCTGGCCTCCCAGGACTGGATCCCCGAATAAAATCTGTACAACTTGTTCTTACACTTCGTTTCAAAGTAAGAAAATAGAATAGGACACCCAAAAGATGATATAACTTAAGCTGGATGGGGCTTCTTGGCCTGCCAAGACTGGATCCCCGAATAAGTTACACATCAAAAAGATGTAAATCCGTATCAGTAAAACTCATAAAAACATATTTGACTTTTCGACGTTGTGCAGTACAAATATGAATACAAATTTTAAACTGGTTGGGGCTTCCTGGCCTCCCAGGACTGGATCCCCGAATAAAATCTGTACAACTTGTTCTAACACTTCGTTTCAAAGTAAGAAAACAGAATACACCCAAAAGATAATACAACTTAAACTGGATGGGGCTTCCTGGCCTCCCAGGACTGGATCCCCGAATAAGTTGCACATCAAAAAGATGTAAATCGGTTTCACTGAAACTCATAAAACGTTTTTAACTTTTCGACGTTGTGCAGCACAAATATGAATATAGATTTTAAACTGGTTGGGGCTTCCTGGCCTCCCAGGACTGGATCCCCGAATAAAATCTGTACAACTTGCGCTAACACTTCGTTTCAAAGTAGGGAAACAGAATACGCCTATAGATAATACAACTTAAGCTGGATGGGGCTTCCTGGCCTCCCAGGACTGGATCCCCGAATAAGTTGCACATCATACAGAGGTACACATTGTTCTCCGATTTTAATTGTGAATGTTCAAACATTATATACCCGTTGTCGCTATGCGACAGCTACGTCACGCGCCACACATCAAGTTCGTAAGTAAAAATATTTATTAAAGTTCCATATGTTTTAACGCAACTAAAATTTGTCATAGTTAATTTACACACGGAAATAAAGCTTGTGTGTTGTGTGTGTTGTAAGTGTGTTGTTCTAACTATTATAATAATAAAAAAATACGCCTGTACAAAAAATGCCTGCAAAATACCTATATTGTAAAATATATTTACCTTACGTAATGAGGTACATAGACCATATGTCTCAAACGTTCAAATAGGTATCTACTTTAGGTTTCTACAAAAAATTTATTCTTTTTATTAGAAGTTAGTAATAATTTTATTTATTGGTTACTTATGAAACTATCAATCTAACTTTATATAATATTCTAAGTACCTATCATTAATCTCGTTTGTATAACAATAAAATAACAAACCGAATACATTTTAAGCAAATTTAGGAAGCAACAATAGGAAAGTTATAGTTAAGTATTACTTAGTATCAAACGTGAATTATGAAAGTTATTTTTTTTATACTTAAAAAACAACTGACGTTATAGCAGATCATTATGTTTAATTGAATCATAAAATAGTTTCCTCATTCTACTAAAGGTTTTATATAAGCTAAATGTACCCCAAATCAATAATATCAAATTAAATCAAGTCAAAATTAAATAAATACTGCTGAATTTTGTATTTGGTTTGCACAATATATTATTCGCAATACATCTTAATTAGGTTACGAGTTGTCTGACTAGGCATTAATACATGAAGGTTGGTTCATATGGTTATGAAAGAAGTTACAAAATGTTATCGGTATTACCTATCGTTATTGGATAAATAAATGAATTAAATTTTTATTACGCCTTTAAACTACATAATGACAGACTTAATGCCTTAACAAATTCTCTACCCGTTAGCCATGGGGTAATGTAAATATTTTAACCATGTTAATTGTTGTCTTTTCATATTTATATTTTAAACCGACTTCAAAAATGAGGGTTTTCCATTCGTGAGTGTGTTTTTTAAATGTGTATCCTGCGATTGTTCTGACTATTTTGATGATTTTTTTTCGTTGGATAAGACATACTACTTTAGAAGCGGCCCCATATGAACTTTGTTGAAATCGATTCAATACTTTTCGAGAAAATCTAAAATCTTTGAACACATAGTTCGCATTTTAGTATAGTTTAAGTACAAAACAGTTGTGCGTAGATGTAGTCTTGAAGTCAGTTTACGTTTATTTAAAAAAGATTCTATGTGACTAATACCTAGTAGTTGTAAATATAAATGTATGTTTAATGCAATACTTATATATTTTTATTCGGTTGATATTTTAAAATATTTATGGAATAATTTTCATGTTCAGTGTAAACCGAGTTTTTTTCGCGTTGCGTAAGTCAGCGGATACAAATAATGCTTACAATTATTACAAATGGGGTTAGTTTCACAAGTATGAACAACTAAACAAATAATTATGCTGAATTTTGTAAAATTCAGAAGTAGTCAACTTTATGAAATTCTGAAATATTCTATTAATATTATAGATACGAACTGAATCCTAACTTACCTAATTATTAATGTACATAAGTGCTATTCAAATACTTACAATGCCTTAGAAATTAATATGATTTAAACATGATAGTTATATTTGAGAGGTTTTATATAATAATAGCATTTGATTCTTCTACAAAATAATGTTTTTTGAAATAAGTTTACACATACTATTCTGAAAAACGATAAGTAAAAGAAACTAAAACGAAATTTTATTTATTCTATATACATTATGTGGTGAATACCTATTTATTATATACATTTAACTATAAGTTAAATTTACACCATTATTGAACGGCTGATTGAAATTTTACACATTCTACTTAGAATTTTTTTTCAATTACTTTCCTGTAGATGATAATAACATAATTTTAGGTTGACTACTTCTGAAAAATTATTGCTTGTTTTGCGTTTTTCTATAATAAAAACGTGAAAAATGCTTGGCATTGTATCAGTTCTCCGCAGTAAGGTACTGCTCGTAAATCTTCACAAGTAAATCACCAGGAACTTCAACGCTGCCCAAATAATGTTCGTAAGTTTTTTATCATATTAATTATTTTACTAACATACTCTTACCTTATTTTGTCTTTATTATTTGCATTTTATAGTATGTTTTACATATTTATGTATATATTCTTGTGAAAATTATCTTTTGGTACTCTAACAGTACTGGTGTGTCTATCTATTGCAGGGCTGAGAGCAAGCAAATTAAAAGGTCTGCAAAGAGCAGCAGTGAAAATCTTTACTTTGATTCAGATGAGGAAATTATAAGGTAATTTAAAATTTACATTGATTATTATTACAAATTAACTTATGTTAAGTTATTACTTATTCTTAATATGTCTGTTAAAGATAGGTTAATTAGGTAAGTTTTTATCTTTTCAGTTCCAAGAAAACGAGTAAGCCTGCAAAATCAAGCAAGCGCCAAAAGACAGTCAAAAATCAACCATCAACGAGTAACGGCTCAGATTGGTTATTTGACTAGGAATCTGACGACGAGTTACCGCCACAACACACGACGGCTAACATCACAACAACCAGTTGCCTGACTCGTAGAGTTCCTGGTGGAGTGACACGTCGGACTGCACAGCTAGACGGAGGTTTGTTGGCGGAACTCCGTCTTTACAACGCGGACGAGGTACGAGCCTTAACAGGTCTGGACAGGTGTGAGAAGGCGATTGTTTGGGTCCGCTTGCAGGGCGAAGAGGACTCACCAGAATTTAATACGCTAAAAAAGTTTGTTAAATTAGCTAAAACAAAATTTAACGAAGACGGGGTTTATTTAGCTCACAAAAAGAAAAAATAAATCATTTTTTTATGATTTCCTTTTTTTTCGTTAAAATATGCTTTAGCTAGTTTAATAAATATCTTTTAATAAGGTAGATCTTACTTAATAATTTTAAGCCGCTTTACTATCTACATTATTATCATGGTTAAGTCTACTTTCTGTTCAGTTTGCGATATATCCGTAAATAACAAAGTTTTCTCTGCCCACTTAAAAAGTATTTTACACAAGAATAATAGTTCGGTTGTTGAGAGCGAAGGCATTGAAAAGATTCATAGCGCTTTTCGCAGTCGTATCGCATCTTATCGTTTTCGAGGCGTGGACGTCGGCCAGGACAACAACTCTGTCACGAACCTACCCTTTCAATTTTTATCGCACTTGCGCACACGCGTACGTCTATTAGTTTCAGCACGAATAGAAACTTATACTAATGTTAAAGTTAACTTTGAGCTATTTTCTGAATTTTTTCAGCATAAGAATAATATGATTTCAATTAAATCTTTTGCAACTGAAAACATTATTTTGTATCAAAATTTTAATTTTGAAGATATGTTTTCAAACGTTATACGTTTGCTTTGTAAAAAAATTGAAGAATTTGAAGAGCGAGATAGCGGTTGGGCTTATTTGCGAAGCTTATATCTAGAAGTAAATATAAATAAATACAATCCCTTGAGAGCCTCGGGCTACGTAGATTTACCTGACACTATTAAATATAAACGCGCGTGTATAAACATACAAAATTCTGATAATTATTGCTTTTTGTGGTGTGTAGTGGCAGCCCTTTTTCCCGCAAAGAAAAACGCTCATCGAACATCAGCTTATCCACATTTTGAAAGTGTGCTTAACGTAAAAAACATGCGCTTCCCAGTGGGTTTCGCGGACATTAAAATTTTTGAGAAAAATAACCCTCGTCTAAGTATCAACGTTTACGGTCTTAAAAAAAACAAAGTTGTTGGCCCTTTATACCGAAGTAAATCGCGAAAAAAACATCACATAAACATGCTTTATCTTGAACATGGAAATCGTACTCATTACTGCCTTATTAAAGATTTATCTAAATTAATACGCAAGCAATTAACTAGGCATCACTCAAAAATATATTTTTGCGAGGATTGTATGATATTTTTCGATAACAATAAAAAATTAGAAGCTCATGTTTGCAGTGGTGTCGCAACCATTTTACCCAATGAAGGGGCTTATATACGTTTTAATCACTACGAACGAATGCAAGATATGCCTTTTGTCTTGTACGCAGACTTTGAGTCATTGTTACAGCCAACTGAATCCAATACTGGAACAACTTGCACAGTATCGTTGCAAAAACACATACCCGCTGCATTTGCTTATTATATTGTATGTTCCTATGATAACTCGCGGAATAAATACGTATCCTATCGAGGTCCTAACTGTGTAGATAAGTTTTTCGAAAGTTTGTTAGTTGATTTAACTGATATTCATAACATTTTGCAGTCAACAGTGCCAATATCTTTAACAGACGAAGATATTGTCAATTTTTCTCAAGCTAAAAATTGTTTTCTGTGTGATAAAATATTATTTGATGATAAAGTAAAAGATCATTGCCATCTCACTGGGCGGTATCGCGGTGCAGCTCATTCTTATTGCAATATAAAATACCGTTTGCCTAAATTCGTACCGATTTTTTTTCATAATTTAGCTGGTTATGACAGTCATCTTTTTATACGTCAGTTAGGAGAATTACCTGGTAGAATACAAGTGATCGCGAAAAATAAGGAAAATTATATATCGTTTACAAAATTTTTTCAAGTTAATGTAAAGGACATAATACCTGTTCGATTTGTCGATTCTTATAAATTTTTAGGTACCAGTTTAGAAAAACTGGTAGCAAACCTTATTAACGATGATTTCAAACATCTACCATATTTTTTTCCTTCTAATGAGCATTTGAATTTATTAAAACGCAAAGGAGTGTATCCTTATGAATACATGACTGCTTGGAGTTCATATGAAGAAGATAAACTTCCTTCCCAAGATTGTTTTTTTAGTAAATTACACAATTGCCAAATATCAGACATGGATTATGAACATGCGAGAAAAGTTTGGCAAACTTTTAAACTATCGAACCTTGGCGAATACACTGATTTGTATCTTAAATCTGACGTACTTTTACTAGCAGACGTTTTTGAAAGTTTCCGTCGAACTTGTAAGGCAAATTATAAATTAGATCCAACTTTTTACGTTACTGCTCCAAGTCTCAGCTTTGACGCGATGTTATTAAAGACGGGTGTTAATTTAGAGTTAATAAATGACTTGGAAATAATAAGAATGATTCAAAAAGGAATACGTGGTGGTATATGTTTGTGTTCCACAAGGTATTCAAAAGCTAATAACAAATACTTAAAGAATCATGACTCTAAAAAAATTAATAACTTTTTAATTTATATTGATTGTAATAATCTATATGGTTATGCAATGTGCGCTTATTTACCTCATTCAAATTTTAAGTTATTAAACAATTTAGAAATCGCTAGAATTGATTTCAAAAATATCTCGATAGACGGGGATACTGGTTACATACTAGAAGTAGACTTAGAGTATCCCGAACATCTGCATAATGTTCATAACGATTTTCCATTTTGTGTGCAAAAATTTACTCCACCAGGTTCTAAAACCTCAAAATTAATTCCAAATTTGTACGATAAATTTTTTTATGTCATTCATATTGCTCACCTGCAAACATGTCTTAAACATGGATTATTGTTAAAGAAAATACATAGAGTGATTCAATTCAAACAAAGTCCTTATTTAAAACAATACATTGATATGAATACTGAATTACGTAAAAAGGCAAAATCTACATTTGAACAAGACTTCTTCAAACTTTTAAATAATAGTATATTTGGTAAAACTCTTGAAGACGTTGAAAAAAGAGTTAGTATTAAATTGGTAAATAAATGGAGTGATGATAAAAATAAAACGAAAAAAAGTTACTGTGCTGAGCAATTAATTGCTCGACCAAATTTCCATAGTGCTTCAATTTTTTCAGAAAATTTTGTAGCTATTCAAATGAAACCTGAAACTATTACTCTAGATAAACCTATATACATTGGTTTTACCGTTTTAGAAATATCTAAAAGTCATATGTTTGATTTTCACTATTCTATTATGAAACCTTTTTATGAGGAAAAGTTAAAACTTTGTTATACGGATACTGACAGTTTTCTTTATTCAATAGAATGTAATGACTTTTACAAAGATTTAAAGTCACATTTCCTTCCCTATTTTGACACTAGTAATTATCCTGATAACAACATCTTTAATATTCCAAGTCTAAATAAAAAGGTACCAGGACTATTCAAAGATGAGCTAGGTGGGAATATAATTTCTGAATTTGTCGGATTAAGGTCGAAATTGTACTGTATCAAAACAACTCAGGATGAGTATAAAAAAGCAAAAGGTATACAGAAACAAGTTTTAAGAAATGTACACTTTAAAGATTATTACAGGATATTAAATGAAAATGTTTACTTAAGAAAGAAAAATGTTATATTTAAATCTCTAAAACATGAAATATTTACACAAGAACAGAACAAGATAGCTTTGTCAGCGAATGATGATAAACGTATTATTTTAAAAAACAAAATTTCCACTATGTCATGGGGTCATTGTGATACTATATACTAATGGTGATGGTATTAATAAAATAAAACATGGGTAGTAATATGATGTATAGTGGTTGAATTAATAGACAACTTTTGTATAACTAACATGTAGGAATCCAATTTTAAATTGTCTATACTCAGTAGATACCTGATCACTTTTTGTAAATACGAAATTATTTAATCAGTGGTTCTAATAACTAATTTCCTGTACATAACAGATATTTCATCATATTTGTGATTGTGAAAATAAATATATTATTAGGCAGCAATATTGTATGAGTGGCTAAAGTAATAATGTACTAGTTTAATTAGGTTAAGAGCCTCAGATTTCATGTACTCGACAGATATTTATACTTATGAAAATAAATTACTTTACTGACTAATAAGCATTTTTATTTAAAAACTTGTAGAAACCTGTGACATGATGAAATCCAAATATTTGTTGCTGTATCAGCATTTAGAACACGTATATATAGCTATTAAAATTTGTTTATTTTATACTAGTTTCAATTTGAGTCAGCGATCTATAGACAACTGTCAACTTCCTGCAACTAGCAAAATGGTAAGTAAAAGTATGATTTTTTTATGATGACAACAACTTCACTTTTCCGGCAAAGTGTAGCAAAATGATTGTTGCTGAGACAAGTTTTGTAATACTTTCGTTGTCTTTTTGTTGTTGTTATCACAAGTGCTTTAAATCCATTTATGTGTTTTCTAAATTAGGAATGTGTTTTTTCTTTTAGAATACACAGCAAGTCAACACTCCTTACTACGGCATTTCCAGTGAAGAGGTACCTTTAAGGTATTTGCAAGATGCGCAAGACCCTCTGGAAGGGTTTGACCAAATGTACTCGTTGCAGCACAAAGTGCGGCGAGCAATCAATAAGAAGAAAACGAGTGAGAAAAAGACGTACATCCATCATCGAATCAACAAAAACACATCGTTTGTGGCTAAGAGCAAACCGGCTACTGGACGACGATTGATTCGAATAGAAATAATTAATTTAGAGTCAACTGGTGTGCAGGAGGAAGATGGAGACCGGCTTCGTGCACAGTACATAGTGACCGATGACATCGATCCAATATTGGATCAAACAGAAAATGTGGTAAATAACATTTCAAAAAAATTATGTGGTTACAGTTACGGATTTTAATAAAATGTCATATTTTATAAATTAAATAATTTTTCTCAGGTATTTAGTCACGCATAACCTACAGAGAAGTCTTTTTTTTTAATTTAAATAAATAATATTATGCATAATTTTTTATTAAGTAAGAAATCTGCTTTTTGTATTTATGTATTAGATAAGTTTGTTTTCTAAATAAATGTAAACTTTATATGAACACTTTGTTTTACTTCTAAAAGGAATCCTCATAATAAAAGAGTTTTTATTTGGCATGTATTTATTAGGTATCATTATTTATAACATAATAGTTTTCTTAAAAATCAAACAGTTACTTTATTTTCAGCACACCATTTCTTTATACATATTACATTTTTTAATGCACATATTTTCTTATGATTAAAACAGTTATATAATATAGGGTTGCTTAAACAATAAAGTTTACAAAGAGTATTTAAATTGGGAGCGCCTAAAGAAGATATGTCTGAAATATCATTTTCGTTATCACATAGATCATGCACCCATTTAATTTTTTCATCTCCTTTTACAAAAATCTTTCTACCTTTTAAATAGGATTTAATAATTCTTTGAAATTCTCTATAGTCGACGTATCCTTCGCTCCACCGATAGCCTCTGTTCTTTTCGATCCAGCAAACCTGTTTCTTTTCTTCAGCACTCAATGAAGTAAAAGGGTATGGAGGCTTTATTAAAAATATGTGAGTATGCTCTTGAGTAGCTATAGCAAATTCTTTCACTATAAATTCATTCAGACTATTTTTAAATCCTTGCAGATCTACGATTATTGAATTTTTATTCATGATAGTTTCCTTACAATATTACTCAAAGGCTTGTACTCAAATATACAATCGTTTAAAATCAAGCAATAAGCAGCTGTCTGATCTGGAATTGCTTGATCTGTTTCGATTTCAACTCTAACATCGATCGATCCCTTTAAAGTTTCGTGCTGTCGTGAACAGTCGATAACAAATAAAGGAGCAACGTCTTTGAATTCTTTTAAACTCATCAATGGCTCTGGTCGACGTCCGTGATACGACTGTTGAAATCTTGCATACTGTTCGTATAATAAAGTAAATTTGTCTTCTGAAAAACTGACATTTAGTCCTTCATACGGATAGTATGATGAATTTAAAAAGACTCTTATATCTCGTACGTGACAATGATCAAACTCTGCCATTGACAATGCAGCGTTATGCTTGCGGTTGGTTTGTAAGCCAATGACAACAAATCGTGGTTTTTCTATTTGTGATGACGTTTTTATAGACCAAGTATGTTTACGTGTTTTAGGTAATAAAGGGTATTCGTACAAATCCCAATTACGAAACGCTAATGGAATAGCTCGATCTTTCTCTAAATGTTTTAATAGGTTAATTCTTTCTCTATCTGATACTTTAATGTGTGGGACTCGCCAAATGATTTTATTGATTATAATATCCTCTACGATTTCGCCTGCATTTAACTTGATTGCATTAAGATTTGTATTACTTCTTAATAACACTAGCTCGTGTTTACAGTTGATAATTATTTTTTCATAATCTTCTGCAAATCCCAATATCTTGTTTAACGGAATGGACGCGGAAAATGTTCCACCACTAACATTCTTTGTTCCTGCGGTTGACCAACCCCAAACTCGAGCACATTTGGATTCATTTTCATTTAAGGATAGGTAAGATTTCATTGTTGTAGTAATACCTGCATTCTTAGTTTTATCTATTTCTACTCCATTCAGTTCATATCTAATATCTTGAAAAAGAAATAGTGCTGGATTATTAACGAAATGTACATTGGATATTTTTTCTTTAGTGGTGCTGTTAAACACATTTACTTTGCCTTCGATATATAAACTACTAAGTGAAGGTAGCACGTACAGGTCTTGTTGGTTGATAGGTATTCGTATTTCATCATTCTTGTTAAAACTTGTTACGTATGGTTTGTATGAATGATACTCGAAACTTTCAATGCTGTTATCATGTGATGTTTGTTGAGAAATATTTAAAATATTCATTTTATTAAACCAATTATCTTAAGAAATTCTTTATTGGTCTTAGTTAGCTTCTTTTTAAGCTGAAGCGATCTGTCTTTGTTCAATGTTCTGTTAGAACTGAGCAGAGTACATGATGAAGAAGGGCTTTTATTGAAATTAATCATATTTTTCTGAAATGTAAATACAGTTGTACTTCTTCTCCTCGTAAGTTTATCTCTTTGTTTTCAGCGTCCAACAGCCTTATATTAATAGCGCTTATAGAACTTTGGTTAACAGGAAAATAAATTAAATTTTTAGGTATTTCAATTATTCGATAACCAGGTGGTACATTAGGCACGAATTCATAAATTATATGGCTTGCCTTCCCGTTTACAAATGAACCACTAATTACATCGCATTCGATCCGCACTATGGTTGTAGATAGAATGCTTACAGGATACTGCGATTCGGTACTTATATTTGCATTTATTGTTTCCATTCCAAAACCTAAAATTTTACCAAGTGAGTCACTTTTTTCGAAATGAATGTCTTTGGAACAATAAATATTTGTTTTCAATGTGTTATTATTGCAGTTTAATTTCAATACAGTGTTCTTGATGCTATTTTTTAAAAAGTCACAAATATCCTGAAGCTCATAAGACCCTTCAGGAATTTCGATGATTTCATTTTCACCATAATAGAACTTGTTGTTTCTTTCATCAATGTTAGGAATGGAATTAAAGGTTGAAAAATATAGAAGACCACATTCATAGTCTCCTCGAAGTTCTAACGTTGGTGAATAATTTGTTGTTAGGGAGGCTCCTCTCCCGGTTATAGACACAGTGAAAGACATCATTATACTGACAATTTTATTAATTATTTTCATTTTATAAATGCTTTTTCCAATAATTCCTTAAAAATTTTAGACACAAATGACCACAGTTTACAGTACCAAAGGCTTGATGTCGTACATAATTATAGTATATAGGTATTTTACGCAAATACTTGACTAATTCCAGCGGTGGTTTTAAATTACCGAAACTGTCATAATATTCCACGTAATTATTTTGCTTTACAAAGGCTACCCAATGCGTACCAGGATTTTTGTTACTGTCCAAATTCATGATTGCACATTCCATCTTTTTAGGTTTCGAAGGTAATGTATCTCTCATGAATACACCACGAAAGAATGGAATGTTACTGGCATGCTCTAATATATCCAAATTAGTGAGCGCACGTCTAGGTAGCCGCTGAATTAGTTTTTTGAGGGATTCAGATATAAACCTGTCCCTTTTTTATGAGGTTTAATATATAACCCTTTTCCAAGAGCCACCGCTTCCATCATTCTGTTGTGTCTTTCAGATTCCTGAAGACTCTTTTGTGCGGCTTTAGAATCATTAACAGCTTTTGCTATACCTGCCGCTCCTCCAGCAAGAGAACCTAAAGCTGATAACCCCGCAAAAATGGGAATAAGTGGTAAAAGTCCTCCACATTTTGGAAGAGGAATAAATCGAGGTATACGTATTCCCTTTTTATCACCAAAAAGTTTCTTTGCAGCTGCATAGGCATATTTTATAGCAGAGTGGTTATCTTTGGATTTAATTTTTTTTAGTCCTGATTTTATTTTCTTTATTGCTTTCTTAAATGTTGTTATGCCATGACCTGCTCTGATTTTCGCTTTCATCGCATTTTTAACTATCCATGAAGCAATTTTTTCCCCTTTCCCAACATCTTTTGATTTAAGCCTTCTCTTAGCCATATTTAACAGTTCTAAGTCAGCCTTATGTCGAGCACCAGAATCTTTATTCAAGTAAGCAATATCGTGATGCATACAAGCTTCATCCAATTTGTTTATCCCTCGTTCACCTTGAAGTAATCGTTTCTGAAGTTTTGTACCAGGACCACAAAATTGGTACCCAGGTAAATGTAACTCAAACGGTAAATGATCTATCAAGCTATTAATTATACCACTGCCTTCCTTCATCGATAATCATAAAGTGAGTTTTAGAGGTTAATAATGTGCTACTTATATACCTACACCACTAATTTGCTTTTGTCAACCCAACTATTTTCCTTATCACTTAAACCCAACCATTTTACAAAAAGTTTGTTTCCTTTTCTCTTTATAACTTTCTCAATAAGATAAAGGTCTGGCAATTTAGTTTTTTGTAATTCATATCCGTAAAAAGAACCAAGAATAATTTGATTGTGTTTATCTTCAATTTGGTACGTTTCAGGAATTGTTTGATTGACTTTTATGATACGGAAAATTTCGGTAGACCAATTGGGTGTATAACCCTTATAAAAATCTCCTTTGTATTTACTTATACGAACAAAATCGTCAACTTGAAATGTTGTTCGTTGACGCGTTTTTTGCTTTTGGCTTTTAATAATATTAGATTTGACAACAGTCTCATTAGAACTATTAACATTTATTGGTTTGAATTTTGTAATACGATGCAAAGTGTTGTTATACTGCTGTACAACGGTATCTAAATTATTTCTAAACCATTGATATCGACCGCATAAACTAAATAATTTGTAGAGCAGAGATTTTATCGTTCTTATTACTCGTTCCACAATAGCTGCTTTTTTAACCGAGTACGTTGAATAATGATTTATGTTATAATTGTTTGTTAACTGTTTAAAAGAATCGTTATAAAACTCTGTACCCAAATCAGTTTGCAAATGTTTAGGCTTTCGTGCTGATTCTATTAATATATTGTGCATTGCATTTGTGACACTCTGTTTGGATTTTGACTTCAATGGTCTAACCCATAAGTATTTTGATAAAGCATCAATTACAACTAAAACATATTTATATCCTTTATTGAATGATGAGTATTTTTGAAAATCCATTAGGTCCGCTTGCCATAAATCATCTATTCCTTTTATAATAGTATGCCTACGAGAGAAATTTCTTCTCGCTGCTTTGTGAAGCTCGTTTACGATGTCTTGTTTACTCATTTTTGAAAGGTTTCGCTGCAATCATGAGATCGATGTCCTTTTTAGTGTAATACAATGTACTCAGATTGATAGTAGTTAATTTTTCTAAATTGTTGAGGTATTTTTTGATATTACTTTGAATTGTTTTCATTTCATTCTTTAGTTCTTGAACACATTTATCTACGTATTCTTTATTCACAGCCTCATCGTCTTTCTCTGGAGATTGTAATCCTTTTAATCTTGATGATTTTAAATCAAAATCGCCTGCATCTGTTCTTACTAATGTATTTGTAAGAATATCTGTGAATTCAGACAATCGTAAACGCTTATGAACGTGATGCCCAAATTTATCTATATTCATTGCCGTCTTCTCTGTTTCTGTAGTGAAATGATACTGCCTAATCCTCCTGATGGAAGCTTTATATATTTTTTGTCTTTTATAATACCAGCTTCTTGCATTTCTTCGATTATTGCATAAATTTCATTGTGTACCCCGGTGTTACCAGCTGCCCAGGATCCAAGTAGTAGTTTTAATCGTTCCACTAACTCGTTTGGATCGTTCCAGTAGACTAAATCAGTGTCTTTCTTAACTTCTTTTAAAACATCGATACCTTCTCCTCTTGGAAGACTTTCTAAGCTACTTGTATGATGTCTTGTAAACTTAAACAAAGGTTTAATAATATTCATATATTTAAATCCTTTGTTACTGTTTATTGGTTTGGATGGATCATAACTACGTTTATGTGCATTAGTATCCGTAAGTAACAATTTAAAATTTTGTAAGTCTTCTTCTGTAATAATATCTAAATTAGGTACCTTTTTATACAATAATTCTTTTAAGCCTAGAGTTTTTTTCAAACTACGATTTCCAATTTTCAGGATGTGGTCATCATCATGAACACGGGTTTTGCCGAGCCAAAGTTTCCCTCGTTCATTTCTAACACCATAAGGTACATCTTTCATCACTTCAGATGAGACCGACCATGTTAAAGAGTCGTTGTTTATACTTGGTGAAGATTGAAGAGATTTAAATGAGTTTTCATGGACATCGTGATCCACCGAGGGCGACGTGGTCAGGGTTTTGTTAGATGTTTTGTAAACATTAGTATCCGAGTTGATTTCATCATCACCAGATTCTTCAAAATCTTCAGTAGAAGTACTTAATGCTTCGCTTTCGTCGTATTTAGTTCTTTTAGGTTCAGTTTTAGGGTTTTGTTCCGATTCTTTATTTGTAACACGTTTATTATCAGTTTGGTTTGTCAACAATGTCAGTGGGTTAACGATAGGTTTAAATATTGTATCCAAAGTCATTTCATTTGTATTTTTTACGTCTTTAATCATTTCTACCTTTCTTTTTACAGCTGCAGCAGATTTTACAATTTGTTCTTTGAGGTTCCGTTCCATTGTTGAGAATTCCACTCTGTTTGACTTGTCTAATAAAACTGAATGGTTAGTAACTTATCAGCTTTATAAAGGGTTTAGTTAGTCCATTACTATGAATGTATCAAAGTTCATTCGATAACAGCCTTTGTTACGTTCACAATCCTTATTGATAACCACATAACTGTAAGGTTTACTCCATACAGTTGAACACATTTCACGAAACTGTGGCCATGTCATATCAGACCCAACATGTTCATCGTAAGCATGTCTTAGATTTATATCGTCTTGCTTAAACAATATAATAAGATTAGCATTATCTCTTACTAGTTGCTTGGGTATTTTAGTATAAGTTTGATTCATATAAAAACAATCAATATTTTTATGTCGACCCATGGCGAAATAACTACGTATATTGTTTTGGTTTTCACAAGCAACATCGTCAAATATGATAATTGAGTCAGGCAACGCTTCATGTGGAGATAAAATTTCAGTATTATGATTATACTTGTTATAAGATGTGCCTGCAACCTTCTCCAATACTTTTTCTAAGAATACGTACTTAGGTTGGTATAAAGACTTAGAGTAAACATAAAGGTTACGAAAACGTGGTCCATCCTTATGTAACAAAAGACTGATAACCAAATTGGTCTTTCCACAGTTTGATGGACCACACACAATACTGCGTATAGTGTTTGGCAATAAATTCCCATGACGCTTAGCCTCGTTCAATGTCGTAGGACAGATGCATTCTAATTTAAGTGAATCTTTTTGTTTTAGAAATTTCATAACAGATTTTTTAACTTGACCGTCGTGAATAGTGGGTTTTAACGAACTGATTACAGTATTCTCGCGTCGATGATTAAAAAGTGTAGCTCAAAACATGATCAAATGCATTTACCTACTGCAAGCGCGATGTACTTTCATTTGTTTTATTGAGCAATCTATCGCACAGAGTGAGGTCTTGATCGGCAGTGAGATTTACGTATTTATCGCCATAATACGCTTATGCGTAGGGATTATTGGGGATTCTAAAAAAGTTTTTTTAACATTATTGATCGAACGATAGTGAGATCGATGATGTGAAAAAACTGTTTTAGAATGCCCAATAATCCCCTACTGGTATAGAATAAGTAATATGTTGTTATTCATTGTAAATATTTAAGCTGTCAATCTCCCTAAGATAAAAAAATAAAATAAAATAAAATATTGTGTGAAAAGGAACATAAATGACAATAAAAATTAGAGGCGATAGTTTAAACATTTTTTAAATTACCATAGTGTAAACAGGAATTACTTAAGGCCCAGTAGTTCGTGATTTAATTTTATGGATCGATATCCATCGAGATAGTTATTTAAACATAGTAATTAAGTATATAATTTAACGAATTCAAACTCAGCGAATATGTCTATAAATATTTAGCAGCTTTAAACATGCATGAAATTTTTATTTAAAATGTCCGTAGTTTAGTCGTGAAATTGAAAAAACCTTTCGAAGAGAGGTAGGTTCGTGATTTTTATCTATCGAGCCAAGTTAATCAAATCGTGTAACCGTTAGCGACTGTGACTAGAATAGATTCTCAACTAATACATATATTTTTTTCAGACTTTAAATCGCTGTTTTCTAGTTTTAAAATGGGTTTTAAAAACTCAAAAACGCTGCCTCTTAGAACTACACCGCCTTAACAAGATAAATCTAATTGTCTAGTTTGTCAAGAAGCTCAAGAATATCATCAACGCAGCAGTGAATTCGGAGTTATAACATTCTATCCTACGCCTTGCTGCCTGCGGTTAAAATAAGTAAGGAAATCAAATTGAGAGACAAACTAAAATCTTTATTAACCGTGTTGTCATTAAGTGTTATATACTGTAACATGATAGATATAAAGAATAAGTACTCTATATTGCTCACCAAACAAAGTAATTGACGACGACCTCCGTGGCGGAGAGGCGTACCGGTTTTCAAGGTGTCGCCTGCTCCGAGGTCCCGGGTTCGATTCCCGGACGGGTCAATGTGGAAAAAATATGTTTTTCTACATTTTCTCAGGTCTGCGTGTTTGTGGTACCTTCGTTGCTTCTGGTTTCCATAATACGAATGCTTTAAATAGTTATTCAAATTGGGATCAAAACAATGTATGTGATGTTGTCCACATTTATATTAAAAAATAATAATAATAATTGAATATACTAATTTAAAAACTTTCATTGTCACTATAGTCAGTGTTCGTTATTTCGAGATTTCTATCATGTCGTCGTTTGTCTTTTTTTTGAGGTTCTGATATTTCGGCACTACTGCAAGCGCCTTGATCACTGAGTCTAAAAAAGTAATTTAATTCAGTGCTTTCACATAGGTAAAGATGTATCAAGTAACATGCTTCTATATTTTGTTATTTCACATCAAATAAGCCTGAGTACATCTCAAATACATGAGACTCGTTTTAATGCTGCGGTCATCCATCATGGCTAAAATATGTTGAGGAGAGCTGGTTTTCATTGATATGTAGATTCAAGTTCATTTGTCATTCCGTTTCGAATGACTTTGATTCGAAGTTGGTACGTAAATGTTTTAATTTTCGACTTTAAGTCCAGTGCCTAAAGCACAGAACTCAGGCCTAAAGTTACATAAAATCAAAGTTTGAAGATCCTTAATTTTTCATGAAAATTGTGTTTCTCTGCTTATTGTTAAAGACAAGATTGTGATATGTCTCAAAAAAAAGTTATTTGCATATTAGTCTATTGTGGCGTTTAAAATGTTGACATTATTTAGTTAAGGGAAAAATGTGTCAACTTTATATATAACCTATATATATAGCTGACCCGGCAAACGTTGTTTTGCCATAAAAATGATTAAATTACTAAAATGGCTAACAAAAAATAGGGGTTGGTGGTAAAAGGGTAAAAATTTAGAGTTGTATATATTTTATAAAATTTTAAAATTTTACTACCCTTCCCCTACCCTACCCCTAACCTACCATACCCCTACCCTACCCTACACATACCCTACCCCTACCATACCCCCACCCCTACCCTAAACCCTTCCCTACCCCTACCCTACCCTTACAAAAAAGACGATAACTGATCAGTTATAGAGCGGGATGAAAAATGATTAAATTACTAAAATGGCTATTAAAAAATAGGGGTTGGTGATAAAAGGGTAAAAATTTAGGATTGTATGTATTTTTGTATGTTGTATCATAAAAAAATAGAAATTTAAAATTTTGTGTAAAAAATAAAATAAAAAATTTAGGGGTGGACTACTCCTAACATTTAGAGGGATGAAAAATAGATGTTGGCCGATTCTCATAGATACCGGATAAGCACAAAAAAATTCATCAAAATAGGTCAAGCCGTTTCGGAGGAGTATGGCAACGAAAACTGTGACACGAGAATTTTATATATTAGATTAAATGTTTCAGCAAAACTCGTTAAAACAACATTTCTCATCATCTTCATCATCTCAGCTAATTGACGCCACTGCTGGACATCGGCCTCCCCCAAGGATCTCCACAACGATTGGTCCGCGCCACCCGCATTCAACGGCTTCCCGCGACCTTCATCAGATCGTCGGTCCACCTGGTGGCCTAACAGATCGTCGTCCGGTCCGGTGAGCGCGGTGGTCATTCCAGAACTTTCCCGCCCCAACGATCATCAGTTCCTCTTACTATGTATCCCGCCCACTGCCACTTTAGCTCCGCAATTCTTCGAGCGATCTTAGTTCTCCTACGGATTCCCTCATTTCTGATTATATCACGCAGAGAAATACCAAGCATTGCTCTCTCCATCGCCCGCTGTGCGCCCTTGAGCCTTATGAGACCCATAATAAGCGACCACGTTTCAATTCCATATGTCATCACTGGAAACACGCACTGGTCAAAGACTATCGTCTTAAGACATTGAGATAATCCGCGTAAATTTAACTTTTTTTTTTCTTTATTTGGGTTAGTAAACAGTGTACACAATATGGATCTTATATTAAGAGTAATTATTCATAAATAATTATCATTATGTCACCAACAACATTAACCACAGAATAATAATACAAAGTTGAAAGGTGATGTTGTATATACTTATGATTATTTAAGCAAAATAAGTGCTAAATATCTTATTTATACCTTATGAAGCAAAACAATGGTTCATTAGATTCAAATCAAAGTAAATTTACATAAATTAAATTAGTCCAGATTATAAAGCATCTCTGATAAGTTTTTTAAAAACACCAACACAAGTAGTAATAGGGTTAAATTTTTTGCTGTACGAGGAATCTGTAATTCTAAACATAGGTAAGCGTTTACCAGCATGTGTGCGACAAAGACTGGTAGCAAACAATTTAGGCATATTACGAAAGTGTCTCTTATTGGGAATTTGGAATATAAAAAACTTCCCCTTCCATGTATGTACATCTTGGAAATGTGTAAATTCGTCCGAAAACACCCCGAATTTTATACAAAGCGATCGGATTTATCCTCGAACCATTCATTGAGAAGTGTACGTAAGAACAAATTAATGTTACCGCCTGTCCATCTAAAGCTTCATTCATCAAGCCTACTAATCATGTCTATAAAAAATTACAATAAACTACCGGAGTTTCTAAAAGAAGAATCAAATAAAATTAAATATTTGAAATCAATAAATTCTATTATTTTAAATCATTGCTTCTATACAATAAATAAATACCTAAATGACGAAAATCTAATAAAATTAAAAAAAAATCAAATTAATTGCTTATTTATTTTATTTTTTTCAAATTCAAAATTATAAAAATGTTCAATAATAAAATCAAATAAAACTATGAGATAAGCTGTTATTTTGATATAAATTAATAGCTATCACAAAATTAATCGATATCTATAAATCGAATATAAAGTCAATTTTAGAAAGTACATATTACACTTATTATTTGTTATTTTGTACTGAAATATTATGTAATTATGGCGTCGTCCTCTCTGTCTACTACTAATTGTATTGTTGTGCCCGAACAGGGTCTATAATGAACTGTTTATGTCATATTTTTTAACATCCTTGTGACATTATAGAAAGCAATAAAATATTTAAATTGATCTCTTTCTCGACACAACCTAGCTGGGCTATCTGTTCCAGGTATACGTAGGTAATGCAGTAATTCGGCTTAGACGTGACTTCCATATTCTTTCTCTATTATTCACCATTTTGTTCAGCCCAAAGTCACCGCCGTATCTTAAAGAGCGCTTTCAGTTTCTGCAGGCTGCTCAGGATCGAGACATGCGGCCATCCAGGCAACTATTGCTCAAATTCCCACCTCATTCCACTAATTATTATTCTAAGTCATTCACTGTAGAGTCCATCTGATTGTGGAACTCCCTGCCACCTACTATCAGGCTTTCTGAGTCATTAGCAATATTTAAACGCCAGCTAAACATATATTTTTTAGCGCTTTGACTTGACAACTTTTGTCGCATGAATGGTAAATTTTATGCTGCTGATCGTTCATGACTCGGTTTCCTTGCTCATATCAAGTATGTATTTAGGTGTATGTATGTATATGGTATGTAATTTGTGTAATTATATATATTTTATTTATTTTTATTTATGTAATTGTGTTATATTTAAGTTTAAGTAATCAGTTAATCAGCTATTATTTATGTTTGAGTAAATCGTTGACGTTTAGTTTTGCTGTTTTATTATTTATTTTTTATTTATTTATTTTATTATTATTATTTTTTTCTACTTCTTTTTTAATTTTTTTTTTGTAATCTTTAGTTTAACATTCTGCCTTAAGCACTCTGACCACCTTCCCCTTCTTCATAGTTTTTTTTTTCCTGTACCCAAAGGTTGTCTGGCAGAGATCGCTCATTAGCGATAAGACCGCCTAAATTGTACATCTTACTATAAAAATTGTATGTTATTTCGTTATTTGGTGTGCAATAAAGAGTATTCTATCTATCTATCTATCTATCTATCTAATCCCAATATAAACTGGAGCGGGTACGACTTGGGTATTTAATATAGGTAATATTCGTCTTCCCCATATTCATCTTGAGTCCCACTCGTTTGGAAGTGCTACTAAGATCTGCGAGCATTGTGTTCAGGTCTTCTAACGTCTTAAGACAGCATCTGACAACGTCTGATGGGTCAGCTAGTGAACAATAAAATATTAGTACCAAGCTAATATCTCGTCTCCTCTAAGCACCATTTTGTCGGTCTCAGATATTTTTTTTGGGGAGGCACTGCTAGTAGGTAAGTATTTTTATTGCCAATCTACAGAGCAGTTTGCAATTTAAATAATTTTTTGAAATATCCGCAAAATGTTGGATTGAATCCATAAAAACTATATCGTCGGCAAAAAACATTCCTATTGTAGACTAATTAATTTATGCACACACCAACTAATTATTGGCACGTACTGTTTTCCATCAAGTAATGACGTCATACTCGTATTTTCTCTTCTATATTTACACACCTTGAGTGCGATCAGTTTCGTTGTAGACGAAAAGATTTGTTTATTTATTGTACACTGCCGTGCAAAAATACTTCCACTAATACAGCTTCTTGTTAATGTATGTCTGTCGTCCAAGGACATGCTGGGGTTAGAGTAATACAAGTCGCTTATTACAGGCCTCTGGCCACAGAAGCCGCGACTAACGGCTTACATGCCTTCCTAAGGAGGCCGTATCAAAAATTTTAGATTTTCGGCGGACATTTTCTAAGTGTTTTATCTTGATATCTTTGTACTGGGCTATGCCAAAAGAAAAAATACTTTATTTGTTTTTTGTCTCGTAGATTGTTGTGTTAAAATTTGAAAGGTGATCCGAGCGACATCTCTAGCTAAGCTACCCAGACTTTTGGTGTGTCGAAGCTTTATTTAAAGCTTCACGCTGTAAGCCAGTGGAACTTCACCAATATTATCGGTTAGTACCTTCAACGCCCGAAGGAAATATTTTTATAAATATTTACCAATCGTTTAAGATAAAACACTTTTTTGTATGGGTAGCCAAATGGTAAGAGCATTCGCCCGGTACGCGCAAGGTTGTGGGTTGAAAAAAAGAAAGAAAGAAAATATATTTATTTGGCACCAACAGATTAGTACTTACTAAATAACTAACTAAGACTAGATTACAATAGAACCTAAAACGAATGGCACCAAAATGGTCTCCTTTCAGTATGAGGCGATGCCGCAATGAGCGCGACACAGCCAATGGTATTCAGCGGGTTCGGTTCCCACCTCAGGCAGTTGAATTTTGTTTTCAACACAATTCGTGTTCATTTTATTTCTATAGCGAAAAATTAATTGTCCTTATGACATTGCTCGCCAGTGTAGAAGATGATTCACAAGCATGAATTATTATCAGTGTATAGATTTGCTTCCTCATTGAGTTGTTATTGTCTGAGATGAGTATATCTATCAATGCCTTCTTCAGTCTAAACTAATAAATTAGTCTGAAGTGTGTGTCTGTCTTTAGTGAAAACTCCTGGGATATGTAATCTTAAATCGCCGATTTTAAAATTCATCGTTTGTCAATATAAAAAGTTTATCGTCGTCATCGGGTCAAATTGATCCACTGGTGATTATATGACGACCATTTGGATCAGCGGTAGTAAACGCTGCTTCTGAGCCATGGGTCGCGGGTTCGATCCCCGCACAGTACAAATATTTGTGTGCATGAACATGTCTGTTTGTACTGGTCTGGGTGTTTTCTATGTATTATAAGTATGTATTTACAAAAAAAAAATATGTAAGTTTATCAGTTGTCTAGTACCCCATACGACAGGGTACTTAATAGTAGCTTAATTTGGGACTAGATGGCTCTGTGTGGCCCAGTGAGGCATGTCTTAAATATTTATTATTTATATGCTATTATACCGGTCAGATCATATGCTATTGCCTATGATGACTTATGGAACTGAAACGTGGTCGCTTAATCTGGATCTCATGAGGCTCAAGGTCGCACAACGGGCGATGCAGAGAGCGATGCTTAGTATTTCCCTACGTATCAGAAATGAGGAAATCCATAAAAGAACTAATATGACCGACATATCAAAAAATTGCGGAGCAGTGGAAGTGTTGAACTGAAGTGGCAGTGGGAGGGACACATAGTGGGAAGAACCGATGGCCGTTGGGGCGGGAAAGTTCTGGAATGGTGACCGCGCACCGTGGATGCGGTTGTCGCGGGACCGATCGTAGTGGAGGTGCTAGAGGAGGCCTATTACCATCAGTGGATGTATTTTTGCTAATATTTTGAAGTACCACGAAGTGATTCGGAGGGTTGGTAACAAAACATAATCAAGGACGCGATATATAAACAAAATTTACTCAAATAAAGTCTCGGGAAAAGCCCTAGTGTTATATTATCCTTAACAGTGTACCTCTAGCTCCTCTGCCAATCAATTATTCAAGCCTTAAGCGTTGTATTATTTCTTTGTTTCCATCCGATAATTTCTTCTCCCGTGAGATACAGGCGTGCAAATAACGGGAGTCAATAAGAGGTAAGTATAATGGTGATATATAGAATACGTTTCTCTTTACTGTGGTCGGTTATGTGTATAAGGAAAGACGAGCATACGGAAAACAGTCTGGATGTAATATTAATAAGTATCTGAAAGAAATGTATACAGTATTTGTTACAAAATATGCTTTATTGTATCTAATAAATAGTTATTTCTACACCAGCAGTGGTAGAATGTCGTATATGTTGATAAACCAATGTAATTAACAACATATTCTTTGAAATATACCATTGACGAAGCTACGGCCATATACAAATTGATTTCTAATAGCGCATACAATTAACGAAGAGACAAGAAATGTATGAAAATGACATGTGCTTACGATCGATTGTTTGTTTAGTAAGCTAATGTCTCGGCCGGTTCCAATAACCTATCTATCTTCAGTTTTGGCATATTGGAGATAGGAAACAGTTTCTATATCTGTTTCTGCCGTCCATAGAAACAAAGACAGAAGTTGGTTTCTATCTCCGATATGCCAAAACTGAAGATAGATAGGTTATTGAAAATGGCCGTAACGGCCCGTCCCAATAGTCTAGGTATCTATCGCCAGTTTTGACATTTCGGAGATAGGAAACAGTTTCTATCTCTGATTCTGCCGTCCAGAGAAACAAAGACAGAAGTTATTTTCTATCTCCGATATGCCAAAACTGAAGATAGTTAGGCAACATGTCTAAGGCCGCTGAAGTGGCTGTGGGCGGGACACATAGTAAGTAAAAGAAGTAAAGTAACTGCCTATAATCATCCCACTGCAGGGAAAAGGCCTCCATCATTGAATTCAAGTTACCACAGCAATTATGGGTGCTGGCATAATCACCATGCTTGCTATATGCGGGTTGGGGATCGCAAACCCGAGCAATGTTTGAAAATTCGAAACTTTTTGATGCCCGACCCGGGATTAGAACCCGGGACCCCGAGATCTTATACCCGAGACAATGTCTTCCTATCAAATCGATCAGAATGTAACTCAAAGTAGACGATAACTTCATGTTTGTTACAAATTCGTTTTCGCAAAACACTTCATCGTTACAAGTTTCCTAGAGCAAAATAGATTTTTAACGTTCACTACCTCCTTACAATGCGTGCAGAACTAAAACTATTAGGGGTTAAAGTATGAAATTGCCGTTTTGTATGGACAAAATCGAGAAAAGTCATTTTTCCATGCTAACAATTTTTTAGCTTTTTTTAAAACGCCTTAACCGTTTTCGATGCAATTAAAGGTGAAAGTTAGATGGTTATAAAGCTACGCATTATAGTATTTAAATTTCTGAAAATCAAAGTATATAATACAAATATACTTAATTGAAGCAAGAAGGTCAGCTGACACATTGTAAGGGGTCTTTTCAACGACTTCCTTTGAAGTAATAGGCACTAGTATTACATTTTTTTTTTAGTCAAACGTTACTTTATTTAGTTTTTGATACAATACAAAAATAGTTACGCAATAATATGACTATACTTAAGAGCTATAAACAAAATAAAAAGTGGGTAAATAATCGGCAATTTCATACTTTAACCCCTATTATTTGAGTGCTGTTTGACGCACATTCCACTTTAGACTCGCTTCTAAGAGTCTGTGAATTAAGACGCCGAAGTATCAGAACGAATCATTACCTATTTTAAATAGTGACGGCGTACAATCATCCCACTTGTTAGTTATGTAACTAAAATACCACAATAATTTAGCGAATATTAACATAATTAATTAACTATTTATTCTTTACGAAAATGTTTTCACTTCCGCTGTGATAGAATACGAAATATGATTAAAATATAATAAGTTATAATATCAGTATATAAACTTGAAAAACTTTGTCTCAGGCGGGACTCGAACCCGCATCTCCTCGCATGCCGGGCGGGCGCCATACCATTAGGCCACCGAGACACTGCGACACGGCGCGAACAACGCTGGCTTATAGCGTAAGAATATGCTTGAAAAATTTGCGCCGTGTCGCAGTGTCTCGGTGGCCTAATGGTATGGCGCCCGCCCGGCATGCGAGGAGATGCGGGTTCGAGTCCCGCCTGAGACAAAATTTTTCAAGTTTATATACTGATATTATAACTGCAATTAAGTTGCTAAAATATCAAATAAAGTATATAATAAGTTTTATCTTTTGTAAAAATAAGAATGGTTACGAACATGTTTTAAATGTGCGATAAACACATTTACAACATGGAATGATTTTAAGGACAATGTTTTAAATGTATTATGGGAATGATTTTAACGGCAATAATATATTAGAAAGCCATGGGTCGCGGGTTCGATCCCCGCACAGTACAAATATTTGTGTGCTTGAACATGTCTGTTTGTACTGGTCTGGGTGTTTTTTTATGTATTATAAGTATGTATTTACAAAAAAAAAAGTATATAAGTAAGTTTATCGGTTGTCTAGTACCCCATACGACAGGGTACTTAATAGTAGCTTAATTTGGGACTAGATGGCTCTGGGAATCCGGGAATAAAATAAAAATAAATAAATTTAGTTCGTTTGACCATTTTGTTTACTTGGTCCGAATTGGTACAAGAAGTAGTCAGTCGTCGACTAACATTAAAACAGAGTGGTCAAACGAACAAAACGATATTGCGTTAATTGTTAGTTTGTTGTTTAAAAAAAAGGGAAAGAGCTCCTGGCTATTTTTTGTGTTTACACGAAGCCATCTTACAGGAACATTTTGTTGCCTATCAATCTTTTGTGTTTAATATCAACTGTCCCAATTAATCGTACACACACTGAAATAACATACTAATTAATACTAATTAATAATAATAAATGTATATCATACATTCACAAACGACTAAATATGTATACACTCGGATGACGCCGCTTCAAAGATTATCGGACAAAGCCAGGGCTGTCAGCTATAACGAAAAAAAATGTCTTATGGGTTTCAGATTTTAGTTGGGGCTTCAGTTTTTAGTTAGCAATGGTGTTCTGAGACAAATGATGATTATTTTCCTTCTAAAGGTGAATTTTCCTTTAAGGATCAACTATGAGAGTTTTTCGAACCGCATAGTTTCTGAAGTGACTTGTTTTTACATTTTTCATATCTCGTCCAGGACCATTAAGCTCCTTCCTAAGCACGACTTAAACTTAACCTCTTACTGTAAAATATTTATTTACCAATAAAAAAAAATCATTCTTTCAAAAATTAAAAAAAAAATTTTGGACACTCAAATAAATATAATATATAAAACTCTTTATTTGTTTCAACAGCACAATTACGCTAATTAACTTAAGCTAAGCAGCGAGGAATCACAAATCAACCAGAAACAAAAATATCTACGCCTCAGCAAGTGACGCCAGGACTAACAGGATTTCTGCTTAACTTAACGGTCGACTGGCAGAGAATGCCATATGGCATTAAGTCTGACATAGGTACTTTTTAAAAACTGTGCAATTAAGATTAAATAAATAACCTAACGTGTCTGAAATTCTGTCGCAACCATGTACTATTCTGTCAAAAATTATGGCCGTTCATTTTTGAGAAAACTGTAATGTTGGTAGCCCTGCTCTAAGCGACAAACTCTTTCATGCTAAAACGTCCTCGAAGGATTTCAACCCCATCCACACTTAAAAGCAACTCCTTTAGTATCAAACGCAAGTGCAGCGATGGAGTCAATAAGGTTGGCCATCGGTACCAGATATTTAAGGACAATCTTAAAAGAAGTATGGAACTAGATGCTTCAAAGATTTCCTCATTTTGCTTTTCATATATTATATTTTTAACCTTAAGATAAACTAGTGCAATTTTTCGAATTCCATTATTCTTACTATTAGAACTGAGGCTAGAGAAGTCTCACCATTTTAACAGAACCGCATTCTACGCATCCAAAGAAACCACTTAATTGAATTCAATTTATTTATTCATCATATTTAACATTTTATAACATAAAAATTAAAAGTAAATTATTATTACTTACATCTTATTCAAATAAATAATAAACATTTAAGGAATTACATTATGTGAACATGTCAAAAAGAACATTTCATGTCTTAATCAATTACTTATAAGTTTGAATACTTAAAAATTATTTCCTGTGTTTTGTATTGCCAATTTATTAAACACATTTATTTTTGGAACACAGATCCTATCCAGATAAACAGAGTTGTGTGTGAGAATTTTCATAATTATGCAACTCTCCTATCGACCACCCACAGTCGTCCAAAGCTAACTTTGTCATCTCAGCAATATTTCCTGACAATCCCAGCTTCACGTATGACACGATCACCCTACTGATACACACACACAAGCACATCCGACTTAGTTCCGGTGTCGACACGAGATTTTATTGTCGTTTGTGTATATCCACTTATCCTACTGGGAGAGCTAAAGCGAACCGTTTACGTTCAGTGCTGATTTAGAGTTCTATTTGTGTAATGGCTGATTTAATAATTCTTGATATTTTACTGCTCCCGAGTGCCATCTTAGGTTAGGGCAAGAAATATAACTTTTTTTTTACTTTCTACCCGGAATGATGACAAATAGGGAACATTTTTCGTTTATTCTGTCAGGTATGAAAACATGTGCAAAATAAATCAAATTTAAGTGTCTGTTTATACTTAACAGCAGCTGCAATCAACAGCCCTTTACGAACTGGCTCATTTAAAAGTATACATATATATACTTTATATGATATTTTATCAATTTAATTGCATTTATAATATCAGTATTTGAACTTAAAAAAATATGTCTCAGGCGGGACTCGAACCAGCATCTCCTCGCATGCCGGGCGTGGCGCTATATCATTAACCACCGAGACACTGCGTCGCAGCGCGAATTTTCCAAGCATTTTCTTATCGCTATAAGCCAGCGTTGTTTCATCAAATGTTATTAGTTTGCACCCTTAACACCCGAAAGAAACATCTTTGCACATGTTTGGACAGTCAGTCAAGATGAAATAGCTACCTATATAAATACTTTATATAATATTTTAGCAATTAAATTGCATTTATAATATCAGTATTTTGTCTGTCTATTTGTTCCGGCTTATCTCTGAAATGGGAGGACCGATTTTAAATAGAATGTTGTAAGACGTAACTTAGGCTACTTTTTTATTTATTTGAATTTATAAAAACAATAGGGTGGAACATGACACAGGATGCCTCTGTACCTGTAGGCCACGCAAACGAAGTCGTTAACAATTGAACACTCCTTGAAATGCATTTTATTTAATAATTTCATGTTAGATTCATACATGAAATTATTAATTATAATATCTTTGCATATTTATATTTAAAAAATCCCAGACTTTCTTAAAATCATCATACGCAAAACTTTTTGGTTTACTCCACAGTTAAATTATCTATTTTTTATAAACAAAGTTCTAATGTGTTCATAGACTTTTGCAATCCTATTTTTGTATCCTCAAGGCTGCAGTTTTCGTTTAAAATACAAGAAACCAACTTAACCAAGTATCATCTGGTAACTGAGCTGTGGAATAAAACATCTGTATTTTGCTTGCAGTATTTTATTTTGCTACTACAAGTTGTTATTAAGCGTAACAAAGTCTTACTTTGATCAACAGAGCAGCTGTATTCAGCCATTTGTAATTCTACAGCTTAACCTTTGTGACTCATACAGGCGTTTCTCATTTGAAATTCATTTGCAAGTCGTTGAGCTGATGTAGCTTCTTAGAACATTTTCGTAAACATTATTTACGTACGTTAAAAACTTCATTTATTTCTTAAGAAGATAGTTTTAATACCTGACATACAGATAAACTTGCCGTTCCAGGTTGCCGATTGCGAAAAGTGGGAAATTCGAGCTTGGGAAATTGCATTCGCATTATCAACAAATTACCACAGTCCATTGCTGAACTACCAGTAGGTACATAAACTAAAATCGTCTACCATAGTTCTATGGTTTTCGCTTGTTTATTTATACCCATATTTTTATAAAGAAAGAGAGAAAGAAAGAAGCATGAAAATTCTACATATTTCATTATTATTCGAAAACCACACGACCAAACACCAAGCAGAATAAATGTCAGAAAGCTCAGCTAAATGCTATCACATGGTCATCATATAGGTATAAAAAGAAAGCATTGTACATGCGTCGATTATTATAATTGTCGTCGACTGATAAGTTCTTATTAATAACTAGCTGTTGGCCGCGACTTCGTCCGCGTCTTTATCTGTTATTATGATCGCGATTATATTGGAACATTTTTCACTGCGGCTTCGCTCCTATTGGTCTCAGCGTGATGTTATATAGCCTCAAGCCTTCCTCGATAAATGGACTATCCAACACAAAAATAATTTTTCAATTCGGACCCGTACTTCCTGAGATTAGCGCGTTCAAACAAACAAACAAACAAACTCTTCAGCTTTATAATGTTAGTATAGATGAAATCTATTTATCTTAACATTGTTCAAACAATACAATCATAAATGAGGTTTCATTGCATGTTTATGCTCTATAACCCAAAAGACGTTATTTTGTCGGTGCCATAAAACATTGCGAAACATCTCAATCCTTTGTTCAGTCAACAATGTGACCACAGTGTAGGTAGAGGTACAGTTATTATAACATTGGGGTGGTGGGATCTACCTCCTAGTGGTCCACCCTGGGCAACGGCATCTTTGGTTTTCTAACCAATGAGGACGGCTAACAGATCCCTCTGCGGTGGTAGGCTTCGTTAGAGGCTGCCTGGATGCTACCACCCTCCGTTTTTCTGTGTTCCGCTGGTGTGTGGGAGAACCAGTACCTCTGGGTAAGCTCGCTCCATCTTAGGCTTCTTCTTAACCGTAGAGTTAAGTATGTAGTCAAGAGCAAGCCTATTATATATACAAAAAAAACATGATATAACAGAAATTAGTGTTGTGATCATCGGGAAAAAGTTTTTAAGCAATCGCTTTTTTCTAGTCTCTTTGCTTGTAGGTAATTTTTTCTCTCTTGTATTTTACTGCTGTATTTCTATTTAGATACATTTTTGGTTACGACATCATTTCATTTATTTATTACTATATCAAAATGATTATTTATTCATTGTTATGTGTCTGTCATGTATTGTATATAGAGTGATGAGTATGAATGTGGAAGGCTGGAAGGGAAGAGGCCGACCGAGAAAGAGATGGATGGACTGTGTGAAACAAGATATGAGTGTGAAAGGTGTGGATGATTCAGTGACGAGTGATAGAATGGTGTGGAGGAGAAAAACATACTGCACTGACCTTAGATAAACTGGGAAAATGGCCAAGAGAATGAATGTGTCTGTCATGTATTGTCAGAAATTAATTTGGTTTTAATTCATTAATTATGTTTTTAGGGTTCCGTTGCCAAATGGCAAAAAACGGAACCCTTATAGATTCGTCAAGTCTGTCTGTCTGTCTGTCTGCCCGTCCGTATGTCACAGCCACTTTATTCTGAAAGTATTAGCATGACACAGTTAAAACTTGGTGGGTAGGTGTATCCTGTTGACCGCTTAACGATTCTCATACAAAAAATAAAAAATAATGATATCTAAGGGGGGCTTCCCATACATAGAACTAAAACATTTTATTTTTTTTATTCAAACCTATACGTATGGTGTATCTATGGATAGGTCTTCTAAAATAACATAGAGGTTTCTAGAACCATTTTATCCAAAAGTCTTACATTTGGAAGATAGACGCTTCCAAAGCGGTAAAATGAGTGTGTCTTAAAAGCTTTTAAAAGTTAGAGGGCTTTAACTTTTAAAATATAAGCAAGTGAAAATTTTGTAAAAAATACATAATTTAGATCTTAACAAATACTTTCAACGAAAATTGGTTCGAACGAGGTCGAACTATTAGTTTTGAAAATCTAGCACATTTTCAACAACAGCAAATATAACTTTGTCCTCCATACAAACACTATGAAAAAATATTATTTTTTCAGTCATCAAAATATGGTGGTATTTTTTTTAAACTTGGTGGTTGGACTCGCACTTGACCAGTTTTTGTTTTGGTTGGTTTTCTACAAGAGACCGCTTCTAGCGTTAAGATCGCATAAATTTTGCACGTCCAAGTTATTTGATGCCACATTTATATTGTGTGACTTCACATCAAAAAATCATAAAGAGTACCTACCTATCTCTAAATATAGTAAATGGTATTTACATTTAGACGTGATAACAGTGAAACTTATGTGTATGCATTACCTACCTAACGAACGGAAAAGCTTGGACCGGAAATGACTGAACGGATATTTACTCTGTGTTTAAGCTGATGGACATTATGAATGTATCCACATGGGACAAATACATAACGTTAGTTAATGGCTACTAAATACATGCTTTCAATGCGACAAACATTGTAAAATATTATTTTATCACCGTAATATTTCATCGTGTTAGTTATTAACCCACAGCAGTCAGGATATTATCATAATCTTAGTTGTTGTTGTTGTTTTCTTCACCCATTCTGGGTAGGCAAAGGGAACTATGCCCATACAGCCAATTCTTTAGTAATATTTTCTTTATTTTTGCATTAAAACGTTGATGTTAGACGTTTTAATGCTTCGATGGAGTTTTTGGAGACAGTCGAAAGATTGAAGGAATGTAGAGAAGTCCCCAAGAAAGAGGTGAACGGTTCGCGATCCCGCGCAAAATTCACGGTCCACTTTTCTTGGTTACGACCCATACACCATGTTATTTCACCGAACTGTATATTGTTCACTCGCACGACACTTTGTTTCGCAAAATAACACCACTTTTACGACCCAAAAATCACTATAAACAATAAAAATTCGATAAAATAAACGGACTCTAAACGTATCTCACGAACTCCCGCCAAAAACTCCTCATAATCTTAGTCAAAAGACGCCCACTGCTGGACATATCGCTGGCAGTAGAAATGTTTTGTCTGGGAATCGTATTTTCAATTTACACGAATATTTTAATTGCTTAAAATCTATACTTAATATTATAAAGCTGAAGAGTTTGTTTGTTTGTTTGAACGCACTAATCTAAGTAAGGTTCGAATTGAAAAAAAAATTTTGTGTTGGATAGTCCATTTATCGAGGAAGGCTTTAGGCTATATAACATCACGCTGCGACCAATAGAAGCGAGGCATCAGTGAAAAATGTTGCAAAAATAATCGCGATCATAGTAACGGAAATTGACGCGAACGAAGTCACGGGCAACAGCTAGTTTTACATAATAGAAGAGGTGGTTCTTTTCTTTAACGCTGGCAAACAAAAAATTACGGATCCCGTGGTATAGTTTCAAATTCAAATTTCTACACGTAAGCTCGGTACCCATTTTATGCACCTGACGATTCAACTGCTACATTGTAGGATATCTTTATGATGCACTGTCCTGAACAGTTGTTAACTTGATCCTATAATTTGGGACTAGAATGTGCTCAGACGATATGGGACTTTGTTTAAGCAAACTTTTGATGTTGGAAGTTTAATACAAAATATGCTTGAGACCCTGTAATACTGTTAATGACATTAATAAACTATGGCAACACTGCAATTATTCAAGATACAGTTATCTCGTGTTACATGCCTAGACCCAGTTTCTATGTTCTGTGCCTAGACCCATCGATTCTGTGGTAACTTGAATTCAATGATGGAGGTTTTGCCCCGCATTAGGATAATTACAGGCTGTTAATTTTTCATTTGCAAATACGCTACTAATATAATCAATAATAATAATCTATAGGTATGTATATACATAAAACAAAGTCGTGTTAGTTATTTTACCACGCTTTTATTAGCTTGGGTTGTATCTATGTATGTATGTATGTATGTATGTAATGGAATCTTTGAGCTTAATTTTCACCGATTTCCAGAAGTTTCATTAATTTGAAACTTTGCACACGTATCAAGGGCCGATGATAATGCAATAATTTAATAACAGTTTTCCCAGTTTTCCTCTGTAAGAGGGAGTAAATGAGATAGAGCTAGCGCGCGATCTGTATCAATTATGTTTCCTGCATAGGTTTGGACTTACAGTCGGTAAAGAAGGAATCAAATCTTATAAACTAAACTAAAAAGTAAAAAATAAATTATAGTTTAAAAAACTAAAAAACCACGCTTTTAAAACATATTGAACAAAAAAATTAAAAATAAAACTGTAGTAATCAATTGAAAAATTCATATTATTGTACAAAAAGCGTGGGGGGCTTGATTTAGATTGTTGAAAATATTTTATCAATAATTTACTATATCTGTGGATATCATAACAAGCCCCCCACGCTTTTTGTACAATAATATGAATTTTTTAGTTGATTACTACAGTTTTATTTTTAATTTTTTAGTTCAATCTGTTTTAAAAGCGTGTTTTTTTAACTCAAGAACGACTGAATCAATTTCAATGATTTTTATCTTTTAGGATTTGTCTTCGTCCACAATAGGACAATAAGGACTTAAAAATATGGTTTATGTAAGTTTGTTTGTATGGCTGTTTGTTAATTTTTCACGCAGTTAGGTACTACTAAACGGATTTTCATAAAACTGTCAATATAGCTTACATATCAGCATAGCATGAGGGTTATCTTATCCCAATCCCAATTTCGTGTAGGTAGTTACCGCGGGAACATGCCAAAACAATTGTGTTTTGTGTTAAGTCTTATGACACCCTAGCATTTTTAAATAAACATTCGTTCCTCTCTGAAACCAATTCTGGAGGTCCACGCGGATTGCGGACAAAGTCGTGGCCAAAACATAATCGTATGTATTCCCGAAATATTAATTGGTGCATTCAGAACCTCAATTGATTTGGTCAATCTTATTCCAATCAAACCCCGATGCGGTAATTAGTGCAACAAATTAATAACATTAAAATTAACCGCTGTTCGTACCGCTGATGGAACGGCAAAAAGCCGATAGCGATTACGAGAACCGGTTATGTGGGTGGTACACAGGTATTACCCGGTGGCGAACTTAATACATCCATAATTAATAGTTACGTGGATAAAGCAATTTACAAATTGAATGAGTGCCGATAATTATTGTGTGAATAGGTTTAATCAACAGCAATTTGGCGCGAGTATAGTGAATAATATTGAAGTTCACTTAAGGCCCGGTAGGTCGGCATTTATGGATCAATATTCATCGATCGCCCATTACGTAGCGCCTATGTACTCCGTAATTTTAAGCGTAAGCGCCAGCGCGCGACATCTGTACGGGCCTGACGAGCCGCCGCGCTCACGTATTTTGTAGTCATTTAAACATAGTTGTCAGCGACGCAACTATTGAGGGGCATGAGGGGAGCGAGACGGGGGAACGGACGCTCGGCGAGCGGCTCGGCCAGCGCGGCGGTTAGACCAGTAGTTTTGAAAAAGCGGGCCCCAACAATACGTGTCGCGCGCGCCTTTATTTTCGCAAAACCGCCCCTTCGTCGCGTACGATAGTTTTTTCTACAGGTAACTGCACACCACACCGCCAACACTGGTCTTCGTGCCGGATCTTCAATGTTCCACACGCCGCCGCGGTGTACTACTATGGTAAAAACGCGCAGTACCACGCGGAAGGAAACCGAAAGTCATTTGAAGGACGCTAACGCCGCCATTGAGGGTAACGATCAACCGCAGCCTAAAATGGATTGTAAAGACGAAGGAAAGCAGGGAATGATTGATTTGCCGATACCTGGAACAAGTGGTGTTAAAAAGGAAGATTTACCTCCAGGAAAATCGACAAAAAAATGCAAATCGAAATCCTCGTTGTCTACGATTAGAGCACAGAAGAAAAGGCTCGAGCTGGAAGCAGCACAAGAAAAGGCCCGCATCCAAATGGATCTCATAGAGAAAAAGCTAGAAGCTGATCTAGCAGCCGTTGAAGAAAAATACAGTCCAAATACGTCGAAGTGTGATAGTGATAGTCAATATGATGGCCAGGATATTGAGAACTGGATGGAGCGCAGTCAGCATGAGTTGGAGAAACAGAAAGCTAACAACAATGGAAATAACAATGGCTGCCTGTTTCCGCCGTCGGGCGCCGACGGCACTGTAGATCCGATTCAGCAGTTGGCAAGCGCACTGAAAGGATTAGTCACCACGTCCACAGCTACGAATCACCAAGCCAATCTTCTTAGTCGCATGAGCACACCACGAGACCTACCTCTGTTCTCGGGTGATTATATGGAGTGGCTATCGTTCAAAAACGCTTATGACGAGTCGACCACCCTGTGCAATTTTAGTGACAAAGAGAACTTGTGGCGCTTGAGGAGGTGTCTCCGTGGTCCCGCGAAGGAGGCTGTCACAGCCTTATTAATTAGCAATACATCGCCGGCAAATGTAATATCTACCCTAGAACTACAGTTTGGAAACCCTGATTTAATTATATCTAGAATATTACAAGATGTGAAAAGGCTAAACCCATTGTCACAAGACTACCATAAAGATATAGTGCCATTTTCTATAAAAATTAAGAACTTTGTAGTGTCCGTGCAAGAACTTAAACGTGAAGAGTACCTACATGGCATTGAGGTAGTCAATTTGATACTGTCTAAATTACCTACAGTGTTGTTATCCAAATGGGCAGACTATAGTTACCAACTTATATCTGAACGCAAGAAGTCTAGACTCGACATATTATCCGACTTTCTCAGTATGGAAGCAATCAAGATATCTACTTGCAGTGCGAACCTAATAAACATTCGGTGGGATAATAAGCGTACAGTATACGAAAATCAAAGTTATGAACATACACAAACTGTTTTAGTGCAAAGTGATAAGAACGATGAGAGTGAAAAGTGCCGTTTTTGCCGCGTATCTAAGCATAAATTAACTGACTGTAAAAAGTTTAAAAAGTCATTACGCAAGGACCGCTGGTTTTATGTGAAACGCGTAGGTTTGTGTTACAAGTGCCTTATCTCACGACACGATAGGCAATCTTGTCCCGCTGCAGTGTGTGACGTCAGCGGGTGCGGGGAGCCCCACCACCGCCTCCTGCATTTCGTCTCGGGCACAAATCAAAACAAAAGTGTCCCGCGCGCTCCGCAAACGCAAACGCAAACTAACGGCGACGAAACTGCATCATTATTAGAGACTGAAACCTGTGCTCGTCGTGAATCGGTTACTCATATCAACACAAACAGCTGTTCAGTGTTACTAAAGGTGGTTCCCGTGAGCATTAGTGGACCTAACGGTGTTGTTAAAACGTGCGCTTTACTTGACGACGGATCGACCGTGTCAATTATAAGTTCTTCTCTCGCAGAGCGAGTAGGTATACGCGGCCGTAAACAGTCTATGCGAGTGCGCGGTGCATGGGACAATACCGAGTTAGTGTGCGAATCGGAACTATTGGACATAACGTTATCTAATAAATACGGTGAAAAATTCGATATCAAAGTGTGTAGTGTAAACGAACTCAGTCTACCACGACAGAACTTAAACCTAGTGCGATGTAATAGCTACAGTCATTTGCAAGAACTTGAAAGTGAACTGTGTTGTGCTTCTCTTAAACCGGAAGTGCTAATAGGACAAGACAACTATCATCTACTCTTACCTTTGAAGATCGTCACCGGTGGCCCTAACGAGCCGTGCGCCACGCGCACACCGCTGGGCTGGTGCCTGCACGGCCGGGCGCCGGTCGCCGCCGCTGCAGCACCGCGACACACCACGCTGTTTATCACTGACGCCGCCGCTGTACATGATGACAACCACGACAACAGTCTTCGCGAACTTCACGATGAAGTGCGCCGCTTCTTCTCGATCGAGTCGATGGGAATTTCTACTGCCAAGCCACGCCAAAACTCAGAAGATCAGCGAGCATGGAATCACCTGGAAAAGACCTCCACACTCGTAGACGGCCGATGGCAAGTCGGGCTACCCTGGAAAAACAATGATTGTATAATGCCTGATTCACTACCATTGGCTACGTCCAGATTTAAGCACCTTGAGCAAAAAATGAAGAAAAATAAAGAATACGCCGAGAGGTACCACGAACGCCTGCGACACCTGCTCGAAAATGATTATGCAAAAGAACTTAAAACTACTAAGAAGACAAACAAAATATGGTACTTACCTCATTTCGGCGTTGATAATCTAAATAAGAAAAAGTTACGATTGGTTTACGATGCTGCGGCTAAAACGTGCGGGTCATCACTCAATGACTATTTACTTAAGGGGCCCGATCTATTAATGTCACTCTTTGGAATAATGTTACGGTTCCGTGAGAATAAAATAGCCGTGACAGCCGACATTAAAGACATGTTTTTGCGAGTTAAAATCTGCCCTGAAGATCAAGATGCACTAAGGTTTATATACAAAGGTGACCCTAACAAACCGTTCAACCCTGAAATGTTGAAAGAACCGCAAAAAACATATGTGATGACGTCGTTAATATTCGGCGCTAACTGTTCACCATTCATCGCACAATTCATAAAAAACAAGAACGCTGACCGCTTCGAGTCTACTATGAAAACAGCAGTCGCAGCTATACACACTCAGCACTATGTTGATGATTATATCGATAGCATACCCGACGATCAAACAGCTGTTCAACTGATGAAAGATATAATGTACATACATTCACAAGGAGGCTTCGAGTTACGAAACTGTAATAGCAATAGCGCAACCGTGCTAGACAGCGTGCCGAAACAAACTCTCGGGAATACAGCTGTAAAGTTCAAATTGTGTCAACAAAATGATGGTGATCGGACTCTCGGACTCATATGGCATGCCGACGACGATACCTTGCGATTCGACGTTTCCTTTAAGAAGGTGCCAGATAATATAATAAATGGAGAAAAGATACCTACTAAAAGAGAGATATTACGAGTAGTTATGTCTATATTCGATGTGTATGGATTTTTGTCGCCGTTTACAATTAATGGAAAGATAATTTTACAAGAAACGTGGCGGCTAAAAATCGGCTGGGATGATCCTGTTAATAATGAAATTTACGCTAAGTGGCTAAAATGGATTTGTTTATTAAAAACAATACATGACGTAAGACTACCGAGATACTATCCAGCGGCTACGGCGCGGGCGCCTACGGCGAGCGAGAAAGGGACAAACAACGAAACAAGCCCAGCGTCCTTATCGCGCCTCCATACTACGAAACCCGCCAGTGCTACGAACGCTGTGACCGTCGTAGCAAGCGATGAACTCAGTTTGACTACTAATGCTACGACGACGCAAAGTACTCCCTATTTTAATGGAATTAACAATGGAAATACTACGGCCGCTGATTATAAAAACCTACAGATGCATATATTTTGTGACGCATCAACGCAAGCATTCTGTGCCGTAGCGTATTGGAGATGGATGGATAACGATTCAAACATTCAAGTTGCATTTATCGCAAGCAAATGTCGAGTGGCGGGAAATAAACCTATCACAGTACCTAGATTAGAGTTGCAAGCTGCTGTTCTGGCTGCAAGATTGGCCGATTCGATTGCTAAAGAACACAGAATTAACGCTATTCGGAGGATATTTTGGAGTGACTCCACAACTGTGCTTCACTGGATTAGGAATGATGCCCGCAACTATAACACGTACGTAGCTAATCGCCTGGGCGAGATAGATGAGCTCACTAACGCAAGCGAGTGGCGTTATGTACCTAGTAAATTAAACGCCGCCGATATAGCTACGAGAGAAAGCTACGATCACCCTGTATTACAAAGTGAATGGCTGTACGGGCCTACATTTTTACTTGAAGACTGCGAAGAATGGCCTCTGGATGTGATCGACCTAGAAAACAAAGAAATCAAGTTAGAATGTGTGACAATTATACAGACAGAAAATAAAATCTTACCTGTGCCAGAACCTACTAGATTTTCTTCTTGGTTACGCTTAATAAGAACGACGGTTCGAGTACTTACGTTTATTGATAGTGGAATGAGGGCCTTGCAACTGAAAAATAAGGATAAAATGTATACTTACAATATGAATGATGACATTATGATCAGAGCTGAGTGCCTACTTCTCCGATACTCGCAGAATCTTTCGTTCAGTGAAGAAATTAACCTACTTCAATCTCATAAAATAATTCCTACTTCTAGTAAGATACTTAACCTGTCGCCTTACCTCGACGAATGCGGAGTTCTGAGGGCTGGAGGCCGCATCGACGCCGCTACTGACGTGCTGCCTGAAATGAAAAGACCGATTATTTTAGATGGACAGAATTACGTTACTCGTTTAATCGTCAGACATTACCACATAAAAGCTGCACACGGTAATCAAGAGATGGTGGTTAACGAACTGAAACAAAAATTTCATATAATAAAATTAAGGCCAACAGTTAAGAACGTGGTAACTAAATGTATGCTATGTCGACTAAGAAAATGTAAACCAGAAATACCAAGAATCGGTGACTTACCTTACGCAAGAATGGCTCATCACTATCGTCCTTTCACCTTCTGTGGTCTGGATCTCTTCGGTCCGATGGAGGTAGCTGTCGGAAGACGTCACGAGCGAAGATACGGAGTTTTGTTTACTTGTCTCACTGTAAGGGCGATTCACATAGAAACAGTTCCCAGCCTGTCTACTGATTCCTTAATCATGGCACTTCGCCGCATGTCCGCGAGACGAGGATGGCCCCGCCATCTTTACTCAGACAATGGGACAAACTTAAGAGGAGCAAGTACCGAACTTCAGAAATCAATAATCGACATGAATAAGCAGGCACTGACTGATCAGGCCGCAAACTATGGTACAAAATGGACGTTTATACCACCGGCTAGTCCACACTGGGGAGGTGCTTGGGAACGACTCATACGGAGCGTGAAGACTTCGTTACGAATAGTCCTAAAAGAAAGAGCTCCACGTGAAGAAACCTTGAATACGCTTCTCACAGAGGTTGAAAACATCGTCAATAGTAGACCACTGACACATGTTTATGTGGAGCCTGCCAGCATGGAGACACTGACGCCAAATCATCTTTTGATTGGGTCCTCTTCCAACTTACCCAGAATTGGTACATTCGACGATTCCGATCTATGTTTGCGAAAGCAATGGAGAATTTCACAACGCCTTGCAGATAAGTTTTGGAACAGATGGGTGAAAGAAGTTCTTCCTGATCTACTGCCACGAACCAAATGGAACCAGGAACATAGACCACTAACAGTTGGAGATTTGGTGTTGGTCGTGGACACAAACGGACCCAGGAACGTGTGGCCGAAGGGTTTGATAGTGGAGGTGTGCCCAGGGAAGGACGGGCGTGTCAGGATGGTTAAGATTAAGACAAAATCTGGAGTACTTACCCGATCTGCCACACGCGTCGCTCGAATTCCATTGAGCGAAGAGTGCTGCTAGCAGCACTGGGGTGGGGCGTGTCAGCGACGCAACTATTGAGGGGCATGAGGGGAGCGAGACGGGGGAACGGACGCTCGGCGAGCGGCTCGGCCAGCGCGGCGGTTAGACCAGTAGTTTTGAAAAAGCGGGCCCCAACAATACGTGTCGCGCGCGCCTTTATTTTCGCAAAACCGCCCCTTCGTCGCGTACGATAGTTTTTTCTACAGGTAACTGCACACCACACCGCCAACAATAGTAATTAAGTATTTATATCATTTTTAAGCTATTGCATAGCTTCTATCGCGGGCCTTGAGCGTGGAGACCGAATCCAGAAATTCCGTGACGGAAATAACCTAACCTTACACTCGGGGCGAGGCACGATCGAACAATTTTGAATTTCCGAAATTTAAAAGAATTTAGAAGAAAATAAGGAATTTGACAGTATGGTTGCCTATGGTAACCATATCTGCCAAAATAACAGACAAAATTCATTACAAAAGTCAAAATTTGAAAATACATAAAATTAAGCTATTGCATAGCTTCTATCGCGGGCCTTGAGCGTGGAGACCGAATCCAGAAATTCCGTAACGAAAATAACCTAACACCCCCCCCCTCCGACCGGCACAGCGGTGATACTTTTTAGCTTAGCTTTTTAGTTTTATAATAGCATAAGTTGATAAAAAAATGCTATGCAATAGCATTACCGCGGCAGTCTCCGAGTGCCACACGTCTTTTTTTTATTTATAAATAATGGGCTTGCTAACCCAGAAAATGGCACTGGATTCACCACACACCAGCGGAACACAGAAAAACTGTATGGTGCTGGACACCGGCAGGAGGGTGGTAGCATCCAGGCGGCCTTTTACGAAGCCTACCACCGCAGAGAGATCAGGGGCCTGATTCGCGTAACCGAATCGCAGTTCGATCGTGATTGAATTGGACGATTTTGACATTTAGCCCATACTAGACCTGTCGTTCAATTACGATTGTGATACGATTCGGTTACGCGAATTAGGGGCCTGTTAGCCGTCATCATTGGTTAGAAAACCAAAGATGCCGTTGTCCAGAGTGGACTGCTAGGAGGTAGATCCCATCACCCCAGAAAAAGCCTACTAAATATGGACAACATAACATGCATTGACCTAATCCCAAAGCTAATTACTCGCTTTGGGATTAGGTCAATGCATGTGAATCGTAGGAGAACTAAGATTTAAAGCACTTGTATTGTGGAAAGAAGATACAACAAAGGTACCACAAAAACCCGAGAAATTGTAGAAAAACATATTATTTCTACACTAGCTGACCCGGCAAACGATGTTTTGCCATAAAAATGATTAAATTACTAAAATGGCTAACAAAAAATAGGGGTTGGTGGTAAAAGGGTAAAAATTTAGGGTTGTATATATTTTATAAAATTTTTATATTTTACTACCCTACCCCTACCCTACCCCTACCCTACCCCTACCCTACCCCTACCCTACCCCTACCCTACCCCTACCCTACCCCTACCCTACCCTACCCTACCCCTACCCCTACCCTACCCCTACCCTACACCTACCCTACCCCTACCCTACCCCTACCCTACCCCTACCCTACCCCTACCCTACCCTACCCCTAACCTACCCTACCCCTACCCTACCCTACACATACCCTACCCCTACCCTACCCCCACCCCTACCCTAAACCCTTCCCTACCCCTACCCTACCCTTACAAAAAAGACGATAATTGATCAGTTATCGAGCGGGATGAAAAATGATTAAATTACTAAAATGGCTATTAAAAAATAGGGGTTGGTGATAAAAGGGTAAAAATTTAGGCTTGTATGTATTTTTGTATGTTGTATCATAAAAAAATAGAAATTAAAAATTTTGTCTAAAAAAAAAAATTTTGGGGTGGACTACCCCTAACATTTAGGGGGATGAAAAATAGATGTTGGCCGATTCTCATAGATACCGGATAAGCACAAAAAATTTCATCAAAATCGGTCAAGCCGTTTCGGAGGAGTTCAAGTTCGAACACCGTGAGACGAGAATTTTATATATTAGATTGTCCGGTAATAGAACCTGGGACCTCAGAGCAGGCGATACCTTAAATACCGGTGTGCACGCCACTCCGTCACGGAGGACGACAAAAAAGTACTGTCGCATTTTTTTTTACTCATCACCAAACCATAGCAGGTAATACCTCTTCCTCTGACATCGGTAAGTACAAAAATTACAGCATAGATGATACTTAGTAGCGCTCGGAGTTATTTAGAGGGCAATAAAGAGGAGTCACGAATGAACGAACTAAAGCACGTAAACTCGGAACTATAAAACTAGAGACGTGGTCCTTTGTTTTCCATACAATGTTGGGTTTGATTTGAAATATTTACGATTCAACGGACTATTTCAGACGTGGATGTTGGTAAAATTGTCTATTGTATACCAGACCTTTTTATTGTTTTACATCTGATAATGTAACTATACCTACCTGCCTATTTATTACCTATCTTCGGCAAAGCCAATAATAGGAAGGGTTATGATTTTAGCAGTCTATGTATATGTATATGTGGCTATTTAGGTGCACGTCATAGTGTGAACTGCAGGACCCTCTGCGGTGGTAGGCTTCGTAAGAGGCTGCCTGGATGCTACCACCCCCCGGAGTCCAGCGCCAAACAGTTGTTCTGTGTTCCGCTGGTGTGTGGGAGAACCAGTACCTTTGGGTAAGCTCGCTCCATCTTAGGCTTCTTCTTAACCGTATAGTTAAGTATGTAGTCAAGAGCAAGCCTATTATTTATAAAAAAAAAAAGGAAGTGGGTTTCATATTTGCGGCTAAACCACTGAGCTTATTTTTGTGAATGAGGTATCAATCAAATACTTATTATAGTCCGGGTAACATAGGCTACCTTTTGTTCAAAAACTACATGGCGAATGCTACGACAATTATTGAGGTAGTTTAAAAAAAATTGCAGTCATTTTAAATGGGATTTCAAATGAAAGAAGACAAAATTCGAAATTCAAAAATGTTTGAACAATGCAGCAAATTTTACGGGTAACAGTTTTTGACGTGACAACGTCTTAAATTAGGTTGCGGCTGGGAGTCACTTATGAAAAAGTGTAACGCTCGGTAACATTACGATGAGTCACCGAACGAGAGAGAGGCCCGCCGAATGCCTTGCGTCTCTCTCCCACTCAACTATGATCGGTCTGCCGCGCGCGCAGCACTAGAGAATTAGGCGCATTTTAAAATTTGTGCAATTCTTATTTTCATTCAATTCCTTGTTCCTATTGTGCAATTTAATTATATTCATATCAATAAATATTCTACCGAGAAAAAGACGTTGTCACGTAAAATCTTCGCCCGTAAAACCGACTTTACAGGCAACCATTTTTTTTAACAATTTTTTTTTTCATAAGGTCTTGTTACGAGTACAATGTCAACCGGTTTCGATAATTTAATTTTAGTTTGATCCAAAAGTTACTCTGTCTATAACGCTTTCACGCCTAAACTACTAAAATGTTACTAAAATTTCAATACTAGTTGGTTCACTCTTCTAATATGTACAGCCTATAAACTTCTTACCCTAGGACGCAAATTTTTGCAAAGTTATGATGAACTGCGTATTTACTTTAAGAATTAATTTTGTGAATCTGTATGTAAACATGTAAATAAGCATTAAAAAATGTATAAAAATAAAGATTGATATAATTAAAATGGGAAGACTGGTCTTCAAAACACAGGAAATCCCAGTGTGGAGTCCAGTGCTACTGTTGTATATTAATAGTGATAAGTTATGAAACTTGTTAGTGAAGTGGCGCAGAGCCTAGCTCTTGGGTGGTGGCTTGGCCCGTGAAGCTGAGCAGGTTTTGTTTTACAGCAGTCCCAAAATGCCGGGAATAAAATTGGGATTTTCGTGCAAGCTGACTCGGTCAGCTGATCAGTTTGTATGAGGGTTCAAATTGTTCGGTTTCGTGGGCTGAGCTACCGCTTGGGGGGTTTTGCGTTATTTCATTGACATAGTATAGGTATAAATAAAATATGATTATGTATTTTAATAATTTTAAGCAAATATTATGTCATGATATTGTTGTAATAACAGTAACTAAGCCTGTAACTTTGTACTTTTTGGACTCAATAAATATTTCTTATTTCTTATTTCTTATTTCTAATGAATTTGGTGCAATTCCGTAAAAATATAGATTAAACCTTGAAAAAGGACATGTGCTATTTTAAATTCCACTCCTAGGCATAGGTTATCGCCTGCGCGATATAACGTGTTGTCCAGGGGATGAAAAGCTGGTAAAAACCTAAACTTTTAAATATAAAATATACAACTATCAAAACTGCCAAATGTGTTTGCTCTTTTATGTCCTTGAACATTCTGACAGTTTTTTTAAACTGTTTTAATCTATTAAATTACTATTTTAAATCGAAAAAACTAAATTAAATTTGTCAAGCCGTTCACGCGTGGTTCGATGTTAAAAGGAAATAGGGATTAATTTTTAAACATCTTCTTTTTGTATCTTAATATATGTCGACCTTTTCTCTACCATATACACGATTGACGTGTCAACACGTCATAAGTGTAAAATCTTACGTGTATTCCCGTTTCGCCAAGTTACTGTTCCGGAGACAGCTTGCGTGGCGTTCGTGACGCATTATCATATTCAGACATGTTGTGACTTGTCGCCAAAATACTTTTGTTTAAAAGATTCCAAGAGGTAGCGGGTAGGTAAGTAAAGTTATGCGGTAGCGTGTCAATGTGTAAGTCTATGAAGTTTGAAAATAAAATTGAGAATAATACGAAAAGTATAGACTTGCTGGGTTATAATGAAAAAACAAAAATATTAGTGCCAAACAAGCAACCAAAAATGATAATGAAGCCTCATCAGTCTACAGTTATTAGACATAGGCCTCATCGAGAAGACGATTTTGCTGATATTGCCAAGCCTGGCAGGTGGATTAGCAATCCCTGTATAGTGGCTATGAAACGCCGTTGATGGATACTGCCAGAATAACATTCTTCTATATCTTTATCTACACGGTGCGTTTCAAACCACCTGGAAAACGAATCCCACGTTGTCTGACCACTAACTATAACATCATGGCAGTGTCATTTAATCTATCAATAAACATATTTTTTGAAAAATATTAAATATTTATTCAGACTTTTAATTTTGTTACAGGTGGTTGAAATTGCACCGTGTATAAATAAAAATGTATCACCGAAATGTATGTACGCGCATAACTTCCAATCGATTGCAACAGATTAGGAAATTGTTTTTTTTTTATATTTTTATTTGATCAGAAACAGGTTTTTATTGAAAAAAATGTTTCGGATATATTCACAGAAAAAGTGTGCAAATGGCAAATGGTGGTAAACATGGCCATAAACAGACCGTTTAATTGCATTAGCTTTAATGGGAAACACGTGCAAAGCCTAAATGGACACCAAATTTTTTATGTTTATCAACTTATTAAGCAACTAATCTTAAAATCCAGTGCCAAATCCTATTGGTAATTTGGTATGTATTTTTTTATCTTATATTCTCATTTAAACTTTTGTTAAATATATAAAAATCATTGCTTTATCACATTTGCCCGTAAGTGTTCAAATTTTCCATTGTTTTTCTTGATGTCAATTGCAATTGCAATAAGGCTCAAAGTATGGTAGACTTATTTTAACCTATACCCGCTAAAGGCTTTAAAATTAACTATTGACTGAATTAAATATCATGGTTAAACAAGCATTCAAAATTAAACGCAAACCTATTTACTGTTTGTACTAAATAACCAAACGGCTAAATAACGCTCAGACCGTAATACCGTGTGTTTATTCAAACGGCGTCCCTAAGTAACTAAACGACCGACTAAGGTGAGGTCTCATATCGCAACTAGTGCTGCGGCCTTATACAAGTTTTTTTAATATCGTATACGCTCAACGAACAGAATAACAAAAGTATGAGAATGACTTTAACCTACGAAACATCGATCGTAAGCTAATGTCATTTTCTTACATTAGTTGTCTATTCGCAAATACAGACGTATTATATACAATTATTATAGTTATTTATGTGGGTACTATATTATATTATATTATGTTAGTATTTATTTATTTTTATAAACTACAATTGAGGTTACTAGGTAGACGTCCGTGTACCTTACTCACCAGGGCACACTGAAAACCAGCGCCATGGCCTACTCGGGCCATGGCACATGCTGAGTGAGGTCCTTTTAAAGTGGACGTCACGGACACGTAGTGGCACTGCTCGATATTCTTGTTGTTCTATGTTTTTTTTTGTGTTAGTTTCATTATTATTTTTTTACCGACTTCAGAAAAAAGGAGGAGGTTCTGTTTTTGTCTGTTTAAACCTTTTTTGTGTGCTACTATGTGTGTGATGTCCAAATTTTAATAAATGTATTATCTTTCTTTCTTTCTTCTTTCTATTCGTCTAGCGTATCCAAGGTGTATCTAGCGGTTAGGAAGCAACTTGTCTTAGCTGGTACAACTTTTGAACGTTTGATGACGTTAGACGCCTCTAGGGAATATTTCTATAGGGGATGTTATTAAGAGGGTTTGAATGAAAAATCAAACCATTCTTATATACTCGAGGAAATATAGAAAAACACTATTTTTCTACGTTCAACCGTTCGGGAATCGAAACCGGGACCTCACAGCAGAAATCCATTGAAAGGCATGTCCAGGCAGCAGTGGACTGATATAGGCTGTCTATGTGTATGATAATAATGTGGGCTAGATCTGAGGTCTCTAGTTTGATTGTAGTGAAAATTTTTTTTCTGAAAATTGAGGAAAAAATACCATTTTTCGTGATATACCTACGTCTAATGAAGCAAAGATGATGATGACATTGCTGTTTATCAAGGCTCCACATAATTTGTAAACATTTCTTTAGTCAATTAATTGGTTAGTCGCAAGTTAATGTTAGTTTGTTTTTCCTTTTGTTAAGAGGAAACACTACGTTCGAGAGAATTGAAAAACAGGTATTTGTAAAATCTATTGCTGTCGCGCAGTGCCAAACGCCTTCACCGCAGAGTGTGATAGAGACAACTGCTTCTTGGACCGAAAATACCTACTAAAAGGACACCAAATCAACGTTTCGTAGTCCCCCGATTACTTTTCCAAAACTAGACCGATTTAAATACTTTTTTCATTAAAAATTAAAGAAAGGCTTTGGCCGTGTTCTTATGTTTCCTTTTTTTCTAAAATTTTGCCAAATTTGTTTTCTGGATGTTTGATCACAGCGGAAAATCTGGCGAAATTTTTTCGATTTTTGAGGGCTCCTAACTTTTTTATTAATTAATTTATGAAAAAACAGAAAACATAGAAACATGCTAATAGTGGCCATAGATTTTTATAATAAAAATTATTGCTCTACTGACATTATCAAGGGAGGAAACAGGGGACTACATTTGAATGGAAAAACGGCCGTTGTATTTCCTCTTAATACACAATGATATTTTAAAGTATATAGGTATATGCTATTTTCATAGTAATTCGCGTATTAAACCGTTCCGGGTAACCCAAAACTGCACACATTGACAAGTTTCACTGATAAAAGAACAAAAGATGCGAAATAGCACGCAAATGAAAGAGATAGCTATAATTTTTAATGATTACCGCTCGTGACTGCATTCGACGTGGACGTTGTAAAAAACAACCTAATAAGGGCGTATTTGAGTCTTCACAACGCGCGCGCTTATAATATATCTTCGTTTTAATATAATATCAATGTTAAAATACATCTATGAGGTACGATGGAGCTGGCATGTATGTAAGGCTAAACTTCCAAATATATTTTATAAAGAGAAAAAAAACCGTGTGTACGCCACTCCAGTCAGTCGCGGAGTCAGTCATTAATGTTGTTATATTAACACCTCACAGCTTACGGTAGCCTACAAGAATTAAGCAGTAGGGTAGCCTACTGCATTAACATCCCTAGTACGTAAACATAAACATCTCAATTGCGAGTGTGTACTTAGGCTGAACGACCACCTGTTATTGTGAACAACCTTTTTGTACATTGCATGGGCTATGAAATATGTAAGTTACGGTGAAGTCTGGGTAGGGGCAACATTTCCCAGGCATTGTTGACCATTTAACGTTTATTAGAAAAATAAATAATTTTTAGTTAATACCAGCAATTGTTTTCATAAAAAACACATTCAAAATATCTATAAAGGTGTGTCATCTTAACCGTTTTTTATGCTCTTACAAGCTATGCTATGTCCCCTGTTTTACATACAGGGATCTTTTTTAATGTAGGGGATATGTATTTCTTCACTTGTAAAATTGTTTCCAGTATTTCGGCACTGTTGCAAGCGCCATGATCATAATATGAACCCCAAATCAAGTAACTCAAAAAAATTGTTTTAAAAAATGCATTTTGCCGTGATGCACACATAATATGAAAAACTCTGGAAGTTATAACAATACCAAACGAATGACCGACTAGACGATTTGCATTTTAAAGAGTACCGTCGGCAAAACAACGAACTCGTATATAACATGCAAATACGCAGGAATATTTCGAGCGACTCGCTCGACTGACTAGTACCATTGCCAAAATAAACGTATTTGCTGAAAATTTCACCGACTGAAAGTGAGAATTACTTCACACCTACCAATTTTGAGTCGGAGAGAATTTGCAATTTTTATTTATATTTAATATTTTTTGCAACATTTAGGTATTATTAAGGTCTTTTTTTTGGTTTCCTTGATGCACACATGAAAAACTCCGTCAACCGTCCGCTTACCGGGCGTCGTAAAGCGATTTGTGAATATGAAAAGAGATCAATAATTACTAAACCAATTTAGATGCAATTGATAATCAAAACTGAATTTATTGAATATTTTTTCTTTGAAATCAATCCCTAAAGGGGTAAAAGGGAAAAGCGGGTAAAGTGTGATAGCGATATAATCGTAAACACGTTATTGCTGATTCCCGAAGACAAAGTCGCGAGCGAAGTGTTACCTATTGTTTTATATAAACTGACATAATATGATAATGATGACATGAAAAAAATTAAATAAAACAATTGGTGCAACCAAGGAAATTCGATTAAAAAAGGAAAATTTTCGAAATGTGTATCATTTCACATCACTAAATTCAAAATACGCGGCCAAGATCTCGGGGTCCAAGGTTCGAATCCCGGGTCGGGCAACAAAAAGTTTCGAATTTTCGAACGTTGCTCAGGTTTGTGATCACCAACCCGCATTTGGCAAGCGTGGTGATTATGCCAGTACACCCATCATTGCTGTAGTAACTTGAATTCAATGATGGAGGCCTTTTCCCTGCTGGGATGATTATAGGCTGATACTGAAATTCAATTTATCTCCAATAATCTCAGCCATAGGACGCCCAATGCTGGGAATAGGCTTCACCTAAGGATCTCCACGGCGAAATCAAACGGGACCGTTATCAAAGTTATTTGATCTATTTATTGTTTAAAATTTTTTGATAGTACAGGCAACAGTACCTACCACAGAACGTCAAATTTTCCCAATTGATATTGATCTCTACTTGTTGGACTTAAAGTTGAAAATCAATTCTTTGACCTTACCTTTTTGGGTAGGTTGACCTGCCGTCTGTCTGTACATTTCGAACATCGCTAGAGTTTGTGATCACCAACCCGCATTTGGCAAGCGTGGTGATTATGCCTGTACCCATCCTTGCTATGGTAACTTGTATTCCATGATAAATAAATAAAATTAAATATTTAAGACATACCTCAATGGGCCACACAGAGCCATCTAGTCCCAAATTAAGGTACTATTAACAAGAGACAAAATATTTCAAGTTTATATACTGATATTAAGTACCCTGTCGTATAAGGTACTAGACAACCGATAATCTTACTTATATACTTTTTTTTGTAAATACATACTTATAATACATAGAAAACACCCAGACCAGTACAAACAGACATGTTCATGCACACAAATATTTGTACTGTGCGGGGATCGAACCCGCGACCCATGGCTCAGAAGCAGCGTTTACTACCGCTGGTCCAAATGGTCGTCGAAATGATGGAGGCCTTTGCTCTGCACGGAGACGATTATAGGCCGTATTCTTTTCAATATCTTATAGACTCACTGTATTTGCAGTACACAAGTATCCAGCGAAATAATCTGATCTATAAACATTAAAGCTGGTGACAAGGCACTATAAACAGGGCGTTATTTTAAACGCGTATCGATTGCCATTTGAGCTGATAGGGTGGCCATACTATATTCAGACTGCGAAAAGTAGGAAAATCGTTTATTGGAAATTGTATTCGTATTTTCAACAAATTACCATAGGGTATCGCTGAACCTGTACATAAACTTTAACCGTATGTCAAAGTAATTTTAATAAAAAAGGGGTTTTACACTGTTAATGATTATTCAAATGATAGAAATGTATGGCATTAAATTGTCCCGGCTCGTACTTGCTTAAACCTTTTGTAAAAAAATATTTTATAAGAGGCTGACAATAGTGACCGAGCTTTTTGCGCTGCTTCTTCTAGGCACCAGCCCGCGAAGCAGTGCTGGGTTTAAATATTGGGACTTGTAAAAGCGCCTCCTGGGGCCTATTTGCAGAAATAAAACTGATTTTAACTGATACTGCCAGCAGTAGTGAGCCATAACTTGTAACATAATTATCTCTTTCAGTTAAACGAAGCCTGGGATTTATTAAAGGACTAGGCATAAGCCTTGCAGTAGTAATACTCAAAGGATTATTACGCCTTACGCCTTGGCGCCTTCCTAGTAGTATCTTCTTGACGATCGATCCCACGCTTTTAGCTACTTCCTATGATTTTTGAATATTATTATTGCAATTTTGCAACGTAATTTTTGATACATAAGGTGATTTATCGCAATTCTGGAACCTGTCTGCCCCAAGCCATCGTTTCTTCTTGTGCCCACTGCCGCTTTAGCTTAGCAATCTCTCAAGGCATAATATAAAAAACATGAGGTCTCAGCTAACCAAACGCGAAAGTTTTCAAGCAGTTGCACATCAACAAAGCGGTGTCAGTGCCGAAAGCATTGTCAAGTCAACCATGGGGGCAAAGTACCTAGCTATATATGAATTAATGTATGGACTTCAGCAAAATTTTATCAACATATCTCAAACCTGTCGCAAACATATCCCTCTAATATCCTAATACCCAAAACCAAAGATCCCTCTACGAAGTTTGAATTTTAGCCCCCCTACATTGGGGCTTGAGGTCTAATAATAGATCCCTCCTTGTTACTCGGGATCGTTCGGGAATATTGTCCTGTCCGGGATAGTGGAATAATAATAGGAAATATTGTTTCCCGGTAACTAGGGGAACACGTAAAACTAACATTTATATTTCTACTAGCTGACCCTGGGTACTTCATATCGCCTGAATCGCCTCAAAATATAATTTGTTTTTGACGTTTTAAGAGGGGACACTAAGGGCGAGTGAATTTAAAAATGGGTATTTGAAAAATCTATTGCTGTCGCGCAGTCCCGAACGCCTTCCCCGCAGAGCGCGATAGAGACAACTGCATCTTGGACCGAAAATACCTACTAAAAGCAAACAAAATCATCGTTTCGTAGTCCCCCGATTCCTTTTCCAAAACTGGACCGATTTAAATACTTTTTTCATTAAAAATTAAAGAAAGGCTTTGGCCGAGTTCGTGTGTTTTGCTTTTTTTCTAAAATTTAGCCAATTTTTTTTTCTGGATGTTTGAACACAGCGGAAAATCTGGCGAATTTTTTAGATTTTTCGAAGGTTCATATCTATTTTATTTATTAATTTATGAAAAAAAGAAAACATAGAAACATGCCAAATAGTGGCTATAGATTTTTGTGATAAAAATTATTGCTCTACTAGTATTATCCAGGGAGGAAACAGGGGACTACGTTTGTATGGAAAAATTGCCCTTGTGTTTCCTCTTATAATTATGTCATTGTCATCAATTAAATGACTTTACCAAATTACCTTACACCGCTATCTGTCATCATCGTATGGAACTCACAGTTTGTTAATTAATAAAAAATATTGGTTGCAATAAAAAAATAATGAAACTATGAATTGTATTATAAACTACGAGTATCCTATCTTTCAAGTTGGATCAAACTGCGCACAGTGTACCTACAGACAACAGCAGCACGTCAACCTGCCACAAAACGTAAAATTTTCTCAATTGATATTGAGCTCTACTTGTTAGACTTAAGGTTGAAAATATAATAGGTTGACCTGCCGTAGTCTGTACAAAACTAAATCAAAATCGGTTCGGTTAGAATCCATCGCGGACAAACAACGTGACACGAAATTTTTATATAATATTCAAATTTAAATTCAATTTTTTTTTTCTAATTCAAAATGTTTATTAATATTAAGAAGTTTTGTGCCTTAATAACACATTTAGAGTTTTTAAAACACGAATACAGTTTTCAGATTCATTTTGCTACCGCAAATAGATAGAAAAACCTTTTTTTTAGTACTGATTTCATGTTTTTTACTAAATACGCGATAAAAATGATTTTGCATGTCAGCTGGCTAACTTAAAAAAGAGACAGGCTGCACATAATAAAAATAAGTAACTACTCAACTCAAATCTAGTCAATAAATACGGTTTCATATTTTCTATTTATCTTCTTTCTTCTTCTTCTACTTGTATCCTATTTATGTAGGTAAATCGAAATCACCGAAATGTATGTACGCACATAACTTTTGTTGGACTCCACCAAATTGTCAATCCTTTTTTTACTATGTTTGTGATGCCTCATTTGAATTACTAGAAGGTTTACTCGTATTAGGAAGAAAATGATAATAATAATAATCATCATCATCATTATATCAGCCGAACAACGCCCACTGCTGGGCATAGGCCTCCCCCAAGGATCAAGGATAATTTAATGATAATATCAAATTTGATAAATAGATATACACCACATTGAACTAAACACAAAAATACATAATATTACAAACCAGAGAGAATTTACTTTAAGCGATCTCTACTAGACAACTTAGGGTAGATGAAATTATATTTTAGTGGAGTAAAGGTATCACAGCGCAAGACAAGCGATGTATGATAAATATAACGAAAATACATCACACATAATACATATTGTAGATGTATCAAAAAAACTGTCTTTTAAAATCCACATGAGAATAACATGGTCATTAACAGACCATGTTCTTGCATTAATTCTTTGGCCAACCCGTGCAAAGCCAGGACGGAAAGTAAGTTAAAAAAAAACTTGACACCTATGTTCTCGTATTTATATGCCAAAACATAATGATCCCATAAATATTTTGGCATTCAACCCTTATTTTAATCAGTACACAAAACCGTTGACCGGCTAACCAGATCTGTTTTAACCCCCAAAAGAGGTCAATGCTCAGCCCTCTTTAGCCAGCTGAATGGAAGCCTCGGTTTATATATAGCCTATCGCATTTGGGAGATTAATTTGGAAGTACCCCTACTTCCACTACTTTTTTAAGGCTGTTGTTCCACTGCCAGCGAGGAAGCGAGTAACTATCGGCTTTTTTCTTGCTCAAGGACAACGTCACATATATTTTTCTAATCTCAAAGTATGATTAACTACTTAGGTACCCCTTATTCATAATAACGCGAACAGTGTTTTGTCTCGTTCTTTCTTAGCGCTGTTATCATTTGAAAGATAGTAACAAAACAGTATAATACCTAAAATAGGTTTATTAAACTGTTTCCGTTATTATGAATAAGGTTAGAAAATTTATTTGGTGTAAATCAGACACAACGAAGGTACCACAAACACCGAGAAAGACCGACCCGAAAAAAATAAGAAAAATACTTTTTTTTGGGAATCAAACCCGGGACCATGGACCAAGTGAAATCTTGAAACTGATGTGTACGCCGCTCCACCACGGAGGACTTATACTTGAGTTAAGAGATTCGGCGTCTCTACCATTTTATGAGATATTTCAACACTAAGCGATATACTATTGGCGTCAAAAAGTGTCCTAACTAAATTTGCACTGATTTAATCCCTAATGTACAGAAAACAGCACGTCAACCTACCACAAAACGTCATATTTCCTCAATTGATATTGATCTCTACTTGCTTGGACTTAAAGTTGAAAATCAATTCAATGACCTTTAACTTTTTAGGTAGGTTGACCTGCCGCTGTCTGTACATTTAGTACAACTTATGTCAATCGAATAGATACAACATGACAGAAATACGAGTATCTATACTATTGCATGTCGCCAGAATTTGGCCGGGTTATAAAGTTGACTTTGACATGAAGTCAAAGTCAATCATTCAATATACGACAGTTCTCATTATATTGATGACCATCTCGGAAGAAAGCGCATGATTTTATTATGTTATTCCTTAAATCTATATAATTATATAAAAATGAATCCCTATTTCCATTGGACATCGCATCACGCGGAAACGGCTTGACCGATTTCGCTATTTTTTTTTGTTTTGTTTGTTATTATCAGAAGAATGTTCTTATGAAAGAAAAAATTAAGAAAATTGCGCAGAAAAATAGAAAATTTAAGAAAATATATCACCATACTAAATTGTTTGTAATGTAACCTTATCTATCGCTTTTGACTATTTCAACTTTTTTAATGTATGGCGTATGACATAACATTGACAGAATGCGTGCTGCAAACGGTTACAATTTCCAGTGCGGTTAGCATTTGCAATTTCGATAAATAAATTTGTATCCGTAACATTTTTGTTTATTAATTATACCAGTTTGAAATCAATATTCATAGTTAAGACAGGACAACGTCTGTCGGGTCCGCTAGTAATAAAATAAATCAATAAAATCCCTGTACCTTCCACAAGCCGTTATTAGGACAAATTAAATAATTATTATTCACTGAAACCCCAAATTATTCGAAAACTATGAAACATCAACATAACCTTCGTAACTTGAGTTTGAAAATTTCGTACTTGTTTGCGAAAATAAATAACAGCTTTAGTTAGAACTACTAAACAAGCGTGTACCTCGGGTTTGGGCAAGTTAATAATGTATTGAGGTGCTTATTAAATACTTTGCGACGAAAACGAACTAAAAGCAAGCAAGTAATTTTGTGTCCTTACCCCACTATAGTATGTATAGTATTGGCTGAAAAAAGAACTATTAGAGTATTGAATCATCTGTTATTATTTTTTCTAAAATCTACACTCTACACACTATTATAAAGTGGAAAGATTTGTATTTTTGTGTGTGTGTATGTTTGCAATGAATAAACTCAAAAACTACTGTGACGATTTCAAAAATTCTTTCACCATTAGGAAAGTACATTTACTTTGAGTGACATAGGCTATATTTGTTGCTAGAAAAGGTTAGAGATCCTTACTAAAACTTAACGCGTCCACCCGTGCGAAGCCAGGACGGGTCGCTAGTATTAATATAAAGAACAAGATACACTATCAACGTCAAAAATGCACCCATTCTACATAAGGGTGCACTTTAGTAAAACCTGTTATACAGGGTGAAATTTTAACTACCTTCCAAATTTTAATATATCAATCTACGAGACAAAAAACAAATGACGTATTTTTTGTTTTGGTATAGTCCAGAACAAAAATGTCAAGATAAAGCATTAAGAAAAAGTCCGACAAAAATCTGAAATTTTTGATACGGCCGCCTAGCAACACTTTTTTTACGCAATGCACATCACATTCATCCATTACGATACTAATCATAAGTTTTTGATATTCCCTTTATACCTAAACAGGCCTAAAACTGTAAAAATTTAAAACTATATTGCGAAAAATATTTTCGGGTGAAAACTTGATTTACTTTTTTACTTCATAAATGGGCTCTAAATACGATTTAAAATTTCATTCTGTATATCAATAGATACAAAATGACTTAAATATCCATACTATTGCATGTCGACATAATTTGGCCGAGTTATAAAGTTAACTTTGACATGAAGTCAAAGTCAATCATTAAATCGAGGATAGTTTGAGGTGTCATTTGTCTATCGGACTGTGTACTATTCTAGTTTTTATTGTGTTAAATCGATGTTCTGATATTATAAATGCGTAAGTAAGATAGATATTTACTTGCTCTCTAGATTTTTGGACCTATGGTATCGTTTCAAATTCAAAATTCTACAAGAACTCGCGGACGAACAGACCTGTTATAATGTCATCCTCTCTGGTGTACATAATCTATTTTAAATCACAGTGCGTATTGACTGCGGCAAATAAACGCCATTAAAAATATTACTTGTAAATAAAGACAAGTCTTGCAACTCAGTTCTTTTAAGGTAAAAAGTTGTGAAATCCATGTAATACCAAGTCTACTTAAGATAGCTTCTGTCTTAAGTTATTACCTAATTAGCTAATCTTAAAATATCTGATAGCGACCATTTAAATTTTAAAAATCTTTTACGTTTTATGTAAACAGTAAATCGCATTAGCTATTTTTAAAATCAGGATTTAGGTTTAGGCTCGTAACATTGTACGAATACCGAATAGATTCACTTTGTTCACTTTGTTCGCCGCTACTATACAACAGTATTAAAATGAATATGATGTCGTAACAAAGCGAACTTATACGGAACACTCTAAAATGGAAAGTCTTGTGTAACTCCAATGCAAAGTTTGGAGTAAATCCCTTCAAGCGTCAGGGTTAGCTAGGGTTGCTGCAGCTAGCTTATAGGTTAAATGTTAAATGAATGAACGAGTTAATGGATGAATGAATGAATAAATCTTTTGCTGCCACGTTAATTGACATAAAATGTGACTATATATCGTCTGATATGGCATTGACACTAATAACGAGACAAACACTTTAATCCTCAAATTAAGTCTACTGTACATAATTTTTCATTTGCTAGGCATCAATCACGAGCGATGATGTCCTATTCAGAACCATTGCCTCTCACTCGCTTACACTCATGTTGAAGATCATCGCTCTATCTCGCTCGCTATCTTGATGGTCCACGTGTATTACTTTAACACATGTGTGCGTGAGCACGCTATCTAGTGAACTAGGGTACATTTTTGTTCATACCAGAATTGTAACAAGTGGTATCTATCCTTTTTAATTTGTATTGATATATAGATGGCAGAGAACAATGTTTGGTATTTCCCTGCGTGATAGAATCAGAAATTAGGTAAGATAACTGACATCGCTAAAAGTATTGCGGAAATAAAGTTGTAGTGGCTGGGCACATATCACGACGGCCGTTGGCCATTGACGAACGAAATTACTGAAAAGCCAACTGCGCACCGAATGATGGTCTGTGCGCACCCACCCCCACCAAGTGGAGCAAGGATCTAGTGAAGTCGCGGGAAGCCGCTGGCGCTAGAGTCCAGTAGTGGCGGCGTCGATTGGCTAAGATGACGTGATGATATAATGCAATCCGACACATTACACTATTAATGATTATTTAAATGATAGAAATGTATGGCATTGATTTTTCTCAGCTCGTACTTACTTAAAACTTTTGTAAAAATTTATTTAAAAAGAGGCTGAGAATAGTGACCGAGTTTCTTGCGCTGCTTCTTCTCGGCACTAGCCTTGAAGAAGACTTGTCCTGAAGCAGTGGTAGGTTTAAATATTGGGACGTGTAAAAGCGCCTCATGGGGCCTATTTGCAGAAATAAAACTGATTTTAACAGACTTTAACTGACATTGAAACTTTAAATCTATATTTCGTCCAACGCAAACAAAGTAATGACAATAATTTAATTGAACGTAATCGATAAGCGTTGGCAGCCCTACCGACTGTGTTGCCACTTGCCAGTCAAGCTCGCCCGAACAAGACATATTGCGAAAGTTCTATCCGTCCGACCTTTGTGAAGGTTTTTACTTATCCATTGTATGTGTGCATAGGTATATCTCTGAGGATGTGTCTTTATTAATTAGTATTTCGATTCTGTGGCACTACACATCGTGATGCGCATATACAGTGTATAACAGAGCATGGAACAGCTACAATTAATAGACTCAGGCGTTACTTTGCGGAAATTAATAACTAAATATGGATTTTGAAAATTATTTTGCTAATGATTTCCGCTCGTTGACACCGGCCTAGGTACCTTCACCACACTACCCGCACTAGCACTGAATGAGCAAGCACTACTACATGCAGAAAACCGCCCGCCCTCCCTCAAAAATGCATGCTGTGGCGAACCGAACCTCTTTACATTTATATCATTCTATTTTTAACCTTTTTACTTGTCATCGCTTTATAAATTCTTTTTGTTAGTTAGTTGTCATTATTCTTGCTTTTCAACACGTATGTAAAATAATAATTATAATTGTAAATATTTTAATTTATTAGATTTATTTACTTCCTTTCCTGATCTCTCATTCCCTCACGTCGCGTACACATGCAATACAGATAATGCAATTATTAGTAAACAACACCGATAAAAGAAAAACCTCGATGCGTTTCGCCACTTCACATAGCATCCTCAGGACAGGAGACGTTGTCGCCTTCGCTGAAGCAGCCTAGGCCGGTGTTAACGAGCGGAAATCATAAGCAAAATAATTTTCAAAGTCCATATTTACATGAAACAGGGTTATAGTCTTGATGTAATATAAAAAACCACAAATACAATTAGTATAAAAAAAGAGTTCCAACTAAAATTGCACTAATTTGGCATAATGGTGCCCTTTAAGTACAATATTTCAAATAGATGGGTGTCATTTTTGTGACTGTATCTTGTTGTTAAGGCCCAGTAGTTGGGTTGAAAATCACAAGTAAAATACATGTATTTTTCAGTAGGACTTTGTATTTTTCAATAAAATACAGAAACTTTCAATGAGCTTTTACGATGTAGTTTCGCAAGTTTCCATTTTGTACATGTATTTTACATTGTATTTTTCGCTGTTTTTTAGAAACAATAATAATAAAATAACTTTATGGTTAAATCAGCATCCTCCTTCGCATATAATTAAAAATCATTGAATTGTTAGTAACATAAAGAATGTCGTGTTTTATATTTTTTGACAATTCTGTTTACTTGATGTCTTCTTCCATGTTGTTAAACTGTAAAGCAAATAAAACCCACAGTAAACAACAAATGAATGAATATATGTAGGGTGCCTCAAAATAAGTGTTGTAATGGATGTAGTCCACGAAGTATGGCAGGTCACGGCGTTGACGTCACCGTCAAGGAAACACGGAGACAGGTTGATGGGGTTTATTAACTTAAAGTACGGATACAGTAAATGTACAGTTAAGCTCCAAAGAAGATATGTATTCCTTTGGATGGGAGTATCTCAATGTCTAAGAAGGTCCAACTTTGAGCTGTTGAGATACCCTGAGGAATTCTTAACATACAGAACATAGGCCTGGAGTACTTATCATCATATAAAAATACTTACGTCTTGCGTTGTAACAGACATACAACGCCATCTATTAACATTTCAGGTAAACTTAAAATTGACATCTAATACATTTGCTAAAACGAAAACCTGCCGCTAGGCAAGGTACAGGCGACGCCATCTATGTATATGTTAGGGAACTAACATTATCTGAAGTTATAGTTGTCATTTATTACAGAAAGCGAGGTATATTAAGTGAATCTATACATATTAAGAAGAACTAGCGTATTATGAGAACTCATGATTATTACATATTGTTACATACTGTTACAGTGTCATATATTTTTAGTTTTTTTTGTCATTCATTGTAATTTATGATAAATACATTGATTAATACACGTATTATACATGTAAATTTGTATTTTTCAAATAGCCCTAAATTTGTATTATTCCAAAGTTACATGTATTTTACTGGAAAGATTCAAAGTTGCGAAAAAAACAAATGAGTAGGTATCTTTCGCCATTTTCATCCCTACCCAGTAGTTAGTGATTTATGGATCGATATCCATCGATCGCCTATTACGGAGCGCCTATGCGCACCGTAAGCGCCAGCGCGCGACAGCACGGGCCTGACGAGCCGCCGCGCTCACGTATTCTGTAGTTATTTAAACATAGTAATTAAGTATATCATTTAATGAATTTAAACTCAGCGAAAATGTCTATAAATATTTAGCAGCTTCAAAGATGCATAAAACAGTTTAATTTAAAATGTCCGTAGTTTAGTCGTGAAATTGAAAAAACATTTCGAAGAGAGGTAGGTTTGTGTTTTTTTTCTATCGAGCCAAGTTTATCAAATCGTGTAACCGTTAGCGACTGTGACTAGAATAGATTCTCAACATAATATATTTTTTCAGACTTTTTAAAACGCTGTTTCTCAGATGGGTTTTAAAACCTCAAAAACGCTGCCTCTTAGAACTACACCGCTTTAATATGGACTAAAACTGACGGAACTTCCTCCATACACAATTGCGGTACCCAAAAAACAAATGACCAAAACTATAAATTACTCCATTTAATCTATTCGACAAAAACGTGACAATTTATCATAAGAACAATTTCACGGAAACTTCTCCCATATAAACTACTGAAGTATTTGCATTGAAAAATTACATGAAGATATCATTCTTTTTCGGAACAAAAGTATTTGAGAAATAACCTTTTTTGCTGTCGCCAGCTTGTTTCAATTTGTTAGAGAAAAGGTTTTGGAACTTAAATTGTTAGGGGAGATTTCTGGGTCTATGCAAATTTTGTCGTATATCTATACTAATATTATAAAGCTGAAGAGTTTGTTTGTTTGTTTGTTTGAACGCGCTAATCTCGGAAAGTACTGGTTCAGATTTAAAAAAAATATTTGTGTTGAATAGTCCATTTATCGAGGAAGGCTTTAGGCTATATAACATCACGCTGCGACCGATAGGAGCGAAGCAATAGGGAAAAATGTTGCAAAAATAATCGCTATCATAATAACAGAAATTGACGCCTATGAAGTCGCGGGCAACAGCTAGTTTGTATATAATTGTATCCTTCGGACTTTCCTTCAACTTTTCAAGTCGCCAATAACAGGCTTCGAAAATGATTTGTTCCTAACACCAAGACCTAAGACAACACACTCAGCAAAGTTGTTTCCCACATTTGTAAAACTCCATACTCACGATGACCTCCGTGGCGGAGTGGCCTATACACCGGTTTTCAAGGTGTCGCCTGCTCCGAGGTCCCAAATTCAATTCCCGGACGGATCAATGTAGAAAAAGTGTTTTTCTACATTTTCACGGGTCTGGGTGTTTGTGGTACCTTCGTTATTTCTGGTTTCCAAAATACGAATGCTTTATATAGTTATTCAAATTGGGATCAGAACAATGTATGTGATGTTGTCCACGTTTATTTATTTATTTAATTCGTCAAAGTGTTAAATTAATTCATGAGTAATTGTGAACGTATTTTCGACAAATTATCACAGTCTATTGCTGAACTAAGTAATTTTATTGAAAAAGAGCTACTATATTATTAATGATTATATAAATGATAGGCACGTACGGCTTTTAACTATTCTAGTTTGCACTGGCATATGTCTTTTGTAAACATAATTATTTAAAAAGAAGCTGAAAATTCTGAACAGTCCGTAATATATCGTAGCTTTTCACCGCAAATCGTTGAAAAGGCCAAATTATCGGGACTCATCAAATGGTAAAATAACATAAAACATTCATTATCAATAACTCGACTTCAAAAGAATCAAATTGAATGATCCAGCCTAAAAAGATTGCGACTGAAAGGCGGAAGAAATTGTAACAAAGGACATGAATATTGGACAGACCCACTTTGGGAGTTATAGGGTTCGCACAAAGAAGTTTATTTATTTATTTCTTTTATTTTTTAGCTTTTTGCTCGCGTTTCGAAACTCCTGCATAGGAGTGGGGTTAACCTAGCCAATATCGCTTATTAAGATAGAAAGATACTAAAAAAGATAGACTATCCAATCTATCTTTTTTATTCAGGAAATCAACAGCGATACATTGTGTAAGACATCTTAGTTCATTTAAAAATACAGCTAATTACAGATTTCCACGAATTCACATAAAGAGTTGGAAGTCATATAATAATTAAAACATAAATACTCACACCCTGTCATGTATATGTCACCGTAAAATTGTAAACTTCGTCAGTTCATAATTGAACGTCGATGGATAACAGTCTAACCTAACCTAACCCACCGTTAGTTTATAATCTCACGCGTTGTTTTGTAAACTGACAGATCTCACAATTTTACGATGACATATATACAAAGAAAAATAAATATTTATTTATTTATGATACCGCCCGAAGTGGTGTGTGTGTGTGTGTGCTTTAAGTATATCATCTCTGCTAATGTGATGCATCAACATTTATAGCGTTCAACTTAAAAGTTGATTTGCTGTGAATAAATAAGAATATCTCGCTGAAGGTCTCGTTGTAAACACGCGGCAAACGAGACAGGGGTGCGTTACTAGCATAATTTGTAGTAGAAGACGGCACGCTTAACAGTTTTGGTTGTTGACGCCGAGACCGTTCTTCGAAAAATTAATCCATCCCCCGTCGTTCTGTTGGCTTAAGTACCGGGCCAAGATCTCGGGGACCTGGCCTCGAACCCGGGTCGATTAACAAGAGTTTCGTGTTTATTTTCAAACCAGAGGCCTTACTCCGCAACACAACGTCCGTATATTCAAATCCACCTGTCCCTATCACTCATACCGATCTATTAAAGTATCTGAAAGAGACAGTTTTTTTTTTTAAATTTTATTTATCAGATTAACAAAACTACATGAACATAAAGGAAATATTAACATCTAAAAACCACGGAGGTTTATGATATACAGGATGAAATTTTAACCACTTTCCAAAAATTTTTATAGGCATTCACTATCGTATTTAGAGCCTATTTATGAAGTAAAAAATGTAAATCAAGTTGTCACCCGAAAATATTTTTCGCGATATAGTTGTCAATTTTTACGGTCCCAGACCTGTTAAGGTATAAAGGGAAAATCAAAAACTTATGAATAGTATCGTAATGAATGAATGAGATGCGCAACGCGTAAAAAAAGTATTGATATGCGGCCGTATCAAAAATTTAAGATTTTTGGCGTACATTTTCTAAGTGAAAAATACATCATTTGTTTTTCGTCTCGTAGATTGATATATTAAAATTTGGAAGGTGGTTAAAATTTAATCCTGTATATCCGTAAATACGAGCTTCGTGTTGCAGAGTAAGGCATCTTGTTCGGGTTTGCGTTCACCAACCCGCATTTGGCAAGCGCAGTGATTATACCTGTACCCATCATTGTTGTGGTAACTTGAATTCAATTGCTTTGCCCTGCAGTGGGATGATTATAGATTAATACTTTACTTTAATTTCAAAAGATGACACAATTATTTAAGGACATATATTTAAGACATTAAGACATGCCACACTGGGCCACACAGAGCCATCTAGTCCCAAATTAAGGTACTATTAAGTACCCTGTCGTATGGGGTACTAGACAACCGATAAACTAACTTATATACTTTTTTTTTTTGTAAATACATACTTATAATACATAGAAAACACCCAGACCAGTACAAACAGACATGTTCATGCACACAAATATTTGTACTGTGCGGGGATCGAACCCGCGACCCATGGCTCAGAAGCAGCGTTAACTACCGCTGATCCAAATGGTCGAAATGGAAAATATGAGGATGCTAGAGAGCTAATACTTATTTTGGGACTAAACTACCCCATTGAAAGCTCCGTGGTGGACTGAACTCCCCGTTAGGTGTCAACCCTACATTTTATAACAGAATGAATCACAAATGTGGTGCTTTGTTTGACGAAGACCGTTCCTTTATGAAATACCTATTGTTTGCGGTACAAAAAGGATTGTATGGGAACAGTATTGTACGTGTTTTGAATGGGAAACAGCCAAAAAAAACTCTGAAATCACTGATATTTTTACACTTGGGTTAAAACATTTTCAAACATTTGGTATATTTTTTTAAATATTTTTTGTAAATTTTCTTATTAAATCCTTTTTATGTCAAAAAAAGTTGTGCGTGTACTAGTGTACGAGTACACACGTAAGAAGTGAAACTTCTTTATGGCCTTATTTTTCGAAAAATGATCTACATGCAACTTTCCAGAAATTGGTTAAATTGGTTAAATTAGTTAAATTAGTTAAACTGGTTAAATTGGTTAAACTGGTTAAACTGGTTAAACTGGTTAAATTGGTTAAATTGGTTAAATTGGTGAAATTGGTTAAATTGGTTAAATTGGTCAAATTGTTTAAATTGGTCAAATTGTTTAAATTGGTTAAATTGGTTAAATTGATTAAATTGGTTAAATTGGTCAAATTGTTTAAATTGGTCAAATTGTTTAAATTGGTTAAATTGGTTAAATTGGTTAAATTAGTTAAACTGGTTAAACTGGTTAAACTGGTTAAATTGGTTAAATTGGTTAAATTGGTCAAATTGTTTAAATTGGTCAAATTGATTAAATTGGTTAAATTGGTTAAATATTATTTCACTTTACCTTTTTGCTATCGTCTGAACCAGCCGTGGTAGGGGCAAGAAAAAGATGGCGCGTAACCGAAAAATGTGACGCTGTGACGCGCAACCGAAAACTTTTTCGTGACGGTAAATTTTTTCCAACGCCGATAAAGAAGTTTCACTTCAAAAAGATAATATACTTAGCTATGATATTTACAAGTGTTAAAAGACATTAAACAAATACTTGTAAGGTACTCACAAATAAACATTTTAAAAAATACTATTTGAAATAGGGTTTTATAATCCTAACTACTTAATGATCTCGGAATAACACTCAACACAAGTAAATAAATGTTTTTAAGACATGCCTCACTGGGCCACACAGAGCCATCTAGTCCCAAATTAAGCTACTAATAAGTACCCTGTCGTATGGGGTACTAGACAACCGATAAACTTACTTGTATACTTTTTTTTTTTGTAAATACATACTTATAATAGATAGAGAACACCCAGACCAGTACAAACAGACCTGTTCATGGGATCGAACCCGCGACCCATGGGTCAGAAGCAGCGTTAACTACCGCTGATCCAAATGGTCGTCAAGTTTATCTGCATTTCTGTTTAATATAGGTAGCATTTAGATCTCTGGCTTTCTGAAAGAGCTAAGTACGATTATATGACGTTCAAAAAAACAGCTGATTCAAAAATATGGTGTTCTGGCAAACAAAGAAGGATAACAAATAAGTACTTCATAAAATGTATACTAGACATAGTCACATAGTGTAGTGTCCTCAGTAGTATCTAATGGGTTTCTGCCAACGTGTACAAATCCAATAAGCCTCCGAAAATCAGTCGCCCTCATTCCTAATAACGATCACGATTGTGAGACCTCAACTGAATACAAAGAGGTTCCACGGACCTCGGAAGCTGGCGAAACATTCATGGGCCTCTCCCATTCATAGGCGGTATGAATATAGAAATTTACTTCCATAGTGCAGTGGAAAACAGTCAGCCCATTCTGCGCAAACGCAACTGTTATCATTTTGTTTTAAATAATTATACAAGATGACTTTTTCACCGCCGTAAAAAAATTATAGGCGTTAAGTATCGTATTTGGAGCCCATTTATGAAGTAAAAAATGCAGGTCAAGTTTTCAGCCGAAAATATTTTTCGCAGCTTAGTTTTCAATTTTTGCAGTCTTAAGCCTGTGAAGGTGTGAAGGGAAAAGCAGCAAACTAAGAATAGTATCGTAATGAATGAATGAGATGCACTTTATTTGATATTTTAGCAACTTAATTGCACTTATAATATCAGTATATAAACTTGAAAAATTTTGTCGCAGGCGGGACTCGAACCCGAGTTCGAGGAGATGCGGGTTCGAGTCCCCCCTGAGACAAAAAATTTTTCAAGTTTATATACTGAATAAGATGCATATCGCGAAAAAAAATAGTTGCAAGGAAGTCGTATCAAATATTTTAGATTTTTGGCGGACATTCTCTATATTGACATTTTTGTACTGGACTATACCAAAAGACAAAACACGTCATTTGTTTGTTGTCTCGTAGATAGTTGTATTAAAATTTGGATGTTGATTAAAATTTTATCCTGTATAATGAATAATTGAATGAGACTGAGTGATTGATCAGTACTAGTGAACGCCTCAAAGCGATCTGCCCTGGGTAACGTCTGTGGTGACGGCTGTGTGATATCCCCAGCAGTGATAGGCTACGCCTGGCATGCGAGCACCATCCTGCCGGAGTCAGACGCCAAGTACTCGCTGTGTTCCGTTGTTGTGTGAAATTTCTAGTAGCCTTCTGGGTAAGCTCGCTCTATCGTAGGTTTCCTCTTAACTCTAGGGTTCAGTATAAAGCCAAGAACAAGCCCATCATCAATAAAAAGAGTACTTTGAAAAGATTAATTTAAAAAATACCCATTGATCCTTTTTTTTTCCCGTTCTATGAGTATACCACGTACATAGCAAAAAAACGATGGCTGTTGGGCAGAAAGGTTCTGAAATAAGAACCGTGCATCGGACGACGATCTATAGTTAGGGCTCCTACTCTCTGCACCGACATATTGGTAACTGGACGCCCCATTGGTCTAGTGGTTTAAATAACGGGCCAAGATCTCGGGGTCCCGGGTTCGATTCCCGGGTCGGGCAACAAATAAGTTTCGAATTTTCGAACATTGCTCGGGTTTGTGATCACCAACCCGCATTTGGCAAGCGTGGTGATTATGCCAGTACTCATCATTGCTGTGGTAACTTGAATTCAATGATGGAGGCCTTTTACCTGCAGTGGGATGATAATAGGCTGTTACTTTTATTGGTAAAGGTCAGAGAGAGCTGCTGCATGATGGTCTCGCCGTTGGTGAAGATCCTTAGGGATGACCTATTTTTCAGTTTAGCAGTAAATTTCGTTTGTCGGAGACGATGATAGTAAATTCTGTGACCAAACAAAAAATTCGAATACCGCACAGGTGTAGCTACAAGAAAATAGAAGCGTCAATTTTGCAGATTTTATAAAAACCATTTCACAGAATATTTAATTTTAATAAAAGTAATGATTCGACACAGGAATATCCAATTTCTATTGTGAGTCTGGCTACTGGAAATTATTTGTGGAATGGCTAAAAATGTAATAACAAAGTTTTGAGGTTGTTAGCGTGATATTCAATCAACTGAATATTCCTTTGAGGCAATATTGTTATTATTTGATGGTATTTAGATGCCTTTCGGGCTATTTGACTATTTTTTATTTAATAACAAAATCACCTGTATCACTTCAAAACAAAATATACTTAAGGTGCCTTGTACAAAAATTTGAAGTTAAAGAATTGAAAGATTGAACTCCGAGTTGACCTAGTGTATTAAGTACTGGTTCAAGATCTTGGGGTACACAGGGTTCATTCCCTAGGTCGGGCAACAAGAATTCAAATTTTCGAATTCGGGTTTATAAACACCTACCCGGATTTGGTGAGCGTGGCGATTATGCCGGTTACTTTACTTCTTCTGCAGACTGGCTGTTAAATTTGCCCTGCGTATAGGCTAGCCGTAATAAGTGGCTATTTTGCCACGAATTCACGATGAGAGAAGGCAGCCAACCTTTTTAGTTTCTCTATTTTTTGGCGCAATTTTTTAATTTATACCGAACCATAAAACTGCCTTGGAGTTAAAACTTAAGTTTGAAGAGTTGAACCCGAAGTTAAGCGGTGTAAATCGTAATTGGGTGCACTTGCCTTTTTCAGGTAGTATTTAAGCACGTTTTTGGTACTTTTTATGATATTTTAGCAACTTAATGGCAATTATAATCTATACTAATATTATAAAGCTGAAGAGTTTGTTTGTTTGTTTGTTTGAACGCGCTAATCTCAGGAAGTGCTGGTTCGAATTGAAAAAATATTTTTGTATTGGATAGTCCATTTATTGAAGAAGGCTTTAGGCTATATAACATCACGCTGCGACCAATAGGAGCGAAGCATCAGTGAAAAATGTTGCAAAAATATTCGCGATCATAATAACTCAAATTGTCGCGTACGAAGTCGCGGGCAACAGCTAGTATCAGTATAAAACTTAATAGTCCCGCCTGAGGCATGGTTTTTCAAGTCCTTGGTGTTTTAGTAATTATATTCCAATTCAAACAGTAAGATTTGTAGATTACATTCTGAGTAATAGCAATTTTTCAGTTTTTTTTGGAGTCGAAACAATCAATGAATAGCAAAGCTATTTTTATACTAGCGGGCGTGATCGGGCCGAATTAAATGTAGATTAAAATTTTGAAAGTAAAGTATCAGCCTATAATCATTCCACAGCAGGACGAAGGCCTCTATCATCGAATTCAAGTTACCACAGCTACGATAGGTATAGAAATAATCACCACACTTGCCAATTGGTTGGTAATCACAAACCAGAGTAGTGAAGAAATTTCGAAGCTCTCGTTTCCTGACCCAAGAATCGAACCTATCGAATCCCGAGATCTTACTTAAACCACTAGACCTATGGAGCTTTAAAGATTAAACAAATAAATAAATAAATGTGGACAACATCACATACATTGTTCTGATCCCAATTTGAGTAACAATTTAAAGCACTCGTATTTTGTAAAACTAAAACAATGAAGGTATCACAACGCCCAGACCCGAGAAAATGTAGAAAAACACTTTCTACATTGACCCTTCCCGGAATCGAACCCGGGACCTCGGAGCAGGCAACACCTTAAAAACCGGTGAATACAACACTCCGCCACGGAGCTCGTCCAAAATGTGTACTTATATAAAATGTATTATCTTAGGCTATGAGGCTTTCGAATAAAAACGCACTAGAAGAAGGGTCCGAAGGAAATTACAAAACTCATTCCAGAGACCTCTTTTGTGAAGCATCAGAAATAACAAAGTCACATGTTGTACAGTCAGCCCCGACTGATTTGTTTACTTCCGCCGTCTGAGTATTAAAATGTTAAGAAACGGCCCACTAGTCAAGTGCTTTATGTACCAGGCTTAAATATCAGTGTCCTAGGTTCGATTCCCGGGTCGGGCAGCAAGAGTTTCGAATTTTTTTACATTGCCCGAACAATGGACTACATACCCGAGCATGTGATCACTGACCCGCTTTTGGCAAGCATAGTAATTAAAGCCTGTACCAATCTTTTTTTTGGTAACTCGAATATAATGATAGAGTATCCTTATTCATTCCTCATTTTTGATTTTATCGCACTGGAAAATACTAAACATTACCCGCTGTGCGATATCGGAAGTTAATTTTTTTTTTCCAGTAATAATACTACATACTCGTATATATGAAATCTGTCGTTTCTCATGCCAACTGTACTATCGTAACAACAATGCCCACTCATCGGCTTTACAATGGGCCGTCAACGGTCCTTTTGGCATTGTTGCCATGGTACAGTCAGTCTTATGCTATTCATCCCACAGCCTTACACTTTTGATCCCTTTCTAGATGATTCGTGAGAACTGTTTTAAAGTAGACGTACGTTATGGCTTTGCACGGATTACCCAATGAAGATAGGGCAAGCAAATGGTCTGTATAAGATCCTGTTTACCCATTTAAAACATATCAAAAAAAAATCAATTATCAAATATTTTCTTTCATACAAAGGTTTTCCTGACAATTTGACTTATATCAAATAACCGGCCAAGTGCGCGTCGGACTCGCGCACGAAGGGTTCCGTACCAAAAAGGCCAAAAAAACGGGTTTGTTGTATGGGAGCCCCCCTTAAATATTTATTTTATTGTGTTTTTAGTATTTGTTGTTATTTCGGCAACAGAAATACATAATATGTGAAAATTTCAACAGCGCTATCGCGGCTCTTGAGATACAGCCTGGTGACAGAGCGACGGACAGACAGACAGACGGACAGACGGACAGACAGCGAAGTCTCAGTAATAGGGTCCCGTTTTTACCCTTTGGGTACGGAACCCTAAAAAAATATTTATCCCAATAAACCAGTTTGGGGCTCCTGTTTTTTTTTTGTTTATATGAAAAGTTTTTTCTACCGTTTCACCAAGACCCAAAAAAACAAGTATACAATTTATACTGTTAAACTTATCAATCATTTATTAAATTTTACAAAGATGTTTTTCCCCTTACTCTTATAGTTACAACAATTTGGTTTGCTATTGCGCATCTATCAGGAAAAGTTTCTTAAACCAAAAAAGTACACGAACAATGTCACAGGAAAGAAGGAGTAAGAAATAAATGTATCTAGCTAATACCTTCTAACGAGACGTTCTTGTATGTATGTATGTACAGACATCGGCAGGTCAACCTAACCAAAAAGTTAAAGGTAATTGAATTGATTTTCAACTTTAAGTCCAAGAGATCTATATTAATTGAGAAAATTTGACGTTTTGTGGTAGGTTGACGTGCTGTTGTCTAACAATTACAATATAATCTGAATCTGGGACACGACTCGAACGATTTCTATGAAATTTAGTTTTCGGGGGGATTCAGGGACGATAAATCGATCTGGTTAGGATTCAGTTTTAGAAAACGATGAATTATCCTTGTTAAAACCGAGCAAAGATCGGTTCTCCAGGTACTGGACTGTAATTTGCTTCATTAGGGGCTATAGTTTGAAATTGCCGTTTTGTATGGACAAAATCGAAAAGTCATTTTTCCATACTAACAATTTTTTAGTTTTTTTAAAACGCCTGAACCGTTTTCTATGCAACAAAAGGTGAAAGTTAGATGGTTATAAAGCTACGCATTATAATATTTAAATTTCCGAAATCAAAGTATATATTATAAATATACTTAATTGAAGCAAGAAGGTCAGCTGACACATTGTAAGGGGTCTTTTCAACGACTTCCTTTGAAGTAATAGGCACTAGTATTGCATTCTTTTTTTAGTCAAAAGTTACTTTATTTAGTTTTTGATACAATACAAAAAAAATTACGCAATTATATGACTATACTTAAGAGCTATAAACAAAAAAAAGTGGGAAAATAATCGGCAATTTCATACTTTAAGCCCTATCAATATGTTTCACGCTATAAACTAAAACCGTGCCAAATTTCATTCAGATCCGTTAAATTAAAACTATGTATTTAAATTATCCCACGGGAACGGCACCTTTTAGCTATTATTACATGCGTCTGACCATACCCACCATACACACGCCTCTTCAGTGTGAAGTCTTCCCGTAATGAGGTAACTTTCGATCCGAAATGTTGTCAAGATGGTTTTGTAGATTTCATGAGAGCGTACAAAGTTTTATCAATGGATGACACGTAGTGACTAGGAAGGCTTCGGACCGAGCTAAAATAGGAAAGGCGAACATTCAGGCTCCATACATTTTAAAACTTTGGCTGGAACCTTAAAATAGGCTCTAAAAATGTATGTCCTTTTAATAGAAAATTTGCATTCACATTTGCAATCATCTACTGCTGTTGCTGAAATATTTGTATAAAAACTTCATTGCATGTTAAATAAAATACTTTTATGGAGGACTTGCAAAATACCGGTTCTCTTGATGTCGCATTTCCGAAGCCCCGAGTTCGGATCCCGGACTGGTAAAATTCTAAAAAAGGTTTATTTTTCTCGGGTTTGGGTGTTTGTGGTAGCTTCGTTGTTTCTGATAACCAAAGTAATGAAATTATCAAATTACAAAACTAATAAAACAACTTTTTAATGTTCTTTTGAGTTGGGGTTCGTACCAACCTCAGACAATCATCATCATTATCATCATCATCATCATCATCATCATCATCAGCCTATCACAGTCCATTGCTGGACATAGGCCTCTCCAAATGCACGCCATACCCTCAGACAATCGCAAAATTTTTATTTAAAGAATTTCTATTTTCAATTTTCACCAACAATTTTTTATTTCCTGAGAGAACAGTTTCAAAAAAACTCGTACACTCTTTTAACTTTCATCCTACTATTTGACTAGTCTGCTTTTTGTCTCCTCCGGGCTAGTTTTCACGCTCCAATAGTTATCTGGAAACTAGATCACAATTGTTAGCTTCAACCTGCTTACTTTGAAATTTCAATTTTGATTCTACCAAGTTTGTTAAAATAGAGAAGCATTCTCAGAATCTGCATGAAAACTTGAGCAAACATGACGGTGTGGAATGATTTTGCATGTGATAAAGGAAATATTTAATTTTAATTGTTTTAACTAATAATTTGATTTGGCCCTTGGGGCAGAAAGGTTCTGGAATGGCGACTGCGCACCGGACGACGATCTGTAGGTATCTTAGAGAGAAGATTGTGCTACCAGTTTAGATAGGCTATCGATAGGTATCGATAAGCTATCGATAGTTATCGATAGTAGGTATTGATTTAGCAATACTATTGATGGAAAGGTCACTATCGATAGGACAAAACTATCGATAGAATCGATAGGACAAAACTATCGATAGAATCGATTGTAGTTACAATAGTTTGACGACCTCCGTGGCGGAGTGGCGTACAGACCGGTTTTCAAGGTGTCGTCTGCTCCGAGGTCCCGTGTTCGATTCCTGGACGGGTCAATGTAGAAAAAAAGTGTTTTTCTACATTTTCTCGGGTCTGGGTGTTTGTGGTACCTTCGTTGTTTCTGGTTTCCAAAATACGAATGCTTTAAATAGTTATTCAAATTGGGATCAGAACAATGTATGTGATGTTGTCCACATTTATTTATTTATTTATTTATTAATAGTCAATCAATACTATCGATAATATGGATGATTTTGAAGGTCAACTATCGATAGTACGGCAATACTACCTGTGTCCAGCAGTGGGCTGATGTGCTGGTTATGATAATGTTGATACTCAGCCATATGCCATATTTTATAAAGCACAGAATTCTGACACTTCCGTCCTTATATAATAATGGAGGTGGCTCTTTTTGTCAGAGCCAATCCTCACCTCTTTCCTCGGTTATCTGACATAGTTACAGGCAACCGTCGAGATCAAAGCAAGCTGTGCTCGCAACGAACAAAAACGGCTCTGCTTAAAAAGAGTGTAGTATGCATGGCTCCTAAATTTTATAATAAAATTCCTCAGGCATATAAATTACTTAACAACAATCAGTTTAAAAATAAATTTAAAAATCTTTTAATTGAAAAATGCTACTGTAACTATAACTGACGTCTTTAACGATAAATTTTGACATACAGTAATAATAATGTAATAATCAATGTTAATTTCTATAATATTATATTCCAATTAATAAAATTTTACATGCAATAATAAATAATGTAATAATGAGTAATATTTTTTTCTAAATATTCTATTTCAAATTGTGGCTGTGTATGTAATGCTTTGAAGTAATGTGATAATTTAACTGACTTTGTAATATTGATAGGCTAATGTTAAATGAAATCTAACAAATTTAACACTATAAGTTTTACACACCGAATATCGGTAAGGCATGTTGATACTAACGACACTAATACCAGTATATCTCTGCCCATGCAATGTATATCTCACACATGTTTTCGTAAATAAAATTATCTTATCTTATCTTATCAGTAAAACTATCGTCTATAAATTATATTGCGAAACCCTAAGACGAAACCTGAACTAATGAACAAGGCAAAGAAAACGCTAAAGACTAATTTCATTAACCAAATTATCATACATCAAGATAATGTAATCAGAACTTTATGTGATAAATGAATTAGCCATCATATTCCTTATTCGAATGAATTGTCAATGCTTAGGACGCTTTCCCATGCTTTTTTTATTTTAAGACATGCCTCACTGGGCCACACAAAGCCATCTAGTCCCAAATTAAGCTACTATTAAGTACCCTGTCGTATGGGGTACTAGACAACCGATAAACTTACTTATATACTTTTTTTTTGTAAATACATACTTATAATACATAGAAAACACCCAGACCAGTACAAACAGACATGTTCATGCACACAAATATTTGTACTGTGCGGGGATCGAACCCGCGACCCATGGCTCAGAAGCAGCGTTAACTACCGCTGATCCAAATGGTCGTCGTTTCGTATCTTCTTATGAATAGCACTGCCCATTCTCTTCTAATAACACCCCGTTGGTCGAGTGGTTGAAGATCTCGGGGTCCTGGGCTCGATCCCCGGGTCAGGCAACAAGCGTTTTAATTTTCGGACTTTGCTCGGGTCTCCGATCACCCACCCGCATTTGGCAAGCGTGGTGATTATGCCTGTACCCATCATTGCTGTGGTAACTTGAATTCAATGATAGAGGCCTTTGCCCTGAAATGATATGATTTTAGGCAGTTACTTACTCTTTTTATTTTTCTCTTCTAATGTCAAGTTTGGCTTATGTACAAAAACTATTGTGGTACTGACAATCGATTTATTGTTTAGAATGAAAAAGCTTACCCTTTCATGGAAATATTTTAACCCCTGTATAAAATATAACAAATTTGTCACGGAAAACATCTTGCGATTATTTCGACATTAAAAAAATGTCTGATTATATTTTAAAGAGTTGAAAATTCGCATTATTGTGTACAATTACGTACAGTGAGATACCAAGCCATAATTCACAGACGCATAGCTCAAGCAGATTACACATTTAGTTGGCATTCACGTTCTTTGTGGTCCGAACTGGTCCGAGATATCGTGTCTGTGAGCGGTGTCTATGTGTGCGTCGCATGTGCGCACTTTGTTTGTCTGACAACGGCAGGTCAAACTACCCAAAATGTTAAAGGTCGTTGAATTGATTTTCAACTTTAAGTCCAACAGGTAGAGATCAATATCAATTGAGAAAATTTGACGTTTTGTCGTAGGTTGACGTGCTTGTCTGTACATTCTGTACGTACCATCCTTACCTTCTGTTATACCTTCTGTCTTTTGTGGCCGCGCCCGCTGCCTTCGGGGCCGAGGCCTAAAGATCGCTAATTGATCTGTCGCCCGCACGCTTGTTAATTGCGCACTCCACGAGAGAGCTTGTTTCCATTAACATCAGACTGACGGGTTGAGAACACTGCAGATCTTAGGTATGATCCAGAACATTATGACTAACTTATTTGTTGCATTTTTTTACACTTAAAACAAAATACTTTACTGGTTTTACTGCAACTATTACGAGTTATATTTAAAAATAAATAGTATTTTACCTTCCCAACAATTTGATTCGCTTGCACGAATCATGGTCGCGGGCATACTTTTATACGTTTGATGACCTCGAAGTTCCTATGGTGTCTGCACTGAATTAAAATAGCACAACCAAGGGTCTAAGTACCGGGGCAAGATCTCAGGGGTCAGGCAACAAAACGGGAATTTTCAAACATTGTTCGGGTTTATGAACACCAACCCGGATTTGGCAAGCGTAGTGATAAAATCAGTTAAAATCAGTTTTATTTCTGCAAATAGGCCCCTGGAGGCGCTTTTACATGTTCCAATATTTAACTTACCACTGCTTCGGGACAAATATGGGCTAGTGCCGAGAAGAAGCAGCGCAAGAAACTCGTTCACAATAATTGTCAGCCTCTTTTCTAATAAACATGTTTACATAAGATATATGCCAGTGCGAGCTGATACAATTTAAAGCCAAACGTTCCTATCATTTGTATAATCATTAATAATATAAAAGCCCTTTTTCATTAAAACAACTTTGATATATGATTTGAATTTATGTACAGGGAGGTCAGCAGTTGACAGTGGTAATTTGTTGAAAATACGAATACAATTTCCCATGAACGAATTACCCACTTTTCGCAGTCTGAATCCTGGAACGGCAAGTTTATCTTTATTTCGGGTATTGAAATTGTGTACGTCACTATTTTTGACAAAAAATTCTAGGTTTTTACGGACGTACATAATGTTTTCGAAAATATATTGAGATGCAACTGTTAGTGTGTTGATCTCTTTGAATAGCTCTCTTTAGATTATGCCTGTACCTATCAGTTCTGTGGTAACTTGAATTCAATAATGGAAGCCTTTTCTCTGCAGTGGGATGGTAAGACTTTGCTTTACTACATGTGTCGGAAGAAGCGATTGGTGTAGCAGTTCGGTTTTCCGCCTACTACACAATGTCCAAGGTTCCATTCTAAGTCGGGTTCATGTAGAAAAGGCTTTCTCTTAATTGAATTGCGCCTGGAATCGCTGGGGGATTACAGTTGTGCTTTGGAAGGCATGGTATTGAAAATAATCAGTTAAAACGTAGGAGAAAGTTCTTCTTTGAGTTATAAGAATGCAACTCAGAACAGCCCTGCCCAAACGGACCAACAATCAGTAAAAGGTTGCAGTAAATTGCAGAATCTGTAGGTGCGGCATATATCTGACTGATATGATGAAGATCCATAGTTATTATCCGATTTTGTATCGGTGTAACATCAGAAATGGAAACAAACTCTCTCCCCTCGAAGCCCGGGATTATTTTTCACAAAAATGACGCGAATGTCACGCCAGAGGGCGCGTGACGCAATTGTCACGGTGTGAGTGGGAAATGGAAAGCTAAATATAGACACCGTACCGTGGGAAGTTAATGAATTTTCGCTGCATGAGATACTCGTAAATTCGATGGTGCGTGAGTTCCTTTTTGAAGCAACCGACGCGCAAAAGGGGGAAATATAGATGAGATGATAGACATTTTGGCAAATAATGATTACCTCTTACGGTAAAAGAAAGATAGAAGTAAAGTCATCATTCACTAGCCCTGTTCCCAGGTCATCTGGGGTCGGCGCAGTATGTTTTCCTCTTCTATACAATCCTGTCAGTCGTCATCGAGTCATCTACTCCCTTCTCAATCATATCCTTTCTGGCACAATCAATCCATCTCTTTTTAGGTCGCCCTCTAGCCGTCCATCAACAGTCATATTCATCACTCTTCTTGTCACGTTCCCTTCGTTTCTTCTCATCACGTATCTGCCAAAGATAAAAGGAAAGTAACAGCCTGTAATCATCCCACTGCAGGGATAAGGTCTATCACTGAATTCGTGTTAGTTAGTTATGTTGAATGATGAAGGCAATGCTAGGTATAGGCATAATCACCAGGCTTGCAAAATGCGGGTTGGTGATCTCAAATCCGAATGTTCGATAATTCGAAACTCTGCAGAGCTGAAGTGGCACTGGGTGGGGCATATAGTAAAAATCGATGGCCGTCTCGAGCGAAAAGGTTATGGTATGGCGACTGTGTACCAGATGATGACCTGTAAGTTGGCCTACGGCCAGGTGTACCAACGATCTAGCGAAGGTCGAAAGAATCCGCTGGATGCGGCGTAGACATCCTTAGGAGAGACCATTGTCTAGCTGTGGGCGTTGTTTGGCTCAAAAGATGATAAAATAAATAGATTCTGGCGATACTTTGCGGAAATCCATAACTAAATATGGATTTTGAAAATTATTTTGAAAATTATTTTGCTTATGATTTCTGCTTGTTAACACAGGCCTAGATACCTTCACTACACTACCCGCACTAACACTGATTTCAGGTAGCACCTGCACCACGCTACCCGCACTAACACTGATTGAGCCAGCACTATTTCATGCAGGAAAAATGCCCGCTTGAAAAATGATTTCCGCTTGTTAACACCTAGGCTGGTGTTAACAAGCGGAAATCATTAACAAAATAATTTTCAAAATTTATATTTATCAAAAGATGATAGTAAAGTAATTTTTACGTGAATTGACCCAACCGGGAACCGAGAGACCCATGTATAGCGGACTACCGCACCACTAGGTACACCAACAGTTACATGTCCCTGAAAATCTTTATAGAAGCACATATAATTGAACCTGACTGTGCAGCCTCAAGTTTTACAACACACTGTACGGGCAGTATATTATATGAGACTTCATAGCGGTGTTTGAAGTTTGACGTCCAAGTTTCACTACCCAAGTACTCTTGTGGGACATGTGTAACTATAGTTTGGACCGACTTCAAGTGGTTCTTATGTCATTATGCCCCAATTCCGTGGGTCTCCGGACATAAGGTAAAATAACGTAGGAAGTATTCAGTCTAAAACTTGTCAGCTTACCACAAATTGTAAGTCTTTAGTCACCTATTATGTGAGTTAAGTTCTGGTTTAAACTGTCAAGGTCACTGTCAGGCGAATTGGTTGTTTCATTCTGTAAGAAGCAGGGTCTAAGACTAGCTGAACGGAATCAGTTAATTCTGTGTGGGATTTTTTATATCAATACTATCTGTTTCCCGCGACCTCGCTCGCATTAAGCTTTTTCTGAGACAAAAAGTAGCTTAATATACTATTCCAACCTATTAACTACTCGTATTTCTGTGTCAACTTTCGTTTCGTCTGTTTAATCGTTTTAGCGTGATTGAGTGACAAAAGTCCACTCAAACTTTGCCTTTATAATATTAGTTGAATTAATTTTATAGGGCATAGAAATGGAGAGAGCTATAACAATTTCTCTATTTCTCTCTCTCTCTCTCTTTCTTTATATCAAATTTCGTTTGAGTTTATTCATTGCAAACATATAAAAATATAAAAATACAGATCCTCACCATCATAATATAAGCGTTGATTGTGCATATCACAGAACAGAATTAATTTTAATACGATAAAAATAATGGCTGTGCACTCTTGCCTTTGTACTCCGACAGAAGCTCTTGTAATGTAGCTTGAATGCATTTCTCCACGTATTTGTGCAAATATTTACATAGCTGTGGCATAACACTATTATAGACAAACAATTTTAGGATGTTATTAGTATTTATCGCGGTAAGGTGATTTAATATTTAATAAAACGTTTAAAGAAATAAAAGTGTATAATAAATCTGTACAATATGTGGTGTTGAGGCCCCAAGAGGCGCTTTTACACGTCTCGATATTTAAGCCTACCAATGCTTCGGGACAAGACGTGTGGGCTAGTGGCCAAAAAGAAGCAGCGCATCGAACTCGGTCATTTTGTCAATATGTAGATAAGTAGGTTACATACGAAAGTCGCATCTATAATACGAAGTTAGATTCTCTAGTAGCCTGAACTAGTAGTTCGTCGGATGGAAGAAGACAAACACTGCGACGTCTGCTAAAGTTTCGCTTCCGCTAGTCTGGGCCTGCTGGGATCTGTTTCTGTTTGGCAAACTAACTTACATTACAATGTTTGTTTGCAATCGAATCAAATATGGCGGAATGTCACGATAACTCTTCTTTCAAATTGTTAACAGTGTAATGTAATTGAGGATGAACATTTGTTGATGGATTGTGCCCGAACTAGAGGAGAACGAAATGCATTTCTGAAGGATATTCATTTAAATTTATCTAAATATATAAAAATGAAAACTGATTTAATGACTGACTGACTGACATATCAACGCACAGCCCAAACTACTGGGATTTAAAATCTGAAATTTTTCACCGTGCTTCCTTTTATAGTGTAGGTGAGCACTAAGAAAGGAATTTTGGAAATTCCGCCTCTAAGGGGGTAAAAAGGGCCCCATAAGTTTGTATGAAACTCCATCAGTTTTGAAGCTAAGTCGATGAAAATTGGTATCCAGCTACCTGATTAAAATTAAGAATGACGTCTTTCGGGATTTTTAAAAATTTAATCTTTAAGGGGATAAAAAATGGGGGCAAAGTTTGTTCGGTTCTGCGTCATATCCATACTCTTTACATATTTGTACTCTCTGACTTCACTTAGTTTGTTATGACATTCAATGTGTCAATCAGAAAATAAATAGGTAATTTCTTACAAACAGAATGGCATTATTTTAGGATTTAATAATTGGCGCCAAAATGGATGAATTAACTGAATTAAAACGTGTAGAACTTTAATTAAAGGCTGCGTTACAAAATTCGGCAGCCAGATACAAAACCTACAAGAAATTTCTGATTATGAATTAAAATTAGTGAGTGATCAGCTGGTGAAGTGACAAATGAACAATACCAAGAACAATTTGAAAGAGATACGACTACAAATAATATTACTGATGACCCACAGTTGGAAACTGAGATTGAAGAAAAAAATAACCTTCAGGGTATTACAACACAGCTTAAACTAAAACTGCAGAGTTTGAATTCGATAGCACGAAACAATTCCATGTATGCAGAAAGTCGGTCACAAACAAATCTTTAGACAAGGACGAAACATTCAAAAACATCATTAAACGGTTGGATACGTACTTAAAACTGAACAGATGTGATGATATCGATACAAGGAAATACACGTCAATCATACATGTTTGAGCCCAGAATTACATCAGAAAACGTATTATATTATATTTTTGTGCTCCACGGGATCCTTGTGAGTTAGAATTTGAAGAGTTGGATAAAATTAAGTTAGTAAATTATCAACAACTCAAAATTGGACAGATTACTAGAAGATTTAACAATGGTGTTTGACGGAAAGCTTATTTGAATATCAAACTACAAAGCTCAATTAGTGCTTCAAGAAAATGTGACCCCAATTTTCATCTAGCCGCGACGTATTCCATATGCTCTGAAGGACAAAGTTAACGAAGAAATAAGGAGGCTATGTAACGAAAAGACAAAACTTGAAAATTCCTATTGGATGTCTTATCTTTATGTATATTGGTACATATTCAGAAAATAAATATCGGTACTTACTATAAGAATGGTATTATTTAGAACTTAATCATTTTTAGGGTTCCGTACCCAAAGGGTAAAAACGGAACCTTATTACTAAGACTTCGCTGTCTGTCCGTCTGTCCGTCTGCCTGTCACCAGGCTGTTTCTTAAGAGCCGCGATAGCTAGACAGTTGAAACTTTCACAAATTATGTATTTTTGCTACCGCAATAACAACAAATACTAAAAACAAAATAAAACAAATATTGAAGGGACAAAAAATCGCGTTTGTTGTATGGGAATACAACAAACGCGATTTTTTTGTCCTTTTTTGTTCGATATTAATAATGGCAACAGGTAGGCACTTGAAATATTCACAAAACCCTCAGTTATATTTCTAACTTTAATAATAAATAATTAAATTAATATTTAAGGGAGGTTTCATACAAAAAATTCAATTTTTTGCTTATTTTTGCTTGATATCAATAAATGGTAACAGGTAGGCACTACATTAACTAAATTAATATAGGTACCTACTATTGTTTTCGTAGTCAATGGTACGGAAACCTTCGTGCGCGAGTCCGACTTGCACTTGGCCGATTTTTGTTTATACGGTAGAGACAAATGTTGGGAAATCGAAAAAAGTGTATAGAATTACACTGTTGTACCTTATGACATTATCAACTATATTAAGCAGTACAAAAATAATTCCTAAACTGGGCATAGACCCGTATCTCAGGCAGGAAAAGGTAACAGGTGTGTTGCAACAACACTAATCAGCAGACTGGTGGATTAAATCAATATAGACTGGTTGACCATTTGACAAGCTTCCATTTAGAAGATAATTTGATAAACTTCCATTTAGTAACGATTTATTTCTTCTAGGACGCACCGCTTTTGGGGGCCTGGCAAAGTTTGTTTAGTGAAACTGCCTTTCTAACGCATCCAAAATAATCTTTCTATTTATTATCCTCCATATTTAAGAAAATACACTTTTAAAACATGAAAATAAAACGTTGAAAAAAAAATCACCTCACTTCATAATTCCGTGTTGTTTAACTTAGTACCATAGAATAGGTACCACCACGCACCCACTAATGACCAAGCAGCAGTAATTAATGATGTTTTGCTGACATCATTTGAAGCTGAAGAAATATAAAAATTTATAGACACAGTGGTCAGTACAGTCAAATCAGTTCTCTATCCTGTCAAGTTTCTGAACACTTTTTATCCTACTGATCATCTTTTACCATTCATGCCTCGAACCCACATCCCATATGAAAGTTTTGTGAAACTACGTCAGCTTTTTGGTATAAATTTTGTTATGTTGTTTATAAGGATTCTTTTATAATTAAATATTTGAGGGGGTGAAAAACGGTTGAAAATTTTGTGGTTAATTATTTGTGTTTAACATCATATTGAGGTACTTGAAACTTCGTTTATTGATCATGAAGGGAGAATGACATAGGACTGGCTCTTTCAGAGCTCTACACCGATGCTGGTACTACACCGGTCTTCTATCCAAACGTAGTATGCAAGCAAATCGTCTTTGTAAAATCGCCTTTTTAACGCTTATCGAGAAAAGTGGTAACCTACTTGGTTGGAAATTAAGAATGTGTTTTTTACACAGGGTCACTTCTTCCAGGGCTCTACGCCAGTGTTGATCATATTCGAATAAAGCCTTGCAAGCTGCTTTGAATGGTTTGTTGTACTACAGCGTTGACAGTTTTGAAAGTTTCAAATGATATTGTACTTCAGATTTCATGTAAATGCAAACAGATGTGGTGCGAGCTCGCTTGGACCACGGTTCGCAAGGAGAACTAACACCGGATCCTTAAATAGTTTAAATCGGCCCCTTTCATCCAACTATTGTATCAACGGGACCCGGTAAGTCGGCAACGACGTATCGGCTCCCACTAAGTGCTTACCACCACCTCGCCCAAGATGGGCACCCTCGGCACCGTAGGCAAAGGAAGTGGAGGAAAAGAGTGGAGGAGAGGGGGTTGAGTCATGACGAAAACTGTGTAACAGATAAAATACCACGCGTGCGAAGCCGCGGGCATCAGCTAGTTAGACATAAGTTTAGTACTGAAATCGTATGTCAAAGTAATTTTAATGAAAAAGGGTTATTACCCTGTCAATGATTATTTAAATGATAGAAATATATGGCATTAAATTGTCCCAGCTCGTACTTGCTTAAACCTTTTGTTAAAATTTTTTTGAAAAAGAGGCTGACAATAGTGACCGAGTTTTTTGCGCTGCTTCTTCTAGGCACCAGCCCAGACTTGTTTCGAAGCAGTGGTGGGTTTAAATATTGAGACGTGTAAAAGCGCCTCCTGGGGCCTATTTTTAAAAATAAAACTGATTTTAACTGATTTTAACTGAGTGCAAAATATTTTATCAAACCCTAAATCAAAAGTGTCCAAAAAGCTGTGCTTATTAGCAAAAGACTATCAGAAGCTTAGAATAATAGTGAATCCCGTAATAATCATATGAATGTTGAATATATGTTGAATATAAATGTAAACAGGACACAAAGTTGACATATTATCTGCAGGGTAAAAAACTCTAAAAAAAATATAGATAACAAAAGGTAGTAACAGACTATAAGCTTTACAGAGTTTAAGCTTATAAAGAACGTCAACTTGTGACAATGAGACTGTCAACTGGCAACTAGGGGCCAGTGGTCACGCACACATGCAGTTGCATAAAGCCTAAACCTAGTTCCATTTAAGAATGAATATGAATAAATGTTTACTTTATTTGATATTTTAGCAACTTAATTGCACTTATAATATCAGTATATAAACTTGATTTTTTTTTCTCCCGCCTGAGACAAAATTTTTCAAGTTTATATACGAATAAATGTTTATTTGGCACTTCGAAAAAAAGTTTACATAAAATATAATGAGGTACAATGAATGTGCCAAAAAGTGCCCCCACTCAGCATTAGTCGCAACAGCCTAAGGCATACTGCGACGCTGATTTTCAGTTTATCTACACATGTGCTTTGAGATAAACAATGTATGTGATAAATTATTCACATTTTCCACATTAAATTTCCTTGTTATTATTTATCACATATAGTTCCACAGTCTCCCTAGACTAGGGAATTCCACAGTAAGTAAGTACACGACATGTACCTTACTCATTTTTGTGTTGGGACAAATCCACATTTCATTCTGCTCCTGATAGGAACTGAGCCGCCAATTAAATCTTTCTTTTTTCAACTATGACAGTATCATAAACACAAGATTCTCTTTCCAGGAGCTCGCAGCGGCCACGCCGACCCAGAGGAACTGGCGGGGCATACTCATAGCATTGCTGGTGATTGCTGCGGTACTGGGGCTGATTGTGTTCAGTATCGCGCTGCTGACGCCGGCGGGAGATGGCGGCAGGGTCCGGGGGCGGAGGCCTACCCTGCAAGACGTACTTGCTGACCATTACAAGCCTTTCAATGGGACTTGGCTCACAGGTAAGGCTAGATTTAAGACCACCTTTTCTTTGGTAATAATAATAATGTTTCGATAAATAATTTTGTATTAATTTTATAAACAGGAAAGATTTGTATTTTTGTGTGTGTGTATGTTTGTAATGAATAAACTCAAAAACTACTGCGCCGATTTCAAAAATTCTTTCACCATTGGAAAGCTACATTCACCTTGAGTGACATAGGCTATATTTATTGCTAGATAAGATTAGGGATCTTAACTAAAACTTAACGGATTCACCCGTGTGAAGCCGGGACGGGCTGCTAGTACAACATATAGGTAGTATATTACCTACATGCTCATATTGGAACCTGCACTGGTCTTGACACGTGACCGGACGATGCTCTGTGGGTATGTTGATGGGTGGTCCGATTATCTGGCGAAGAATACGGATAGGAAAAAACATTGATAGATTAGTAACTATTGCAGCACATCACTATCTAAGTTATATCTATCTTTTAGGCGCTTTGCAGACGGCGGAGCGGGCCGGGCCGGTCAATTTCACCGCGGACGATAGCTCAAAGGGAATCCTATACTACCAACGCACATGAAGGGCAAAATGACCGCGCGCCGCAGGTATAGACGGGCAGACGCGATGTTTATTACTTCGCAGTCAAAAAGACCGGCCCGCCACGCCGTCTGCAAAGCGCCTTATACATTTTATTTTATACAGGATGAAATTTTAACCACCTTCCAAATTTTAATATATCAATCTACGAGACAAAAAACAAATGACTTATTTTTTCTTTTGGTATAGCCCAGTACAAAAATGTCAAGATAAAGCACTTAGAAAATGTCCGCAAAAAATCAAAATTTTTTGATACGGCCGCCTAGCAACACATTTTTTACGCGATTCACATCTCATTCATTCATTTCGATACTAATCATACGTTTTTGATTTTCTCTTTATAGTTACCTTATCAGGCCTCTATCAGCCATCTATCAGGCCTAGAACCGTAAAAATTTAAAACAATATTGCGAAAAATATTTTCGGATGAAAGCTTGATTTACATTTTTTACTTCATAAATGGGCTCTAAATATGATACTGAACGCTTATAAAAATTTTGGAAAGTGGTTAAAATTTCACCCTGTAGATAACATACTACGACTTTATTGTTGATACACTATTCATGCTAGGAACGTAGATCTAAGGCATTAAATTGTCCTAGATCGTGCTTGCTTAAACCTTTTGTAAACAATAATTTAAAAAGAGGCTGACAATAGCGACCGAGTTTCATGCGCTGCTTCTTCACGGCACTAGCCTAGACTTGTCCCGAAGCAGGTTAAAATATTGGGAAGTGTAAAAGTGCCTGCTAAGACCTATTTGCAGAAATAAAACTGATTTTAACGATAATCGAGCAGTCGATGAGTTGACAACACTACTCCCATTCAACTCTCTTGAAATATTTTTCCCTCACAATTCACACCCCAAATCTTTTAACTCTTGGGCACGATCCCGCGACCTTTCGCACCGAGCCATCAGTCCGTAATGGCGGCAAATCAAGTTTCGACAAAACCAGCTTCATTATTTCTGCTAAGTAGCACTTAGCGTAATGCCGAGAGAAGCTGTAGGGTTGCCTCTTGCGAAAGGTTTTTTTTTTAATTCGTGATTTAAACTTTCATGGTCACGGTCACTAGAGTTATTAGTAGTGTGTCACTAGTGTGTACCATGTACCTTATTTATAATGAGTTTCCGATATTTCGGCACTTTTGCAAGCGCCATGAGTTCTCCCGTGATCACGGCGCTTGCAACAGTGCCGAAATATCGGAAACTCCTAATTCTTGACTCTTTGTTCTTTGATAATACACGATATTAATTTTTTCTTTACTTGTTGTATGAAGGATATTCTGGGCCTTTCTTTTTCCCTTATATGAAGGTTTTTACGTGGGTCTATATAAATAAAAATAAATTAAGAATCAAAATGTATGAGTACGCGCATGATTTTCGATCGACTGCTAAAAAATTTGAATTTTTGGTTTGTTTTTTTATTTAATGTTTAATAAAAAAATATATATAAAGAAAAAACTGTTTTGAAAATATCTACATATGAAAATGTAAACCTTGTTTAGGGTAAACCTGATCGTAAACATACCATTCACTTGCATCACCTTCATTGGTAAATCCATACAAAGGTGGGACAGAGAGCTAGTTTAATTTAATTACTAAACGCGAAGTTTAGTAATTCATATTAGGCAGTGCCAGCCCTACACATAAGGTCGTTCACTCCTGCGACATTGTACCGTCGTCTGCGGAGGGACTTTTGTAAATAAGTCGTGCAGGTGTGCACTGATTAATGGAAAGTGCCCGGGATCAAACCAGGTGTTTCTTAGTGAAACGCTTCATTAGCCTACAAACAAGTATACAACGTGTTCTTTTTGATATCCCAACTCTAAGGTTATGTTTTTTAAGTAAAAATAATATAAAACGCCCTAGAACATGTGGTTCAAAAATCAATAGTTTCGAATATAACAAATCAAATCAAATCAAATCATTTATTTGCCTTTGAAATAGGGTAGGTACATTACAGGTCTCATAAAAATAAAATTGTTTCACCTATTCAGCCATAAAATATAGCATGCAAATATATTTTATTAATATTGAGTCAAATTATATTTTATTATTGATTTAACAAAGTACTACTTACTACTTACTAACATCAATTTTAGTTAAATTTGTTAAAAAAATTAACCAGTATGGCGAATCCTTAGTTTTTCGAGACGTCAGCAAACTTACACTAAAGTGTAGGTAGTAGTAAAGTAGCGGGAGAGCGTAACTTGTAAAAAACATTGACGTGTGTGGGTCTTTCATAAGTAGGTATGAGTAAATCGTTTTCATTCAAAAGTTCATTCATAACAAGGTAAGGGTGTTTTACATAAACTAGTATGCTGACCATACTTACCATAGTAATATTACAAAACTTGTTATGGAAGAGTGGTTCCTTCTGTTACAGGTGTAGTGCACTTAATAGAAGGAATCTACCTTGGTAAATTTTATGTAAAAATTGGTAATGAAATAAAGCATTTTTTTCATTTTTCATAAACAGTCGTGACTTTTTAGAATTATTTTGTATGAAAAAATTAAATTGTATTATTGTGTCGTTGCGAAGTCCATTAGCAATAAATGTTTCTATTTCTATATATTCGCTGTATAGTTTAAACATTTGTCTTCTTTCATTTGATAGCCCACTCACTCGTTATGAGTGCAAACTTTTTTATTCAAAGTACCTCATACTGTCGTAGCATTCACCGCGTAGCTTTATTTTTAGCAAAAGGTAGCCTACGTTACCCGGACTGTATTGAGGAATCGATTGATACCCAATCCACTAAAATCGGTTCAGTAGTTTAGCCGAAAATGTGGAACTCGACTCGATCATTAGTAGTAAATCAGGATTACGATTCCGGGTTGAGCAACTAGATTTTTTTGAACATTGCTCGGGTTTGTGTTCACCAACCCACATTTGGCAAGCGTGGTGATTATGCCCTGTACCCATCATTGCTGTGGTAACTTGAATTCAATGATTGAGGCCTTTGCCCTGCGGTGGGATGATAACTTTATTTTATTCATATACAAAACGATAAATTGCAAGTAACAAACTACGCCCGACAGTTCGTTGACCTAGCTAAAAGTCACCCTAAACTCGTGTCAATGACCTGCCGACCAAATCGCTCTCTCCCAAAGGAGATGACCAGGACCGTATTGTAGACCACAAATTAGAGCTGTCAGAGTGATGTCAATGTTACGCTATGACTATTCAAATTCAATCGCAAGTCAAATTCAAATTCATTTATTTACCTTAAGACATGAATTAAGCTTAAAATCTACAAATACAAAGTATTGAAAAATATAACCTAAGTGCCTGAACTAGGTTTCCCTTTAGTTCAAGCTGATGATCATTGATGTAAAATAAAAGAAACTAGATAAGATACACAATTTGTGATCAGCTGTCCGTCTGTCTGTCAAATGCCTTCTTACTGTGGAAATAATAAAGTTATACATTGAAATTAATATCAAGTACTTGAAGTCTTCATTCTGCCTCTGAGCTGTAATCAATCAAACTTCTAAGTCTACGCAATCAAAAGATATAAATCGCATTTTCCCATACACCCGGAAAGCAGAACCTATAGGGTCGGTTCTTCCCGTTCCCATAGCAAAAGTTAAGGTAAAAATTCTGAAATCCGTTTTTTGTTAAATCTTGTATTTTTGTCTTAATTTTTAATTTAATATATATTTTCTTTATTTTAATGTCTCTTCTGTACGCCTAAGCTTGGTTCATGAAAATAAATAGTATAAAATGTCCATTATCAGCATCTCAGTTCAAGCGACACAGACTTGGATTTATTGTCTGCCTGACCTCCAGGCGGCGAGAACTCTCGCGCCACAGATAGACTGTGACATGTCCCGCCCTTATTACGGCCCTGCCATTCCTGTGGGACCGGCTGGTGTAAAACGACCACTCAGAAGATTACACGAGATGGATTATATAATGTAATTTAAACCAAAACGAAGGTCTAAGCTAGGCTTAAATGACAAGTGGTTTTGGGTGACACTTTGATTGAGTTATGTTGGGTCGAATGGATTTAAAAGCTTGGATTATTTTGTGACTTGACCATCAGAATTCTAAAGCGACATTGATTAAGTTAACTAAAATATTTTAACAATAAAATCGAGTTTAAGTATCAAAGTAGCGCCAGGAGATTCTGAAAGATGTCGCTTCTTAACCAACAAAATAAGAATTTTCTTAACTTTCATCTTTTCAACCCTCATAATAGATTATCATCATCATCATTGTCAGCCTATCGCAGTGGCCTGCTGGACATAGGCCTCTCCAGTTGCACGCTACTTAGGTCGATCCTCGGCTTCTCGCATCCAGCTCCTGCCAGCCATCTTGCGCAAATCATCACTCCATCTAAATAAATAAATAAATGTGGACAACATCACATACATTGCTCTGATCCCAATTTGAATAACTATTTAAAGCACTCGTATTGTACCACAAACACCCAGAACCGAGAAAATGTAGAAAAACACTTTTTTCTACATTGACCTGTCGGGGAATCAAACCCGGGACCTCGGAGCAGGCGACACCTTGAAAACCGGTGTGTACACCACTCCGCCACAGAGGTCGTTGCCACCTGGCTGGCTGATAGAATATAGGTTTATTTATTTTATTTTAAATGAGACCCTTTTTATAATTACTTATATCCTTATCCTCACTTCCTTACTTATTAGGTATTATAAATATGAAAATAACTATATTTATCTGGCTGTTACGCGTTCAAGCCTAAACTACACCCGACGTAGACTGTTCTGTATCCCACTGCTAGCCTGCGCAATATAACGTGTAGTTCACACGGGCAAAGCCGCGGGCAAAAAGTTAGTTTATCTATAAAACAAAACCTATCATTATTATCAATGAACCCGTAAAAAAATTACTAATGTCACGGTAAAAAACTTAAATTTTTTCGACGTTTAAAAATCTCAGCAAAACTATTTATTACTGACGTTTGAGTCACATAACATAATGATAAGGTAAAAACCTAACAGCACATGAGTAGACAGACGGAACAGAGTTTCAGTACACTTACACTACTACAAGCGAGGGGCATGTGTGCGTGACCACTAGCCGCTAGTCGCGCACGCGTCGAAACTGGAAAAAACCGGTTCACGCTCGCACAGCCAGTTGACAATCACATTGTCACAAGTTGACGTTCTAAAGAAGCTAAAACTCTGATCCGTGTATCTTACTTATGTGGCAAAACTACGTATTACTGACGTATGAGTCAAATATCATTTTATTATTATTATGATAAGGTAACAAGTAGCAGTAGTGCCATGAAGAAAAACAAATTATCTCCAAAATATTTACCTTTTTTTTTTTATTTATTGAAAGAACCACAAACAAGTTTACAATAAGCTTATATACTAAAACATATTAAAACACAGACAAATTTTAAACAATTGTAAACTCAACAGCGATGGTTACATTTTATGTAAACATTAGAATAAAACATGCGGGACTCTAATACAAATGAAATGAAATTGATTTATTGTTAGTGGTGTGTGTATTAAAAAAATAAAGTATAATAAATTATCAGTAGAGTGTGTCAGATATACCCGTGAAATTTTAGTGGTTGTTTTCCCGCAACAGAACGATTTACCTTTAGTAGCACCATCGAATCGTGCGACTTATTTTTTGAAAATAAAGATATCGTTGTTCTCAACTAATCAAAAAAATCATCATCAACTCAAAAGCGTGAGATACGATAGTATTTTTACAAAATGTGACGTGTTTAGGTACTGCTTGCCGCACGAAATCAATGTTCAAAGCAAAAGAAGCTCTACGCACTAAGTCTTACAGTATAAATTGCACCGCCCGAGGGGCAATGACCCCGGCCGGTGACCGTACCAGCTGCACCGCATTGCAGCATTGGTTCGAGGTTGCTTTCGAGTTTCGTTTATCACAATCGTGAAACTGCTATTTTTTTATTTGAATAAAAAAAAACTGCACAAATCTATTGTACTACTAAGATAGAATGATTTTACTGCGGGAAAACAACCACTAAAATTTCACGGTGTATGTTACTTAATGTGTAAAAATTAATACTAGCTGTTATTAAGTAGCTATATAACTTCTTTATTGTAAGACCTGGCACTACATCCCGGATATAAATTCCAGGGTTATTCCAAGAATTCGCACGAAGAACCCAGTAGCCCTTCGATTCTCCGTAAATCAGGATTACGGAGGCGGGAGTCGACCGATATGTTTTTTATGTTCTCCCAAAAGTTCCTAAACAAATATTTTTCCACCCTCTGGAAAGGGTGAGGTGTCAGTGAAAGCGGTTTGTTTGGTTCGTGATTGTTGTTTGGAATTTAAAAATACTGGTTCATTTATAATGTGAAAGTTAGTTTGAAATTGTAGTAACAGATGGCGCTGTACTACTTTGTAATCGCGCTACCGTTTTGTGTCTAGTTAATTAGTGATATAAGTTGGTTTGTAAAGTTATAACTTCGTTTTATTTAGCAGATTTGGAACCTTGGTCTTGCAAGTATGTGCAACATTTTTGCGAAAACTTCTCTTGATAATGGTGAAATAATTTTGTGAACCTATTGCTAACAAATATTCAGTGAACCGTCTCAGTGCACTTTCTCAGAGAATAATAAAACCTGTCTAACAAAAAACATTTACCGACAAAAAATATATAATAAGTTCAGTATATAAACTTGAAAAATTTTGTCACAGGCGGGACTCAAACCCGCATCTCCTCGAGTCCCGCCTGAGACATAATTTTTCAAGTTTATATACTGATATTATAATTGCAATTTAGTTGCTTAAATATCAAATAAAGTATATATAATAAGTTGTAGGTTCGTAGAGCGATTATTTTTTTTGTTTTGCACCCACTTTTTATTTGCTTTATTCATACTTCTCGTCGGTTTGTTTTTCGTTAGTTACTAATACATTTAAATCGGTGCACCGTTTGAAGCTATCAGACAATATTTAATTTGTAATATTACAATATTTATTCAAAACTCTGTACTTGTAACCTATTCAGGTTTACTTTTAATTCTTTTTTATGCTTTTATTTTAATAGGACATATGTTTTTATAAGAGTAAAATCTTTGATACCACAGTAAAACAAACTCAAATCGTAGTTACGGTGTGATAAAGGAAAGTAAAAAAATATCTCAAGAAGTCAGCTGACACAGCTACCCTTAATAACACAAGTAGGTATGTCCACAAACAAAACACCTGTAGTTCAAGGAATTTAATTCCGCGCTCACTCGTGCCTCACATTCCCGAGTTTGCGAGAAAAATGTAATACTCCTGATTCTGACATAACTGAATAAGATACAGTAGATGTACCTGTGTAGATGGACAGGTAACATGCATTTATAGCGAGAAAGTACCACTTATCTTAAGTAATATCACTTGTGGACCTAAAACGTGGTCGCTTTAGGGTCTCACTCTTATGAAGGCTCAAGTCGGCACAGTGGGCAATGGAGAGAGCGATACTTGATATTTTCCGGATTGATAGGATCAGAAATGTGAATGAATGAATGAATGAATGAATGAATGAATGAATGAATAAACACTTTATTGCACAAAACACATGAACATAAATTAATACAGACGAGATATAATTGTAGGTACAATAAAGCGGCCTTATCGCTAAAAAGCGATTTCTTCCAGTCAACCTTTTGGGTATAGGAAAGCTTATATTAGCGTAGAAGGGGTAATGCAGTGCAAAACAAATTGTACGAAAAGATAGTCAATCAAAATTATTTTAAAATAGTTTGAATATTTACCGTAAAAATAATAAATATACCTTTAAAATACATAATATATCAATTATTAAATAAAAAGAATATATATATATATATACATATACATTTATAAATACAATACATACACACAATATATATAATATTATATATACAGTACAGTAAGAATATAAAAACAACTGTCTACACACACCCTAACCGATACGAAGCATTACCGAGACAGATACAGTGCCTTCACTCTAGTCTTGAAAATGGGAAGTGACTCTGATTGTCTGACGTTTAAGGGTAGAGAATTCTATAAACGGACAGATTGAACACTGGATGATTGTGAGTAGAATTGTGAAGAATGGGAAGGAAAAGAGAGTTGTAGTTTTCGAGACGACCGCAGATTATCCTGACCCTCAGTGGACTGCAGAAAATCGAAACGCTCTTTGAGGTAAAATGGAGTGCACGGATCAAATAAAACAGAGTAAAGTAAAGAGAGGATATGAAGGTTACGGCGAAGACGAATGGGAAGCCAGTTAAGCTGTGCGCGGAACTTCGAAACGTGGTCGTACTTCCGTAGACCGAAGATAATTCGGATACAAAAATTTTGTAGGCGCTCAAGCTTATCCAACGACTTTTCACTAAGGTCAAGAAAGCAGCAGTCAGCATAATCTAATATAGGCAGAAGCAATGCTTGAACTAGAGCAATCTTGGTCGGTATCGGTAGAAAATTACGTAATCGGTTGAGAGAATTTGCTGATGCAAACATCCTCCTGCTCACCTCACATACATGCTTGTCCCATGTCAAAGAACCATCCATAAAAACTCCCAAGTTCTTTACAAATTTACTAAATGGGATTTGGACACCGTCGAATACAATTGGAGGTAGTGATCCCCAGTCAATCTTAGAGACCAATCGAGGGCCACCGACAACCATCACCTGCGTCTTCGCAGGGTTAACCTTGAGACCATAAGACTTGCTCCACTCCAAAATGCGAGTCAGGTCTGAATTGTGGAAATCCGTAGAAGAATCATGATTACCCGTTAATTATAAAAACGGAATGTAACACGGTATTAATTGCGTAGCTGGTACCACTTCTGTGACGTTTCGTTTTGTGACCACGTGACTAAAACGTCATAAATTAAGATTCGCAATAAATAATGGGATTAACAGATAATATATCGCGTATTTTTAAAATTATGGCTTACCCGGTGAAATGAGGCTTCTTTATATTTTTTGACTGTGGTTTAGTGTGAAAATCGTATTCCTCGAGGTGAATTTAATTGGACAGCCTCGACAGGTTCAGTGCTCGGGTCGGGCGAGATATGAATTAGTGGATTGTTTTGGAAGGGTCTAAGGGTCAAGGGGCATCGATTGTTGGTAGGAAAGTATTTTCGGGATTACATAGATATCATGTTACGGGAATCGACATAATAAATGTTAATGGTTTTCTGACGGAAAAAATATGTTCTCGATGTTTTTAGCTGGTACAAAATAGATAATGTTATTTTACTTTACATGATACTATAGCAATTTATTTTCAATTATAATATCAGTATATAAACTTGAAAAAATATTTCTCAGGCGGGACTCGAACTCGGGTATGCGAGGAAATGCGGGTTCGAGTTCCGCCTGAGACATAATTTTTCAAGTGATGTTTTCAATTCCAGCTATATATGTCATCTTAGATCATCGTTATTCATTTATCTTTATGAATAAAACCGGACAAGTGCCAGTCGGATTCGTACACTAAGGGCTTGTACAAATTTCTAGATACACTTATAATATCAGTATATAAACTTGAAAAATTTTTTTTTTTGTCTCAGGCGGGACACGAACCCGCATCTCCTCGCATGCCGGGCGGGCGCCATACCATTAGGCCAATACCAAAAAAAAAAAAAAAAAAAAAAAAATTTTTCAAGTTTATATACTGATATTATAAGTGCAATTAAGTTGCTAAAATATCAAATAAAGTTCTAGATACACATTGTGAACAGATGTTGAATTAACAGTAAATCAGTTGTGAAGTCTTACAATTTTCCCAAATTTTCCCCAAAATGATTAATACTTTGATTGCAATGTAGTATACATTTTTTTTATTTTTTCCTGTATCTGTAGTATTAATAAGACGGTATTACTTGCCAAACTACATAGTTCTAGTTCTGGGTTAGCAGGAAATACCTTATAAATTTTTTCCTTTACCTGACTACGGCTAAGCGAAAAGGAGGGTTATGATTTTGACCTGTATAATGTACTACTGTAAGTATAAGTACTGTAATGTATTTACTTCTTACAAGAGACTGTAGACCTAAGTATATTAGTAGTTCTATTCACACACTCACTCACAAACACACACACACACACACACACACACACACGCGCGCACGCATACACAAATTGTTGTAAATTTTTAACTTAAAAATAATTTCATTTATTTATTAGTACCTGTTATGTCTCTTCTCTTTTTAATGATTTCTTATCTGACTATTGAGATTCAGGCAATTCGCTTAGTTCAGCAGTCACCGTAAATTTTCGAGACCATTGTAAATATTTATTATGTAATAAACATTATTCTTATTCTTATTCTTATATGATTTGAATTTCAACTCGATATCTCTACGCGTTCCACTACAACACTCGACCCGAGACAATTTCTTTTTCTTGACCCGTCCGGGAATAGCGTTGCCAGGCGTCCGGATAAAGTCGGACATAGGTACGCTTTTTTATATCGTGTCCGGCTAAAATAAACGGTGTCCGGCTTGTCCGGCTTTTGTTAGGCTTTTTACATTTCGCAAACGAGCGAGCGCCGAGCCGACTGTCGGTAGCTCTCGCATTTACAAAAAATAAAAATAATGTAGGGTGTAATGTAATGTAAATGTAATCCGGCCTTTCTTCCCAAATGTCAGGCCAAACTTGCTGGTCTGTCCGGCTATTAGATTTGGCGACCTGGCAACCCTACCCGGGACAGACGCCACTCCGAAATACACACCACGAAGGTCGACGTAAATAAAGCAAGTTAAATAAATTCTTGCAAAAAGAAACTTTTCCTTGGATTATTAATTTATGCTGTCAAGAATTCCATGAAAATTCTTATAAATCCTAACCTTCAAAGAATAAAACAACGCAAAAAAATATTTATCCGAACTCGTTAAATGGAGCCAACAAAAAACCGAACGTATAATTTGGGAATCCTTCTAATAATATCCCAAGATGTATAAGGATATACAAATTGCCTTAGGGAACCGGATGGCGCGAGCTAGTGATGCGACACCACGAAGGAAATACGATAAACGAATTCGATTACTAGGAAAAACAACATTTATGAAAATCATCTACATGAAGCTAATATGAAATTCAAAATGTATATGAGTGAATTTTTAAATTGTTTTTGGAAGGGGCACGTTAAGCTGTTACTTCTGTCTTCTGTCGCTGGATGGAAGTCAACAAAGACAGAATAAATAAGTCATGTCTTAGTACTATCCCTTGACATGACAAAATAAAGAAATAAAAATGTAATCAACGAAAAAAAAAGGAATAAGTGTAGGTACATATTTGAAGTCAGTACATGGGGATCTGACTTCATATTGTTGGCTTAATTATTATCATCTCAGCTAACGACGCCTACAGCTGGCTATCTTAAGCTAGGCCTTTCCTAACTTATCTGGTTCCTTGTTTCATTATATTTCTCGGTATTTTTTCCATGTTTTCCAAAAGTAGAGGTTTTTATTTTGAAACCCTTAAAAGGTTGTGAATGTTTCTGTTAAACTTTGAGCTGGACATTTATGCAGTTAGATTGAACAGTAGACAAATCGGCTGCCATTTTTCATCTTGATTTATAAAAATGTCTTCCTAGTTCAGAACAAAAAACATTTCCTAAACTATCGAATGTATTACTCACTCGACAAATAGCTTATGGTACGCTTGTCATAGTATATTAATCGTCAACCATAGAGAATGGCATGGAAAATAATAGATAAGACATAAATTTTGTCAAATGACCAATCTTACTTTTTTTTTGCAATAAAATATAGGATAGTTTTTGATCTAAAATACACCAGACTCTAAGCCTTTATCATCATCATCATCATATCAGCCTTTATAATCATTTAAAAAGATGCACTCACTTTTCTAATACAAATTATTTTAGATAAAAATGCCTTTCAAGAGAAAGTGCCATAAAAATTAAGTTAAATTAGCCGTCTGTATTTTTTGCTAATTTCCTAAGGTCATTTAATTTCTTAACAAAGTGTTTTTTTTTGTTGACATTGGCGTCAAAACTCCAAATCCATTGCAAAATTCTCAATATGACAAACAAACAGACCCTTTAGTATAAATTATCACATTTATTCCGATACTATGTGTCTACCAAAACAAAACTAGATAATATATACTATAACATAGAACACCAGAGGTATGTATTATTACCGCCATCTTTAAATTCAACTAAAAAAAATGGTTGCCTGCAAAGTCGGTTTTACGGGCGAAGATTTTACGTGACAACGTCTTTTTCTCGGTAGAATATTTATTGATATGAATATAATTAAATTGCACAATAGGAACAAGGAATTGAATGAAAATAAGAACTCTAGTGCTGCGCGCGCGGCAGACCGATCATAGTTGAGTGGGAGAGAGACGCAAGGCATTCGGCGGGCCTCTCTCTCGTTCGGTGACTCATCGTAACGTTACCGAGCGTTACACTTTTTCATAAGTGACTCCCAGCCGCAACCTAATTTAAGACGTTGTCACGTCAAAATAAATTCGCGGATGCGTTTGAAATAAACAAATTGCTCACGGGAACGGGCCGGACGGGTGACTGAGCGCAACTAGTGATGCGACACGGTGAATGGTTCGGATATAATTAAGTTATTCGGTTTCCATTCTACCACCACCATTTAAAGTCTTTAGAAATAGTGTACTTCTGACTACCTACTGTGACAAAAGTATTCAACCATTTTGTCGTGTTTCAAATCTGATAACATTCCGTTTTGTTTTATTTAACGCACTAACTATTAACAACTACCTAAAATTAGTTACATTATCGTTATCAAGACAAATAGGTCTAAAATTAGTAACATTTCACATTATATTATTATTCATCGCATTTAATCAAATTCTTATGGTATAAATAAGGATAAAATAATAAAAATAACTATAAGGAAATCCCCAGTATAATTAATATTAATAAATAAATGTGGACAATGGACAACATCACATACTTTGTTCGGATCCCAATTTGAGCAACTATTCAAAGCACTCGTATTTTGGACACCAGAAACAACGAAGGTACCACAAACACCCAGACCCGACAAAATGTAGAAAATCATTTTTTCTACATTGACCTGTCCGGGAATCGAACCCGGAACGTCGGAGCAGGCGACACCTTGAAAACAGGTGTGTACGCCACTCCGCCACGAAGGTCGTCAATTAATTAATTTCAACGCAGTACCTACCCAGTGTTTTTAGTGGGCCGCTAACGTAATATGTTAAGATAAGTCTAAAATAAAAGATTTGAAACTCACTGCTTTAATACTCAAGAATTATTAAAAGTTAACATTGAAATCATTTATAAGCTGTGAACTCACTTTGTTTGAGAATCAAAAAGAAATATAATTAAAGTTCTTTCTAACGCTTTTGTTAACTTATAATTACTTTTAATGATAAAGCAGTTCGTTTAGAAGTTTTTAAGCTGATTCTAGAATAAAACATGGCTTCGTTTACAGTTTAAGCAGTCAATTTCGTAGGTATTATCATGAATATATTTTTTTTCATAATATTAAAGGCAAAGCAAAGCATGAAAGAAACCGCAGATAATTAAATCAATGGGTGCATGATAATTGTCGGTAACTTCTTGTTTAGCATTTAGCATCAACTTTTAGTTAGTATTATATCTCACGTTTCATAGAAGTCCAATTTCTTGTGAAAAAGTTTACTTTTCAAAGACAGCTGTCAAATATATTATTTGGTTAAAAAAATGCGTCTTATTTTTTGAGCTACTGTTGAATGTTTCCGATACAATATACTGTTGTTCGATACAATTGATTCAAAGCTTGTCCCAATCTCAATATGCAAATCACATCATGAACTAATACATTGAATGAGTTTCGTGATATATTATTAAGTTACATAATTATGTAACACAATAATGAAAATGTTACTCTAAAATACATAACGTAATTTAATTCCTGAGCAAATAGCAAGCATTCGTTCCTTGTTATAATAAACTTGGTTTACCACATTGGTTATAAGAGGCACTCGAGATTCAGAAATTCAGAGATTCTTGCCATAGCCCGCTGAATTCAAGGTCACAGATTAACTAGACAGAAGGGCGAGACATTTGACAGGCTATACTCGTCATGTATACTGCCTACCATGGAGGACAGTTGGGGTTCATGACTTGATCACTTGACACACGGGATGTTTGTTTTACGACCGTGGAGACCATCTTGTACTTGACCACTGGCATTTTGTTGAGATATTTAATTACTCATTTTCGCTAGCTTCAATGAAAGCTTTTGATGGGTGTTATCATCACCCATGAAACCACCCATCTTAATCTTAAAAGCGGGGTCACAGTGTTTAAAACAATAATACGTTAGCATTGTGTTACACGCCCCGTTGGTCTAGTGATATAAATACCGGGCCAAGATCTCGGGGTCCCGGGTTCGATCCCCGAGCAAAAAAAAGTTTCGAATTTTCGAACATGCTCGGGTTTGTGGTCACCAACCTGCATTTGGCACTTATTAATAAGCTAATATGAGCTTAACATACTTTAGAGGAGTGGTACTTCTGTTCGATTTATTCTTTGCCAGTGCAGTGTACCACTTGACGTATATTACCGCGGTGGAGTCTCGTTACAGTTTTGTACAGCGCTTGGCAAACAATATTAACTTAGCTCTCCCACATGCGTACCTACTGTGTTCTGCCTAGCTTAGTAGTTGAACAACGAAGTAGAACATAATAAACAGACCTCTTTATTGTATCAGTATATAATATTTAAAAAAAATATTTCTCAGGCGGGACTCGAACACACATTTCCCGCCTGATGCATATTTTTTAAATTTTAAATACTGATATTATAATTGCAATTAAATTGCTTAAATATCATATAAAGTAGGCTTTTTTTTATTTAAAATAATGTTTATTAAAAAAAGTAGAACATCAAGAAATAGTGTGAAGTGAATAAATACAAACTTTACCTGGTGCAAGTATCAGCGATCTACAACCTGACAATGTAGTTCAGAAGAAGCTTACAGCGAAAAGCTCTGAATAAATTTTACGACAAAACAATGTTTTGGTATCTCAATTGTTTGGAGCAATCGCCCGGTATACGAAAGGTTATGGTCTCATGTCCCATCTGGGGCTGTCGAAGTTTTTATTTAAGGAGTTGTATTTTCCATCCAGCCTTTGTAGATAGATTTTTAAGTACTCTCGTGCGTGATATCATAGATCTCTACTCATATACTTAATCTATGGAAACGAGCGTTTTGATAATTATAGGGTAGGAACTTGGTCTTTCTACCGTAATAATTTTGATATTAGCTTGTGAGCCAAATGGTCGACTAGTAGAGATGCCGTATGGCATTAAGTTCACTTAAATTTTTATTAAAGTAAATGTTTCCAATATCGAAAAAAACATTTAGAATTGTATCAGAACTGGGCGTTTGTAGTACCATTGGACTGATGATTAGTTTTTATTTAGTCCACTTAGGGGTGGTGGTATCTACCTCCTAGTGGTCCACCCTGGGCAACGGCGGCATTTTCTAACCAATGATGACGGCTAACAGATCCCTCTGCGGTGGTAGGCTTCGTAAGTGGCCGCCTGGATGCTAGCACCCTCCTGCCGGAGTCCAACACCAAACAGTTTTTCTGTGTTCCGCTGGTGTGGGCGAACCAGTACCTCTGGGTAAGCTCGCTCCACCTTAGGCTTCTTCTTAACCGTAATAGTTAATTATGTAGCCAAGAGCAAGCCCATTATTTATTATTAAAAAAAACTTAGGCACAAATTACTAAATAGTTACGACTCAGCTAAGATGCGAAACAGAGTTTAAGCTTCTTAAGAACATCAACTTGTGACAATGAGATTGTCAACTGGCTGTGCGCGCGTAAACCGGTTTATTCCAGTCCCGCCGCGTGCGCGACTAGCGGCCAGTGGTCACGCACACATGCCCCCCGCTTGTAGTAGTGTAATCTTAAACTCAGTTCCGTTGATGTACACATGGTGTCTTGGGTCTGGTAACACGTGTTTAGAATTTTCGAACATTTCTCGGGTTTGTGATCACTTACATTCACATGCATTCAGCAGACGTGGTGATTATGCCAGTACCCATAATTGCTGTGGTAACTTGAATGGGGGTCTTGGCTTGCCCTGCAGGGGAATATAATAGTTTCTTAAATCTTTTAACTCAGGTAAGATTATAACAAGCAATATTTGTGCAAAATGTCACCATACCTAAACCGCATCCCATCGAGGCGTAAAAACTTCTGCCCGCCATCTGTCGGGAACGTAAACAAATTACAACCCGCCCGTTCGCAATAAAACCCTGATCCCTTGGAAGTTTGGGCATGTTTGGGTAAATGATCGAATAACACACCTTCTGGGAAACGATGTGATTTGCAGCACAAAAAGTTTTGCAGTTTTAGCTAATCGGAACTATTTGAATTTCGAATGTTATATTTTTTTAAACGGTGTAAACTTCTTAATAATAAAAAAAAATACGGTAAATCATTTGTCAATTGTTTTTAATCACACATCAAAGTTGAAATGGAAACTGAACATGAAAGCAAAATAAAACCGGCCAAGTGCGAGTCGGACTCGCGCACGAAGGGTTCCGTACCAAAACGGACAAAAAAACAAAAAGTTTTTTGTATGGGAGCCCCCCTTAAATATTTATTTTATTTTGTTTTTAGTATTTGCTGTTATTGTGGTAACAGAAATACATATTTTGTAAAAATTTTAACTGTCTAGCTATCGCGGCTCCTGAGATACAGCCTGGTGACAGAGCGACGGACAGACGGACAGACTGACAGACAGCGAAGTCTTAGTAATAGGGTCCCGTTTTTACCCTTTGGGTACGGAACCCTAAAAAATGGAATTAAGTCGAAAAGATTTTATAACGATGACTTTTTATGATTTTAAAAGTTCTCTCTCTCCCTAAGACTGTGCCGCTCGTCTTCAAAATGCTTTTGGGAGAGAAGAACCTTTGAGTTCGTGAGGCGATGGTTTGCTGAATTTGGGAGAGGTTGGGATTCTTTATATGAAGGAATTTCGTGAAGAGCGGCCTTCAACTGTCGTCAACGAAAATAATGTGACTACTGTTAGGTAAGCGGCTACACGGAGAAAAAAATATTTTACAATACTACCAGTACGTCTTGTAAAAACAAATCTATTAAAAGTTAACAAAAAACTGTGAGTGATATCAGAATTAGTTTTAAGGATAAATAGTCGCTTAATTGCAAATACTAAAAAAATCTGGTTAATAAGTTGAGTGTACGAAACATGTCAAATAGTATCAGATATTCTGTGGTATCAGTCACTACTTTCTTTGTAAAGATCAAAATAATGAGTTAGTAATGGGCACAACTATGTTTGAGTATTGCTAGCAGTACAATTTAATGGTAAAGTGTACCGAAAAATGTGTTCAATGTACCAGAAAATTCACGTTACTAAAAACTAGATTTTTAAAATATCATTTACAAAATGTATAGTTGTCACGTATAGCACTATGCGTTCTAGTTAACTTCCTCAAAATTCTGGTTAGTAAAACTAGACCTTATTCTCCGTGTAATTGAAGAAAACCCGCGGATTATCTATGAGACAACTTGAGGACTATTGGGGATTGGTATGAGCCAAATTCAGAAAATTTCACACGAGGAATTGAAAGTTCGGAAACTTTGTTGTCGTTGGCCCCCTTATGAACTGGCAGCGGAGCAGAAGCGAGCTCGCGTGGAATGATGCTCACAGATGCTACTGAAGTACATTCACGGACATTCTAATGCTGTTTACGACAACAATGTCGTACTGTGACAACACAGTAGACGAAACGTGGATTTATTGTTATGTACCCGAAAAAAAAACAGCAATCTTGTGAATGGGTGTTTGAAAATGAGAACAGGCCAACAAAAGTGAGGCAGGCGAGAAACGTTGGTAAAAAAATGATCGCGTTTTTTTTCTCAGCTACGGGTGCCATCTGCACAATTCCACTTGAAGATCAAAAGAGTGTTAATGCCGAGTGTAGTATTCTACCATTTGTTTACCCAGGGTGTTAGAAAAAGTTTGCGAAAGACGACCAAAAAGCCGCGCTCTCCTACAGCATGACAACGCTTCTTCACACACGATCGTCATGAAGGTACTGCCCTAAAATTGGCTTGTATGACGCTTTTAGTGACAACGTTTTAGTGGTTCTATTGAAAAAAAGAAGTTACAGAAACCGTTCAAAAACCAGTCACTGTAATAGGCGACTTCGAAAACTCTGACAACATCCTTGAAGGATAATCACACGAGTAGTCCTAGGTTCTAGTCCCGCGACTGGCAACAAGAGTTTCTAATTTTCGAACATCGCCAGTGTTTGTGATAAGCAACCCGCATTGGTCAAGCGTGGTGATTATTCTTATACCCATAGCTTGAATTCAATGATGGAAGCCTTTGCTTTGCAGAAGGATGATTATAAGTTTTTACTCTACTGCTTAATGACTTTCATTACCAGACACTGAGGTAATAAATACGTGAAGGTTTTGATAGTTATTCTCAATATCTTTTGGCAATCTAGAATGTTCCACTTACAAAAACCAAGACAGTCTAAGTGGTGCTATTACGAAAAAACGTTCAATCGGAAGCGATGAAGAAACGGATAACGTTTGAACGAATCACGCAAGACCTGACTCTGACGTAACCCTAGATTGTCTGTGTAATCGGATATTAGGTATTAGCGGTCGTATTCCGTGCCTTACAAGCTTTTGCTTTGATTAAAGCTTTCTATAACTACGAACTATTCAAAAAAAAGTTTTACGTCCATGTCTTAAATGTCAGTATCATCATCACAGTCAGATAACGCCCATTGCTAGACATATGCCATTCTTATCTCCAAAAATAGGCCCTGCAGCACCCGCATCTTCCAAAGACTTTATTCCAGACGCGCGTCGTCCGGTACACGGTCGCCCTTCCAGAACCTTTCCTTCCTATGTGTCCTGCCCACTGCCACTTCAGCTCGGCAATCATTCGAGCGGTGACGGTTCTTTCTGTGTCATTTGCTCGTTACCAATGTACAGTTTTCGAATTATCCCCATACCTTTACTAGTATGAGATATTGTTACTTGCCAAAGGTCAATGTTCATATTTGGCCTAGCGTGAACATGTCGCTACCAAAAAAATAATTTAACCAATAATTATTTTATAATTAAACAGGCATTCCTTCTTTTTATTTTTGTGTCAATCATCCTTAAAGAAAATCAAATAATTATAGTAAACACGTTTACTATCCCAGCATCCGGTTTGTAATTCAAGATTTAGTGCTGCCAAAACATAGTTTACCAACAGTTCATTCCATAAAATCGATTCAAATCGATATGTGTGTCCCGCGCGAATGAAGAGTATTACTCAATGGTTATTCGTTCTAATGATATAAAAATATGGTTTATTTACTGTGGCCAACTAACATTACATTAAAGTGTTCATAAACTAGCATTTTGCTATAAATTATTAAAAATAAGATTATGCAATCGATTCTCCATCGTTCATTCTCTGTTTTATGAATATGTGTGTGGACAGCACAAAAAAAAAGTTAAATGTCAAACTGTCATTCGCTTTGTATTTTTATATCGTGAGTGTTGTTTTTGTAAATTCTGTATCGAAGACTTCGTTTTCTCAGTACGGGCTCTGATATTTCTACTTCCAACGACTCTGACGCACTTTCAGAAATATTGAACTCGCATTTTGTTAACAAATCTCGCTAAAACGTTGACCGAGGCTCACCTTTGTTGTTGTAAGTAACCTTCTTTTAGCAAATGTTAAAAAAACAGTTTTTAAGGATTCTGATACAAAATAAAGTTTATATTTTGTATCTTCTTATTATAAACTAACAATACAACTACAACAAAAACGCTCAATAGCTTGTCCACGCTAGGCCAAAGCCTATGGTAAGTGAGCAATGTCCTTTCATACCTTTGAGCCACTATAAAAACACTTTTTTTTTCTATATTGACCCGTCCGCTAATCGAACCCGGGACCTCGGTGCAGGCGACACCTTAAAATCCGGTGTGTTCGCTACTCCGCCACGGAAGTCGTCTAATATCTAATATTAAGCCTGTTCTATTCCGATAGGGAAAACATGTTTATCCCCTACTTTTTCTTGTTTTAAGTATATTATTCGTGCATATTGGAAAACACCAAATGGATTAGCTTCTTGGCCGCGCTCCAACGTCCGGGCCTCGTCCGGGGCTCGTCCGGGTCTCGTCCGGGACACGTCAGGTGGGACAGGTTGATAAATTATAGCCCCAAGTAATACACTACGGTCCGGAACTTCCAATCTGCCTTCGAGAACAATCTTAGTTGTACAAAACAAGATTTGCATTTGAGTTCCTATATTCTTAATAGGATGAAATCGATGATGTCTTATTAATCTCTTGTATGTGAGTAATTCTGGACACAATAGAAATCAATTGTCATATGGTTCAGGTCTACTAAGCAGACGATCGGTTGAACAATTTTGACAGTTTTAATGCTAGTAAGTGATTGAAAATACAAATCCTTGAATGAAAGTTATTCGACTATCTTAGGCCCACCTCATCATCATCATCATCATCATATCAGTCGAACGACCTAATTTGAACGAACAACCTTTCGTTGCAAAGGACGACTGAAATCCTGCAAGTAGTTTGGATGTAGGTTGCTCCTCGTGCAAACTAATTCTGCTGCCGTCGTGCCTGAAGGGCTACCGAGTCGTCACTTTGATTCACATTGAAATTCAAAATCAAAATAATTTTTCATATTAAGAATAACCCTTACATCTAACTGACATATCTAATGCGATACAGAAGATAAAACATCAATAATTTAATAAACAAAAATATGTAAAATTTATTTTGCGAGATTACTTGATATTTCGACGACCTCCGTGGCGGAGTGGCGTACACACCGGTTTTCAAGGTGTCGCCTGCTCCGAGGTCCCGGGTTCGATTCCCGGACGGGTCAATGTAGAAAAAATGTGTTTTTCTACATTTTCTCGGGTCTGGGTGTTTGTGGTACCTTCGTTGCTTCTGTTTTCCAAAATACGAATGCTTTAAATAGTTATTCAAATTGGGATCAGAACAATGTTTGTGATGTTGTCCACATTTATTTATTATTATTATTATTGTTATTCTATACCATTAGAATACTTTGATTATTTACAATAACTGGATTTAACCATCATTCGTGGTCACACTAAATCAAGTTTGAATAAACTAATAGGAATTATTTTACTTTATGATTAAACTAGCTATTGACCATGACTTCGTACGCGTAGAATCAAGGACAAATACTAAACCTATTCTATAGGTCTGAACCTACCGAATGATTTACGGAATATAAAAGTAAAGTAAAGTAACAGCCTATAATCATCCCACTGCAGGGCAAAGGGCTCCATCATTGAATTCAAGTTACCACAGCAATGATGGGTACTGGCATAATCACCACGCTTGTCACCACCAAACCCGAGCAATGATCGAAAATTTGAAATTCTTGTTGCCCGACCCGGGGATCGAACACAGGACCTTGGTATCGGTATACGCGGTATTTAAACCACGACACTCTGACACGAGAATTTTATATATTAGGTGTAGGTTATTATAAATAACTTTGATTTTTTTTAATCCTTGCTTCGGTTGCGTATATACTGCGTTTACAAACTGATGAAAATGTAATAGGGGTTAAAGTATGAAATTGCCGATTATTTTCCTACTTTTTATTTTGTTTATAGCTCTTAAGTGTAGTCATATTATTGCGTAATTCTTTTTGTATTGTATCAAAAACTAAATAAAGTAACTTTTGACTAAAAAAAAATGCAATACTAGTGCCTATTACTTCAAAGGAAATCGTTGAAAAGACCCCTTACAATGCTTCAGCTGTCCTTCTTGCTTCAATTAAGTATATTTGTATTATATACTTTGATTTTCAGAAAAGTAAATACTATAATGCGTAGCTTTATAACCATCTAACTTTCACCTTTAATTGCATCGAAAACGGTTCAGGCGTTTTTAAAAAAACTAAAAAATTGTTAGTATGGAAAAATGACATTTCTCGATTTCGTCCATACAAAACGGCAATTTCATACTTTAACCCCTAATATTACTTCAACGGCAAGCGTCAAAGAGCCGTGGCAATAGTCGGCTGCCGCTGCAGTATTTTTTAATTCTGACCCCTCTATCGTGAATGCCCGAATTCTTTTTAATCCGGGCGCCGCTATTTGTCAATTTTCCGATTCGCCTGGCGCCGGTCAACTATAGTTATTATTAAAACAGGCGCCAATATTTTTTACTTTTTTTATAAAAATATTTTGTGCCAGTATTTCCTTCGTGCCACTATAGTGTTAATATTTTTGGGCGACATAAAATGTTTTTTTACTTTTTTATATTATACAATATTGTGCCAGTGTTTTGTTTTAGGTTATTTTATTTTTGGCCGACAAAAAAGGTTTTAAAAAATTGACGAGTATATTTTAGGGTTAAAAAGAAAAAATCGAATCCGTCACAGAATACTGAGTTGTTAAGTGTCCGTCACGTTATAAATGTCTGACCAATGTGACCGAGTAAATTGGTCATTTTCACAATGTGACCGGACATTTTGGACAATAATTATTGTCATTAACGTCACATTCAATTTTTTTGGAAAAGTATGCTAAATTTTTATTTGTAATGCACTATAAGAGACAGGATTTATTAAAAATTACATAAAACGAAATGAAATACTAAAAAGTGCAAAAAAAATACTAAACTACTAGTGCAACAACTATAATACAATAATTGACAGCAGGGTGACACTTAAAAAAGAATACAGAGTTGTTAAAAGGCAAACAATAAAAGCATAATAGTTTAAATCTTAATTTTTGTTGGCTATAATTTCGTTTAATTTGAATAAATTTTTATAATTTCTTCTTTTTGTTAATTGTTAACAAACTCTTGTATGTGAATGGTCACAATAAATGTCCAATGTGACCGAGCATTTATTATAAATGACGGACGCTTATAGCATATGACCGTCAACACTTCAGAATACCTTATTGACCGACCTGCTAGGAATCCATACATATTTCTTAATAATCTCATCCGAGTAAAGTAAAAGTAAACCAACGGTCTATAATCACCCCACTGCAGGCCAAAGGCCTCCATCATTTAATTCAAGCTACCACAGAAATGATAGGCACAGATATAATCACCATGCTTGCCAAATGTGACCTCAGGAGAAGTATTTAAACCACAGGGCATCCGAGTAAATTAAGTGAAATCCAGAGATACTTATAATAATGCGCATTTTTAAAAAATCTTGAAACACTTTTTAATAATTAATAAATCACATCAATTAAGCTCTTATTTTCATGGCTGAATTGCTAACGCCCATTACCGGATTAAAAATTGCAACACAGCCGGTTAAATGAAAAATGTGGCGGCGCTGTTGAATAATGGCAACACAGTTAATATTCTGCTGCAATCACGATTCAGTCTGTTCCGCTAGGAATAATCGCGTGGAATGACTTTTGCAATTGATTTAAAATGTTCCGGACAAAAAACCGACGAAAACTGTAATGAAAAAGATTTTGAATAAGCAAATGTACGATAAAGTATAAGTAGCTTAATAAAATACTTTTTCATCCCACCATCTCGGAAAGAGTATTTTTGCTCTTCGATATCTGAGTGCAAAAGCGGTTTTTATTCGCTAGAGGATAAAGTAAATTTGAATTTAGAACATCGCGTGCACTAGGCATGTGATTTCAAAACATCATTAAACCTATTTACTTTCATCTCCATGGTGCCGTATTTATCATACAACTTTTTTTTTATTTGTTAAAAACTCAGACTCTTAACCTAGTTGGTGTACTTTTGTTTTCAATTTGCTTTGCGCTCGCCATTTTGTTTTGAATTCGTATTGTTATAAATAAGAAACTTGAAAACAAGTAAAAAAAAACGAAAATGAGTGATTCCAGCGACGAAGAAGTTTATTTCTGTAAGGGTCTGTTTTACAATCATTAAGTAAAGGCTTAAGTAGTTACTCAACGAGTTAATTACATAGAGGTTAAATCCTTTCGTTAACTTTCTTTGCATTTCACAATCATCCAATCAGTAAATTAAAGTGAAGATTATATAAGTAATACTTACTTACAAGTTACGTTTCGTTTCAAGGTAAGAATAATTTATGTGTTTCTATAAAGTATAGTAATCACTGAATTATCATTAAAAATATTTTTTGTTATGATTATAAGTAATAAAAACAATAAATTCGTACAAAAAATGTTTACACTGTAATGAAAATGAGTCATTTCACCTTTTCTAAAATCAATGTTTCTGTAAGAATGGAACGCAACGAGGTTTCAACAAAAAGTCTATGTCGAGTCAACGTCAGTTAGTCAGTAAATGACAATTGTCAAATTTGCCGACGTTTGGTACTTTTTGTGTGGTGATTTTGTTTGCATTGAATTTACCATTACGAACATTGTGTTATTTTACAATGACTGCAAAATAATAAAATAACTTGTTGATGAAAATTTGGAAATGACGTATTTGAGGTTATCTTTTTAAATTTACTTGTCAAGTAAAAGGCTACTTGGCAGTGCATCCGGTGATTAACTTAACGAGCAGATAAAGTGGTGATTAACCCTACTCAGAGATTGTGAAACGTGAAAAATAGTTTACTGAGCAGATAGGGTCGAAGTAGCTTACCCAGAACTTTACTCAGCGTTTGTGAAACAGGCCCTAATACTTACTAATAATGTTGTAGTAAATATATACCTAAACTGAAATAAAAGTATCTTGTGATTGTAAATGTTTTATTTTGCATTTAGTCATTTCCTCGCTAAGGGGGGATGAAAAGTTACGTGTTGCACTCGAGTGCAAAGATTTTTCACCTTGTGATCTTTTAATTCCGTCCCTAACGCTCAGGATTCTAATTTTTGAATCCTTTGCTTGCTCGGTCATCAAAGTTGAGCACGCGGTTAAAAAGGAACTTTGCACTCTTGTATAACAAATAACTCCCCTCGATTGTATATTACTCCAGACACAATTAAAATCAATTGTTGTCGCGACCGCCGACGGTCTTATGATCCTGTAGGAATTAATCTATACTAATATTATAAAGCTGAAGAGTTTGTTTGTTTGTTTGTTTTGCTAATCTCGAGAAATACTGGTTCGAATTGAAAAAATCTTTTTGTGTTGGATATTTTATCGAGGAAGGCTTTAGGCTATATAACATCACGCTGAGACCAATAGGAGCTAAGCATCAGTGAAAAGTGTGGCAAAAAATGCAAAAATAATCGCGATCATAATACCAGAAATTGACGCGGACAAAGTCGCGGGCAACAGCTAGTATTTTTTATAAAATGCTGCTTCTTACCAAATTTCATGATTCTGAGTCAGCGGCAAATACACTATTAGGTTATATGTTTAAGCGAGTGAATACTACTTTACCTTTAAAGAATTGCATTAAAACCCGCACAGTATTGCTTTAATAAAAAAGATAAATAGTGCCCGAGTATCGCTTCTTCTCGGTACTAGCCTACATATTTTGTCCCTAAACAGTGGTAGGTTTAAATATTGGGACATGAAAAAGCGCCTATAGGGGCCTATTTGCAGAAATCAAACTGATGAGCGTTAGTAAGTTACATTTAAAATTATTTTACAGAATTATTTTACATACTAATTGTTCAGTATTTAGATAAGTTATGTAGCACAACAATATTTTCTTTTCATTTTTTCTAATTTTTCATTTCAATGTACTTGGGAATTGTCTGAGGCACAACACAACCTGCGTAACGAAACGCAGATAAAAAAAATATCATGGCAACATGGCTGCCATCTGACAGTCGCGTCCCACCAAAATTCCGAGCTAACCGACTCGTGCGCGCTCCACGAACCAAAATCAAAACAAACCCAAAAAAAAGAGCAGCAACATTATCCAGCTGCCGGCACCTATATACAGTCCACAAAACACCAAGGGTACTTCATCTGGAGGCCTCCAGCAAGCAGCGTCAGGAACTGCGTGCAGGTCAGTGATTCCCAAGTGATTGCCTTTCCTTATAGCATAAACTTCAATTTCTTAACACTAATATTTCTATTAGTCTCTTCCTCACTCACAAAGGGACTTCATAATTTGAATCTATCGTCAGATCCGATGTAACTTTAAAAAATGTCAAATGTTTTTTTTTTTCTATTAAACCTCATAGGGGTGGAGGGAGGGGTTAAAAGGCTGCTAATGCATGTAAGCGTCTGTTAAAATATTCCCTTTGCGACAAATAGAATCGTATAAGTATTTAAGGATGGTTGCAATGGAGCAGCGAGCCAAGAACTTATGGAGTTAAGCCATTTTGGATTTTAATTAAAAGTGACAAAGATACAAAATCAAAGAATTTTTTTTTTTAAGAGATACATAAATATGAAATGGGGACACAATTAGTGCTAGAAAAACGTACTCACCAAAATTAGTAATCATTTGAAGGTCTGGATAATAATATTTAACTTATGCCCCACTGGGCCACACAGAGCCATCTAGTCCCAAATTAAGCTACTATTAAGTACCCTGTCGTATGGGGTACTAGACAACCGATAATCTTACTTATATACTTTTTTTTTGTAAATAACATACTTATAATATATAGAAATCACCCAGACCAGTACAAACAGACATGTTCAGGCACAAAAATATTTGTACTGTGCGGGATTGAACTCGCGACCCATGGGTCAGAAGCAGCGTTTACTACCGCTGATCCAAATGGATGCTCTTTTAAATGCCTGACATTTTCCCAAATTCTAATTTAAGTCATGCCTGTAAATTTGTCTCCAGCTAAGCAGTGCACTGACATAGGCTGATGATATTAGAACTAGCCACTTAAATATCTAACCTTGTCTTCCATACTTAGCATGTATGAAATTCCAAGTTATATTATTACCAGTGCCCTTTAACGTTCCATCATTACCAAGTTCCGAAGTAGTTTGCGTCAGCTCACGACAGACTGAGCAACTACGTCTTACAACTAACTTTTTGAACTGACTTAAATTAATGAAAACTTTACTGAACCGTCAGTGAATATGGTAAAAGATAGAGTTTGTCGCTTATACTTAACTAGCTTTTCGACCCAAGTTCTGCCACATAAGTAGATAAACGGAACAGAGTTTAAGCTTCATACGACCGCTCGAATCGGGCATGTGTGCGTGACCACTGGCCGCTAGTCGCGCACGCGGTTGGACTGGAATAAACCGGTTTACGCTCGCACAGCCAGTTGACAATCTCATTGTCACAATTTGACGTTCTTAAGGAGCTTAAACTCTGTTTCATCTATCTACTCATGTGGCTCTGCCCTCGTGAACTACATGTTATATCCAGAGACAACCAGAGGCCTTAACACAATGTCTGCATATACGATTGCATCTACAGTTCACACTCATACCAATGTCTGAGAGTATCTGAAAAAGACAGCTATATCCGTATTTAGCGCGTTGCGGAGTAGGGCCTCAGAAATGGAATACAAAATAGCCAATGTCCTTTCTCAAGGCCAAATCTATGTTTTTGGCAAATTGCATTAAAAATCAGTTTAGTAGATTATTATATTAGTGAAAGCACTACAGACAGACAGAGTTACTTTTGCGTTCGTAATATCAGTAAGGGTAATCTAAGTGACCAAGATATACGTAGCTAGTCACTCAACGATCTCGTCACTGTAACTCTGGTACTCCGCAGTCCCTCTTTATATCAGGATGAGTCAGTAAGTAGCGTGGTGCTGGCACAAAAGAATAGCCTTGAAATATAGCCATCTCTTCTTATGGGTGTCGTAAGAGGCGACTGAAGGAGCACGGTCCGATCGCGCCGCTAGTACGGTGCCTCGTTATTGGGCCCCAGTGAAGCCTCGCCCCTCGCTTGAGATACCCGCTAGCAGGCCGCTTTTGGGCTGAGTGCATTCCGCACTCGCCTTAAACCCGCCCGGTAAAGCTGTAACGGCCTTCCGCCGACAGCCTTTAAAAAAAAAGACTGAAGGAGCACTGCCGCGGCAAAAAGTCTTCTCCCATCATTAGTCAAATTACGATCACCAAGCGTAGCGATTCTGGTAAAATCTTCCTTTTAAATAGTCTCGAGTCCAGCCGTGGACTAATAAAGACAGGTTACAATGATGATGCAATCAGAACTAGTTCAAGTATTCTAAATAAATTCGAACCTTTATCCAAAGAGAGCTCGGATTTCCTAGAAAATCTCCAGTTGCTGATTAGACGACCGAATTTTTGTAGTGGCACAATGCCAGTCGAGCCTTTGTACTTTGAGAACCTACTTTCCTTGATTGGCCCCGATTGCTTTATTCGGAAAAGGTTCTGATCAAAATAAGTTTCTTTCAGGCATGTTACCGATCGATTGAACAACTTGTTTAAGAATACGCATTACGTTGTATAGGTAAATTTCTTTTTGTAAACAAATTTAATAAACCCTTTTTTATATTTGTTTTTTTTTATGGATGTTCGCCGATCACTCAAAGACGCCTTGACTGATTTGTTTTTTTTTTCGTGTAGTATGTTCGAATCTTATTATAATGTGATGAAATATAAAAGTGCAGATACGAGTACTATCCTTGATAGAAACGTAACACTTTAAAAATCGTGAATTCAATCTACTTCAACCTGTAAAAAAATGATAAAGATTAGCATTTTTACTATATAAAATTTAATATAGATCTTTGTGGATAGTTCTATTTTTAATTTCGTTACAGTTTCGAAATAAAACTAACCGGCATTAACTAATTTACAAACAGTATCTAGGTATAAAACCCTACATTTCCAAATGTTATATCCTGATTCATATTTTAAAGTTCAATCCAATCAAATCCAACAACAATCCTGACAACAGAATATAGAAAACATGTCATAATAGCCATGACTATTATCAAATTCCGTCGTGTTTGGTTCAAAGGGTACTTATATTTTAATATTTCAATGCCATTCCATAGCTATGTTTAATTTCAAAGACATTTTAATTAGAGGAAAGCTCGAGTCTCAATATATTCGAGACTGGATGTTTTGTTAGTAACTAAACCTTTATTTTACCTATAAATTTCACTTTATCACTTAGTGCATAAATCCCTTTTTCCTTTGACATGAAATTACGTATAAATGTCAAAAGAAACATTGTCAAATTTAGTTAGAATTCCAGATATTTGCTGCGTGCTCCGTTTGTAAATTAACAGAAATGGAAGAACAGTTTCATAATAAATCAAATTCAACTGTGAATTTGGAGGAGGATATCAAATGCTTAAGTGAACTGTTATTAGGACACCAATCAATTTTAAACTGTAATTGCAAATAAATAACTTTTGTCCACTTCAAAATTTCGTAATAGTCCAGGAAAATTAAACATATGTTTCAGGTTGTGATGTTATGCACACTGCCATTGCCAAACTGCTTACCACAATAGATGATAATGGCAATTATCCTCTTGGCCTATGAATAACAAACAGTGTACCGATGTATTATTAATACAACAAGAACTATACACTTTTGAATGAATAACAGTAAAACCTGAATTTTCCGATGGCTATCAAAGTAATTTATTTATTTGTATGAGGAGTTTACAAGATAAAAATGGAGAATGTTCAATTAATTAAATACTTAAGATGAGAAAGTCATCTAAATAAACAATTATTAAAAAATAACCAAATTGCTTCTAAACTGGAATGCCTACCTCGAACGTTTCCTTTGTCGCTAACGTAATCTCCGATGGTAAATACGCTTAAGAGAGCGAAAACGCTGATCTCGCTTCAAGATAATATTGATTTAGTACCACTCGAACAGAATTTGATGATACTCGCAGCTCGAATCCACCTCGGTTATATTCTGATGAAAATTTTACTTGATTGCGATAAATGCTTTTAGAGACTTTGTCGAGATGTTTTACCTCGTTGAGATCAAATAAAATTAAGTTAGGTATTTTTTATCATTAGTATGTCTTGGCATTGATATAAAAAACTTACTTGTTCAATTGAGCAACTTATGAAAGCATAATTAAACCTAATTTTATGAATAGTTAGTTGTAGTTTTGTGGTATCATTCTATAAGTAATAACTTAAATTTGATCTTTAATGGAAAATACATTTTAATTAATTTTCAAACTTACTTTTATAATGTTCAACATTTGATCCTCATAATATTTTTTTGAACTTTTTCCGAAGTTAGCGGAAAATATAAATTATATTACTGTCGAGCGACGGAGCAGCTGATGTTCAATCTAATTAATTCTTCGAGACACTTGCCACCAACAGTCTTTGGGAAGAATTTTCGAGAATTTGAAACGGTGAAATTTTGGTGTTGAATTTTAACACCGCCTGAATAATGGAGTTACCTTTTCTTCAATATTCGACACTGAAAATGATCATAGGCTCTTTGATTAGTTGAATACTATTTAAAATTAATTTACATTACTAATATTTGCTATAGCACACAATTATTATTTTGGTTCAACAGAATGATGTCACAAAGTAGATAGTTGTTTTACAAACCATGGCGCTGTACCGAAGTATTATTTTTCACTGTATCATATTTTGTATCGATAATTTCGTCAATTTGTTTATCGAATAAACGAGTAAACGTGTTCTTTTATATGAGCATACTTATAATACTAAACTAAGAATCTGACAAGATGAAGGAATGAGTTTGACGGAAAATGCTGCTACATGGGTATACTCGAATACGCCGTGTAACAATTAAAAGTATTTGTGAGCACTTACTAAATCTCTTTTTGACAAGATTTTTTTATTGCTGGTATATGTTTGGTAATTTCGAAATTGGAACCTATCGCCATAAACACACACACACACACACACACAAATTTATCATTTAACATAACTTATAATTTAATAGTTAGTGCTTTAAGTGTGAGGGCCTGGTATTCGTTCTTCGGGCAAGTGCCCAGTATAGATACCAGATCCTCACTTAGGAATCGAAAATGTTTATTTATTTATCTTACAAAAATTGCTACACGTATTTTACCATCTTAGGACTATACATATATAGATTATAATTATGACGGTTGAGTTTGTTTTCTAAACTGTCTATTTAAACTCTTGCATACACAACTAAATTTCGAACAGATTACTTCACCACCCATCGTTCCAGAGCAATCAAATTTCAAAGTAAACATTATGAGTTTATTTTTCTGGTTCAATTCAACCTACAAAAGTTTTCACACGGATCATAACTAAAACATTAGGACACGAAAAATAAAAGTTGTTCCAAAACAAACCGCGGGGAAAGTTTATCGGGTCCAATTACAAAGTTGGTGAACTGGGCCGGCCAGTTATCAGTAAGACCAGTGTAAGTGGAACCATAACAAATTTCGGAACTATAGAGATGTGATTATAGTCATGGTCAAAATGCAATTTAAGGGAAAAAAATCTGATGTAGACTAAGAAATAATTGACTGCGTAAGATGATAATTTTTTGTTCGTCATTGACATTAACTATGTATTTCATGAATTATGCTGGTTAATTTTGTAATTTTTTTTTTTGTAGCTTTATACTCTTTGGCATATAATTTCCAAATGACAAAAAAAAAGGAATATACATAGGGACGCGGCTTCGAGTCTTACGTGAGCGAAAAATAATACAAGTTTAAATACTAATGTTATAATTGCAATTAAGTTGCTAAAGTGTCATTTAATATAAAAATTAGCCAAGTGCGAGTCGGACTCGCACACGAAGGGTTCCGTATCATTGATTAGGTAAACAAAAGTAAATTTAGTTAATGTAGTGCCTACCTGTAACCATTTATTGATATCGAGCAAAAATAGGCAAAAAAAATAGTTTTTTGCATGGGAGCCCTTGAATATTTATTTTATTTTATTTTATTATTTATTATTAAAGTAAACATACAACTGAGTATTTTGTGAATATTTCAAGTACTTACTTGTTGCCATTATAGATATCGAGCAAAAAAGGGTAAAAAAATCGTGTTAGTTGTATGGGTTAAATATTGGTTTTATTTTGTTTTTAGTATTTTTTGTTATTGCGGCAACAGAAATACATAGTTTGTGAAAATTTCAACTGTCTAGCTATCGCAGCTCTTGAGATACAGCCTGGTGACAGAGCGACGGACAGACGGACAGACGGACAGACGGACAGTCGGACAGACGGACAGACGGACAGACAGCGAAGTCTTAGTAATAGGGTCCCGTTTTTACCCTTTGGGTACGGAACCCTAAAAAAATAAAGATTGCCATTCAACTTATAGTTGGTTATATCACAAACATGTTTATTTTTTTTTTGATTAGGTTTGCATTTGATGTTGTCCACATATATTTATATTTTTCATTAGGTCTCTAAAACTAGTAACACATATTCTCACACTCACTCTCGTTTATCTCTCCTCGTCCTCTTCTTTGATTGCCGCTTACGACACCTATAGAAAGAGATGCTATTTCTGTGCCGATACCATATAAAATTTAAATAAATACGCGATAGGGAGGTGTTCAGTCAAAGACGGGTTATTGCGTACTGCCGTTTATTTCTACATGACACATTTAAATATGTAGGTGGCCACAGAGCATACCCAACATTCCTTCCCCAATAGATTGGAATTACACCTACTCTTATACATAATGATCATGTTTAAACGTTTAGACAAAAGAATGGTTTATAATCTACTCGGGGTACAGGGCGTAACAACCTTCCTGCTATTCTAGCACGTTCTTCTTGCGGTGTTTCGGGGTCGGGCGGGATACGGTCTGGTACCCTCGTTACCCCAGTCTCCCCTTCTAGTTCGTTGGCCTCGAAGAACTCTTCCTCCTCAACCGGTGCGCGCTCTGGTGATTGACGGTGCTCCTCAGTTGCTAAGTTGCTTTCAACGGTCCCATTTTGTGAACTGTTTTGAGCCGAGTCAGAGGTAGAAAAGTCATCTAATTCGATTGCACAATCACGCATCAATGGTTGTTGTTGCTTCTGGTCTGTACCCCTGTATAACCTTAACTGGTTTTTATGTTTTTTACATGTAACTGACGTAACTAAATCCCTAACTAAATAAGTAACATTTCCAATTTTTTTAACAATAACTCCTTTTTCCCAAGGGTGTAACTTATTATTATATTTTTTAAAAAGGACAGTGTCTTTTTCACTGAACTGTTGCCTGTTTTTTCCACCGTAAGATTTACTCTGTAAGTACTGTTTATAACGAACTTTATTAGTGAGAACTTCCGATGACGGCGGAGCAGTCAGGGGGTTAATCAAGTCTAAGCGAGAACGAAGTTTGCGGCCGAAAACTAGCTGGGCAGGCGAAAAACCAGTTGTTGAATGAATCGAATTTCTGTAATGAAAAAGATACTTAAGTAATTTGTTGTTTATTTCGTTCGTTCGTTGATTACCTTCAAGAATGCAAGACTTAATACCCCGTTTTATTATTTTTACATAGCTTTCCGCCTGTCCATTACTAGCCGGGTGATAAGCCGGTGACGTCACATGCGAAATACCGTTAGAAGTGCAAAACAAATTAAATTCATTCGAAGTAAACGCTGTGCCATTATCACTAACAAGCGTCCGTGGCAGTCCGAATCGTGATACAAACTCGAGTAACTTATTAACTACAGCACTTGATGAAGTACTCTTCATATCGTGAGCCTCAACCCATTTAGTATGTGCGTCAACGATCACTAGGTAGGTATAGTTATTGATAGGGCCGAGGAAGTCTAAGTGTATTCTATCAAATGGTTGTTTAGGGTGCGGCCACACCGTGAGCGGCGCTCGACCTGGTGACGGCTGAAGTTGGATGCATACCTTGCAACTGCCTATAAGTCTTTCAATAGCCTCATCTATGCCTGGAAACCACAACCTACTCCGAGCCTCAGCTTTGCTTTTTACCACCCCCAAGTGAGAACTATGTAATTCTAATAAAATTCTATGTGTTAATGCGTTTGGAATGACTACTTTATGCCCACGCATTACAATTCCATTTTCAAAAGAAAGCTGTGTTCTACACAAATAGTATGGTTTCAAAATAGGGTCGCTTATCTTAGGAGGCCAGCCTTTAGATATAAATTTTATTACTTTACGTAGCACCACGTCTTTGCTCGTAAATTCACGCATCTCGTGAAGCGTTACCGGTAAGGTGCCGTCTGTAACAAAGTAAACATATGATGCGCGATCGTCGATGTCGTCATCGGGGGAGCCGGACCGCCGCCCTGGCGCGCGCGCATCCGTCTCCGAGGGTTCCGGCAGACTGGCGCGCGACAGGTAATCGGCGCTGTTATCAATGCTGCGCACGTATTCTATAGTGTAATTATATCCACTTAAAAACATTGCATAACGCTGCAATCTGTTAGCCGATACTTCAGGAATACCGCGTTGAGGGCCAAATATTGACAGAAGTGGTTTATGATCTGTACGAAGAACAAAGGGTACTGACCTGCCGTACAGATATTGATGAAATCGTCGCACTCCAAATATAATGGCTGTGGCCTCTTTTTGTATCTGCGAGTACTTTTTTTCTGCCGAATTTAACGTACGCGACGCAAAAGACACGGGCCTCTCTGTTCCATTGTCTTCTACTTGCGACAAAATTGCACCCAACCCGTACGGAGATGCATCAACCGTTAAAATAACCTTTGCCCTGGGATTGAAATGAGCTAGAACTCGGTCTGAAGCGAGACTATTCTTAATTAAATTAAAGGCGTCGTTATGCTCCTTGCCCCATTCCCATCTAACTCCTTTTTGCAATAGATTATAGAGTGGACTTAAAATTGATGATGCATTTGGGACGAAACTACGGTAATAATTAACCAGACCCAGAAACGATTGGAGTTTATTAACATTGGAGGGAATAGGGGCCTCTAGAATAGCTTTAACTTTTTGTGGCGATTTGTGTAGTCCATGTTTGTCTATAGTATAGCCGAGATATTCTACTTGGTCCTTAAAAAATTCGCATTTATTTTTTTGCAGAGTGAGCCCAGCATCCTTTAGCCTCAATAATACGGCGTTTAGTCTTTCTAAATTCTGGGTCCTATCTATGGCTGAAACCAATATATCATCAAGCATACAGACTACGCCATCTAGCCCTGACAACAAACAATCCATCGCTCGTTGAAAAATAGCTGGGGCGCTGGCTAAACCGAACACGAGCCTAGTGTATTTAAATAGCCCACGATGCGTATTGATGCAAGTTAGATTTTGCGACTCTTCATCTAAAACAAATTGTGAATATGCTTGGGTCAGATCAAGTTTACTGAACAGGTTACCACCATGTAATTTCGAGAAAAGTTCCTGAGCGGTAGGTAACGGATATTGTTCCACACATAACTGTTTATTTATAGACACAGAATAGTCAGCACATAGTCTAATCGAGCCGTTGCGCTTGAGTACGGGCACAATCGGTGAAGCGTATGTCGCATATTGAACCGGTTTTAAAACACCTATACTAATCAATCTATCAATTTCCGCATCTATGTCACCTTTAAGCGCGAAAGCTACCGGACGAGCCTTGTAAAAAATTGGTTTGACGTTTTCTTTAAGCTGTAACGAAACAGTGTATTTGTTAAATTTTCCTAACGAGTCGGAAAATACACAGTTATAACGCTCTTGTAACTGTGTAACTATCTCATTTGAAGATACATAATTAATAGGACACATTTCTAACTTGAAACAGGAAATAAAATCCCGGCCAAGGATCGGCGGGCCGCCGTGGCGGACGACATAAACATCCAACATGTATGACAAACCATTATACGTAAATGATAAACGCACAATACCTAAACAGTCTATTTGATCGCCTGTGTAACTAGACAAACGCTTGTTAGTTGACTTTAATGGCATATTTTGAAAAAGTTTCCGATAAATACTGTCTGAAATGGCCGTGACTGCCGATCCGCTATCAATTTGAAACTTCATTTTCACCCCTTGAACACATATTGTTTCTGACATAGGTTCCCCGTTCTCAGTTCGAATACTGAACAAGGTTGACTTACCGTCGTCATCGACGTTCTCGTTTAACACTGCATTATCCAAATAATTCACATTTTTGCACATTCGTTTTAAATGACCCTTTTCGTGACACTTTTTGCACTTGTAATTTGCAAACCTACACTGTAAGGACGTGTGATTTTTATAACCGCAAACGGAACACTGGCTTTTGTTATCACTAGCACTTTTTGCGCGTTGCTGGTTGATCTTGAACAGCGCCTGCTCGGGGGGCGCCTGCGCCGCCGCCGAAGACGCCGCCCCTTGGCGCGCACAATGCACGCTCATCGCCAGCTCCAGCGCCTTTGTGAGTGTTAACTCCTTCAAGTCCTGCGCGAATAATCTCTCACGCTCCGGTCCCGGTAGCATGCCCATCACAAAACGGTCTCTAAGCGCTTCTTCGACGTTGAGAAATCCGCAGTGAGCTGTTAAACCGCGCAGTCTTGCTGTCCATTGTGGGTAGGTCTCACCTACTTTCTGCGTAGCGGAATAAAAATTATACCTTTCCCCGAATCCACATTTCTTTGGGGTGAAGTGGTTATCCAACATCTTGACGATGTCTTCGAATGGCACAACTTGCAATTCTTTTGGCAAAGCCAAATCTGCAGCCAGTTGGTACGTGCCATCGCTGAGTGCGCTTAACAAAATAGCCCGTCTCTTTATTCCCTGCGCATCCTTAATGTTGTCGATATCGTTTGCGATGAACCATTGATTCAACCGATCTATATACGACTTCCAGCACTGTGAATTATGGTCAAAAGTAGACAAAATTCCGAAGTGAGACATTTTTATTTTATTTCGCGGGTAGAACGTCGTCGCCAGTGATAAATACGCGATAGGGAGGTGTTCAGTCAAAGACGGGTTATTGCGTACTGCCGTTTATTTCTACATGACACATTTAAATATGTAGGTGGCCACAGAGCATACCCAACATATACTAACAAAAAAAAGTCGACGCTTTTCCTCCATCGATACTATACATCATGAACAACACTAGTATGAAGCCGACTGCTCGTAGCGGCTCAAGTTGCGCTGGCTCTGTGGAATAATTACTCTGTGGTGCCATTACACGTTTGGTTGTCTTGTGAGTATTACAGCCTCATTAGAGGTAAAAGGTATAATTACACGAGATCCCTACGTGTGTTCGAAACACCTTTTTTCGAAAACTGATAGATCGACAACCTTACACCGAAGCTTTCATAGTGCGATGGCTTGTTGCTTCGGTACATTGTTTCTCCAACGTTTATTTGTTCGATGTAACGTTACTTCGAAAATTTTGTCGATACATTTCACGGCAACGTGGTAGGGTACAACATACATTTAAGATTATTTATAGATAGATAGATAGATACTCTTTATTGCACAAAACTAAAATACAGACAACATGATTGTAGGTTGTAGGTACAAGCCGACCATGGACTTCCTGAGTGGACTGTATGCGGACGAAAACACTTGTTGATTTCTTCAGAGTTTATTTTCTTTTTCTTGAAGGTGACCGTGAGAGCAGGGACAATTTTCGCCTGATCACGTCCTATTCTTATTTACATTTCTTAAATCAGCCTAGTGACTATACAAAATTCGTGATTTTCCTTAGATAGACAAAGATAGAACACACATAGTCTCCTTTACTCTTTGGACACTTTCTCGATCCACCCACATAATAACTTCGGAGAAAAGAGAGGTCCGATATGTGTATTGCTATCTCTGTCTTACATATTCTAAACCTACCTACAGGCTTCTTAACATTTTTTCCACTTACAATTCTACCTACATGGGTTTTTTCTACCGACCTTCAGAATCTGTTAGGGGGACAGGGACAGCCTATAGGATACCTCCGCCGCGCGTGAGCGGGACGGCCTACAGTTATTTTCCTTCACCCCAGTACCTTTAAACAACCATACCAGATCCTACCTAATACTTTAGATATTGTAAGTGGAAATAAGAAACCGGTTTGCTATTTTATTGAAATAAAACAAGCCCTGCGCTAATACATTTCCTTATAAACTAAGGCCCTAACAGAAATTACGTTTATTGTGATAAAATATAAAATCTTTACATACATACATATTCAAAGCTACAATAATACAGTAATAAGGTTAATTACATAAACTAAATATTAAATTAAACGAGATTGACGTGTGTCCGTAACAGTCTCCCCCCGGTGCAGCGCTGCGCAGTGCGGAACCTCTTCATTCTTTTACCGGCAGGACAGCCAATCTCGACGTCGGTCGACGAAACACGCCACCCTTGGTCCTTACTTCAACATTTCTTACTCCTCCGTCTGGTCCGGGATGAACACGTGTGACGACCCCTCGGGGCCACACGTTGCGTGGAAGCGTGTGGTCCACCACGATGACTAGATCGCCTGGTTTGATAGCGACCTCGTTGACGTCACGAGCCCCTCTTCTTGGTATGAGCTCGGGTAGGTACTCCTTCAGCCATCTGCGCCAGTACTCGTCGGCTAGACCTTGCGCGGCCCGCCATGTCTTCCTCGACGATTGCTCGCACGGCCCGGTGATGGGTAAGCCGTGCGAACCACCCAGCAGGAAGTGATTAGGGGTTAGCGCCTCGGGATCGTTAGCGCTAACCGGTACATGTGTGAGTGGTCGAGCGTTCATGGAGTGCTCGACTTCCATCAACAGCGTCAGTAGAACTTCTTCTTTCGGCGCCTTCTCGTTAAGCGTGACACGTAGAGCGCTCTTGACAGAGCGTATCATCCGCTCCCACGCCCCGCCCTGATGTGGTGCTCCCGGTGATATGTAGCGCCAGTCTATGCGCTGGGTGAGCGCGAAGTCGCGCAGAGCCGGTTCCCACTCCGCTATTGCCATACGTAGCTCGCTGTCTGCGCCCCTGAAGTTCGTCGCGTTGTCTGAGTACATAACTTGTGGCCACCCTCGCCGTGCTCCCATGCGCCGTAGAGCCATTATAGCCGAGTCGGTGGACAGGCTAGCTACTAATTCTATGTGCACGGCCCTTGTGGTGAGGCAAGTGAAGAGCGCTCCCCACCTCTTTTCATGTCGGCGGCCTATAGTCACTGTCATTGGCCCGAAAAAGTCTAGGCCACAGTTTGAAAATGGTCTAGTGAAAGCTTCTAGTCGAGCTCGTGGTAGATCTCCGAAGACTGGTCTCCTTGGCTTCGTCTTCCTCATGCGACAGAAAGCGCACTTGTAGGCTACAGCGCGTACAGTCGGTCGTAGTCGTAGTATCCAATATCTTTGTCGTAGGTCGTTGACGACGCGTTCGTTGTGCGAGTGGTGGGCGCGACGGTGTTCCCTATTGCACAACAACCGCGCATACGGGTGGCTGCCGTCCAATATTACGGGCGTAGTATCGGGGGCAGACACACCCGCTGCCCTCGTACGTCCTCTAGCCCGCAACACACCATCCCCGTCGATGAATGGATCTACCATCTTAATACGACTGCTCGCCTTTATGTTGTAGCCTTTTCTTAGGCGTTCTAAATCTTCGCGGAATGAATCTTCCTGTGCTTGTTTCACTAGCCACGTCTCTGCCTTTTCTATATGTCGTATAGTCAATTCTCTAGTACGTTTACGACATTTCTCTATGAAAAGTAATACATATGCCATTGCTCTCACTAGACGTTCATAATTCGAGAAACGTCTCGCATCTGGCACGCTCCATAAGTCATTTGTAGTTACGTTACATATGACTTCGTTGTTTTCTTCATTATCGCCGTCTGCTGTCACATTCGGTAATGGCCATAGCTCTTCGTTTGAGTATAGAAACGACGGTCCGGTGAACCATCGGTCTTCTCGAGACTTTATATCGTAGTCGATTCTCGTTGCGTCGTCGGCTACATTTTCTTGCGTCGGCACCCATCTCCATTGGCTAGGATCGGTCAACTCTGTAATTTCACTCAGTCGGTGCGATACGTACGGGGTGTAACGCACTCTCTCGTTCTCTATCCAATGTAGAACCGTTCTAGAGTCCGTCCAGTATGTAACTCTATCGGGTTGCCATCTGTGCTCTCTCGTTATAATTGACGCAAGTCGTGCGCCGATCAGACACGCCTGTAGTTCCAGCCGTGGTATCGTCTGAGCCTTTATCGGCGCTACCTTCGCTTTAGCGGCGGCTAACATCACTCGTTTCGACCCATCTTCGTATTCCACGACCCAGTATGCGGCCGTAGCGTAAGCAGACTCGCTGGCGTCGCAGAATACGTGCAGCTGCTTTCTAGTCACTCCCCCCGTCTGAGAGTATAGACGGGGTAGACGCAAACTGCTTAGAGCGTCCACACCACTCAACCATATCTGGAATTCATTGGCTATTTCCTCGGGTAGCGCTTCGTCCCAGCTTGTGTCTAGGCGCCACACCTTCTGTATTAGTATCTTCGCTCGGATGGTGTAATAACTCAGTAGTCCAAGTGGATCGAATATTGACATGACTGCGCTCAGTGCTTCTCGCTTCGTAGGCGTTCGTTTCAATGTCTTCACTTCTTGCGGCACTTTGACTAGCACCGTGTTAAAACTTAGTTCGTCGTTGTTAGCGTCCCACATAAGTCCCAGCGTTCGTCCATATTGAGTCATAGCGGCACCGAGCTGTTTCGGTGTCGTGGCACGGCTATCAATTGGCAGCTCACGCAACACGTCCGGCCCGTTTGTATTAAAGGCTGTAAGCGTGAATCCCGCCTGCGCGTGTACATGACGAACTTCTTCGATGACGTCACTTGCTTCTTGTTGTGTATCGAAACAGTCGACCCAGTCGTCCATGTAATGGTTCTTCGTTATCGCTTCGTGTGCTCTTGGGTACGTACTGGCGTGTTTCTGAGCGTTGTAATCACGTACGCTATGTGCTAAAAACGGTGAACTCTTCGCTCCGAAGATCATTGAAGTCATTTTATAACGCTTTGGTGGTGACGTTCTGTCGTCGCCTCTCCATAAAAACATTTGCGCCGGCTGATCTCTTTCTAAGATTTTTATCTGTAGAAACATCTCACTGATATCCGCGGTCACTGCTATGGCTCTTTCTCGGAATCTAAAAAGCATTCCCGCCAAATCTCTCAGTAAATCGGGACCTTCTAGTAGTGCGTCGTTCAGGCACACTCCATTGCTTCTAGCGGCAGCGTCGAACACTAATCTCAGTTTACCGGGTTTGTTCACATTGGTCACTGCGAAGTGTGGTAGATACCAAAGCCGTGGGCTATCTATCTCGTTGTCTTGGCTCTCTTTGGCGTAACCTTTTTCAAACATATTATTCATCTGTTTCGTGTATGCTTCTTTGAACTCTTTCGATTTGTCCATCTTTTTCTCGATTGCCATGAGTCTGCGCCGTGCTAGATCGTAGCTCGGTGGCATAACATTCACATTTTCCTTCCATGGTAATCCGACTTCATACTGTCGTTTGACATATCTTACTGAAGTTTCAAAGGCTTCTTTGGCACGAATCTCATCTGGATTTTCACGTTCTTTCTTTAAGATACCCAATGAATCTATTTCAAAGTGTTCTTTCACCATATTGTGTAACTCGTCATCCATGGCACGCGTCGTGCACTGAGTTAAACTTTGCTTGCCGTTGACATATAGCACAGTATTTTTCTCCTTTATCACATGAGACGGCGCTATTCCATGAATCACCCACCCCAGAGTGGTAAGTGATGCTACTGGTTCATGACGTTTGCCTATTAGCAGCCTTCTGCTGACTATCAGGTGCCAATTATCCGCGCCGATCAGGATACGCGGCTTGGCGCTTTCATAACATACGTCTTCATTGTTTAGTACACGCATGTGTTTATATCTCAAACAACTTTCATTTATCGTTTGTCTATGAAGTTGAAGATTCTCCATTGTTCTCGCTCTCACCGCGTGCTTCTTATTGCCTTTAGCGATGATTTGAATCTCCACTTCCGTACTTTTATGTGGCACGCTCTGTGCATTCACACTGCAAATGTGTAAGTCTCGAACTGGCCCTTCTGCGCCGACGTAATCTGCTAATTCTTTATCGATCAGTGTAATTGTTGACCCCTCGTCAAGTAAAGCGTACGTACGTACTCTACCCATAGGTCCTTCTACAGTGATCGGACATACTTTTAACAATACCTTGGACGCGTCTATCGAATGATTGACAGATGCGACCACCTCTTGGTTTTGTTCTGGACTCTTGCTGTCCCTTTCTAATGTATGTTGTGGACTCTTGCTGTCCCTCTCTGACATATGTAGCATTCTGTGATGACGTCGACCACAACCATTCTCATTACATACTTGCGCTTTGCATTTGAGACGCCGATGTCTATCTGATAAACATAGAAAACATAATCTTTCTTCCTTTAACCAGTTCCATCTTTGGTTAACTGTCATAGCTATAAACTTTTTACACAGTGACATCTCATGGTCTCCACCGCAACACAAACAGGGTTTCTTTTGTGCCGTCCTCCTTTCTTCGGCTGTGACGTACACTCCCGTATTTTTCTTTCTTATGTTTGTGTTCGGTTTGACTGACACGACTTCTCTTTTTGTAGCGGAATAATTCGACTGCGGCGTATATGCGTAGCGTAGCGCTTTGTTAGCCTCTTCCATTAGGAAATGTGACAAAGTGATTATCTCTGGCTCCGAATAGCTTGAGTATTGTACTGCATAGTCGCACCATCGAGATTTCAAATGCGGGCTAAGTTTATCAATTATCTCCCGTGTTAGCATTGGATTTCTCAGGTATCCTCTGTTGTCTGCGGAGTCCAGCGTGCAAACAATATTCTGTACTTTGATTGCAAATGTATTCAAGTCACTGGCAGTCGGTCCTAGGCGCGGCAGACTCTTCAATTCATTTAGCGTTCGATCGATTATTATCTCCGGCCTTCCGTAGCACTGTTCTAGAGTTTTCATAATTATGTCCGGATCGGATGCGTATGATAATAAAGCCGCTACTGCTTCTTTGGCTTCTCCTCTTAGACAGCTTCTTAATCTAGCCAGGTTCTCAGCTTTAGTGTATGCGCCTGTCATGGTTGATTCTTGCATTGCTGCCTTAAAAGAAAGCCAGTCTGTCGGTGCCCCGCTAAATATCGGCAATTCTATTGCTTGTCGTGGTGTCGGTCGTCTTGACATGATTTTCTCTAATGTCGCTGCGAGTACCTCCGCCCCGTCCATCTTCATTCGAGGCTCTTCCTCCTTTTTATTCTCTTCCGGGGGTTGTGATGGATTCAAATGACGGTTTCTAACCATCTCTGTCATTTGAACATCTTTCTGTCTTTGTCGCTCTTGAGTAAGAATGTCGCAAGGCTCCTCTGTGGTGGGTAGCTGCGTTTCTTCGCGACGCCGGGACTGCGACTTGTCCAGCCAGTCGTCCACTCTGGCTTGACTGTCACCGGCGGGTATGCTCTCACGGTCATCGTCGTCGGTTTCCATAATTGTAGCTATTTCATATTCTAATCGTTTTTGAATTAAGCTTTTCTCAAGTGCGGCGAGCTTCTCTGCGGCCAATAACTCCGCTTGTCTAATTCGTGCGGCAACGCTTGACCCCCTCGATGACGGTGCCTTTGTCCGTGGCACGTCTGTGTCGGCGTTGGCATCTTGACGCTTTGCTATCGGTGCTGGGTCCGTCTCCATAATATATCCGCCTTCTGCGGGTACTTGACTCTTTGATGTTTGCACCGATGGCGATGCAGGTGGCTCTTCAAAATCACATCGTCTTGAGTTTTCCATTGCTTGACTCCCGGCGGCCTCAGCTTGTCTTCGCGTTGTTGGCATCTTCTTACTTGCAGCCCCTACTCCTAACAATCCCGGACAGGTACGCTACCGTGGGGAGCCTGTCTGGGGATGGATGGTCGTGCAGGAGTGGAAAGGGAGGAACCACCCAGCAGAGAATGTACGCAGCCGTAGGGTGCTCTGTCCTGGCTGGAATCACCAGAACCCTCAGCAGTGCCTACAGTCCGGCCCCTACGCTTGCGCACACCGTACTGGCGTGGTCGGACTAGTTCGTAATCGTTTGCACGATATACGGCAGCTCGTCCGTTGACTGCACCGCCTGGGAACGGCGTTAACTCAGAACAAACACCGTTTGACACCGTTAGGTGGTGAATGCCCGAGCCGCGGTACACCCGCGTCTGGTTACACTTTCTTCTCTTCGTTACACGATGAACGGTTACGACGATGTTGCTTCACTGTTGCACTGATCTTCAGACTGATCTTGATATCTTGCTGGCTTCACTTATCCGGATCGCATGGACCAGACCTTGTAGGTTGTAGGTACAAGCCGACCATGGACTTCCTGAGTGGACTGTATGCGGACGAAAACACTTGTTGATTTCTTCAGAGTTTATTTTCTTTTTCTTGAAGGTGACCGTGAGAGCAGGGACAATTTTCGCCTGATCACGTCCTATTCTTATTTACATTTCTTAAATCAGCCTAGTGACTATACAAAATTCGTGATTTTCCTTAGATAGACAAAGATAGAACACACATAGTCTCCTTTACTCTTTGGACACTTTCTCGATCCACCCACATAATAACTTCGGAGAAAAGAGAGGTCCGATATGTGTATTGCTATCTCTGTCTTACATATTCTAAACCTACCTACAGGCTTCTTAACATTTTTTCCACTTACAATTCTACCTACATGGGTTTTTTCTACCGACCTTCAGAATCTGTTAGGGGGACAGGGACAGCCTATAGGATACCTCCGCCGCGCGTGAGCGGGACGGCCTACAGTTATTTTCCTTCACCCCAGTACCTTTAAACAACCATACCAGATCCTACCTAATACTTTAGATATTGTAAGTGGAAATAAGAAACCGGTTTGCTATTTTATTGAAATAAAACAAGCCCTGCGCTAATACATTTCCTTATAAACTAAGGCCCTAACAGAAATTACGTTTATTGTGATAAAATATAAAATCTTTACATACATACATATTCAAAGCTACAATAATACAGTAATAAGGTTAATTACATAAACTAAATATTAAATTAAACGAGATTGACGTGTGTCCGTAACAATGATCATATTTAAAGATATATTACAATTTAGGTGGTCTTATCGCTAAGAAGCGATCTCGATTGTCGATCTATCAATTTTCGAAAAAAGGTGTTTCGAACACTCGTAGGGAACCCAATTACACTGTATCTTGGACTGCGCCTTAACGCCCCGTTGGGTTAGTGTTTATACAGAATGAAATTTTAACTACTATACAAAAAATAAATGACGTATTTATTCTTACTTAGCTTAGCCCAGTCCAAAAATGTCAGGAAAAAACACTTAGTTTCTATGTTGTGAAAAATATTTTTTGGGGAAACTTGATTTACATATCTCATTTTATGAATGGGCTCTAAATAAGAAACTGAACGCCTATAAAAATTTTTTGAAGATCATGTAAAAATCATTCTGTATATATCCGGGCCAAGATTTCGGGGTCCTTGGTTCGGTTCTCGGGTCGGCCAACAAGAGTTTTTAGAATATTGCTCGGGTTCGTGGTCAAAAACACGCATATGGCAAGCCTGGTGACCTGTACTCATCATTGCTGTGTAACTTGAATTCAATGATGGAGGCCTTTGTCCCGCAGTGGGATTATTAAAGGCCGTTACTTGGACTATAACTGCTCACTGTAACACTCAAATGTAACACTTTTAACAGCATATCACCTAACCTCCAAACAATACATTTTCTGAGGTCTAGCTTTTTGGAAATAGAAGACTTAACCATCATTATTATCAATCTTAACCAAACGACGTCAAATGCTGGACATAGGCCTTACTATTAATTTGATTAAACGGCTCCCAAATTACATTTGATTTCTGGCCTACCAAAAATGGTGAATGGTGAACGCAAAGGAGATTTTTCGTACGCGGTCCTTTTAAGCCGTAGTGTGCGTTAATCAGTACTCTTGTAAGGGATCTATTTTGAAGGACAATAAAGTACGCCGGGGATTGTCTCTCGTCTGCGCAGGCCTTTAATATTATAAACGCGACAGTTTGTGAGCATGTACGGATTTTTGTTCTTTCTACTTTTTCACTCTACAACGACTCAACGGATCTGAATGAAATGAATGAATTGACACGGTGTTAGTTTATTGTCTGGAACAACATATAGGCGCCATTTTATCGAGGGAAAAGGTACGGTGCTCGTGGGATAATTTTAATACACAGTTTTAAATTAAAAATTTCACTTGTTCGAAGTTGCGGGCAAAAGCTAGTCCTAAATATGGCGAATTTAGTCTACCGAATATAATACCAACCTGCAGCCAAAAGACTGCTATAACAAAATATATTTCTGGTTATACTCGATTAGAAATTCAATCCATTTCTTTGCATTATATATTACTTTGGCATAGTTGCCGTTGCCAAAATATCGGCAAGTTTGACACTTTTATGTATGGAAACGAAATTTATTTATTTGCCAGACAAAGAAATCCGATTCGGCATACTGGGAAAAACAATCTTTATATGAAATATTCAACCTACGAGTACTACCAACTAATATTTGAACGCAAAATTTGTATGGATTATTGACGTTTTTTACTCTTTTACGCAAAAGTTACTTCAATGGGTGTCTTAAAAGACGACTAAACAAGTAAAGCCAAAAGAACAGGAGCAGCAGCTTCTTATAGAGAGAAGACACAGCTGTTGGCCAAACTGCGATTGCCAACCCGCCTGGCAAGCGTGCTGTGTGTTAGTGATAAGTGATTGAGGAAGTTTAGGCAAGTATAGGCGTCTAGCTGTGGTCTGATATGACATGAGCTCTGCAGTGGATTTCCACTAAAGTGAAAAATGAAATATCAAGCTTCAAATTCTTTGGTTATGTCATAGGTAACCCACTTTTAGGTTTGGCCGCAGTCAGGTGTTTAGCGCCATCTGGCGACCGGCCAAAGCGCAGAATTGGCCAGGGATTTGCTCTTTTGACCGAGCAATGTTGGGCATTGTCCAGCTGAACGTATTGCAACTAAAACTTATTCTTAGTTCATTTTGCGACAAAACGATGGTAACTACGAGTACTTTACAATTTCAATTTAGTAATTTTCTAATAATGAGTCATTATAAATGAGAAAACCAAAGAGAACTTCAGACATGTAAATATTCATATCCATTCATATTTATTTAATCATTCATAACATAATTAGAACGGCTACAAACATTTAGGTACAAGAGATGGTAAAAGTTTTATTACATTATGACCTCAACGAGGTATTCGTGAATTATAATCAAATAAAATGAATGTCAACTAAGTAATTAAATCACATTAATATTACAATTAAATTAAAACTTACGCAAGTACGAAGTAAGTCACTATGTAGTATGTAGTACAAAATACAATGTCAAATAAAATTAAAGGAAAATTTCAATTCAAATGCTATTTAATAATGTCAAGACACAAAATAAAAATTAAGTAATAATTGTCAAAAAATGTCAAAATATTCATTTATATTCAATTATAATTTATCATTAAAATATTCATTAATACTATAATATGCCTTCAGAATCAAAAAATTTTTCAATGCTGTATAAAATTGTACCTTGGAGGGCTTTACAGCTAGGCAAATAATAGAATAGATCATCATCATCATCATCGTGTGAAAGATAAGGCAATTGACTGATGTTGAAACGGCAAGATTAGTATATTTATATACTTTCATAGCATAATGTCATACGGAATTCTGTTGTGGGGCTCAGCGGCAGATATTGAGTCAATTTTTATATTACAAAAACGTGCTGTACGGGCTATTTACGGCCTTCGACCCCGTGACTCGCTGAAAGAGCTCTTCAAAGAGATTAATATACTTACAGTGTCATCTCAATACATTCTCGAGAATATTGTTTACGTTCGTAAGAACATACATTTATTTCTTAAGAAAAGTAACGTACACAATTTCAATACTAGAAATAAAGATAAACTTGCCGTTCCAGGCTTCAGACTGCGAAAAGTAGGAAAATCGTTTATGGGAAATTGTATCCGTATTTTCAACAAATTACCAAAGGATATTGCTGAACTCCCTGTACATAAACTTAAATCGTATGTCAAAGTTATTTTAATGAAAAAGGGCTATTACACTGTTAATGATTATTTAAATGATTATTTAAATGATAGAAATGTATGGCATTAAGTTGTCCCAGCTCGTACTTGCTTAAACCTTGTAAAAATTACCTTACCTTGTAAAAATGTATTTAAAAAGAGGCTGACAATAGTGACCGAGTTTCTTGCGCTGCTTCTTCTCGGCACTAGCCCAGACTTGTCCCGAAGCAGTGGTAGGTTTAAATTGGGACGTGTAAAAGCGCCTCCTGGGGCCTATTTGCAGAAATAAAACTGATTTTAACTGATTTCGTCACCAGGTCCAGCCCACACCAGTCCACTGCTGCACACATGCCTATCCAAAAGGAACATTTTGCCATAAACGCCACGCTTGGGAGAAGGTTTGGCCATCGCAGTTTGGTCAACGGTAAAGAAATGACGCTGCTGACCGTCTTGTGGCAGTACTCCTTCAGTCGCTTCTTACGTCACGCAAAGGAAGATAAAGGCTGTTGCTATTTCTGTATTACATACTAGTGGCCCCGCGAACTCCATATTGCCTCAATAGTATTTGATTTTAACGACTTAATATAATAATATGTCATTGTCATCAAATATGGAGGAGTTGGAAATTTGTATGAAAAAATACAGTTTCTTAGTTAGTTATTTTGGCGTTAAATTTCCAATGTTTTTAATACTTATTATTCTATTCCCGACAAAAACAAATCCAAAAACACCAAAATCATAAAAATCGGTCCAATTCTCGAGTTATAAGTGGTATAACTAAGATTTTCTTTTATTTAGGATAAAATTTTAACCACCTTCAAAATTTTAATATATCAATCTTCAAGTCAAAAAACAAATGACGTGTTTTTCTTTTGGTATAGCCTAGTACAAAAATGTCAAGATAAAGCACTTAGAAAATATCCGCCGAAAATATAAAATGTTGGATACGGCCGCCTAGCAACACTTTTATTACGCGATGCGCATCTCATTCATTCATTATGATACTATTCATTTTTGATTTTTCCTTTATACGTACCTTAACAGGCCTCGGAACGTAAAAATTTAAAACTATATTGCGAAAAATATTTTCGAGTGGTTACATTTTTTACTTCATAAATAGGCTGTAAATACAATACTGAACGCCTATAAAAAAATTGGAAAGTTGTTAATATTTCATCCTGTATATATAGAGATTATATTTGTATTAACGACGACGACCTCCGTGGCGGAGTGGCGTACACACCGGTTTTCAAGGTGTCGCCTGCTCCGAGGTCCCGGGTTCGATTCCCGGACGGGTCAATGTAGAAAAAATGTGTTTTTCTACATTTTCTCGGGTCTGGATGTTTGTGTGTTTGTGGTACCTTCGTTGTTTCTGTTTTCCAAAATACGAATGCTTTAAATAGTTATTCAAATTGGGATCAGAACAATGTATGTGATGTTGTCCACATTTATTTATTTATTTTATTATTAAGCACCACATGAAGGATGTTATCCCATGCAACTTGGATCTAAAAACAATTTATGTTAAACTGACGATGACACTATATATGCTGGTGTTACATATCTTATGAGATACAGATTCCACACAATAGGGCACTTAGCCGCAGTAAAACTATGGGCAGTGATTCTACTGAGGCTTTTACGAATTTTGGATACAACTGTAACATGGTTTAATAATTTGCACACGACGTGTTTCTGAGAATAAATTAATTATTGTACTTGGTGACTTAAATTTCAAGTTTAATTTTAACCCAGCTTCAGCACAGTCAAAATATGTAACAACAATAGTAGTGCTAGGTTTAAGAGACCCTTATATCTCCGGGTTAAATGTAATCAAATCATTCAAACTTTTACATTTAAGTATCTCCACATGTATATAAGTAGGAAATCGAAGGTAGTATAATTTAAATGTAATTTTATTCAGTCAATCTATTTTGTCTGTAAGATAAATTCAAAATATGATGAGATCTTTTAGTAGTACACTTCCCAAGCTGTACTCGTTATAAGCCGTATTAAAGTTTATTTTATTAAAAGCTGCGTAAATGAGTTACAAGCGCAAATACAGCCGTTATACGGCCCACTTAAACGATTGAAAACTGTTTAGTTTTCTGCATTTTTTTAATAATTACAAACGTGCTAACGAAAATATTGCAATATATTGTTACGATCGTGGAGTTCGGGATTTGGATAAAAACACCGTCGACTTCTTGAGAGAATTTATTAGGTGATAAATAGGTCGCAAACACTATCACACAAGCCAAATCACAAGAATTGTAGTCCGGTGGGTCGCTGAGGTCGTTGGTTCCAAAACACTATTCGCCACTCCGTAGAGTAGTCCTTATATCCGTTGGTATCGCTAAAGTCGTCGTTACTTCGCACTAGGTCACTTTTCGCACTCCGGCGTCTCAACTCCTGTTATTTATATCTCTCGGCATCGACGCCGGTCGCAAATACTAGAACGTTAGTTTTCCAGAAGAAATAACAAGGACGTTAAACGTAAACAACTCTAGTGAGTTATGCCATTTTGCGCCTTAATTTGTAAAATTAAAATTGAATGTCGCTTGCACTCAGGTCTTGTTATTATTTTGCGGTTAAACTTAGGTAGTTATGTACATTCGTCTAGCGATATCTCGAAGCGTCTAGCATGTCCGTGACAATATTAAAACCTAACTCTTAAACTCACAGCACAAATGATGGCAAGGGTAAGGAACATAAAAAAATATAAGATTTAAGAGGAAACACTAAAAGCGAGAGAATTGAAAAATTGGTATTTGTAAAATCTCAATTTCAATTTCAATTTCAATTTATTTGCATCGCAAAATGTAACAATGGTGGTAAGTACAATTAAATATTGTATTAGACACAACTTTGGACCCAAATTTGGAACTTTGAAATCTATTGCTGTGGCGCAGTCCCGAACGCCTCCCCCGCAGAGTGCGATAGAGACAACTGCATCTTGGTCCGAAAATACTCGTACCTACTAAAAGAACACAAAGTCAACGTTTCCTAGTCCCTCGATTTTTTTTCCAAAACTAGACCGATTTATATACTTTTTTCATTAAAAATTAAAGAAAAGCTTTGACAGTGTTTGAATATTATGTTTTTTTTTTCAAAAATTTAGCGAAATTTGTTTTCTGGATGTTTCAACACAGCGGAAAATCTGGCGAATGTTTTAGATTTTTGAAGGCTCATATCTCTTTTAATAATTAATTTATGAAAAAAAGGAAAACATAGAAACATGCCTATAGTGGCCATAGATTTTTGTAATAAAAATTATTGCTCTACTGGCATAATCCAGGGAGGAAACAGGGGACTACGTTTGTATCAAAAAACGGCGCTTGTGTTTCCTCTTAAATACACAGTCCAAAATAAAAAAGACACTTCGAACTGTCCTTTTTTAAATGCAAGCATCTAATTAATTTCTAATAAAATTGTTAGTTGAAAAAGCTCACAAACTATCAATAAGTGTTTGTTAGGAAAAACGTTATTCTTACGAAAATTTGTGTATCTTTTTTTTTTTGTAAAAGCAAAGATGTTTAATACGAAAATGATGCTACTGCACCTATTTATCCTGTGACTAGGCCAGATTATTAAATATTACTCTTGACTACCGCGCATATTAAAACGAGCTTAATATTCAGTCGGCTCTCAAACGATCGGGCCTACGCAAAAATTTGTAACTTTACCGGCACTTTGTTATACAAATTAGAATTCTGAATAGGGTAACCAAAATAAATGATGAAAACTACGAAATTTATTTCAGACCAGGGGGCTTACCATCAGCTTATAGCAAGCCACTCAATTTCCAGGCAGTTCAACAGTAGGGCTGCTTTTGCCCTGCTAAAAATCATACCATAACCGCTGAAAAGCTGAACGACTTTAGCACCGCTAAACCAAAAGGTGAACTGCTAAGCTTGTCTATGGTCTGTTTGTCTGCAGATTGCATGAACGAGACAGAGCTATACTGGTTCAGATAAATCTGTCTCTTTTTAGTTGAAAACGTTCAAATACACAAATACATGATTTATTCCAAATTACCGGTTTTTGAAAAACTTTATACTTATTGGATTTTAAAGAGAAAAAGTCGATCTAAATGTTGCTATTTTGCAGGAGATTAGTTAAATTACTAAATTCTAGTAAAATTACCTTCTTGGCGATAGTAATTATTGTACAGTGTTGGGTTATTGAAAATGTGGATAGACATTTTAACGTGATCATGATTGGAACGGTTCTGCCTGCATTTTTGGCGGTAACATTCAAAAATTGAAGAAATATTCCATTTTCCCGAAGTAGTACGTACGTTCGACTATTTTATATTTACAGTTAAACATTGAGTTAAACCACATGAGTAAATATTTATTCATGTGGTTAAACCATATTTTCACAATGTCATACTCTTGTGTGTAAGTATTGAATAAAGTAAAGTGGAATTGTAAGTAGTTTTATTAAAATATTAGTATAAAAAAGTGATCATCCATTGACTTTCAGTAAAAACCAACAAAAAAAAACCGCCTAGTTTCTCACACCCAATTGTATAACCTTTGGGAATAACAGTTAACAAATCTTTAACAGCTGGAGACCACTCCAAGCGAATGGAAAGGGTGGCAGAAATTTTAATTCTGCGGGCGATGTAGTCATAAAATTAGGGTTTGAATGAAGTTTCTGGTTCAGTTACACTGTGTAGTAAAAGACTACTACTACTTTTTACATGGGTATTATAATAATCTATTCTATTTTAGTACTGACTGGGTAGACTAAATGCAAAAAATAAAACATATAATAATTAATGATTCAAGGAGAGGAAGAGGAAACAGAAAATTATATTACATATTAGGTATTCTCTACCAGTCGAGCTACCAGTTAAGTAGACATGTTTTGTAGAATTTTTGCAGTAAAAAAAACAAACACATGATTTCATATACCTATGTAATATAATTACAAAAAAATATATTTCAAACACATATTAAAATAAAAAAGACATAGGTACTTAATATAACAGTACTTCAGTTTAAACCCTAAATTTAAAATCTAACAAAACAACCATAACTTTCTAGGTATATGTATTAACTGGTCGGCTACCGAAGTTGTGGAATCGAGTCATAAGACAATTTATTTGTGTCTTGAATTACAAGGGGTTAAAAAATACATCAATACATAAGCTTATTGGTGAACCTCTTCGTCTGTGAGATAAATTCGCTTGATCTGTGAGATAATTGATTGGCTGCATTGCAAAATGTTATGTAGGATTACAAATGCTTTTGCAATAAGGCTAGCTACCTGAGGTTGGTAATAAACCATTGAATAAGAGTCTGTAGAACACCTATAATTGATCTCTCTCTGTCATTAAGAGTTTTTACATGTCTCTGTATAGGTATAATAGGCTTCAGAAAAATCTAATTCTGCTTTAACAATTGTTGTCATCATAAATTTGAGCAGTGAATATCTAGAATCACCTACAATAAAAGGAAATATTCATTAATTTTATCATCTTTGTAAGACTGCTGCAAATTTGTTATACATATAAGAACTAAAACTTAGTTGTGTTTTATTACACCCAGGCAATATTTAAACAAACAAAATCAGCAACATATTCATAACACAAGGGTTTTAGGTGCTATAACCTGTAAAATATGTTTCTTTATCTTTTCTTTTTACTCAATTGAACGGAAAGGACATATCTTTAAAGTTAAACTAAAATGTGTATTGTATGTTTACCTAAAAGCCATACAGATGCTATAGTGCTCAGTTCATTCAAGTGAGACTACAAAGGATGATTAGACCATATTTTATTGTAAATTGAATGAATCATAGCCATCATTTACACTTATAATTTCCATGTATTTGTTACAAATCTGAAAAAAGTATTACACATAAATATTAGTAAGAAAGAAGAGTTATAAAATTTGAAAGTACAGTTTTTTCAATATATTCTATTGTATATACCTATTACATCACAAAACCATGCTAACAATTTTGTCGAAATTGTATTTTCATTTTGGTAAATGATGATATAAACATTTTATACAAAATACTAACTCAAAGACCTTCAGGTTTCTTAACACTGTAATTAGGTTCCTTAATCTATAATGAAACATGTAAATTTTCACAGAACTGCTGAAAAAAAGTCTGAGAAACGCATAAAATATGTCGAAAAAGTTAGTCTCCTAGTAACTTCTTCAAGATGGCTAGGATGACATTAGCTTAGCTCAAAAGGACGTTTACCTGCTGTCAAATTGAGTGTCATGGTATGAAAAGATTGAGAAGTTCATAGTAAAAAAATGGTGAACGGTTTAGAAACGTCGACGTAAATTGGCCTGCCACAGGCCTGCTAAAAACGATGTCATAGTACAAAAGAGCAATGCAGTCCAATAGCAGTCCTGCTTTAAGAGCTAATGGTAAGGCCCCAGGTTGGTGTTAGTGACAATTTTACTTAAATAGCTAATGTTAGTGAATATAAATTTAAAAAGAAACGAACAAGCACATCAAAAGCAGCCTACATACCTTTGATGGCATGCACACTAATCCAGCGCCCCAGCATCGGCGAGTCCCACATGTCAGCCAATGCCTTCAGGATTATATTCGTGATACCGCGAAAACGATCAATGAGCGATGCGCACCGCTTTCGAATAACCGTGTGAAAGCTATCGGTATGCGCCACGGCAAACATTCCTGACGCGCTACAAAATCGCGGCAGGCCAAGCAGCACCCTAAATGCATTGTTATACGCATTCAGAAACATATAATGCCTAGTATGGTTATACATAATTGCCTATGTACATTGTAAATACAATTCTTTGTTTTTTCCTTTTCTCAAGGTCTAGTCTACTTTGCACCAAATTTCATAAAAATCGTACTGTTTTCTTGAGTTTACGCGAACACTATACATTGAAATGAAAGATATGTATACGGATTTAGTACGCGTTTATGTTTTACTAGCTGTTGCTCGCGACTTCGTACGCGTCAATTGCTGTTATTATGATCTCGGTTATTTTTGCAACATTTTTCACTGATGCTTCGCTCCTATTGGTCGCAGCGTGATGTTATATAGCCTAAAGCCTTCCTCGATAAATGGACTATCCAACACAAAAATATTTTTTCGATTCGACCTAGTACTTCCTGAGATTAGCGCGTTCAAACAAACAAACAAACTCTTCAGCTTTATAATATTTAATAATATTATAAGTATAAGTATAGATTTAAACATAAACGCGTTAGTTTAGTCTATCCGTGACCATGAACGCTGTAAAGGGTTCGAACCGTCGGGTTAAATCAAAAGTAAACGCGTACTTAATCCGAAAACATAACATTCATTTCAATTTATAAAAATCGATTCAGTAAGTGTAACAGACGAACTGACAGACTGACAAAGCTACTTTAGCATTTACAATATTGGTATGGATTAAGAGAAGATTTTTATTTACTTGTATGTCAGATGTTCAAGAAACACATAGAAAATTAAGAAGTAAAGAAATACACATACCTCTCTTTAACCAAGACAGAAATCACGATGGACCACAATATTACAAAATCATACATTTTATTTACTCTGCGCCATGAGAATTGATTAAATTTAATACGAATGTAATCAAAGTTCCAACTTTTACCTAAAATGATGTCACCCTACATTCAACAATAACTTTGGTTCGAAGAATTAAAATTTTGTCCGAATATACACAGTATTCTTCTGAAACTTTTCTAAAACGAAGTTTTGTATGTAATCAATTCTTAATTGTTGGTATTAATTCTTTTCTGTTAGGTGATTTGAATAATTTACTTAGTTTCTCAGGATTTTTTAAATGTTTTTCTGAGGCTTCGTTTTTATGTTAATAAATTTTTAACACACAATTAAGAAATCTACTGAATCAAGGCTATTTACCTTAAAATAAAAAAGACTTGTTGCACTCGGAGACTGCCGCGGTAAAGCTATTGCATAGCATTTTTTATCAACTTATGCAATTATAAAACTAAAAAGTATTACCGCTGTGCCGGTCGAAGTGGGGGGTGTTAGATTATTTTCGTTACGGAATTTCTGGATTCGGTCTCCACGCTCAAGGCCCGCGATAGAAGCTATGCAATAGCTTAATTTTATGTTTTTTCTAATTTTGACTTTGTAATTATTTTTTTCTGTTATTTTGCCAGATATGGTTACCATAGGCAACCATACTGTCAAAATCCTTATTTTCTTCTAAATTCTTTTAAATTTCGGTAATTCAAAATTGTTCGATCGTGCCTCGCCCCGAGTGTTAGGTTAGATTATTTTCGTTACGGAATTTCTGGATTCGGTCTCCACGCTCAAGGCCCGCAATAGAAGCTATGCAATAGCTTAAAAAGATGTTTTTTTTATACAGACATGTTTGTTTAAAACAAAAAACAAGTTAAAAATGGCAATTCAAGCTATATCTGCCATTTCATCGAGACTACGTGCTACGAGCTTTCTAAGCTACGAATGCGCTACGATGAAATGCTACGGGATCGTGTTTTGCTACGAAATCGACTACTTTGCTACGGCTACTGCTATATATTATACTAGCTATTCCACGCTTCGCTGTGGCACACTGTGATTGAATGGTTTTTGTTTTTTATTGTTTCTTGTTTTTTTTTTATGGTCGCGGATAAATAGATAAAAACAATCCTTGATGCGGATTATATATCATGCTGAAACCCCTTGTATGCAACCTTTAGTATGGACCGGTGGCATCACATTTTTTTTCTTTCGCCAGTAACATAACTTAGATCATAATTAGACTAATATCTAAAATATTCACTATAGAAAAAATTCTGGCTCCAAGTTGCAATCGACCAGAGATATGACTTCTAATAGGCGTTTTTTCTCATAGAAATACGTACCTTGACTTATTATGGTAAATAAAAATTGTATTTTGAGAACCTTTTGGTTAAGGGTTGGTGGACTTTTAGGTTTTACTCTTGCCAATAATGACTTGGCTACCCATATAGACTGTTATAATTGTTCGATTATTTGCACTCTCTCTCATTTGCAGAAGTCTTTATATATATAGGTCCCGTACTCCCGTTGGCATCATTGACTGTTTAGCCAAAAGCTTGTTACAAACGAAACACTGACCTACTCCATGAGGAACTTACCTGCGACTCGCTGTCCTATTTTACTAAGTGATTTAATCAACTGTTGTTTTCTTTAAGACAGTAACTTGCAAAAATAAAGTGTATTCTTTCAAATAAATGATTGATTTGATGTGATTTAGGATTTTGGCAACAAAAAGGTAGTCTCATACGCTTGTAGACTTTTTAGGGGGAGTTGTCCCCATTTTAATTGTGTCTAGAAAAAAAGTCTACAAGCGGTTAAAAAACGTCTCTAGTAATGGATAAAACACGTTATTATTCATTGCCACTAATATTAGTTTCATTTTTGATTTCATTTCTTATAATTATAAAAATGGAGCTGGAGGAGTCAAGTCTTGTTGATAAGACATCAACAAGACTTGACTCCTCCAGCTCCATTTTTACCAGCCCATATACCATAATATTGACATTACGTGACAACAACCTCTGAGTGTCCTATTGCCCATTAAACTGCGTCACGTGACGTAAGAAGTAACATAATACAAAGTCCAGTAGGCACACCCGAGTCACAATTTCACACAGTCAAAACAGGGTCCAAAATAAAACAAGCAAAGTCGTAAAATATCGTAAAAAATGTCACAGGAGATGCACGGTCACGTCATAATCGTAGCAGTGGATGGTGAGTGAGGGCGTCGTCATTGTTCTTCCCTTTCTTCCTCTCCCCGTAACAAGTTACAGGTAGTTCAGTTCATTCAGTCATTTAAGGCGAAGTTAATTATAGATAAATAAATAGTAGCTGTTGCCCGCAACTTCGTACTCGTGTAATCTGATATTATCCTACGAAAACTGTAATTTGTGTTATATACTTACGATATGTGATCAAAAGGTAGGTAAAGACACATAGACAGTGTTAACAATACTATTCTTATTAAATAAGTAAAAACAATACTATAGTATATAACTGTCAGTAAACTAAGTACCTACGTTAACTAAGGAAAAATAATTTTCTAATTATGGATTTAGAAAATTATTTTGCTAATGATTTCCGCTTGTTAATATACCGGCCTAGATACCTTCACCACACTACCCGCACTAACACTGATTTGAGGAAGCACCGATGCCACGTGAAGTGGCGAAATGCGTAGAGGTTTTTATTATATTGGTATTGGGTACTAATAATTGCATTAACTGTACTGCATGCATTTTTGAGGGAGGGCGGGCGGTTTTCCTGCATGAAATAGTGCTTGCTCAATCAGTGTTGGTGTGGTGCAGGTGCTTCCTCAAATCAGTGTTAGTGCGGGTAGTGTGGTGAAGGTATCTAGGCCGGTATATTAACAAGCGGAAATCATTAGCAAAATAATTTTCTAAATCCATAATTAGTTATGGATTTCCGCAAAGTAACGCCTGAGTCTATTAATTTTTTTTAAATAATTTTCATTAGAATGAATGAAACATTTACATTAGATGATACCTTGTAATTTCAACAACCAACTGGCATTTTTTATTATGATCTTAAAATGCATAAAACTTATTTAAAAACTAAATTTAATAGTTCTTTTAAGTTTCGAGTTCTCTTAAGATTCTTACTTTAAAAGTAAAACAAAACACATCAAATCAAAGTTTGTTTCGATTTTATGAATGAGATGGATTATGATGTTATTAGTTTTAACTGCAAAACTTTTTTATTACAAAACTAGCAGAGAATATTAATCCACTGTGGTATTTATAGCTCAGCAATAAAATGAAAGGTTAATTTAATAAAACGTAAAGCTCAAAACCGCAACTACTGTACCGCGCCACGCAATACCCATTTATATGTTGTATAATATCCTGTGTGTTGGAAGCTAACCAATGAAAGACGTTCTCTTTGATGATTATACAGTAAAGGGTGTCAAAAAAATCACGAGCCAAATTCAAGGGGGTACTTATCAATCGACTTTGGAATACAGAAAAAATATAAAAAATATATATTTTTAAGAAAATAAAAAAAATATTGCCAATAAATGAGTCTATTATTTACTACAGGAAAATCAACTGTCCATCCCTAATAATTAGTGTCTTTTTTTAATTATTAATTTTAAAAAAACCTTAAAAAATTGTCAATCGAAACTTGCAGCCGCGCGTTCTAGGTATCTAACGCAGGGCTACAGCACGTACGTTTCAATATCATCAGTTTAGTTTTATAGGTAAGTTATGTTACTGCTTGAACTGGACTCCGATTTCCTTCTCTGGGCTTAGGACCGTCAAAATACAAAATACCGTCAGTAAAAATAAAGTTTATGTTTCTCCTGGTAGGGCACACTCACAGGGTTGTCTATTGTTTGCCCGTATTGTTTGCAATAATAAACTAATGCCTGAATTATTCTTGCCCGAATTTCATTTGCCCGAGTTGTTTATTTACCATAAAAGATATTTGACATATTCTTATTTGCCCGCATAGATTCCATAATGATACGATGCCAGACGTATTGTTATCCATTTTACTAATTGCAATAATATTATTTTACAGAATATTTTATAATTTCGAATATGTATCTAAGCTATGCATTTGCTCATGAAATTCCTGTAGGTGCTCTAAAATTACTTAAAAACTTGTTTTAAATACATTGGTGGGTAGGTAAAACATTTGTAGGCGATATTTATTGACAATAGTTTATCACAAAACTTTGCCGAAGCATGGCAAAATCGAATTAATACATTAATGGGGAATTCCCATCCCGGCTTTCTGGAACTTCGCCGGCCGCTGCCGCGGCACGCTCGCTACGCTCGCTCGGCTCGTGCGTTGTCTTTCATGTTCTAACCTAACCAAACCTAAACCTAATGATCGTTTAGTTTAAACCGACATATGAATATTATGAGGAACAATATTATGTCTGTTGATCATTATAGCAGATGTGATTATGGCAAATGAAATTCTGGCAAGTGGGTGTAACCCCACTCACATGCCTCTTAAAAGGAGTATTTTGGCATAATTGGTACGCTTAGCAGGCGGGTTGGCGATAGCAGTTTGGCTGTAGAGAAATGAGCTTCTGTCCGTTTTTTGTGTCGCCTCCTTTATTAGCCTCTTACGACACCCATGGGAAGAGAAGGGTTGGTGGTATTCTCTTAATGTGCCGACACCACACGACTTAAATTTATATCTACGGTAGGTAAATAGCCCTTTTACATACTAATATAATATTTGATAGCGAAAAGTCGGTACATTAATGCTACAAGCTACGATATTCGTCAGCTACGAATTTGCTACGACTCGCTACGTGACCGACGAATATACTTTGCTACGAAGTCTGTGTTGTTTACAGTTCCAATGGTACAGAGAAAGAATTAAATATCCAGATTGCAGGCTATACCTGCATTCATTGAAATTCAACCTTACATGACATAAAGTTTATTTATTTATTTATTTATTTACACTTTATTGCACAATAATAAAATATAGTACAATAGGCGGACTTAATGCTAAAAGCATTTTCTCCCAGTCAATCATTGGGCCAAACAGAAATAATACAGGCAGTGCAAAAAGAGAGAAGAAAAAAAAAGATAACAATCATGAAAGTAAATTATAACGGAGATTTTTATCATACGTAGTATGAAGGAAAGCAAATTTTTCTTTAAAGATAAGATGGTGATTTCGGATCAAAGAGAATCAAGTAAAGGACGCAGTGAGTTCGAACATTCCTGCGGAGCCTGATAGGGAGCCAGTGAAGCTGGGAGCGGAACTTGGAGACATGGTCATGGTCAAGTTTAATACCACTAAGTTCAAAAAGCACTTAAAGTTTGTTCTGTGAGCGCTCATTTGGCGGTAACGTTTAACTGTCATTAATTCTATCTAATTTTGTATGTTACCTATCGTATGATCTCTTATAAAATAAAAGACAAAGTATTTTTCTGTAAATCTGCTAAAAAACTAAATGGTTTGACAGTGCAAAGTTCCGATTATACAAGCAGTCAGGTTGCCGGCAATGTTATTGCAAGCACGAACGGCAAGTGAGATTTTTCTCACGAGATTAGCACGGCTAAGCTTCTCATAACTTTGCTACTTTTATCTCTTTGTTTTCGTTAAAAATCTGACCCTAAATTGACCTTCACCTGGGTTTAAAAAAGCGAAACAACTTTCAAATTAAATTTGGTACATTAAAAAATTTAATAAAAAGTAGTAAATCATACCGGAGCCGACTATGTTAATTTATTCGTTAAGAAATGATTTGATTTGATGAAGAGAATATGTGTCACAAAGGCATATAGACCTACAGGCTAAGATTAGTTGGTACACATATATAATATACACATATACAAATATAAAAAACTATATACACAATGAGCGTCAAAAAAGTATCCTAATTAATTGGGCACTCATTTTTCATAAGGATTGCATTGTTAGTGCAACCTACATCAATCCATACTACTGCGTGTCGACATAATTTGGCCGGGTTGTAAAGTCGACACTGACATTAAATCATTCATTCGAGGCATTGTTGGCCAAAAGTTAATCTGATTAACGACTAAAAATTAATGATTAAAAATCAAAATAAAAAAAAATTGAGATTAATTAATCATAATCAAATTTAAAATGATTAAGATTATCAATCATAATCATTAATCGTTAACTTGTTTATTTATCTAATTTATTGTAAGACCAACACTTACAGCTTAAGCAATACGGAACATATGTATGCCTCCAAGTTGTTATTGACTCGCCGTAAAGAAAATATAATATGGCCAAATAATTAATGATGAATGATTAATAAAAATATCTGAAAAAATCTGTCTCTTTATTTAACATTATTACTTTTTATCATTGATGAATGTATTAGGTTTATAATCAAGTTAATGAATTAATGATTACTGATTAATGATTAAAGTCAATAATCATAGTTTCATAGCATCATAGTTTTTACTTTTTTAATTATGATTACTTTAATTATGATTACTGTAATCATGATTAATGTAATCTAATTAAAATTAATCAAATTAATTAATTGATTAAAACAATTAATTGATTAATACCAACACTGATTCGAGGATAGTTTAAGCGTAATTTTCGTATTGGACCGTTTATATTGTTTTTATGATATACTAGCTGTTGCCCGCGACTTCGTTCCAGTTTGATGTAAGATCTTGTTGTGTACCACATTCTTGCGAAATAAAAATATTCTATTCTATTCTATTCTATTCTATTGAGCACTGCGGCGGCCAGCAGCACATTTGCACATGGCGCGGAAAGAAATTCAGCTCTCTGAGCCGGCTGAAGGCGCATTGTGTGGCTCACACTCTTATACTAGCTGTTGCCCGCGACTTCGTACGCGTCAATTTCTGTTATTATGATCGCGATTATTTCTGTAATATTTTTCACTGATGCTTCGCTCCTATTGGTCGCAGCGTGATGTTATACAGCCTAAAGCCTTTCTCGATAAATGGACTATCCAACACAAAAATATTTTTTTAAATCGGACCCGTACTTCCTGAGATTAGCGCGTTCAAACAAACAAACACTTCAGCTTTATAATATTAGTATAGATTGATTTTTGTACAGTAGGATAGATGTTTCGATGTGTAAACAAAGAAATACTCGTATAATGTCTAAGTGTCCTTTCTCGGAGTTTTCTGCCCAGGCTAAGTACCACACTTAGCTAAACTAGCCAGAAGACATTCTAACTCGCATCTAGACAGTATCCATTCCTAGATGCAATCACAGTCGCCCACAGGGTTAGTTCCCACTTTTATAGCCGGCCTTATTAAACGATAATAAGGCTATCTGCACACGAGCGGGAGTAGGGCACGGCGCGGGTGAACGCGCGACAATCTAGTTAAGGTAATGCGTTTAAGGACACACGAGCAGTTTTTAAAACTTTTTAATATTCAAATAATAAAAAAAAATACAATCACGGTAATTATTTAACTCCTTAGCTTAGAATAAGCGTCCCTAGAATCCTATACGCAACCATGGTGCGGCAAATCAAACTGAGCCATAATATTTTAGTCCTTCCGAACGCCCGTCAGTTCTCAAATTCAAGCTTTAATAAATCTTCGACATTTAAATACTTTATGACGACAGACGGTGCATTGAATTCAAAAAGTCGGGATGAGTAAATCCTTAAACGCTTATATTGAAGATATTCAATGTTTAGTGTTCCCCTGCATTCAAGATCAAAATAGTCGATCATTACAAAGTGTTATTGAACAATAGCAAAACCACAGAGACCCCAACTTATTTTTATTTATTACATTTTCGTGGATTATTAACGAATATATTAGCTTTTTTTTGTTATCTTGTGTTTGTTGCAAATTAAAAAGTCTATGATAATGAAGCGCGATCTAGTGCGATGTTGCCGCGGTTTGCTTTCAGTCAAACTCAGATTGCAATGTTGCCGCTTGGCGCCGTACGTAGTGAGCACATACAACTTGACACTTTAACTCTTATTGCAACCGAACAGAGTTGCTTTTTTCATACGGTGGTTACAAGAACCCAAAGTAGGCATGGACGATCAGTCGCCTCTGATAATAATCTCTCACGGCGTAATTTAATTATTTTTTTGGTTTAAATTTGATCCCTATTTTTATTAGTGGAATCGATTCTGAATAAACTAAGTTCAGGTTTTGCGTTTTAAAACCTTCTATCTAACGCCTTATATAATTTTTGAACATGTGCAACAAATAATCTTGGAACCGTTACACAATAGTTAAGGAAGGGGCGTTTGAACCGCAGCGTTTCCCCGCCCGTCCGCTCGGCCCTGTAAGCTAGACTCGCAATTCCGTTAAGATAATACTTTTACCCGTGGCCTGGTTTCGCTACTACATTCTTTTATTGTCCGAGTTTTTAATACAATCCTATTACGTTTGACATCTTGGGAGCGGAGCGAGCGAGCGAGCGACCTAACCTTAGTTGGCTATTGGCGATTTGATCTATGAAGTTTGGCGAGATATAAAGTACGAATGAAATTTATTGCGCATAAAAATTTAAGTGCTGTTTTCGATGCGACATAAAATACTAGAATGCGACATGAGTTTACATAGTAATAGTATATTTAGACGACCATTTGGATCAGCGGTAGTTAACGCTGCTTCTGAGCCATGGGTCGCGGGTTCGATCCCCGCACAGTACAAATATTTGTGTGCATGAACATGTCTGTTTGTACTGGTCTGGGTGTTTTCTATGTATTCTATGTATTATAAGTATGTATTTACAAAAAAAAAAAGTATATAAGTAAGTTTATCTGTTGTCTAGTACCCCATACGACAGGGTACTTAATAGTACCTTAATTTGGGACTAGATGGCTCATTGTGGCCCAGTGGGGCATGTCTGAAATATTTATTATTTATTATTTATATTCATTTTTGGTATATTCATTCTTACTTAAAACATGACGGAGTAAAGCGTATTCTTACCGCTAATAGACAAATTGTGATGATCAATAACTGGCCTGCCAAACGTGGTGATTATGCCAAAGTCCTGAGAATACTTGTGTCCAGCAGTGGACTGATACAAACTCATAATAACTTTAATCCATAAGTCAATAAACATAGAACGAAAACCCCGTTATAAGTTGTGTCATAACAAAAAAACTATCTAATCATCTAACTTTTCCGGCGTTTAATAATAAAAATGTATTATTTACAAATAAAACGCATTGGTGTTTACATTTAATAGATGTCTTTAACTATTTGTTTTAAACATAAATAAAGTACCAAGTCATATATAATAACCGGCCAAGTGCGAGTCGGACTCGCGCACGAAGGGTTCCGTACCAAAAAGGCCAAAAGAAACGGGTTTGTTGTATGGGAGCCCCCCCCCCCCCCTTAAAATATTTATTTTATTTTGTTTTTAGTATTTGTTGTTATTGTGGCAACAGAAATACATAATTTGTGAAAATTTCAACTGTCTAGCTATCGCGGCTCTTGAGATATAGCCTGGTGACAGAGCGACGGACAGACGGACAGACGGACAGACAGTGAAGTCTTAGTAATAGGGTCCCGTTTTTACCCTTTGGGTACGGAACCCTAACAATGACACTTCTAACAGTACAAGTTAAAACGTAAGAAGCTAATTGTCATAATGTCATACCTACTGCAAATTCAACCGTACATTTCTTTAGAATTTATTTAAATGATAGGAACGTTTGGCTTTAAATTGACCATTTGCATATTTATTTTGTAAATATTTATTAAAAAAGAGGCTGACAACACTGACCGAGTTTATTGCGCTGCTTCTCGGCACTAGCCCAGACTTGTCCTGAACCAGTGGTTGGTTTAAATATTAGGACTTGTAAAACCTAATACCTGGTGATACCTAGGGCCTATTTGCAGAAATAAAATTGATTTTATTATACTGATTTTAAACATGTATTCAACTAAGTTAAAGGAGCACCCAAAACTTCAGTAGGTGTTCATTTCGTGAAGACGTATTTCTGTCACTGATCTAGATTTTTATAATTCATTACTGGTTTTAAAATAACAGATGCGGTTTCTAGGTCGTGTTCCTAAGGCGCCATGATGGAGATAAATAATGTAATCCATTACGCCTGCAGGCGGGTTTGCTTGCACGTGTGACGTCACGGGAATTAATGTCGGGAGCCTTATGTAGGGCTGGCACTTGCCGCCACAAATACATTTTCAGTTTTTAGAATCTGTAGCTACTTAGAGAAGATAGTTGTGGACATTGATATTGAATATAAGAATTGTTTTCTAACCAATTGAACTGGCGAAAAGTATGAAATATAGTTATTTACTTTTAAATTCCAGTGGTCTATGAGTTAAGTACCAGGTTAAGATCTCGGAGTCTAGGTTCGTTATCCGGGCAACATGAGTTCTGAACATTTCAACATTGCTCGGGTTTGTGATTACCAACCCGGTTTTGGCAAGTGTGGTGATTATGTTACCACAACAATGATAAGTACAGGTATAATCACCACGCTTAAGCTCAATGATGGAGGCCTTTGCCCTGCAGTGGAATGATTATCGGCCGTAATTTTACTTTACTTTTTTTTACTTTAAATCCAATCGTAGAATGCGGAGTAATTTTAATGGCTTCAAATCAAAATAGGGTAGGTATAAATATTCTGATCTAATGATTTTGTACAGCCACAACTGGGGTTAGTAAATTTAGAAATTGTGGTGGCCCTAGTAAAACTCGATAGTTAAATAAAATGGCGCACGTTTTTAGCTAGTAACGTACTACAGTAAGGTGACCACAATTCAAAAGGGTCTTATTACTACAGTACCTACTTATATTTCAACCAATTTAATTAAAATCAAATTTTGGGGTGGTGAGATCTACCTCCTAGTGGTCCACCCTGGGCTACATCTTTGGTTTTCTAACCTATGATGACGGCTAACAGATCCCTCTGCGGTGGTAGGCTTCGTAAGAGGCCGCCTGGATGCCTGCCGAAGTCCAGCGCCAAACATTTTTTATGTGTTCCGCTGGTGTGTGGGAGAACCAGTGCCTCTGGGTAAGCTCGCTCCATCTTAGGCTTCTTCTTAACCGTATAGTTAAGTATGTAGCCAAAAGCAAGCCCGTTATGTGACTAGAAACTCTGTGTAGGGTTTATCATTACATCATAACCAGCCCACATTAGCCCACGGCTAGACACGGGCCTCCCCGAAAGGAGGATTATATCATAATCGTCACGCTTGGCAGACGGTTTGGTGACCGCAGTTTGGCTAATAGTAGAGAAATGACCTTAAGCTGGTGAAGCTAGCAGCAGCTTAACCGTTGGTGGAGAAAATGCACTCTTATGGGTCTTCTTCTGGTAGTACTCTTACAGTTGCGTCTCATGACACCCATAGGAAAAGAAGGGGGCTAGTCTTTTAATGTGCCAACACAAACCGACACTTTTATAGGGTTGAAAAGATAAGGTTAAAATAAAATCTAACGTTCTTTATTGAAATAGGACAATTTATTTATTAATAATAGGGGTTAAAGTATGAAATTGCCGATTATTTTCCCACTTTTTATTTTGTTTATAGCTCTTAAGTATAGTCATATTATTGCGTAATTCTTTTTGTATTGTATCAAAAACTAAATAAAGTACCTTTTGACAAAAAAAAAGATGCAATACTAGTGCCTATTATTTCAAAGGAAGTCGTTGAAAAGACCCCTTACAATGTGTCAGCTGACCTTCTTGCTTCAATTAAGTATATTTGTATTATATACTTTGATTTTCAGAAATTTAAATACTATAATGCGTAGCTTTATAACCATCTTACTTTCACCTTTAATTGCATCGAAAACGGTTCAGGCGTTTTTAAAAAAACGAAAAAATTGTTAGTATGGAAAAATGACTTTTCTCAATTTCGTCCATACAAAACGGCAATTTCATACTTTAACCCCTATTATGTAATACTCCTCTCATGGACAAGAGGTGCCTGTAGAATTAAAGCACCAGAACAGGAGAAGAGAATAAAATAAGATCATTGAATATTGAGAGCAGCGTCTCCACCCATTTTTAAGGCCTTACTTACTACCTAGCAAAACAGAGTTTTTTTATCCGTCCGGAAGTGTCCCACGCATTCCGAAGCCATATTAGCCACCCTACCTCACCCCGCACTATCGGAAGCTATTAACATAAAAACAACCTCTGTCCGCTAATGGGATTGCTTTCTTATAGATTCCCTCTTAGTTACCTCCCTGAAATGAGCCGAGATAGAAATATTACATTTTCCTTTGAGTATGATGATAATTAAGCCTTAATAATACGATCTTAATGAGGATAGCTATGTTAATACGAACGAGTAATTCACCAACTCGTCGACCCTGTTGGAGTAGCGTCGATATCCAGCCTGCTACGCAAGGGTTCGATTCCCGGTCGGATCAATTTAGGAAACGATATTTTTTTTAATTTGGTTGGTACCTGGAAAGGGGGGGATTTATAGTCCTGCTTCGGAAGGCCCGTAAGCTGTTGGTCTAGGCTTCTGTTGAAAGTTGGAAGTCTTAGGTATCACTCACATCAGAGGCCTGCTATAGGTGGCTTGAAAAACTGACATCAGCTCATGATCGAAGGATAATCGCACGATAAACTAACAACCCATTTACGCTCACTGTTGAGCACAAGTCTCTCTCCCTTATATGGAGAGAGGTTAAGGCCTTAGTTCCACCACGCTGGCCTAGTGCGGTTTGGTGGACGGTGACGGGCGACGCTGTGGCAACATCACCCTCGTGACAACAGTCGGGACCGATGGCCACAAACGGTCACCCATCCAACTAGTGACAGCTCCCACGTTGCTTAACATTCGTGACAGAAGCTGATCACTAAGAAGCATTGGGCTATGAGCGCTTTACCACACGATAAGGAGAAGACCAACTCGTCCTACATGCCTACGAATCGTTTAGGACGTTCGTTATTAGAAAATTAAATACATTTTCATTCTGTATCACGTCTCATTTTTTTTTTGTGAAACATTTAATTGATATCCTCATTTCAGATTCTCTTAAGCAGTGGTCTTTATATTTAATGAAAAAGAAAAAGCAAAAGCTTTCACGTATTTACCCAATATCATTTTACACATTTATTTTGCAATAAAATGTAACACACAAATCTTATTCATATTTATGTATTGAAAAACCGGCCAATTGTGATTCACACTCTCGCACGAAGGGTCCGTATTTTAAATTAAAATAATTGTTATTTTTACAGTATACAACTAAATATTCTGTGAATAATTTAAGCATCTACCTGTTGCCTTTAGTAATTAAAAAAAAAATTTTAAGTAAATAATAATATTAAGTAAAAGCGCCTCCTGGGACCTATTTGCAGAAATAAAACTGATTTTAACTGATTTTGATTTTAACTATGGCAGAGAAATACGTTTATTGCATGTGTGCCGCGCTTAATTATTTAATCATTCTGTTTTTAGTATTTGCTGATAGTGGCAATAGAACTCATCATCTGAGAAAATTTTAAATAGTGTAGCTATCACGGTTCATGAGGTACTGTAACAACCTAAACCCTTACAAATCATACTTTACTAAGAAACAATTAAAAATATTCACTTTGACTTTTTTCCGACGTATATCGGTAACTTTATAATTAAACAAACTACATTTAGGACGGTTAGCGATACTTTCATATTTTAATAAATTCAATTTATCTTATTGCGTATAAATAAATATCCATAAGAATGTGTCAAATATTTGTCCATGTGTTGCATTCAAGTGGTAAATGTTTTGCGCGAGAGCATCGGTCGGTAGCCAGATGTTGTCAATCTTAGGTTGGAACGAATGTAATCTAATAACTAAGTTAGAACTTGGGTTTGGATTTTAAAATAAAATTAATATTGCTAATTAATTTTGAATCTTTAACGTGATTGAATGGTGAATAGGAACTTTAGTTGGCTTTTCCGATATTAGTAAATATTTTTACCGGTTAAATAAGTAACGAAAGAGTAATTAGTAGGGAAAGCTAGGGGTCCATGTAACCTTCTAGATAACTATTGATAAAGTTGTTTACTTTAATTGAAATAGGGGAAATTAAATACTGAAGAAATGCTAGAGACCTTTTAGATCCATCATAGCCTGAAATATTTGTTGATTATTTAGAGCAGGTTTAGAACCACTGGTAACTTAAACTTTGTTTGCAAGTGTTATGTATAACCGGAAGACCATCCAAAGATGTCTCATCGCTAAATCACCGCTTTCACCCTGATTTACTGCCACCACATGTAACCCGGCATCAGATAACAATTGCATAACAGTTGGTAACCCGATGCCAGATAACAATGGCAATCCCGGCGCACTTGGACGTCTCGCCATGCCATAACTATTTAGTTGTAAATTTTGTATCTTTTTTTTATAACCTTAATGTGTACCCTTCTATTGTCTAATGCAATACGAAGACCAAGTGGTAGTTTACTCGAGACACAAGGATTTTTAAACAGGGAAGTGAGGCGCGGGGCGGGATTGTATGGTTAGATAAATAGTGTTGGGAGTTGAGATTCGGGGCAGTTCGACGCGGATTTTCAAGAATCTCTAACTGACTGGTGATACCGGTAGCAAGGGTAGAGCGAGGTTGTGCGAGGCTGGAAGACTAATTTACAGGAAGTTAGACGTCATCAATAGTCCTGAAGGCACGATTCTGCTGAACTGCGTGATCTAGGCTGAGGCTGAGACTTAGGGTAAAGGTAGGAGGGAGAGTTGCAGTGTCTGGTATGTGAAATTTGATTAGTTAAATTTTCTGTTGAAGTTGTTTATTTATTTGCAATCATTTAAAAAATAATGGTAAAATAAAAAAAAATGTATTACTAAAATTTTATCATAATTTAAATTTGTTTACTTTTGATTGATACTTTTAATTAAAATGATAAAGTCATAATTTAATATTCTAGTTTATGTCGTAACCATAAATGATATTCTTCTTTAAATTCTTATAATATTGATTTCAACAGGATGTTTGACATACCTAATTTTTGAATTTATTCTATTGACATTTTCTTGTAGGAATATAAAAGGGTTTGATTAAATATAATTATTTTCATATTTTAGTAGGATTTATTCGGCAATTTATTGACTTTTACTTTACACATTCAAGATTAATCCTAGCTTAGAAATTTGAAACATATATTTAATTAGAGTGACTTCATCTCCTATGTTAAATTCAATGAACTTTGGTTTTAACTAGATTTAAAATATCTCAAACCTATTTTATGATCTGGCGTTGCAACGTCATATTATTTTCTTTGTTGAATTTATTTGAAAGTTTATTTAATTTTTGTTCGTGTTATGGACTGATGTTATGTGTTTTGTTTTATCGTCCTCACTTTGACAGCGAATAGGAGGGTTTTGTAGATTATCTACGTTTATTAGTTTTCAGATTTTACTTCTTAAACACAAATACTTACACTGTTAAGTACGAGTTAGGTTAACTATTGCACAAATAGTTCTATTCAAATAACAACTCATTTTACAAGTTCAGTACATGAATATATTTATTCCAAAACAATTATTGGCATTTGTATTATAATGCCTTTACTTACGGCTTTAATTTTTCCTTAGAGTGGAAATTGAAGTGCTATTTTAAATTTTATTAAACGTTTTAAGACGTCATGGTTATTTGCGATAAACAAACATAATAAGTTGGCATTTTATGCTCAATTGAGTGATTATAAATATTATTTATTTTTCTTTCAAATACAAACATTTTATGAGTTTTATGCCCAGCTAAACTTTAAACCTGAAACAAATATAATTTATTAGTTATGATGATCTTCTATGAAGATTATCACCTTTTGAAACCTAATTTAAGTTAGATTTTATCTACCATCAAACTTACACGACGTATTGAGGTTTTAACAATTTATTGAATCCTGCTAGGTCTGTTAACAATTATATTTCATCTATTTACCTCCTTTAAGCACCTTAAAATTAAAATTAAGCATTTATTTTAAAAGGACATAATTATTACTACATTAGGGAAATATGACTTCTATATTACGACATTACGTTTAATATCAAACCGCAGATCACACAAACGCAACTACTATGATTTAGGGCTATACGGAATACTCGTCCTAGGTTTAGACAGAGGTACTGTTAGGTAGGCAAAACCTTATCCTACCCTACTCCTTTAAACCCTATCCTATATCCTAACCTCTAAAGATAGATCCTTTGGAAACATTGGACTATTTTTAGGCATCCTACCTTTAGAAAATTTACAATACATCCTTATCTTATAGACTGGGAAAAGAGTTTAATGTAAAGATATTGTCGATTTGACATTAAATTACATTTTCATAAATTTGCAAATGGTTACAATGCTATCTCCGGCTATCATGAATAGACTGCCAAAGGAACTTAAAATTATTCAATCTATGGAATCTAAATAATAGGGGTTGATGTGGGAATGTCGATGGTTCCATAGGCCGTACCACTGCTTTCATTAAATGCCTATAAAGGAGTCATCGGTATTTTTGGATTAACCTTGTATTATGAAAGAAATTCGTTATATATGCTTCCGATGGGTTCAGACGGAGTCACCATTGTAACTGTTATCGATCCAAGATCTATGTGTACTCTCGAGGCTGCCCAGGTGTTTGATTATATGGATACCATTTCTCCTGTCCCCTTAGGGCTGTACGGAGCACCAAGGATGCTCCCAGGTCCCGGGTTGTAAGCACTCACCTGATCATCAGTTGATCGAGCTTTGGCGGCTAGATGATTAGATACATAAGGAGATGGGTACTGGTACAGTGCTCACTTAATGTCATGTATTTATCGGAAGTATTCGGGATTAGTTAGTAAATTAGTAACTTTGGTAGACTTCTCATGAAGTCTTAGTTTAGATAAGTAATTAGTACTTATATTAGATTCCTTTATCCCAGTCTACCTCCTTGCGCCTGTTTACGGTTAAACCCGTGATTCAGGTAGATTCCTTTCCAATGGAGGTGACAAGTAGCTCCTGGTTTTGGTCATCACTGTGAATGGGGGCGATGGCGTGGGGCTCCTTCACCGCCCCTCGGGGCATCCTTTTCCCAATTCTTAAAGGCGCATTCCCCAGGAAACTTATGAGAACTTATTTAAATATCCACGTACCTCTAAACGAATCAGGGTTACTACTAAATACACAACGTACGGTCCTACCATTTTAAAACTAGACGATCACAAGGCCAAAATATTTAATTACTAAGGGATTATATTTGTGCTCCACTTCTTCTTTTATTTTATTGAGAGGAGGTGGTGCTAACGACGATGTTGCTCTCTCTAGTAACTGAGTCGAGAGAGTAAATTCATTGGGGCGGCAAAGGGGGGTTCGTTACAATTGGTGCCGTGACCAGGATAATAATAATATAAAACACTGGAACACGGTTATTTTATTTAATAGGCTTATAAGCCTACAATTGTTGCCGTGAAATGGAAAGAGGTTGAAAACGTGGATGTTTATTTAAGCATATCTAAGTTGACTGGTTTGCGCGTTTAAGGAATTGGGAAAAGAGGGGGCGTAGAGCTTAGGAAAATCATAGGATTCATATTATGGGTGTTGTAATATATATTTCACTATTACTAATTATTTTACTACTTAGTTAAGCGGGATAGTTGACTCTAATTTGCATTAATCTCACCATGATTTATAGGACTTTAAGATAAAACTTTTGTTAACAGTTTCATTCACTTAAATCAAATAGGTATGGATTGCAGAGTAAACAGTTTAAGTTATTAAATTAGGAAGATTTATCGCATAGGTTATTCTGAAATATGTTTTATTTTCACAATAATTTGATTGTATTAAACTAAACAAGTGTTTAAAAGTAACAATGGTAATTCACAACGTTAGGCCGTCTAAGTGTGACTATTGTAATATTTCATGTTAGTTACCTAAACAAGATTACGGGTCAGTCATATTACAGGTTTTTGTTCGGAACCGCCAAATATAAACAACAGTTCAAGTTACAGTATTTCGGTACCGTGTTTTTTTTAACTATAACTTTTGGTCACAATCACGTTTTGCTAACTCGATAAACAACAAAGGCTCATGTGTCCCATGATCATAGGCATAGGCATTTTAATGAATTAATAAACATAGCTAATGTTACCCGAGTAAATCTCGCCGACAGGAAAGATTAATAGCTTTAACTAAAACAACACTCGGCTCTATTATCGCTTTGTTAATATTATTGAGCGTGAGAGTTCGGACTCAGCTGCAAATACTTATCGATGCTAAAACACCACAAGAGGTCTTGTCACATAAATATTTAAGTTAAACACATGTTGTAAGAGTTTAGTTTTTCTTTGTTGTCAAATTTACGACAAATGTGTTGGCATGTCAATTGAATAAGTAGATCCCAACAACCTTTCGAGAAGTAATAATTCCCAAGTTAGGGATATTTGAAGTGGGTTTAAATGAGGTCTAAAATTCGAAACGTGTTTCACGTGTTTCAAGTACAACTTTGTTTTTTTTTACGTTAATTTATTGCTTTGTCAATTAGTAGGTTCAAGTTTAAAAAAGCTAGTTTAGATAAATAACATAAGTATCGAAAACTATCGAGAAGTAATAATTCACAAGTTAGGTATATTTGAAGTGGGTTTAAATGAGGTCTAAATTTGAAACGTGTCTCACGTGTTTTAAGTAAACATAATTTTTTTTTTGTTGATTATTACTCGGTCGATTAGTAGGTTCAAGTTTCAAGCATGTTTTAGATTAATAAAAGTATCTTCAGATGACTTTAAGTCCCTTTAGACTAATATTAATTATGGTAGGGTAGGAAAAAAAAATAGGGATACGGGTAAATTGAACCACATCTTGACAGAATGGTACTACTTAACGTGTTAAAAAGTAAGAGCCTTAATATTTTCCCAGCGTAAGAATAAAATAAATACATTTATTAATGACATTTTACAATTTCGGGAATAACTGATTTCATTTGATTTGAATTATATTTGGGTTTGAAATAATAATTTATACATTATGTAGATACGGAAAAACATACTCTAGCTATATGATTAAACCGATATTAGGTTTTAACTTAACCAATTAGTTGAATTAAAGGGATGGGGGCTATTAACAATCCAAAATATTTAAACATTTTGTAGGTTTCAGAGGTTAAAAATCTATTATTTATAGTGTCCGGTTCGATTCCGGAAATGGTGTTATGGGTCCAACGCCTTTAGCTCTTAACAACACTTTATTTATTGGATTAATGTTTATAGAATGCAGTAGTCACGGGTTCGATTCCTAGATTAGTTACTTTCATGAAAAGAATTTAATTACGGAACCTTGTCTATATGTGTAAAGATATTTAAACATACTTAGTTTAAGAAAGGATATAGTTGATTATGTCTTAATTTTATTTGTGGTTGTAAGGACATATTTATGAGGTTTTGGTTCGACTCCAAGACTATAGCTAAGCGGATAGTTCGGTTCTTAGGTATAGCGGGGGCGTGTGAAAGTGTTATTTTATTACCTCGAGGTTTTATATAACCCAAATGCTTAGTGGCTAAAAGGTTACCTCAGTTCCTGGTTCGATTCCGGGTTCGTGTACAAAAGGATTGTTATATGTGAGAATAACTGACAACTATGAAAAGCTATGTAGATACCTTTAATTTTGGGATTAATAGCGAAGTGAGAGGAAAATAAACTATTAGTCTCCGGTTCGACTCCGGGACTGTGTTAAAGTAGGTAAGTATCATAGAAAGACCATATTAATAGTTTTAAACATAGGATCAATTTTAACCTAGTGGCATAGTGATTCAATTACTATTTTAGTCTCTGGTTCGATTCCGGGACTATGTTAAAATAGTTTGGTATCATAGAGATACCATATTATTAGGTTTAAACATTAAATTAATTTTAACCTAGTAGCATAGTGAGTGAGTCCATTACTACTTTAGTCTCTGGTTCGATTCCGGGACTATGTTAAATTAGGTTGGTATCATAAAGATACCATATCAATAGTATTAAAACATTAGATTAATATGAGCGTAATAGCATAGTGAGTCCATTACTACTTTAGTCTCTGGTTCGACTCCGGGACTATGTTAAAATAGGTTGGTATCATAAAGATACCATATCAATAGTATTAAAACATTAGATTAATATGAGCGTAATAGCATAGTGAGTCCATTACTACTTTAGTCTCTGGTTCGACTCCGGGACTATGTTAAAATAGTTTGGTATCTTATAGATACCATATAAATAGTTTTAAAACATTAGATTGATTAAAGCCTAGTAGCATAGTGATTGAATTACTACTTTGGTCTCTGGTTCGACTCCGGGACTGTGTTAGAATAGGTTGTTATCATAGGCCATTTTAATAATTTTGAAGCAATAGGTTAATTTCAGCCTAGTAGCATAGTTAGTAATATGTTACTACTTCGGTCTCTGGTTCGATTCCGGGACTAGTGTAGATTACTTGTCTGGCTATAGTGGGGGCGAAATGATTATATACATAAACTAGTTATATTTTAAACTAGCAGCTTAGTGGTTAGAAATTAATTGTACCAGGTTCGATTCCTGTACAGTGGTCAGTTAGCTAGTTTGTTGTGAAGAAACTAGTATTTTATCTTATTTTACAAGTTAAATTATAATGGCTTCATATAAGTTTACTTTTACTTTAATGGTTAAAATAAATAACCAAGTCGTCGCGGCGTCAGTTCGATTCCTGGACGCTTTGAATAGTGGGTTTTTTATCAGTAAAGTGTTGTAACAAAAAGGCTATTTTTATTATTACAATTCACAATACGTAATAAAACTAATGTAAAGTATTAACGGGTTCGATTCCCGAGTACTCAATCGTGATTATTTATAATAATTAATTTATTTACCATCTAACTAAAGCAATGATCGGATATAATTTGAAATATAAATGATTTAATAACAGGAAGTGGTATCACTGTAAATAAATGGATATTTCAAGTATACTCATGTTCTTATCTCTGTATGCCAGCGTAGTAGTGTGCATGGAGATGCGGGTTCGAGTCCCACCTCAGACATAGTTTTGCGAAGTTAAGGGCTGATATTATGATTGTGGATGGGTTGCTGGAGTATTAAATAGAGTAAGTAGGTAAATGATTATTTATTATCAAAAGCTAAATTAATCTATTATGTGTATCAAAACTAATTGCGTTTTAGGTATTAGTAAATTCAATTATATTACATTTACTCGTGTGGATAGATAGATGGGTATTTGTATTCAAAAGTATTTAAAATATGATGATAATTTAGAAAATTAAATGTTTGTGGGTTTTGTATTTTATTAGACATCCTAATTTGTTGACATTTTGACCCAAAGCACCCACAACATTAAATTAGTTGAGGAATAGGTGTTAGGTTAAAATGTTTAATTTACTGTAAATAGGTGAATTGAACATTGTCAGTTTTGAACTGGTCCTCAGCTGATTTAAACTCTACACCAAACCAGATCTGAGCACACTGCACATGCTCCAAGTATTTAATGATTGTTAGGTGGTGCAGAGTTCTAAGTTTGAAGATTACTTCTTGTAAAATGCCGTCTATTGCTGTTAAACGTCAATTATTTTCTTGTAGGGGTATGTCGACGGTATCAGGTTCAAACGTATAACACGTTCGGGTTGATAGTGTCAACATATTGTCACTAGGACTGAGCTTGCCTCACAACCAAGCTTCCTTACGGAGAAACTCTGATTGCCTGGCGATAGTACCACCAGTACTTAAGTATATTGGATTCTCGGAACTTCTGTACTACTGACACAGACATTGATGCTTGGTTTAAATACACACAACACATTATTTTGGGTACAAATGTTAATAAATAAGATTGGTTATGATTATACTAAACATAAGATTGACTTTGTCTAGGGACATACCTAACTCTCTATCCTATGCAGTAATGGTTGATTATTTAGATTATAATTGGAAAAAAAAACCTTGTTTACCTAAGCTTAAATTGTTTAGTTGCAAGGAACGTTGTTTGTGTTGATACACATTGGTAGTTTATTTGGTATAAAAAATAGTAATTAAAATATTCGTAATTTTAATAAAACAAATGTAAGGTTAGGTCATTAACCATACTCATTAAAGAAGGTTAGAGGAAAAAAAATACCTATCCTTAAAAATATACAGGAACATTTGACTATAATATAAATAGTTATTAGTTAATTTGAAATAGATTAATGGATTTGAAGGGTTTGGTCGTGTAATTTGAAAAATTTTTACTCCAGTAATTTACATAAAAATTTTGGGGGCGATTGTAACAACCTAAACCCTTACAAATCATACTTTACTAAGAAACAATTAAAAATATTCACTTTGACTTTTTTCCGACGTATATCGGTAACTTTATAATTAAACAAACTACATTTAGGACGGTTAGCGATACTTTCATATTTTAATAAATTCAATTTATCTTATTGCGTATAAATAAATATCCATAAGAATGTGTCAAATATTTGTCCATGTGTTGCATTCAAGTGGTAAATGTTTTGCGCGAGAGCATCGGTCGGTAGCCAGATGTTGTCAATCTTAGGTTGGAACGAATGTAATCTAATAACTAAGTTAGAACTTGGGTTTGGATTTTAAAATAAAATTAATATTGCTAATTAATTTTGAATCTTTAACGTGATTGAATGGTGAATAGGAACTTTAGTTGGCTTTTCCGATATTAGTAAATATTTTTACCGGTTAAATAAGTAACGAAAGAGTAATTAGTAGGGAAAGCTAGGGGTCCATGTAACCTTCTAGATAACTATTGATAAAGTTGTTTACTTTAATTGAAATAGGGGAAATTAAATACTGAAGAAATGCTAGAGACCTTTTAGATCCATCATAGCCTGAAATATTTGTTGATTATTTAGAGCAGGTTTAGAACCACTGGTAACTTAAACTTTGTTTGCAAGTGTTATGTATAACCGGAAGACCATCCAAAGATGTCTCATCGCTAAATCACCGCTTTCACCCTGATTTACTGCCACCACATGTAACCCGGCATCAGATAACAATTGCATAACAGTTGGTAACCCGATGCCAGATAACAATGGCAATCCCGGCGCACTTGGACGTCTCGCCATGCCATAACTATTTAGTTGTAAATTTTGTATCTTTTTTTTATAACCTTAATGTGTACCCTTCTATTGTCTAATGCAATACGAAGACCAAGTGGTAGTTTACTCGAGACACAAGGATTTTTAAACAGGGAAGTGAGGCGCGGGGCGGGATTGTATGGTTAGATAAATAGTGTTGGGAGTTGAGATTCGGGGCAGTTCGACGCGGATTTTCAAGAATCTCTAACTGACTGGTGATACCGGTAGCAAGGGTAGAGCGAGGTTGTGCGAGGCTGGAAGACTAATTTACAGGAAGTTAGACGTCATCAATAGTCCTGAAGGCACGATTCTGCTGAACTGCGTGATCTAGGCTGAGGCTGAGACTTAGGGTAAAGGTAGGAGGGAGAGTTGCAGTGTCTGGTATGTGAAATTTGATTAGTTAAATTTTCTGTTGAAGTTGTTTATTTATTTGCAATCATTTAAAAAATAATGGTAAAATAAAAAAAAATGTATTACTAAAATTTTATCATAATTTAAATTTGTTTACTTTTGATTGATACTTTTAATTAAAATGATAAAGTCATAATTTAATATTCTAGTTTATGTCGTAACCATAAATGATATTCTTCTTTAAATTCTTATAATATTGATTTCAACAGGATGTTTGACATACCTAATTTTTGAATTTATTCTATTGACATTTTCTTGTAGGAATATAAAAGGGTTTGATTAAATATAATTATTTTCATATTTTAGTAGGATTTATTCGGCAATTTATTGACTTTTACTTTACACATTCAAGATTAATCCTAGCTTAGAAATTTGAAACATATATTTAATTAGAGTGACTTCATCTCCTATGTTAAATTCAATGAACTTTGGTTTTAACTAGATTTAAAATATCTCAAACCTATTTTATGATCTGGCGTTGCAACGTCATATTATTTTCTTTGTTGAATTTATTTGAAAGTTTATTTAATTTTTGTTCGTGTTATGGACTGATGTTATGTGTTTTGTTTTATCGTCCTCACTTTGACAGCGAATAGGAGGGTTTTGTAGATTATCTACGTTTATTAGTTTTCAGATTTTACTTCTTAAACACAAATACTTACACTGTTAAGTACGAGTTAGGTTAACTATTGCACAAATAGTTCTATTCAAATAACAACTCATTTTACAAGTTCAGTACATGAATATATTTATTCCAAAACAATTATTGGCATTTGTATTATAATGCCTTTACTTACGGCTTTAATTTTTCCTTAGAGTGGAAATTGAAGTGCTATTTTAAATTTTATTAAACGTTTTAAGACGTCATGGTTATTTGCGATAAACAAACATAATAAGTTGGCATTTTATGCTCAATTGAGTGATTATAAATATTATTTATTTTTCTTTCAAATACAAACATTTTATGAGTTTTATGCCCAGCTAAACTTTAAACCTGAAACAAATATAATTTATTAGTTATGATGATCTTCTATGAAGATTATCACCTTTTGAAACCTAATTTAAGTTAGATTTTATCTACCATCAAACTTACACGACGTATTGAGGTTTTAACAATTTATTGAATCCTGCTAGGTCTGTTAACAATTATATTTCATCTATTTACCTCCTTTAAGCACCTTAAAATTAAAATTAAGCATTTATTTTAAAAGGACATAATTATTACTACATTAGGGAAATATGACTTCTATATTACGACATTACGTTTAATATCAAACCGCAGATCACACAAACGCAACTACTATGATTTAGGGCTATACGGAATACTCGTCCTAGGTTTAGACAGAGGTACTGTTAGGTAGGCAAAACCTTATCCTACCCTACTCCTTTAAACCCTATCCTATATCCTAACCTCTAAAGATAGATCCTTTGGAAACATTGGACTATTTTTAGGCATCCTACCTTTAGAAAATTTACAATACATCCTTATCTTATAGACTGGGAAAAGAGTTTAATGTAAAGATATTGTCGATTTGACATTAAATTACATTTTCATAAATTTGCAAATGGTTACAATGCTATCTCCGGCTATCATGAATAGACTGCCAAAGGAACTTAAAATTATTCAATCTATGGAATCTAAATAATAGGGGTTGATGTGGGAATGTCGATGGTTCCATAGGCCGTACCACTGCTTTCATTAAATGCCTATAAAGGAGTCATCGGTATTTTTGGATTAACCTTGTATTATGAAAGAAATTCGTTATATATGCTTCCGATGGGTTCAGACGGAGTCACCATTGTAACTGTTATCGATCCAAGATCTATGTGTACTCTCGAGGCTGCCCAGGTGTTTGATTATATGGATACCATTTCTCCTGTCCCCTTAGGGCTGTACGGAGCACCAAGGATGCTCCCAGGTCCCGGGTTGTAAGCACTCACCTGATCATCAGTTGATCGAGCTTTGGCGGCTAGATGATTAGATACATAAGGAGATGGGTACTGGTACAGTGCTCACTTAATGTCATGTATTTATCGGAAGTATTCGGGATTAGTTAGTAAATTAGTAACTTTGGTAGACTTCTCATGAAGTCTTAGTTTAGATAAGTAATTAGTACTTATATTAGATTCCTTTATCCCAGTCTACCTCCTTGCGCCTGTTTACGGTTAAACCCGTGATTCAGGTAGATTCCTTTCCAATGGAGGTGACAAGTAGCTCCTGGTTTTGGTCATCACTGTGAATGGGGGCGATGGCGTGGGGCTCCTTCACCGCCCCTCGGGGCATCCTTTTCCCAATTCTTAAAGGCGCATTCCCCAGGAAACTTATGAGAACTTATTTAAATATCCACGTACCTCTAAACGAATCAGGGTTACTACTAAATACACAACGTACGGTCCTACCATTTTAAAACTAGACGATCACAAGGCCAAAATATTTAATTACTAAGGGATTATATTTGTGCTCCACTTCTTCTTTTATTTTATTGAGAGGAGGTGGTGCTAACGACGATGTTGCTCTCTCTAGTAACTGAGTCGAGAGAGTAAATTCATTGGGGCGGCAAAGGGGGGTTCGTTACAGTACATCCTGGTGATAGACAGACAGATGGACGGACAGTGAAGTCTTAGTAATCGGGTGCAGTTCTTACCCTTAGGTAGTAACGGCCTATAATCATCCCACTGAACGGTAAAAGCCTCCATCATTGAATTCAAGTTACCGCAGCAATGATAGTTATGGCATGGGATGGTGACCCTTTGGGTACGGAACCCTAAAGTATGGTTACACGCAACCTGTGAATTAATGTTTTGCTGTCCGTTTCTGGGCGTCCTGGGCTGATTTAGTACGGTCCATGATTGTGACAGGTTAAGTTTGATGTACTGCGGGTTAGAGTATTCTAGTGCTTGTTTGGTTTATATGCTAAACTAAGTATTGTTACAGTAGAAAGGAATCTTTCATATTTCTTGTTATGATTCGGTAGGGAATTCTAGCTTTGAGTATTTTTATTTTAAATGTTTTTAATTTATATTTAAAAATTGCAAAATTTGGCGATACTATTGCTAAGAAGCAATCTCTTCCACACGTGTATTTTTTTAAATAATCGTTTTTATTCCAAACAACCTTAGGTAAATAAAAACTATGTTCAGTGGAATAGGAGTAAAATAATAAATAAAACTTGATAATATTATACTAAAAATACAAACATAATTTAAATACATAGTACAGACAACAGCACGTCAACCTACCACAAAACGTCAATATTTCTCAATTGATATTGATCTCTACTTGTTGGACTTAAAGTTGAAAATAAATTCAATGACCTTTAACTTTTTGGGTAGGTTGACCTGCCTTTGTCTGTACCTATACATGAACACATATTTCTTTTTTTCACATCATAAACTTCAAAAGTTTATGTATGAACATAAAAAATACGCGTTGACTCAAACAACTATTACCAACATCAGTAACGGTCTATAATCCCACTGCAGGGAAAAGGCCTCCATCACCGAATTCAAGTTACCACAGTAATCATGGGTACAGGCATAATCCCCACGCTTGCCAAATGTGGTTTGGTGATCACAAACCCGAGCAACGTTCGAAAATTCGAAACTTTTTGATGCCCGACCGGGGATCTAACCCTGCACCCGTGATCTTGGTCCGGTATTCAAACCACTAGACCAACTTGTCTAACGGCCGGTCCCAATAATCTATCCCAAACATCTTCTGTCTCTGATTTTGCCGTCCAGAGAAACAAAGACAGAAGTTGTTTTCTATCTCCGATATGCCAAAACAGAAGATAGATAGGTTATTAGGACCGGCCGTAAGACCGCAGATTAAAAAGTTGACTCTGACATAAAATCAACGTCCATTTTTATTTTTATTTTGTTTATAAGCGTAAAAGCGCCTCCTGAGGCCTATTTGCAGAAATAAAACTGATTTTAACTGATTTTATAAACAACGCATTTTTGCCTTTAAATACTGAATGTAATAGGTTGGACTAAAACAGTTTGCTCATTTCGAAATTATACAAATATCTGAATTATTCACTTCGTCATAACACGAGTTTGTTGCGGCATTCCCGTAAAATGGAAACGCATTTGTGTAATGCAACTCTGAGGCTACTAATGGCTTAGTTGAAATTGTGCTTAGTGTTTCCATGCTATATTTACTTTTTTTTAATAATCAATGGGCTTGCTCTTGACGACATACTTAACTCTACGGTTAAGAAGAAGCCTAAGATGGAGCGAGCTTACCCAGAGGCACTGGTTCTCCCACACACCAGCGGAACACAGAACAACTGTTTGGCGCTGGACTCCGGCAGGAGGGTGGTAGCATCCAGGCGGCCTCTTACGAAGCCTACCGCCGCAGAGGGATCTGTTAGCCGTCATCATTGGTGCGAAAACCGAAGATGCCGTTGCCCAGGGTGGATAACTCGGAGGTAGATCCCACCACCCCAAAACGTAATCTTTATCCGTTTTAATCTATACACCGTGCTTTTTGAACCACATGAAAAACGAATCCCTCTGTGTATAAATTTCTGACTTCACCATCTTATTTATATGCTTAAGTTAACATAGACTGGTTTCGGCTTGCTATAACATTTACCTAACACCCTGTAGAGAAGGAGAGCAGACTGTTTTTTTTTTTAATTTTTCATAAAAATTTAATGGTTGTATCTCAACCACTGGGCGATGCGAATGTGAGTTTGTTTGTAACGCTTTCGTGCAGAAACTGCTGAACCGATTTTGATGACATTTGATAAAAAGATAGATTAGGCTTTAAGAAAGGACATAGACTATTTTGTAGCCTACTGCTGGGCACTGGTTTCCGTTCGCACGATATAACGTAGGTATAGTTCAAGCTAGAACTGATTTACTGATTTCCGCGCAGACAAATTCACGGGCAATATATTTGTGTTTTTACTTTCAGGCCGACAAGGCACTTTATAAGGGTGCAATTCAACCCCATCCTGAGTTAAATTGATGGACCATAACGAATGGTGGGCGCCAACGTAATGTGCGCTCAAATGGCCGACAATACATCTCTTTTTGGGTTGTGGCTACATACGGGCTTAATGTTGAGTTCCCAACTCAGCAGTGTAGCAGCCAAGTTCACAAATCATTATTTCATGTTTTTTTTTTTTTTTTTTTTTAATCTTTTTTTTTTTATGGAGGGTTTTTTCTCATAGAAAATGACACCCTCATAGATACACATCACAAAATATGTCACCGACGCTTGATTGCACATTGAACCAACTTATAAAGTAATTTCGCCTCCCCCGACAAAGGGTCTGATAGGATACTATTGCAAATACCAATTTCTCCCTTAAAGTTAATAGCCTGAAAAAACTGTATTCTATCCGCTTCATTCCGGACACACTCCATGATAATATGATAAACATCCTCAATTTTATCACACTCAGTACATTTATTAGTGTTACTCTTTTTCATGAGAAATTCAAAACTGTTTAATGGAATGTGTCCAGAGCGAAGTCTTAGAGCAGTGACAATGTCATTCCGGCCCAAGTCTGCACCCTCAAACCAAGGGCATCTGCACAGGACGGGTTGAATTGTTCTATACCAGATGCCTTTGCAAAGTGACCTTTCATCGAAATATTCTTGCCATTGGCTTTTACAGCGTCTTTTTGCCACATACAGCAGGTCCGAAAACACGGGTAGGCACTTATAGCAGATGCCGTTTTCTGTTGCTTCCCTGGCTAATGTGTCAACACGTTCATTACCAACTATGCCAGAATGAGCCGGAACCCACTGAAGCACAACTCTTTTCCCTATTCGTAACAGACCAAGGATGGACTCAATAATAGAATAAGCTATCGGTGTTCCTCGAAAATTCGAGGAACAACGAGCTACATGTTGTAATGCACTTTTGGAGTCAGACAGTATAACAAAACTGTCTCCATCAATAGACTTAATATACGATAGTGCCTCCGCTATAGCTATCAGCTCCGAGTACATCACAGATACATTTGAGTCCATTCTTAGTCTACAGCAAATATTACTCTGAGGGTCAAAAAAAGCAGCGCCCACGCTGTCTTTGTCTTTTGATCCATCAGTGTATATTTTGTACGACAATGCGTAATCGCGTAACAAAATTTGATCACACAAGTTTTTTAAATCTGTCTTAGCGTACTTATTTTTATTTTTTACAATTGAATTCAAATTGCATTGTATACAAACCGAAAGATCCACACCGCTCACCCATGTATTTAACGAAAACATTTCCAAGCTTCTGCTCTGGTGCATAGGCAACCCATTGAGATATCTATGAACGCTTATTAATAAAGGTAACTTTTTATGTTGCCAGTAGCGGCTTTTGCATGATAAATCAAGATTGTTCAATATCCCAATGAGTGGACCATCCATTATTGACTTACACTTAAGCCAATATTTAGCTGCTAAATAATGCCTTCTTACAAATAAAGGGGGTATGCAAAGATCGTTCTCCATGACATGGATAGGGGTAGACTTAATATAGCCACCAATCAATCTCAGACATTGGTTCTGTAGTACATCCATTTGGTCTAACAAGGATTTGCAACTATTGTCATAGAGGGTACAACCATAATCCAGTCTACTACGAATCAAGGAAAAATATAAGCGTCTAAGATGTGTTTGATGTGTACCCCATCCAGGACCTCTCAGAATTTTAAGAATGTTCAACAATTTCGAAACTCTTATTTTTAGTTCTTTTAAATGCTTTGACCATCTCAGTGTACGATCCAGCCATAAGCCCAGGTATTTAACATTATCAACAACTATAAGAGAACTGTCTTTAACTTTTAGTTCTATTAATTCTTTTCTGTATCTTCTACTAAAAATACACGTTTTAGATTTAGATGATGAAATATCTAAGCCTATCCCTGACAGAATTTTTGAAATGGTATCTAATGCAGTCTGAAGGTCCATGCTAACTGACGATAGGTTATCACCCGTCTTGTAAATAACAAAGTCATCGGCGTATTGAGAAATGAAAACATTGTCTATATTTAACCTACATATTTTTTGAGTTACGATGTTAAACAGCAAAGGAGACAATGGATCACCCTGTGCCAGACCAAGGCTAGTGTATCTGGAAATTTCCTTGTTGGTTATTTGTATTTTGAGGGTTCTTTCACTGAGGAAGTTCCATATATATGTACAAATTTTGGAGCCTACACCTATTTCATCTAAACTTATAAGCAGTGATGTTATATCTATGTTATTATAGGCGTTGTTTACATCGAGAAAACAGGCAACCGTAAGTTTTTTCTTTGAAAAACCGTCTAGAGCTCTGTACACAAGGTTGGTCAAGTTATCATAGCAAGAATAACCCTTTCTGAATCCCGAAGTATTGACAGAAAATAACGTATTCTTTTCGCAGAACCATTCTAGCCTTTTGTTCAAAATATTGTGAAAGACCTTACACAAACAAGATATTAAAGAAATAGGACGAAGACATGAGACACTCCCGAAATCACGTCCAGCCTTTTGAATTGGAATTATCATAATTTCTTTCCACTGACTTGGCACTTGGCCAGACTCAAAAATCCTATTAAACAATTCCGTTAGCTTACGCTTGCCATTAGCTGGAAGGTTTTTAATCATTAAAAAAGTTATACCATCCGCGCCTGGTGAGGTATTTTTATTTGGAATACTATGTTCCACTTCAATACAAGTAATACCACCGCATAATTGATAATTACGGGACTTAAAATTTGGAATGGGTGAACGCACAGAGTCTGGAGTTAAACTGTCTAGCAATTCTCCTGCCAAAGCATCGTCAATATGTTGATTTAGAGATGTTCTATAATTTTTTATCCATCTCAACTTTGCCCAGAGATCACCAGCATTAGTACAGTGGTCCATAGATGAGCAAAAACTTTGGAAATGCTTGTTTCTAGCTTCGCGGATAAGCTTTTGTGCAACATGTACTTTATCTTTGAATACGTTTAAGTTGTGGGGTGTAGGGTTACGGCGAAAAACTGCAAGTGCCAAACGACGTTGAGCTACGGCTTTTGATAAAGTAGGGTCCCAGTCACTTTTAGGAGTAAACTTACTAGTAGGATTCTGATTACAATTAATAGATGGAATATGCAAATCTGCGGCAATATTAATATAATCTATAAATGTATCATAGGATTTCTGAAGGTCGTGGGATATTACGAAATTTTCAAATAGCTTTTCTAATATTTCTCTGTAAGCCGCGAAATTGGCTTTTTTGAAGTTTCTTTTTCTCTTGCACAAATTTGACGTAGCTACGGATGTTGATAATTTAATCATTCTGTGGTCGCTACCCAAAGTCTCATTTAGGACTAAATAGTCAAAATTAAGTGCAATATCAGATGATGCTGCCGATATATCTGGTGAAGACTGCTGCAAGATACCATTTACTAGTCTTATCCTAGTTGGAGTTTCATTATTTAGAGTGACAAAACAATTATTCTGTAAGGCACCGTGTATTTGATTTCCTCTTTGATCAATTTTGCTCGACCAGACGGAATGATGGCCATTAAAGTCACCTACAATTATAGTTTTCTTACCAGCCAAGGAGAAGATTGCATCCCAATCACAAACTGATGTACGTACATTAGAAGGGCAGTACACTGCTACAATATTTTCAACATAAAAACAATTGTACACTTTCACATGCAGAAGTTGGATATTTGGGTTAGCATGGCTAACTCCGATTAGTTTAGACTTTACTGATCTGTGAATCAATACTGCCACTCCACCGTATCCATCGTCCCGATCAGAACGGTAAATATTGTAACTATTTATCTTTAAACTACTATCAGGATCCAACCACGTCTCACAAACGGCAGCGATGTGGATACTTTCTTGGACTAATATATTTTCAAAACTTAATAACTTTGGCCTTAAACTTTGGCTATTCCAGTTCAGTATATTAATTTTAATGGCATTGTTGGCTAATAAATCCATATTCAATAATTGATTTTAAAAATGGCCATTCAGAAATACTTTCTACTGTCATCAATATTAACCATTCAGCACAACATTTAAATACATTCACTATCTTCTCTCGTAAAGAAAAGTTCTTAACAAATACAATATCCTTTAGTCTGGATAGCAGCTCTCCAAAAGTAACATCTCTCTTCTTGTCACATTCCTCCTTTGGGGCTCCTTGAGAATGTTCTGTTTCATTGAAGGCAGAAAAATTGTCCTCGTTCCATGCTAGGGATTCTTTAGGGTAGCGCTGGTCGCGAGAAGAGGTCTCGGATTTGTTTTTGTTTTTTAATTTTATATTACTTTTGTGGTCTCTTGGGGACTTTTCTGAGTGTACTTCTGGCTGAAGAGATACGATGTCGGAATATAATGGCTTGGGTTGATTTAGGTTCTTATGTTTGCTAGTAAGAATTGGAGAAAAAACGTATGGAACTGATGTGACTGTACTTTTTGGTTTAAGTTCGGGAAAATCAAGACTCTCTGCGAAGGTGTTTTTCTCATCAGAGGGTGATATAGATGCGAACATAGATCTAGCCTTTCTATACGTGCAATTGAATTGAGACATCAATTCCCGGATCTTTTTTTCTTTGAGGTAGGCTGGACAAACTGACTTGTTAAGGGCAATATGGTCGCCCTGACAATTGACACAACTGAATTGACTGGTGTCACAGTTTTCATGGTTGCCACTGCATTTGGGGCATATGACCTTTTCTAATGGGCATCTTGACCTTGTATGTCCCAATCTCCAGCATTTAGAACACTGAGAGACGGGGAACACAAACGGTTCTACTTTTATACGCAGGTCATCTACATATATAAATGGTGGTAAGAAGGAGCCCTTAAAAGACAACCTTACAGTTTCACTAGGAAGCCAGTCTCCTTTAGCATTGCGTCTGTTTAATCTCACAACCGAAACCAAAGCGACTTTGCTATCGCATGTGATCTTATTTTGGATATCTTCATTTGACAGATCCAGATCTACATCTTTAATAGTTCCGTAACTATAGGAAACTTGAAGTGATCTTTGAAAAATCCAACCTTTATCTATTAAATCTTTGCAAGTCATCATATTTTCTGCACACCATTCATTTTCGAATTCAACCCTTATTTTATAAGGGTTTAAGTACTTAATTTTAATTATTTCCGTAATGTTTAATTCTTTAAATAGTTTGGCAAGGGCGACTTGTTTCGGGATTTGGTCCTTTGATGATACGTATACCTCAATCTTATCTAACTTTTTGATTTTTTTTCCTTTAGTTACTGTTATCCACTCTCCTTCTGGTTCTTCTCTATTTCTTTTAGTACGTCCATCTGTCAAAATTTCTTCTTCGTTTCCCGTCAGTGTTTTATTTTCTGTCATCATATTCGCATATTGTTCATCTAGATTTTTAACATTCGCATTCAAAAACGCCGAAGGGCTCGGAGTTCGCAGTTCGTTATCATCATTTATTTCTACAAAGTTGTTCATAACTAATTTGCTTTTGACGCAGTACGGTGTAAACAACCTACATAGTAAGATGTATAGCTACGACGTATGCGTATGGGCTAGGTACAACCGCCCGGCCTACAAACAATAGGGCAACCGATAAGCGCGCAGATGTTTCACTCGATCTTCACGTCAAGCAATTATATCCGCACTACTCGAATAAGAAACCGGTTCGGGGTGAGACAAACACAACTGCCTCGCGCGAATACCGCCGACGCACTCCATTATTTCATGTTTATCAGGTGGTCCAAATAGAGCAGCAAAAAATATTTTTTCATATTTTACACCTGGTTGTATCTGAGAATACCTGCCCCTTGAATTCTACGCGATTTAAGAAGTTATGATTTTGAAATGGGTACCTACTTTTACTCTCCAATTGCCGGCCAGAGCAAATAAAAAAATTGAGATTTATTTTTTAACAGATTGTTGATTATTTTTCTATAACATTTTGATTGCAAGTTACCAAAAGGGATCGAAATTTCTTTGTATGAACACGCATATCTTTTTACAAGGTATTCTGTTGTTAGTGATTTTTTCGACGAAATGCTGTAGTCCAACAAGAAAAAAACGGTTAACAGAATCAACAAGAATCCAATACTAGTGCAACGCCCCGTTGCGTTGGTTTAGCTGTTTAAATATCGGGTTAAGGTTCTATCTCCGGACAATAGGAGTTACGAATTTTGTCCTGCAGTGGAATGATTATACGCGTTACCTTACTAGTCTTTGTTACAATCTGTTGCCGAGTTTACCCAGTCAGTTGCACAGTAGAAAAACAGTGTTAAGATTCCATTACAGTAATGGCTGCCTAATCCATTACCATGCGTAGATCACATACATTAATGATAGCACATCAGTCAATTTCTGCGTATTTGCGTTGACAACGACGACATTACATCTCAATTAGATTGCCATCAGTCTTACAGTAAGTCTTGTAGTTGAGACACACGGGCGTTAAGTGTGGCTGGCAAATACTCGAGCATTTTTTGCTGTATTATTTAGTTGGCCCGGGTTTTTGTGTCAGAGGTTTTACTCCACAACACAATGTCTGTATAGTTGACTCCATCTATCTCTCTCACTCATACCAATATCTCAGTACATATAGATGCGTATATACGGGTTTTACGCTACGTAGTAGGACCTCTAGTTTGGGCGGGAAAGTTTGAACTATTTGTTATCAACGCAAAAATCTAAATTAGCCCTCTTAAATATAAACATTTCCTTTCCATCATCTGTTTTATAGAGTGTTCTTGAGTGAAGAATTTTATCCTCGCTTTAATGATATTCCTCATCATTCAGTACAATCTCTCACTACTGAATCAAGCCACGAACTAATTAAAAGTATCGCTAACAGATAATTAAGCTTAAGATTAAAAACGCACGCCAACGAAGATACTCTTAAAATGACGAGGAAAAAACTGACAATGCGACAACGGCTGCATAATTATAATAATTTTATTCAATAATGATAAAAATAATGTCATTGTCATTAATTTCTTGTTTTATTACCTTTGCTCCGATTCGGTCCTAAACGAGTCTACTACCACTTCAACCTAACGATCCACTGTAACTCTCCTATTTCACAATAGTAAAGAACATACCTAATTAAATAAAGATAAATAGCATGGGCTAGCAGGTGATTATTAGTGCTTAAAATCCGTTTTAGATAGTTTTTATTACAATAAGTATTTATCAATCCAGTAAGGCTATCCCAGAAAATAACATTTTATGGACACCGTATTAGAAAAGGAGGCACTTCTACTTTCGAACCTCTCTCTCGGCTCGTTTTTTTTTTTAGATACTGCGCAGTCCAGCTTAAGTGCAGGTTCATGGTCGCCTGTTCCATGTCGGAATACCATCAAACAAGACTATTTAGAATTATGCCAGAAAAAAAAACGAAGAATGTTGAGACCTAAAGCACGATAATAACAAAAAAGATTTTTTTTATTAATCCATTTCCGAATCAATTTTCATAGTTAAGACAGGACAACATCTGTCGGGTCCGCTAGTTGGGAATAAAATACAATTCCTTGAGTTAAAAGTGAATGAAGCAGTTTTCTGTTATATCTCTTAAATTAATACCAATAGGTTTCTATTACATGTTGTTCTGCTTGTCAACCTCTGGGCCAGTGTGTACCCACTTCAAAGTAAAAGCCTAACTGTGTCGCGTGTGATCGATAGTGATTTGCCGCTTCTAGAGATTCACACTAGACCCTAGATTACATTAGGCACTTGCAATATCAATTCCGTCATCGCCTCAGCCAAATAACGCCCACTGCTGGACATAGGCCTCCCGTATGATCTCCACAACTATTGCAACTGCGTACAACCCGCATACAACGGCTTCGCGCGACTTTCATCAGAGGTGCGATTGTATAAAGCAATCGTATTCATTTGACAGTTCATAACGTACGGTATAATCTGTCAAACGGCTAATTCTAATTGTGTACGGAGTTCATTTATCGTTAACGATTGGGTCGTTAATTTTAAACGATGAGTGAATGATGTACATGATTTTGACAGATAATTCGAATTGCGTAAGTCTTATGAGCTCATTGCTAATGTCAAATGATTGCGGTGACTCTTGACTCATGACAATCGTAAATTTTACCCTGTTATGTACGCAAATTTCTTCAAATTGTTACATTTTCTTTGAAAGAAAATGTTGTTTTATCTTTATTTAATTTAGGTAAACTTTTTCATGTTTGGTTTTGATAGAACGCTTTAATTTAATTTAATATTTTTTTAATTACTTGTGTTTTTATTTAAAACAAATGCAAAGTTTTGTTTCACTGTGACAGTTAACACTTGACATTCACAGAACATAAATAAAATAATATACTACGTCAGAGAACACTTTACGTAGTCCACTGGAGTATTGCGCGGGAAACGATAAGAGCAAGATGGATTTTGTTGCGAAATTTTGTGAATTTATCTTAAGCTGCATTTATTGTGATAAAGTGGTGGCATTGTTATAATAATGTGTCAGTGAGTAGGATAAATCAAATAAAACTGAGACACAAGAAAAGGCGCTCTTATTTGACTTTGATCCACGTTCTCGCGTAAAACTCCCATAATCATTGAAATGTATATACCACCCATACATTTCAATGAGTTAGGTTAGTTTAGGCTTAGGTTAGGTTAGGCTATTATGTTTAAGCAAGTTTAAATGATATTGTATGTATAAAAAAAATTACATTTTAACTAAAAAGACTAGGCTGTATGGACTCGTCCGAAGCCGTTAAACTTTTAGGAAATAAAAAACATAGTCCACTAACGCCACCTATTGTCGAGTAGCAGGAAACTCGTATTTCATTCGTTCTTTGCGTTTGGTTATATCAATTGCAAAGTTAAATTTTTTATTTAAATTCAATGTTATTATGAAATAAAGTTTGTTTTTGGGTTGAAATCGTAAAATTTGATTAAAAACCTGCATTTATATTTGAATACAATTTAATATTATGTTAGAAAAAAATGAGTTTTACCGAATGTTTTGCGATAATAAAACGCAAATCCATGAAACGTTTTTATACCACCGGTCACTTTTCGGTCTTCATGGAATGGACAAAATTACACAATTAGAATTTAATAATACGATCGATGATCAATTGTATTCATTGTCCATCCATGAACAACCTTACACAATCGCACTACTGATCATATTCACAGATCGTCGTCCGTTGCACGGTCGACATTCCAGAACCTTTTTGCCCCTACGGCCATCGGTTCATCTTACTATATGTCCTGTCCACTGCCACTTCAGCTCCTCAATTAATCGAGCGATGACAATACAGGTCTTAAATCTCTATGTATAACTCACATAGTTAAATGAATTCATATAACAATCATACACACAAAAAGTGTTCATGTTACGATTTGGTCAGCTTGACAAGGGATTAAGAGATAACGCCCCGTTGGTCTAGTGGTTTGAATACCGGGCCAAGATCTCGGGTTGGACCCCCGAGTTGGACCCCCGGGTATGACAACAATTTTTTTTTAATCTTCAAAATTTGCTCGGGTTTGTGATCACCAACCCACATTTGGAAAACCTATCATTGCTATTCTATTTATATTATTTTCTATTATATATTCTATTCTATTCTATTCTATTCTATTCTATTCTATTCTATTCTTACTTTATTTTTATTATATTATCACACAAACGTCATTTGCTGCGTATTTGTGTTGACACCTTCCTGAAAATAGGCACAGAGATAGACCGTAGGCAGAAAAAAAACACACATGCTTCTTTTTATCTCAGAAAAAAAAATCAAATTCTTCAGTTCCACGCTTACAAAGTCGCGGGCATCAACAACAACAACAATATGATTGTTAATATCTTTTCTGTTGTTCCAGATGAGGAGCTGGTCTTCCGCGACCGGTGGGGGGGGCTGACGCTGTTCAACGTCCGCAACTACACCACCAGGTTGCTTATGAACAACTCCACTTTTGTAAGTACATCACATATTTTTTTAAGTTGACTTTCATTTAGAGTACCTACCTCGGTCTCTAATAATGATTTTTTTGGCTGATTTAAATTTTTCGAACACCGGCGAAAACACTGTCAGCCATATTGGTCTTTTTACCATTGCTTATGCAAACATTTCACATTGAACCAACATTCAAATACATACTATGTAGCTTCATGTATCTAGCATCCACGTTGCATATACGGTAATATACAGAATAGTAACATGCATGCAAGTAACATACGGAATAGAGGTTTTTACAAATATTAAAATGATGACGATCACAAAAAACTTTAACCACTGCACTTACTCAGTCACTTGTTTCATAAATGAAGCAGTAGACCAACGATCCCATTGATAAATATCTTACTAATATGGACGTTTCGTATGGACGAAATCGAGAAAAGTCATTTTTCCATACTAACAATTTTTTTGAGTTTTTAAAAACGCCTGATCCGTTTTCGATGCAATTAAAGGTGAAAGTTAGATGGTTATAAAGCTACGCATTATAGTATTTAAATTTCTGAAAATCAAAGTATATAATACAAATATACTTAATTGAAGCAAAAAGGTCAGCTGACACATTGTAAGGGGTCTTTTCAACGACTTCCTTTGAAGTAATAGGCACTAGTATTGCATTTATTTTTTAGTCAAAAGTTACTTTATTTAGTTTTTGATACAATACAAAAAGAATTACGCAATAATATGACTATACTTAAGAGCTATAAACAAAATAAAAAGTGGGAAAATAATCGGCAATTTCATACTTTAACCCCTATTATTAATGATTAGAAAGTGTTGATGGATGTAAACATAGATTTTATTGCACACCAAACAAATTAAAAATAACATATGAGATATCTATACTAATATTATAAAGCTGAAGAGTTTGTTTGTTTGTTTGTTTGTTTGAACGCGCTAATCTCAGGAAGTACTGGTCCGATTTGAAAAAATATTTTTGTGTTGGATAGACCATTTATCGAGGAAGGCTTTAGGCTATATAACATCACGCTGTGACCAATAGGAGCGAAGCATGAGTTAAAAATGTTGCAAAAATAATCGCGATCATAATAACGGAAATTGACGCGGACGAAGTCGCGGGGAACAGCTAGTATATTATAAAGCTGAAGAGTTTGTTTGTTTGTTTGTTTGTTTGAACGCGTTAATCTCCGGAAGTACTGATTCGAATTGAAAAATTCTTTTTGTGTTGGATAGTCCATTAATCGAGGAAGGCTTCAGGCTATATAACATTACGCTGCGACTAATAGGAGCGAAGCATCAATGAAAAATGTTGCAAAAACGGGAAAAAATATTGATGTTAATTGCAATCATATAAACAGATATTGACGCGGACGAAGTCGCGGGCAACAGCTAGTATGAGATATATTTAGAGTAACACAATTTAGGCGGTCGTATCGCTTGAAGCGGCACTACCAGACAGTCATCATGGATGAACGTTTTATGCTTGATCACATCGAAATGAAACAGAATGAAATTTTACACTAAAATAAAAGTATGTTTACGGATTTAGTATGCGTTCAAATTACCTACTTTAAGACGAATAACACCTCAGTCTGCCCGTGACCATGAACGCTGTAAAGTGTTCGAAACATCGGGTTAAATCAAAAATAAACGCGTACTAAATACGTAAACATATCTTTCATTTCAATGTATAGTGTTCGCGTTCACTCAAGAAAACAGAAATTTTACACATTATATTGTTGGAAACAGCTATACACCGTGAAATTTTAGTGGTTGTTTTCCCGCAGTAAAATGATTCTATCTTAGTAGTACAATAGATTTGTGCAGTTTTTTTTATTCAAATAAAAAAATAGCAGTTTCACGATTGTGATAAACGAAACTCGAAAGCAACCTCGAACCAATGGTACCAGCCGCGCCGCAGCCGGTCACCGGCCGGGGTCATTGCCCCTCGCGCGGTGCAGTTTATGCTGTATTACTTAGTGCGTAGAGCTTCTTTTGCTTTGAACATTGATTTCGTGCGGCAAGCAGTACCCAAACACGTCACATTTTGTAAATATACTATCGTATCTCACGCTTTTGAGTTGATGATTATTTTTTTGATTAGTAGAGAACAACGATATCTTTATTTTCAAAAATAACTCGCACGATTCGATGATGCTACTAAAGGTAAATCGTTCTGTTGCGGGAAAACAACCACTAAAATTTCACGGTGTATAATTACAAAATTGAGTGCTCTAGCTCACAAGCATACGTAAATCTTAAAGTTTAAAATAATGTTGCTTAGAGTTGCCTGCGATCTCAGATAACTGAAGCGAACGTCTCAGGGTGAATGATTCTCCATACGTGTTTGCATGAAAGCGAGGCTTATAGGATTAACCGGAGCCCGGCTTTTGAAGGCTTTTGAAGGTATACATTCGAAGTCGTGTATGTATGAGGCTTTGATGTTATTGAACAAGAGTTTTCGCTATGGATTTTATCAAATACATTGTTTTGATTTTTTTTCTGCTTTAATCCTGGGAATTGAATCTTGGAGTTGACGACCCGGTTTTTTTAGATATGATGGTGAATTTAGAACTTTAAAATCATTTGCTCAACTTATTAATTTTTATAAAGGCGAAACCTTCAACTTTATTCCGATTCCGTTTAATATTTGTGTGCATGAACATGTCTGTTTGTACTGGTCTGGGTAATATGTATAAAAAGTACCTATACATTTTCAAAAAAGGGTGTCTAAGTAAGTTTATCGGTTGTCTAAAGTTAAGCTACTTATTAGTAGCTTAATATGGGACTAGATGACTCTGTGTGGCCCAGTGTGGTATGTCTTAAAATGTCTATTACTTACTGTCTTAACCTCATCATTCAATGGAAGCTGCTTGTAAATATACAAAGTGAAATTTTAACCACTTTCCAAAATTTTTATAGGCTTTCAGTATCGTATTTAGAGATATCTGAAATTAAAAATGTAAATCAAGTTGTCACCCGAAAATATTTTTCGCGATATAGTTTTCAATTTTTACGGTCTAGGACCTGTTGAGGTATAAAGGGAAAATCAAAAACTTATAATTAGCATCGTAATGAATGAATGAGATGCGCAACGTGTAAAAAAAGTGTTGCTGAGAGCCGTATCAAACATTTTAGATTTTTGGCGGACATTTTCTTAGTGCTTTATCTTGACATTTTTGTACTGGGCTATACCAAAAGAAAAAATACGTCATTTGTTTTTTGTCTCGTAGATTGGTAAATTACAATTTGGATGGTGGTAATATTTCATCCTGTATATTATTAGTTATAGATATATTTATTAGATAAAGACAAAGTTTTTTTAGTTTAAGTAACACATATCAGACTCCGTCAACATTGATGTCGCGAGGGATAAACTTGTCTCGCTCGTGTTTGATAAACGCGATACGGTAAAATCAATATAAAGGAAGGATTCACTGTCTATGTCACAGAGAAAGCTCATAGTTATTTTACTTCTTTAATTCTAATGAATAAAACAACAGGTCAGGTGCTAGTCGGACTCGCGCACGAAGGGTTCCGTGCTATTGACTAGGTAAATAACAGTACGTACATAAATTTTATATTGTTAACACTTTTCAATTGTATTATTTATTATTAAAGTGTTTTGTGAATATTTCAAGTGCTTATCTGTTATCATTTATTATTATATCAAGCAAAAATAGGAAAAAAAAATGCGTTTTTTCTATGGGAACTATTTATTATATTCTAATTTTATTATTTATTATTCAAGTAAAAATACAACTGAGTATTTGTGAATATTTAAAGTGCCTACCTGTTGCCATTATTGATATCGAACAAAAAAGGGAAAAAATGTCGCGTTTGTAGTGTGGGAGCCCCACTTAAATATTTATTTATTTTGTTTTTAGTATTTTTTATCATAGCGGCGGTTAATACATAATTTGTAAAAATTTCAAATGTCTAGCTATCGCGGTTCTTGAGATACAGCTTGGTGACAGAAAGACGGACGGACAGACGGACAGACAGCGAAATCTTAGTAATAGGGTCCTGTTTTTGGGTACGGAACCCTAAAAACGGCTACTGTACTGATTATTACTGATTTGGTAGAAATGTATATCGTTAAATTGTCCTAGTTCAAACTGGCATTAATATGTTTTTACTAGGGTTGTACCGACTAGTCGCCGACTAATCGGTAAAGCCGACTAGTCGGCCATATTTGTAGTCGACGACTAGTAGGCGACTAGTCGGCTGAAACGGCCGACTAGTTGGCCCGTTTTTCGCTCGTATTAATATTTTCTATATACCTAAGAATTGATGAAATTGAAATCTTTAACGTAATTATTTTTTATTAGAAATACAAAATCAATTTTACAATGTACTTTCAGTGCAATTTAGAACAGGTTAGGAAATTAGGAACCATTCGTTCGATACATTAACTAATTGGACTTAGATCCAGACATTATAAAAGTAACAAAAAAAATCAAAAAATTGGCTATAATTTTATTAAGCTTACAACTTACATATTGGAACACTTTTCTTGACCCAATAATAATGAATTAGAACTTAGTACCACATATATAAATTTATAAAAAACATAAAATAAATAAAAATTATACTACACTATAAACGAAGAATTAATTTGAAACGATAACGGGAATTAAACGCGATCATACCTTATTATTTTGCCTGACGTTTCGATCGGGTTGCACCGACCATGGTCACAGGCTGACTGGAGACAGCGATGCACTCACTCCAAGGGGAAGGTAGATTCATATAAACCTACCTTCTAAATGTTTATTTCTCCAAGCACCGTCACACACTACACTAACCGTGTCCTTATTCCACGAGACAGCTGCCGCGTCCGTATTACGATGCTTACTCGACTGCGTACTAAAAGGAGGTTTTGTATTTTCAATCACCGGATTCCAGCTTGTATTTTTAACCGACTTTAAACAAGAAAGACCACTCCCCTTTTTATTTAAAAAAAAAATACCATAAATAACTACTTCACGCGAACAAAGTCGCGGGATAAAGCTTGTTACTAATACAGAAGCTGACAATAGTGACCGAGTTACCTGCGCAGTTTCTTCTCGGAAATATTTAATTTTAAACTTAATAATTTTTTTTTTGTTAAAAACCACGTAAAATTTCGTTATAAAAGTACCATTCGAGTACATCGGTTCTTTTTTTTAACGTTGCCTTTATGCTAAGCGTATGCAAAAACTCGCGTCAAGACAAACGACGTCTATAAAGGTGGCAGACAATTGTGTGCTTAAACCAGCAAGGAAAGCCAGAACATTCTAGCAACTGCTAGAACTTTAAGTAGTAAACTAAAGTAACGGCCTATAATCATCCCACAGCTGGGTATAGGCTTCCATCATAGAATTCAAGTTACAACAGCAATAATAGGTACTGATATAATCACCACTCTTTCCAATTACGGGTTGATTACAAACCCGAGGAATTTTCAAATATTTTAAACTCTTGACCTTACCCGGGAATCGAACCCGGGACCTCGGATCAAGCGACACCTTGAAAACCGGTGCGTATGCCACTTCGCCACGTCGTAAAAGGTTATCTACTTAGCTACTTGCTAGTAGCCTTAGGACTAGATGGCTCTGGGTGGCCCAGTGTGGTATGTCTTGAAAAGACAATACAGTAAAACCGGCCAAGTGCGAGTCGGACTCGCTCATGAAGGGATCCGTACCAAAAAGGCCAAAAAAACGTGTTTATTTATTTTATTTTGTTTTTAGTATTTGTTGTTATTGCGGTAACATAATTACATAATTTGTGAAAATTTAAACTTTCTAGCTATCGCCGCTTTTGAGATACAGCCTGGTGACAGAGCGACGGACAGACGGACAGACAGCGAAGTCTCAGTAATAGGGTCCCGTTTTTACCCTTTGGATATGGAACCCTAAAAATGAGCTGCCTGTTCTGTTTAGCGAAGAAAACATCAATAAAAGTGGAAGCAGACGATTTCGTATTCACGACAACATATCTCCAGCGCGTATATCTTGCAAACAATTACTTCGAGGGTGTCACTCACACCGAACTGTAACGTATAAAAAAAATTGTATACAGAACTCATCGCCGGCCTGTCGACAGCATCAAAATGTCCTTGATTAAATGATTGTTGATTTATGTCAGAGTCAACTTTACAACCCGGCCAAATTACGACAATATGCGATTGTGCATGGATGTTTATGTCATGTTGTATATTTTTGATTTATTGTACTCAAAGGGAACCCTCATATTCCGGTTATGATTTTAGCTGTCTGTGTATATGTTATAGGCAATTTGTATAATACGGTATTCTATATAATACCAAGGCAATGTATACAATAGGTAAAACGTTAAGGTAACGTATGAAATATTTTTCATTTGATACATTGCCTAGGCATTCTATACAATACCCAATATGCTCCCGGCAATGTAACACACATTTCAAAATACAATAACGATAAAGTCGATAAACGCACAATGTTAGAAAAATACTTATTAAATACATTTATTCTGCAAGGCAGTCGCGCCTAAGAATTGGCTTTATACTTTAATATCATTTTCGAGCCGGTGTTAAAGCAACCGAATCGAACGGCCGCAACACATTTTATTGAATGCGTTACCAGATTTACGCGCGAACAAATAGCCGTATGTAAATAAACTGCGCGAAACATTTGGACGAATGCGTACGAAAACAATTGCAAATGTTCAAGGTGGGAACAGTGTTCGTTCTTTGTTGATTTTAAACTGAATTAACTACGCTCACATTTTACAGCAAAAGTATTCTAAAAACGGCATAACAAGAAACAAAACCACGTCCATTTAAAACAATTTGATGTCTCCATAAAATGTGTCTGATGTAGCTTAGTTGCAATAGCTTGTGCCAGATAGGTACCTTTCTCTGCAACACGACACTCGTATTTACGGATATATCTGTCTCTTTCAGATACTGAAAGACATTGGTATGAGTAAAAGGGACAGGTGGATTCGAATATACGGACATTGTGTTGCGGAGTAAGCCTACGAGAATTGAACGAAGAGTAAATTTCAGGGTCTAGTTGTAAAATGTGAAAAAGTCTATTTAGTTACTAAGCAGACAAAATGATAAGCTAAGTAGGTAATTATTGTATCACAGAAATATTGAAAGCAATAGGACAACAGGACGGACAGTTTTATAAATAAAGTCGACAGTTAAAATAGTAGTCGTAACCTGAAATCTGGACACAATTTTGTCCGCGTCACATGCTAGTGATGCGAGAGGTCCTGACCCGGGCGGCGTACGCGCTCCGAATAACTAGTATTTGTGTTCCGAGTTCTGTGTCTGACTACCTACATACAAACGTTGAGTGTGACTGGATTATACAATTTTAGGACTTTATTCTGTTTTAAGTTGTTTAAATAATATTGCTGCTGAGTGTACAAATTGTGGGTAAATTCTTCAGCGTCTCAGATGATTTAAATCTGGAAATAAAACAAAGTGTTCCGGAAACATTGTCTAATGCGTGTTTATAATTAGTAACATTAATTTTGATTCCAATTAACCAGGCAGAGGATTCTTCCTCTGCCTGGTACCGGACCGGACGCATACGACTGGTTGATGCGACTACGCATTGCTGCTACGGTTGCTACGGCTACGAAATAATTTGCAGGCTACAAAGTGTCGCTACACTAAATAATATTTTCATACGCACCACTCTTACTCGCCGTACGGGTATTATAAGAGGTGGCCAATTAGTCCTGCAAGCAGTAGATAAGCAGCAGCAAGATTTTTTCTTCACAATTAGCTAAGCTGCGATCGATAACCCGCTAACCATGCTTGGTGAATATGACAAAATTGTCTTCTTAGAGAGTCTTTTGCCCAGCTGTGGACTAATATGGTTGTTATTGAAAAATTGCTGTAGTTTTTTTAAGTTGAAGGTATTTAGCTTTTATATATGTTTTTTTAAACTAAATCTAAATGGCAAAAACTAAATATATGCAAATGTATTTTTACATCCACGAAATAATAAGAGGATTTTATATGTTTTCATTACATTACGTTACATTTTTTTATTATTCAGGAGGAAAACCAACGAATTGTATCACTTTAATGAGTTCCGAGGTCTTTCGAATAATTTTCCGTGGTTCATTATAGTTACCACAATAATTTTTATTTTTGTTTTTATTATAAAATAGAGTCGCAGTATTAATCAATAAATCATACTTGTCTACTTTTCTATTTGGTTACTTATATTTACTTGTTTTACTTTTATTTTCAATCAATCAATCTACAGCCGTTGTTCTTCCACTGCTGGACGTAGGCCTCCTTCATGTCAACAATCCTCCACTGCCAACAGTTCTCCTAAGATCATCAGGCCATCTAGTTGCAGTTATCTATTACTTGTCATTATTTTAAATTGTTTTTAGAGTCAATATTGCCATGACCTTTTCATGGAAAACTTTCTATCACTATATTTACATTAATATCTTTTCTAATCCCTTACATTTCTCCCCGCGTACAACGACAATGATACATCGGACGCTATCAGAAAGTACAATGTCAAAACTAAATCCTCACACATTAAACCTAATATTGAACCTAATCCAATAAGCTGAACATAACGGCCATGTCAATAGTGCAACATTAGAGAAAAATACTAAGTGGTCTTAGTGAAAGCTTGAGATGCTTGAATAAAGGACTTTCCTACTAAATTCCCTTCAGATTAAAAAAAAATCTTGCGTTTTTCTAATAGTCACACTTACAGTTTTATCAAATACAGGAAAAGTTTGATTTTGTCGTTGTTCAATCGTGCCTAAATGTGACTTTGTATACACAAAATTAAATGATTTCAAAGGCACTCTAGCCTCTTGTAGTACCTAATCATTATTTGCATTTAATACGATGCCACTGCATTGTGAATTTATACGTAGGTATTCATAATTATGATAGATTGTATATTGGTATAGCGACGTTCCACGATTTCGAATCAGTACTTAGGTATTTATTTCCTCCTCCTAAAACACCAGGGAAGAGGGAAGTATAAAGCTGCTTAAAACATAACTTGATTAATAGACGACGCCCTGACTGATTTCGTTTGAACTGAAAAAAAATAACAAAAAAAGTAAAGTAAGGCACCAATTTTAACATGCTCAACTTTTTTACAATATTTTTCATTAAATTTTTAAATAAGATAAGTCTATTTAGTCTTATACTACAACCTTCTTACTTTAAAGAAAGTTGAGTCAGATTTCTCCATGCGACCTACTGACGCTAATTTAACTGAGACTACTGCTTTACCTCTACGAGTACAGTGCCGTGTGCAAGTGAACGGACTTCGGACGCGTCAATATTGTTGTCACTGTGCAACACGTGACCGAAGCAGTGACAACGTGATATTGGAACTGCGACCACGTGACACCGTCACGAGTACGCGCATCGAATACGGCTTTAGAGATTTGGGGCATTAGAAATCTATGTTTGAGCAATGATTTTTATGGTATTTTTTGTGTTTTTTTAGTTTATACATTATGACCTAGTTGACGTCTGAGCTTTATGTAGCTGTGTGAGACTTTTTGGTTTGTTTATAGACGACGACGACGAGGTGAAATTGCGTATTAAAAATTACATACAAACATACATACATACACTCACGCCTTTTTCCCGGAGGGGTAGGCAGAGACCACATCTTTCCACTTGCTACGATCCTTACAGACTACTTTCGCTTCATCCACATTCATTAATCTTTTCATACACGCTCGCCTCGCCTCGACCTGACCTTTCTTTCTTTCTTTCTTTCGTATAAAAATTAATATCTCGAAAACTTCGAAATTTCGGCAAATTATCAGCAAACGAATTAAATAATAATAATAAATAATAATAATAAATAATAATAATAAATAAATGTGGACAACATCACATACATTGTTCTGATCCCAATTTGAATAACTATTCAAAGCATTCGTATTTTGGAAACCAGAAACAACGAAGGTACCACAAACACCCAGACCCGAGAAAATGTAGAAAAACACTTTTTTTCTACATTGACCCGTCCGGGAATCGAACCCGGGACCTCGGAGCAGACAACACCTTGAAAACCGGTGTGTACGCCACTCCGCCACGGAGGTCGTCGAAATTGTTAAGATTGTCTTTCATAATCATTAAACCATGCTACTTAATTGACCATCCGTAAAGGTCTTAACAGATCTAGCTCACTTCTCCACTCTCTCACATATACTCGTAACAAATAAGGTTAATGCCCCATACTCCACGTTTGTGGACAACAAAAAGCTCATACAAAAGTGTCTGGAGTCTGGACTCGACGGCGCCAAGGGGGGAAGGGGTTGATCCGTGTCACAAGGGCGTGGAGATAATGTAGATGAAGCAATAAAAGGGTGATATAAAAAGATTTTGTTCGATACTTGCAGTATATAAATTGAATATGACGAAAGGACAATACCTTGAGTAAAAAAGTCCAATGAGACATGAATCTATAACCTTTCTCTTACCTGACCTAACTAATTGAACACTGCTAGAATACATTGTTTTTGTCAAGGAATTCATTTAGGGCGACTACTAGAGCCAAGCGCTGCCTCCAATTGATTTAATTTTATTACTTCTAAACAAAATCAATTCTAAAAAAACCGGCAAAGTGCGAGTCGGACTCGCGCACGAAGGGTTCCGTACCAAAAAGGCCAAAAAATCGGGTTTTTTGTATGGGAGCCCCTCTTAAATATTTATTTTAATTTGTTTTTAGTATTTGTTGTTATTGCGGTAACAGAAATACATAATTTGTGGGAATGTCAACTGTCTAGCTATCGCGGCTCTTGAGATACAGCCTGGTGACAGAGCGATGGACAGACGGACAGACGGACAGACGGACAGACAGCGAAGTCTTAGTAATAGGGTCCGGTTTTTACCCTTTGGGTACGGAACCCTAAAAACTAGGAAAGTATCATTTAAAAAAAAAATCTCTAGTATTTAATTTTATTGAATCACTGTTAACTGCTTTTCATTCTGGCATTCTATCGTATTGTAATTATTGCTAAAAGCGACCACTTTTGGAGTTCGCAACTAATTCGACTTTAAAAACCAACTAAATGAAAAGTTTACTGTGATTCAATAAATACTAGAGGTATTTTGATAAAATTATACTGTTCTAGTTTTTTAAAGAATAAAATTTGCTTAGAAATAATAAAATTAAACTTTCTTGTTGCATTTTTACACTAAACACATAACCCTTACGGGGTTTTATGCAACGAACCGTTATTTAAAGGTAAACAGTAATTAACGGTTCGTTGTATTAAACCCCGTAAGTGTAAGTCTAATATATAAAATTCTCGTGTCACAGTTTTCGTTGCCATACTCCTCCGAAACGGCTTGACCGATTTTGATGAAATTTTGTGAGCATATTGAGTAGGTCTGAGAATCGGCCAACATCTATTTTTCATACCCCTTAGTGATAAGGGTTGTCCACCCTAAAAATTTTTTTTTTAATTTTTTGGACAAATTTTTTTGTTTTTATTTTTCTATATTGTGGCATTAAAAAATACATACACCCCTAAATTTTTACTTTTTTATCACCAACCCCTATTTTTTTATAGCCATTTTAGTAATTTAATCATGTTTCATCCCGCTCGATAACTGATCAATTATCGTCTTTTTTGTAGAAGTAGGGAAGGGTTTAGGCTAGGGGTAGGGTAGGGGCAGGGTAGGGGTTGGGTAGGAGTAGGGTAGGAGTAGGGTAGGAGTAGGATATGGGTAGGGTAGGGTAGGGGTAGGGTAGGGTAGGGATAGGGTATTTTTTTTTAATTTTTGGACAATTTTTTTTGTTATTATTTTTCTATAATGTGGCATTAAAAAATACATACAACCCTAAATTTTTACCCTTTTATCACCAATCCCTATTTTTTAATAGGTATTTTAGTAATTTAATCATTTTTATGGCAAAACAACGTTTGCCGGGTCAGCTAGTGTTTAATAAAATTAAATCAATTGGAGGCAGCACTAAGCTCTAGTAGTCCCCTTAATGCTTTTTTTACGCTAAAGACATGAAAAATTTGTAGTCAGAGATTGTATTTTAAATTAACACCAGCAATATCATGACTTATTAACAGTTCTAAAACAAGAATATGACGACATGGTGTAGTGACACCAGCTTGAATCCAGGGTTCAATTATTAGACGAGTCAATGAAGAAAAACAATGTTGCAAAATTGCCTTGGGTTTGGATATTTGTGGTTCGCTGTTTCTCAATTCCACAAAACAACTGATTTAATAGATACTTATTAACTTTGGAATCAGAACAATGTATTTGATGCTATCCACATTTACCTATATTTCATATAGGTACATTACCGTCTGTCTATCTTACAAGACTCTTTTTCTTAAAACCACGTGTAGGTAAAAGTTGAAGCAATGATGGCCTCTTAAACAAAAAAAATCTCCAAATAACACCTAAAAGATTTCTCCAAGCACCCCACGAATCGCTTTAAGGTGCTATAATTTTAGCCAGCCCACTCCAAACGCCATTTATTTTGTTTCAACGCTCTCGAAATTAGGATCAATTGAAATACGGCTTCCGAAATTGGATTCTAACAATAGTACGTTTATAGAAACGTACGGTAAGGTGTTTCAATTGTTGTGACTGGGACTTTTAGACTCTTAGAGTCACACCATCACCATTAATTAGCCTTTAACAGTCCACGGATGGACACAGGGCTCTCCAAAGGAAGGATTTTGCCATAATCGCCACGCTTGGCAGGCGGGTTGGCGAATAGTTTGGCCAATGGTGGAGAGGAGACGGGCACTTCTTCTGGCAGTTCTCCTCTAGTCGCCTCTTACGCCATAGGAAGGAAAAGGGTGATGCTCTTATATTAATATGCCGGTGACACAACTCATTTATAATAGCAAACGTGGATCCTCAAGTGACACCTGAGCAAGGAGCTGTGGGTTGTTTATTTTCAATGAGTATTATACATATCTTTCATTTTAAGGTAAAGTATTCGTGTAGATACAAGCAACCAATATATCCTATTGAATAAACACAAAATCATCCAGAAAATAGGATTTTGAACTTACTTTATGTACTGCAATTGATTTAATAATTATTATAAGTAATTTGCCTTCCCGACATTTTAATTCAATTGCACGAATCATGGTCGCGGACAGATCTAAAAATATCCGAAAAATATTTAACAAATTTCGCTTTGTAGTAAGAACCTCCTAAGGAAAATCTATTCCATAAATATTGGTTGACATATAAGATATATTTATGGATTAACTCGCTTTCATTTTACTTTGGTTTATTCCGAAATTTCGGACACTTTGCAACGGTCATGGGAAAACTAAGGTTTTTCTTAACAAAATAGTCTACCTGAAACACTGTAAAGTGTTCGAAACTTCGGGATTAACTAAAATATTATATAATGTTAAAGCTTCATAATTATTGCGATTTAGATCCGTAACGTTATCTTTCATTTCAATGTATAGTTCTCGCGTTAATTCAAGAAACCAAAAGTGTTTGTTTAGCTACAGATCCCTTAATATTTAGTTTAACTTATTTGGCGTTCTAATAAACGCTTAACAAAATAATAATTAAAACATTCAGATAAGGATTAACGCCCATATTTCAAGTAAAGCTATGCTGTTCATGATTCATAAAATGAATCATTGTCTCATGAATATTAAAAGATGTTTGTCGTTATACTAAATCTGTTATCATAGCTTTGGATTTTCAAGATAACAAAATCTTAGTTGGTTCCAATCTTAAATTATTCCTGTTGTTTCACAAAGCATAATTTGGAATTTACTAACGAAATTCTTAGCTTTTAATTTATTCATCGTATCAGCTTTACAAGAGGAAGGAAGCTTACAAAGCGACACAGATATATAAGAACGGCTATCCTATTACTTTTGTTAAAGAATGCTAATGACGACGATATTTAAAACTAAGTACAAGATTTAAAGGGATGTAAACTATAGAAAAAGTAATTAATTTGAAGTCATCAAGTGACGATTTGAATGTAATGCAAAGGTGGATTTATTATCAGTAGGGCTAAGATGCGAAATAAAATAAAACAAAATTATTGTCGCACGACATTAGAAAATTTGTCTACTTGTCTTATTTTATCATTTTTCCTAACATGGCAACCACCCGCGATAAAAATTCTTCGCTAGACAAACGTTTATCCACATGACAAATGGATGTAGCCATATTACATAATTATATAGCCTTCTGTGTAGAAACATTGTTAAATAATAATCATTCGTTCAATTTTACGTCCAATTTGGCTAAAACACTTCTTGCCTGACGTAAACTGCGTTGACACATCTTTGGGTGACCATGTTAAAGTTTGTAGACAATTTTATCGTATTTCCTATTTTGGCAGTAAGAGATGACATAATGGCCTGGCATGTTAGCAGCGGTAGACAAACGATATAACGCTGCCAAAATACGATACAAAGCCGCCTGCCAAGCGTGATAAATTTGGCAAATCCTCCTTCTGGAGAAGCATGTGTTCAGCAATGAACTGACATAGACCGTTAATAATGACGACAATTCTTTTCTTTGAATAAACATTTCGACTGCCTTAGGTAGGACTTGAACTCACAACCTTTCCGCTTACCGGGTGACTCCCCTTACCAATTAAGCTACCAAGACATTGTGCCGATGAATTTATTTAAGACTTTGCTGTAAGCCAGCGGATTTATATCAAAATTTTGGTTATTTCCCTCCAACATCCATGAGAAATGTAAATCAAGAAATTGTATTTTCAATATAAACCAGCGATTTGATTGCTTTAAAAACCATATTTTAGCTGAAATAACCAAAAATATCTGAATAAAAATATTTTATTGCATTGTTTGGGCTATGCCTAAATTTTCTTAACCCGTGCGTAAAGCAATATGTAACGCGAACGCAGACGTGTTCTCAAACTGTGGAAAATTTAAACAAAACCCACTGATTCATGAGCTTTCCCTGTTTCGCGATGTTATTAAATGTGGGCCCCAATATCGAGCCCTGCGGTAACCGTAATAAAATCGGTGCTATTGTTTCACGCTCTACAATACTCGCGTGAATAAAATTGTTAAATCTGGGACTTACAATTTTGCGGTTACAGACTCTTACAGAATTGAAATTTTACAGAATATTACGTTGTATAAAAGGTAGAGCTAATCAAACGCTTATTATTTATTCTGTTTTATTCTATTACTATACATACATATTAGTCATGTATATAAACCAAGGTCCCGCAAAACTGTTTACTCAGTTTTTCAGCAGATCTAGTGAGTCTCATATTAGGAATATAATTATATACTTACCTTAACATAGTCATACGAAAGCGATCCATTACTATATTACTAAAAAAGTTAGTAAGAACTATAATTATCTTTCTATCGATTGACATGCTATACATAGTTAGTTCAAAGGTAATTTCCATTCCCATCTCAGATAGATATTTGTTTACGTAATTCAAGAATTATCTTCGGTTTTCATAATCTTAACATCACGATCTTCTTTTGTCTACAGAGGGAGCTGAACGCAGTAGACTTCAAAGTGTCAGCTGACCTGAAGTTTGTTCTCCTTATCTCTGACGTGCGGGCTGGGTGGAGGCACGCGCGGCTGGCGCGGTACCACGTCTATGACGTCATTAATAGGTAAGGCCTCTTCTAGTACCTTCATTAATAGTTGAGCAACAAACTCTTCCATCTTCTACTGCATTGTTCCGTTGCAATGAAGTGTCGCGGTGTAGAGTTTTACATTAAAAAAGGGTATCAGACTAGTGCAACATTTTTGTCAAATAACCTTTATGCATACTTCAATACTTTCTAAAATGTCAATGAAAAGGCTACTGAAATCTGACCAAATTGTTTTTCGTCACAGGAACAAAATTCCAATATCTCCAGTCGAAGATGACCGGTCAGCGCCGCTCCTGCAGTACGCAGAGTGGTCCCCAACCGGCTCCAGTCTGGTGTTCGTCCACGACAACGACATCTTCTACAAGCCAAGGGTCTTGAAGACTCTAGTCTGTAGGATCACTAACACTGGTAAGTCTAAATATGAATTGTGAAAATAGTTTGCTAATAAATGTTAACAAGAGAGCCGCCCGCTCTCCTTTTTCAAGAGTTCTATTTTCAAGTTACACCAGCAAAATATTTGCTTCAAAAACATTTACCCGAAAAAGTTACAATTTACACCTCATTTCTTTCCCCCAGGAGTTCCGGGTGTGATCTTCAATGGTGTCCCAGATTTCCTCTACGAGACTGAGGTCCTGAGGCTTGACAGGGCGCTGTGGTTCAGCCCCGACGGACAGACGCTCATGTACGTCACGTACAACGACTCACAAGTCTTGCAACACAAGTACCCATGGTATGGGTTTGATCAGCAAGAGCCCCCGGCCTATCCCACCATACGGACATTGAGGTATCCGAAGGTAATTTTGCATTACTTTTTATATGGTTGGTATAGTTGTGTGGTAATTCTTCTGTCGTAGTCTGTTCGAAGGGTCTCCAGATTCCGGTTGGGACAATAAGAGATACGATGTCATCTAAATTGGTTTGGGTTTGATCGTGCTCCGGAAAGCACTTTAACCGTTGGTCCCGTCTTTTTATTCTGTTCAGTGCAACAAGCAAAGATTGGTTACAAGCAGCTTGAAAAACTCTGACACCAAATTATCATTTTAATTTAATCACCAACAGAAACCCATAGGCAACTCTTATTAATCAATACTAAAATAACGAAGCTGAATTTCTATTTCAGGTGAACACCAATAATCCAGTGGTGACGGTGTACGTCGTGAGTTTAAAGACTCCGAAGTTCCTCTTCCCCCACGCGATACAGTTCACGTCACAAGTCGATAAATGTGAGTGCAAGCAGATTGTAAGCAGAATATCTTAGTCTTTAAATATTTGGCCGGGTTATATAGTCTGCACTGACATAAAATGAACGTCAATCATTCAATCGAAGACAGTTTCAGGTGTCATTTTTGTATCTATGTATCTAGTTTTATATCGATGGTTGTGATGATACATGTACATTAATGTATTATGTTGGTTCCAGCTTGGTACGTCCGGTGGACGGGATGGATCTCGGAGCGGCAGATAACCGTGCTGCTGCTGAATAGGCCTCAGAATTACTCCATCATCAGCATCTGCAATGCTGTGTCGTACAATTGTCAAGATGTACGTTTTACCCAATGTTATGGTTATCTTTATAGAACCTACCTAACTACCAGTTATTGTAATGAAAACTTTTTTGTTTCGTAGTTTAGGTGCTAGTGTTCATACAGCTACTTTTTCTTTTCTGTACTGCACCTACAATAAAATAAAATAAAGAATTATTACAATTTACTTTTGACGTGATAACGTCTTTAAAATCGTTTTAGTCGGGTGACATGTTCAGAAACTTGTGTCACACCAAAACCTCACGAGCGCGATCGCAGGTATAACGAGAGAGAGACGGACCGATCTCCCGTCTCATCTCGAGCGCTGCCAGTCATTCCGTGAAACTTGTCACGCGGAATCCTCACGAGCGGAGGCTGGCATAGCGTTCGAGTGAGTGGACCGATCTTCCGTCTCTCTCACTCTAGCGGCATACAAACAAATGGAGATTTTCTCGTGCGGTTAAGTTTTCGTTGAATGTTTAAGATGTAATTTAAAATTTGAAAAAATTGTTATCTTCATTAATTCCTTACTTCCCAAAAACTTATATCACCAATAAGACGTTATCACGTAAACATCTCGATCGTAAACCTACTTTACAAACAACCAATTTTTTATCTAAAAACAAAGGTATTAAGAATACAACATGTGACTAAAAACATAAAGGCTGAAGTTGTATAACTCGTAATATTAAATCATGGTTAGCTCAGCGTATTCGTTTTACTTTAAATCATCCCTGGTTATCGGATAGATATCTCAATACTCATTTAGAGAATCAATAAAAACTGCACTCAGTCTAGCTTTAGTTTTATTGCGAGCCATAGGTTTCATATTATATTGATCTTACAGAATAGTGGCATGGTACAAGTAACGCTTTGCTCGGCACAGCTAACATAAGAAACATCTATGCCGCATTACTTACTCGTCAATGTAATATCTCACAGATCTACAGAGACGAAACCGACGGCTCTCGCTGGTCAGGCCTCGGGGCTGAACCAGTGGAAGAGGACTGCGGCTGGTGCGGGGGGGCGGCGCTGCTGGGGGGTCGCGACGGGGTGTTCACGTCGGCCCCCATCGCGGACACGGGAGGCACGTGGCGCCACGCCATGAGGGTCACGCAGGACGGCCGCACCACGCTCACGCAGGGGAACTTCGAGATCACGCAGCTGGTGGGGTGGGATGAGAAGAGGAAACTGCTGTAAGTTGCGGAACTTTATTTAAAGATGTTGTTGAAATTAAGCTTGTAAATCTAGAAGTATAGAATACACCTGACACAGCACGTAATAGTCGGTCATTCGATGATAGTCTTAAATTAAATCCATATAACCATTTGTGATCTAATTATACTAGGCAGGGTACCTATGTTGACTTTTGCAAATGTGTAAAAGATATGCAATTTATTCACTGGTAGTCCCTAAACTAGGTAACCATGTTTTTTTAACATTATTGTGCACTCGCAATAATATTTAACGATTGCCAAGAAATATCATCTATGTACGAGTAGCCAAGGATATATATTTAATATATTTTATTATTTAAGACATGCCACACTGGGCCACACCGAGCCATCTAGTCCCAAATTAAGCTACTATTAAGTACCCTGTCGTATGGGGTACTAGAAAACCGATAAACTTACTTATATACTTTTTTTTTGTAAATACATACTTATAATACATAGATAACACCCAGACCAGTACAAACAGACATGTTCATACACACAAATATTTGTACTGTGCAGGGATCGAACCCGCGACCCATGGCTCAGAAACAGCGTTTACTACCGCTGATCCAAATGGTCGTCATTGGATGGATGAAAACCATTTACGTCGTTCAAATGGATACTTCTTGATTGCTCAAAAGCGAGCTAAAGCAATCACTTATCATCTTATACTCGTATTGTTACACAGTTGCGTATCATTGTTTTTTCAGTTACGTGATGGGAACAGCCCCGGACAAAGCCGGCGAGAGGCACTTGTACCGCGTGCAGGTGTCGAACGAGCCGTCCGCGTGGCCCGCGCCCGCCACGTGCCTCACGTGCGCCGGCGCCGCGCCGCCCACCGCGGACCCGCCCAGCGACGACCTGGTACGATATATGCATAAGAGGACTACTAGACCTAAGTGCTGTCCCAAATTAACTTCGACGACCTCCGTGGCGGAGTGGCGTACACGCCGGTTTTCAAGGTGTCTCCTGCTTCGTGGTCCCAGATTCCCGGACGGGTCAATATAGAAAAAATGAGTTTTCCTACATTTCCTCGGGTCTGGGTGTGTGCGGTGTGATACTCGTACCTTCATTGTTTCTAGTTTCCAAAATACGAGTGCTTTAAATAGTTATTCAAATTGGGATTAGAACAATGTATGTGATGTTGCGACCTTTCGACTGTGTAGATATGGCTTGCCACAAGGCAGCATCTTGGGACCAGCCCACTTTTTCATACATTTTTGCTTATTTCTTTATTGTCTACAGGAATTTTGTCGATAAATTGACATGTTCTTAAGCTATCCTTCACCAATCACAAAAATATGATAAATTTTACAATTTTTTTTTATTTATCTACTAAGTGTTTGTTTTTGTGTCAAATAAATATTTCTTTCTTTCTTTCTTTCAAAATTTTGTCGACAATACACCAGGTTGCAATGATGGAAAACCATTTACTTGTTTGATACATTTGTTATTTATTCACAAGCTGTGCTAAAATTATAACTAGATAGTTTTCGTAATTGTTAGATGAAGAAACACTTGACTAATCTACTAACGTTACTATTAACCTTTTACAGGACAACGAGAACACAACCTCATCGCTGCCCGCATGGCCGACGTCGACGGTGCTGCCACACGTCACGGACGAGAACGACACGCTGCCAACAGAATGCCTTTACAACAGGGTCATGTTTAGCAAGAACTTTTCCTATTATGTGCAGGTATGGAGAATAATGATCAACATCATAATCTGCCTTCATAAATCTCTTTAATGTAAACACTTATCGCTTAAGGCATGTCCAGATGAAGCGATTTACGGGCGTGTGGACTCGAGCGCAGTCACACGCCATTTCTCGTGATACTAGAGCTACATTTGTTTCGTCATTTTCGTTCAGATGCTCTCGCGCTATTTTACTCGCGTGTAAAACGCGTGTTAGGGTGCGTTTCCACTGCCGCGGAGAGGAGCGGAGAGGAGAGGAAAGAGCCTTGAAAAGAGGTGAGTGTTTCCACTGAAGCGGAGCGGAGCGAAGTAGAGTGAAGCGGAGCAGGGTGGAGTGGAGTTAAAAGAAAACCGGTGCATATCAGTTACAGTTAATTTCTCAGAGAAACAGCACGACATGTTGTCTTTAAAAAAGAAGAGGGCAATTCTTGTATACCTTTCTCTACTTGAAGATGAAGATAACAAATCAGAAGAAGTGGCATTAACTATTCCGACTTTTTTAGATTCAAAGAGAAAACATAGATTTTGGATTCGACAACATATAAAGTATCATTCTGAGCATGGGGAGTTTTTTAATTATTTTTGAATGTGTGACAATGAAATGTTTGAAAAATCATACATGGTATCAAGAAAAGTTTTTCATGAATCGCATTATTTACTTTAAGCTTATTATTTTTCCCTCTACTCCGCCCCGCACCGCCCCACCCCGCTCGTCCCGCACCGCCGGGGTTGAGCGGAGGCCTCCATTCAATCCGCTCAGAACCCAGCATGCTCTTAATTTTATATGAAAATCCGCTCCACTTTTGAGCATTGTGCACCGCTAAGCTCCTCTCCGCTCCTCTCCGCGTCAGTGGAAACGCAGCCGTACACTCGGAACTCTCGACTCGCCCGCTTTACGCGCGAGATGAGATCTACTGGCGCCGTTTGTTGCGTTCACTACTACGCGTGAGTCAGTGGCGTGTTGCCGTCCTTTAGTCGCCTCTTATGACACCTTTAGGAAGAAAAGGGGTTATTCTTTTATGCGCCGACACTTTATCACTTGTTGAAAATGAAAAAGAAAAAAAAAGAAAAAGAGAAAAGAAAAGGAAAAAGAAAAGTAAAAAGAAAAAGAAAAAGAAAAAGAAAAAGAAAAAGAAAAAGAAAAAGAAAAAGAAAAAGAAAAAGAAAAAGAAAAAGAAAAAGAAAAAGAAAAAGAAAAAGAAAAAGAAAAAGAAATAGAAAAAGAAAATTAAAAACTTTGTTCAAAACATAGTTGTTTCTGGCTTGTTAACTTTCAGGGGAGCCACAAGCGATATACTTAGATGATAGTGTTCCGCAGGAGTGCCTGGGCCCGGGCCCGCCGGCGGCGTGGGTGCGCGCGCGCGGCGGGGCGGCGCGCGCGCTGCTGTGGGCGGGGGACGCGCTGCGCCGCCACTTCGCGCAGCTGGCGCACCCGCAGGTCAAGGTCTTCAGGGTCGAGGTCAGTATTTGGTATTGTCAAACGAGTTTTTCATTTGAATGAATATATAAAAGATATAAAATTAACAGCCGATAATCATCCCACTGCAGAAAAAAAGCTTCCATGATTGAATTCAAGTTACCACAGCAATGATGAATAATTTAAAATAAAAGTAACAGCCTATCATCCCACTGCAGGGAAAAGGCCTCTATCATTAAATTCAAGTAACCACAGCAATGATGGGCACTGATATAATCACCACGCTTGCTAAATGCGGGTTTGGTGATTACAAACCCGAGCAACGTTCGAAAATTCGAAACGTTTTGTTGCCCCACCTGGGGATCGAACCTGGGACCCCGAGATCTTGGCCCGGTATTTAAACCACTAGACCAACGGCGTGTTAATGGATAACTTATTAGGTATTTAGTCCCATCATCTAAGCGTTTTGAAATACCCAGCTATAAACTTGCATAAACTGTTATTATGACATCCTAACTTGTCTCACACAAAACCTACATACATTGTAGGGTGTCCGTGTCTGTCAAAATCTAAGGTTAGAATGATCGATTTATTGTAATTATTTTATTTTCCATGGGTTAATGCTACTTATATGTTATCAATATTGTAAAGCACAAATTTCCCTCCAATTTTTGTTTATATGTAGGTTTAGAGACAAGTTTTACAAAAAGACTGATTGGAGCACGGGAGAGTTGAAGGTTTGACTCTGTGGATTAGAGAATTTTGTTACCCCTTCGTACCCATTCATAAGATAAAATACCGGTGATAATGATGCAATACGACTTACCACCATTATCATTATCATTATCAATATCATAATGCCATCGTTTCAGGTACAAACAAACCGTGAGGCCCGCGTTCGGCTGCTCCTGCCACCAGGATTCCGAGAAACAGATGATCTACCCTTGCCACTAGTCCTTCAAGTGTAAGTGCAACAAACAAAAGCGAAATTAGGTTAGGGCCAATGATATTTAAAAAGTATAGATAGGTTATGCCCTTACAAAACTATCGAAATATATGTGCCGCTTGCGAACAACTGCACACATGCGTAATTCTTATTTTGTCCTTGTCATACTCGTGAAAAGAACAATTACTTTCTCTTTCACGGATTTGGAAAGACGTCACAATTGTGACGTTTTAGGGACGCATATTGAGAGCACATGTAACATATCTATTACTTTTTAAATATCATTGGTTAGGGCTATATTTCAGTAAACTGAGTAAGATGGACGAATCCATATGAAGGATATTTTTATTAAAATAAATCACAATACAAATATTATGAAAACTTTGATAAAAATAAAAGAGGAAGATACGGTAGGTTCATACGTACTTCGTACTTACACGTATAACATAACAGGCATAAATACATTCTGAATTTTGACAAATACCATTTCTATTCATTCTTATTCTCGAAAATTATATCTGCGATCGAGCTACCAGTTCTCAACCTCTGTTTTTCACCTCCAGGTCAGCACAACCTGGCGGTCAGCTGGTCACAGAACGGTGGAAACCAGGGTGGAGCTGGTATCTGGCTGCGGCCAGGAACTTCATCGTAGCTGAGATCGACGCCAGAGGTTCTGGAGGCCAGGTATTGTAACTTCATCTTAGTATAACTTAGGTTAAGTAAGTAAGTAACGGCCTATATAATTATGCCACTGCAGACCAAAGGCCTCTATCATTGAATTCAAGTTACCACAGCAATGATAGTTAACTTCTTGTATATAACTTTATCTTTCTTTAGCTTCTCTTGCTGATCCGGAAACTAAGGCAGATTATTCCAAAACGACTGAGAGAGAGGCCACACGGACGCGTTGCGCTGCGTTGCGATGACGCAGCGCAAGTTTTTGACGGAATGGGTACCACACGATCCGATGCGTCGTCGCGCGCTGCGCTGCGTTGTCCAAGCGTCGTCGTACGTTAATATTAGGTTTAGTTTGTACTGCGCGTGCGTCGTCGTTCCGGCGTCGGAGCGCTGCACCACTCCCCCCGCTTCGTCTCTCGCCTTCAAGTTCACAACGCGTGCGCAACGCCACAACGGACCGTGTGGCATGCTCTTCAATTTGTATGTAATATAACGCACCGACGACGCTCCGTCACCGCAGCGCAGCGCAGCGCGTCCGTGTGGCCTCTCTCTAAGTTGACCACGGTAGCGTTAGGAGTTTGATTATCTGTGGGTCAGTATTTAATCAATGTTAATTTTACAGGGAGAAGAACTTAGAACAGAAATCTACAACAAACTCCTAACTGTGGATGTGGAGGATCAGATCGCTGTACTATCGTAAGTGTTTTAGATTAAGAAAATCAGCTACATTTAGTTTTTTATACTCCTAGAACTTTGTCCCGTTACTAGCGCAGGTATGCTGACGAGTTACTGGTATTCGGATGTCTTATTGAACATGGAGGAACTTGCAAGATTCAACCTTATAAGCATTGCTTCCAAGCCAGTTTAATTAGTTGCACAGTACCGTTTGCCTATAAAAAAACAATTCAAACTTGATCTCTAAGACGAATAGAAGCAAAACTCTGAACTCTGAGTTATGCTGCCTACACTACAAACTTTGTTTGGAGCAGTTTTTAGATTTTATTGGGAATTCAATTAGGTACATAGTAAGATAAAGAGCATTTTTTGTCTCCTTCGGATACTCTTGGCAGAGTTTTGCTCGCAAAGCCTTGCTTGGCCGGAATTTTAATAAATAGAAGCGTTGCGGTCAGTGCCTGATCTGATCGGTCTCACCAGATATACTCACTAGAGGCCGATGAGTGAGTGAGACGGAGGCGATTACGTAGGGATCATCGATCGAGACGGGGTGCTCTTTTAAATAATTATTTCTTTTGTTAGAATGAAATAAAATAATAGGGTCCTATTACTCCGATATAATTAGATACTCTGTACAAAATATTTTCCCTCGAAACGCGTCGTTAAGTACTTATCAGCGAAGCGTCTGGCTACATTGTAATACGATTGCTGAAACGTCCGTCCGCAGCTACCTGCGCGACAACCTGAAGATGGTGGACGGTGCGCGCGTGGGCGTGTGGGGCCGCGGCTACGGCGGCGGCGCGGCGGCGGCGCTGGCGGCGGACGACGCGCGCAACGTCACGCGCTGCCTCGCCGCGCTCGCGCCGCTCACGGACCTGCGGCATCACAGTGAGTGTGTGTGTGTGTGTGTGAGAGAGAGAGAGGGTGTGTTGTGTGTGAGTTTACGCCGCTGCCTCGCCGCGCTCGCGCCGCTCACGGACCTGCGGCATCACAGTGAGTGTGTGTGTGTGTGTGTGAGAGAGAGAGAGGGTGTGTTGTGTGTGAGTTTACGCCGCTGCCTCGCCGCGCTCGCGCCGCTCACGGACCTGCGGCATCACAGTGAGTGTGTGTGTGTGTGTGTGTGTGAGAGAGAGGGTGTGTTGTGTGTGAGTTTACGCCGCTGCATCGCCGCGCTCGCGCCGCTCACGGACCTGCGGCATCACAGTGAGTGTGTGTGTGTGTGTGTGAGAGAGAGAGAGGGTGTGTTGTGTGTGAGTTTACGCCGCTGCCTCGCCGCGCTCGCGCCGCTCACGGACCTGCGGCATCACAGTGAGTGTGTGTGTGTGTGTGTGTGTGAGAGAGAGGGTGTGTTGTGTGTGAGTTTACGCCGCTGCATCGCCGCGCTCGCGCCGCTCACGGACCTGCGGCATCACAGTGAGTGTGTGTGTGTGTGTGTGAGAGAGAGAGGGTGTGTTGTGTGTGAGTTTACGCCGCTGCCTCGCCGCGCTCGCGCCGCTCACGGACCTGCGGCATCACAGTGAGTGTGTGTGTGTGTGTGTGAGAGAGAGAGGGTGTGTTGTGTGTGAGTTTACGCCGCTGCCTCGCCGCGCTCGCGCCGCTCACGGACCTGCGGCATCACAGTGAGTGTGTGTGTGTGTGTGTGTGAGAGAGAGAGGGTATGTTGTGTGTGAGTTTACGCCCCTCCATCGCCGCGCTCGCGCCGCTCACGGACCTGCGGCATCACAGTGAGTGTGTGTGTGTGTGTGAGAGAGAGAGAGGGTGTGTTGTGTGTGAGTTTACGCCGCTGCATCGCCGCGCTCGCGCCGCTCACGGACCTGCGGCATCACAGTGAGTGTGTGTGTGTGTGTGAGAGAGAGAGAGGGTGTGTTGTGTGTGAGTTTACGCCCCTCCATCGCCGCGCTCGCGCCGCTCACGGACCTGCGGCATCACAGTGAGTGTGTGTGTGTGTGTGAGAGAGAGAGAGGGTGTGTTGTGTGTGAGTTTACGCCGCTGCATCGCCGCGCTCGCGCCGCTCACGGACCTGCGGCATCACAGTGAGTGTGTGTGTGTGTGTGAGAGAGAGAGAGGGTGTGTTGTGTGTGAGTTTACGCCGCTGCATCGCCGCGCTCGCGCCGCTCACGGACCTGCGGCATCACAGTGAGTGTGTGTGTGTGTGTGAGAGAGAGAGAGGGTGTGTTGTGTGTGAGTTTACGCCGCTGCATCGCCACGCTCGCGCCGCTCACGGACCTGCAGCATCACAGTGAGTGTGTGTGTGTGTGTGTGAGAGAGAGAGGGTATGTTGTGTGTGAGTTTACGCCGCTGCATCGCCGCGCTCGCGCCGCTCACGGACCTAAGGCATCACAGTAAGTGTTATCGACGGGCTGTCTTTTGGAAATAGTAGAAATAATACTTTTAGTAATTGATCAGCGGCTTTGTGTGTGGTGTCATACTTTCTAGCGGTGCAATGTGGGAACCGGGATGAACACCTCGTCCGCCCGTGCATAACTGGATCACCCCGCCACCACCGCTCGTTTTCGGCGCGTCACCATATTGGTTTATATTTTTGTGTGCATGCATGCACTTATATGAATCATAATTGTATTCTACCAAATAAAGTTTTTTTTATCTCATGTTATCTATCCAGATTCGTACTGGACGGAGCGCTACACCGGCTACGGGTCGTGGGCGGGCTCGCTGGGCGTCAGCGCGGTGTGGCGGCGCGCTGGCAACCTGCCGCCGCGCCGCCTGCTGCTCGCGCACGCCACCGCCGACCTCACCGCGCCGCCCCACCACGCGCTGGCGCTCGCCCGCGCGCTCATCCGCCAGGGCGCCGTGTACACGCACCAGGTGGGCGGAAACTTATAGTTGTTCCAGCGCAATGTGGCGAGCTGGCAACGCCGCCTGGAACTCGCCTACGCGCTCATCCGCCAGGGCGACGTATCCACGCACCGGGTGGGCGGTGACTTATAGTAGTACAGTACGGTGTGGCGAGCTGGCAACGCCGCCTGCTACTTGCCCACGCGCTCATCCGCCAGGGCGCCGTACCACGCACCAGATGACCAGGGGACTTACAGTTTACTAGCTGTTGCCCGTGACTTGGAATTTAAAATTTATGCATATTATTAAGCATTATTCCGTTTTCTTCTGAAATTACTCTCTACCCTCTCTCTAAGGGTGGTCTTATTCTATTTACCAACCAAATTTTTGTATTGCAGGTATACCCCGACGAAGGTCACAACTTCGAGCGCTCGTCATTCCACCTTCACAAAGCGATGGAGCAGTTCTTCGACGAGTGCTTCGGGCCCGTCGAGGTCGCTGACTGGGACGCGGTCGGCATGGGCGGCCTGTTTCCCTTCCGGGACTAGTGGGACACGCAGGGGACCTGCCCCTGTTAATAGACCTTTGTAGACACTAGCCTAATAAAGGCTCCGAATGGTTATGAGGATGTGCACTTTGGATGTGTTCGTACCTTCTGTATTGGCAGTCAAGTTGTTGATCTTAGCTATACAGTTGCCGTGGAAAGGGTCAAGATTCAAATCAGCTAATTCAGTTTCCGAGTTTCAAATCAACATTCGTTCTGCACTGGCACAAGATCTAAATGCTCAGAAATAAGAAATCCCATCTACATAAGTCCCATTGACTTTAGTACTTTAGTCTGTTTAGGCCAAGGAAAATAGTATTTCTGAAAAAAGCGAAGATCTGTAATGAAATGACTGAATGACCATTCGACTTGACCACTCGTGACCTGTCCTTGTGAGAAGGTGATGTTATGTAAAATTTAAACCAAAACAGATGCCTTACTCTGCAACACGAAGCTCGTATTTACGAATATATCTGTCTCTTTCAGATACTTTGAGACAGCGGTATGAGTGATAGTGACAGATGGATTCGAATATACGGACATTGTGTTGCGAAGTAAGGCCTCAGTTCCCAAATTGTATTCGGGACTTACGTGTTGTAGTAAAGTGGATATTATGGCAATGCGCTAATCTTCCAAAATTACAACGGTTCCTTTGTATACTCAATATTATGTACTCGTAGATAAGATGTTTGAAATTCAACACAATGACTTCAAATCAAAAATCAAAAAGTCGAAGTGGCTTAACAATGAAATAAATGCAGTGCTGGTGAGCTAATAGCTAGGAAATCAAGGCATTCGTGAATGTTTCACTTCTTATACAACCGAATCTAGCGCCCACTGAAAGCTTAAACAAATCTTTGATTGTACTAATAGATCAATTATATCTATAACATCTATTTCTTTGGATCCTGATTCTTTGAAAGCTTTCTTTCTTTAAGTATTTGTTATTTTATGTTGGATTCATTTTGAATTTTAAGCTCGTGGAAGCTGACATCTAACTGCCATCGCGAGAAGTTGTAGAAACTAGCTAGTTAGCTATTTAATAAATGCGACTTGTGAAGATTGTTCGAATATTTGATAATAAAATAATAATGACCAACATCAGGTGTTCTACGTCGTAAAATAGCTAATAGAGCGGTAATGAGCCAAAGATTACTTCCATAATGATAAAAAATATGTGTGCAGTCAGTTTAAAAATATGTATACAGTTTTCAAAAAGTTTGTATACATATTTGACGGATTGTTAGTGCAAAAATGTGTACAAATTATATATTTGTATAGATGTTTTTTGATCATTTGTGTTCTGAAATTGTGCTTTTAACTGTGTGCGGATATTAAGTAGTTCCAATCAATTGGGTGTTTTTTATATTAATAAAACTTTTAATGGTCTAGTTTAGATGTTTTTGGAACTAAGAAAAGATTGAGATTCTAAATATAATATTAGTCATTAGTTAGTCAACATGACTGTATTTAATAAAATAGTTCTCAACGATAGACCACCCTAAAAATCTCATAGTGTAGGCTAAAATTTGCCTAAAATAATAGATGATCAAAATAATAGATCCATTGGAACTAATATAATGCAAACCTCAATAATTTAACTGCATATTTAAACGAGTTTGGATGTGGTACTATTAAGAAGAATATGAAGAAGAAGTATTAAAGAAATTATTTAGTTGTTAAACATTTAAAATGAAGTAGAAAATTTAATGGAAGTATAAAATCATGTTTTAACATTTCCACATTATTTTTTGTCAATGTTTGTAATAAGTGTAATGTGTTAGTAACTGTAGCTTAAGTATTAACTTACTTGTATGCAAAGAACCTTCTTCACTCAATAAGCTTCTATAAAGAAAAAAATAACATTGCTTTTCACACGTTTTATAGTTATTTCGGTACTCATTCTCTTAAGTGCTAGGCAGTGGTTTCTTTACTCGTAATGTGCTATTGTTTATGTGTCCCCTCGTCTCGTGTCAACTTGTGACATATATGAGTTTTGCATCCGCGTAGTTTCTTTGGATATGAAACACGACTTCCACCAAATTCCCATATACTCGATCGTTCACGGACATACTCTTCTTCATCTGCCGTACCTAGATGATATCATTGTTGCAACCAACACATTATCTCTTCGCAAACATAATCTGCCTGAAATAATTTCGATATGACGTTTAAAACATGATTTTATAATGTAACATCATAATGGTGCGTAAAAATTAGATAATACAGGTTATTTAAAAATAAGCCTAACTTCATCTTTAGTCGGAATATCAAGTAAAATGACCGATTATATTTATATATTGAAGTGTATGTGTTAGACGTGTTTAATTCTATTGGACCTTAGCGGGAGAGCAGTGTTACATAAGTTATATTTATCCACTATAAAGTTGACTTGGAAAGCCCTTACACCAGATTATCTTGGAAGAATAAGATAAGAAACAGAATATGTATGTATACTCGTAGATTTAGTGTTTTGAAATATGGCATAATGTTTGTTGCTACAAATTAGTAAATTATTTACACAAAAATTACTAACAAAAACAGTGGGAAAATAACCCAGAAGTATTTATTTATAAAATACTATCTGTTGCCCGCGGCTTTGTGCGCGTCAATTTCTGTTATTATGATCGCGATTATTTTTGCAAAAGTTTTCACTGTGGCTTCGTTCCTATTGGTCGCAGCGGGATGTTATATAGCCTAAAGCCTTCCTCGATAAATGGACTATCTAACGCAAAAAGAATTTTTCAATTCGAACCAGTACTTCCTGAGATTAGTGCGTTCAAACAAACAAACAAAAAACTCTTCAGCTTTATTATATTAGTATCGATACGCAATCGTTCTCCATCTATGGTCCAAATAAGGAGTTAACAACTCCAAACCATTTTCTTATGATTATTATAAGAGAAAATCTATATTTTAGTGCTTAATGTATCAAGTCTTTATCTGTATATTTCTATGTCGCTTTGAATGTTATCTCTATGAACGGTAGCTTTAAACTAGATATTGTTAACCTTGAGTTTTTCCACAGTACAAATAGCAGTAACTCCAAAAACTAAAGTCATCTAAATCTTATAAAAATAAAAAAAAGTGATCTGTTGTAGAAGGTAATGATATAAAGCTGCCTGTTACACTAACAAGTTTTTTTTAAATTAAAAGTTCTAGAAATAAGTCTTGTTGTTGATGATGTTTTCAAATCTACAGCAAAGGTGAAATTTCTACGCTAAGCGTAATGTGATTTTTCGAATGTTTTGTGAATTGATTTTGTGAAAAGTTTTTAGGATATATTTTTATTTTATAACGAAAAAAACTTTTCTATCTGTACAAAAAAAAACACCTGTGTTAGGTGTTATCTTCTTGGCCATTATAATTAGTGAGGATTTGTGTTACTGATTGTGTATCCAGTTATTTTGTTTTTAATCTCTGCACTTAAATAAGAAAGACATTTTTTTTAAATAAATAATGGGCTTGCTCTTTACAACATACTTAAATATACGGGTTAAGAAAAAGCCTAAGATGGAGCGAGCTTACCCAGAGGTGCTGGTTCTCCCATAAACCAGCGGAACACAGAAAAACTGTTTGGCTCTGGACTCCGGCAGGAGGGTGGTAGCATCCAGGCGGCCTCTTACGAAGCCTACCACCGCAGAGGGATCTGTTAGCCGTCATCATTGGTTAAAAAACCAAAGATGCCGTTGCCCAGGGTGGACCACTAGGAGGTAGATCCCACCACCCAAAAATGTTGCCCTTTGTATTGTATATGTTGATATGGGTACCCGCGTACTGGAATCATTGATAGGAGTTACTGCTTCCGACATTTATTAGACTGTGGCTTATTTTCTTATTCTATACCTACTCTTCATCTAGTAGAATCTATAAGAAATTAATGTTTCATTAGATTTATCAAAATTCAAATGACCAGTGAAAAAATAAACGCCTAACTCATTACTTGGAATTAAAATAACTACGTAGTATACTTTTAAACTCACGCGTTGCATAATTATTTGAACGTTAACGGAAACGCCACATTGGTGGTGGTTTAATGTACAGGACCAAGATCACGGGGTCCTAAGTTCGATCACCGGGTCGGGCAACAAGGGTTTTGCATTTTCGCACATTGCTCGGGTTTTGTGACGAATTAGTTATTTAATTTAGCTCTGGCGTTTCAGATGGTACATTTAAAAGTGATTAAAAACAAGGGATTCGTTACTTTCAGATTTATCTAAATGCCCACTAAGTGAACTAATTTATATTATTATTTTATTGTCAAGTCGACAGCTACAAAAAACGGTATATTTCTTAATTGAAAAACCGATACGAAAATTGAAATTTAATGGCATTCGCTACGTTTAGCGTGCGCACGCGGCGTTTGCCCGTCGTATCTTTATTGGAACCTGTGGCTTTAAATTTTCCTAGCTCGTATTAGCATATATCGCATGTGAACATATTTATTTGAAAAGAGGTTGAGTAGTAACCGAGTTTTTTGCGCCGCTTCTTCTCTACACTCTAGTTCGGCTCGTGAGACGGGTTTGTGCATGAATAGTATTATCTTTTAATATAAATAGGCGGAGCGTGCATCCGCCGCGTTTGCACGCTCAATGTAGCGAATGCCCTATGAGTACATGTGTTGACTGTGTACAATTAGTTTGTTATGGTGCATTTTCAACCTCCTGTAATATGAAGCCCAAGTTATGCAACCATTTCTTGGAAGTGTTTTTTTTATCAATATATATACTTATATTCTTAATATAAAATATTGGTCCAGCTATTTATTTTGAAACACGCTGTGACTCGCACGGATGTAGCTGTGTAAGGTGCATTTATACGGGACCCCGCCGCGCTTCACAGCGTGTTACAAAATTAAAAGTCTGAATCAATATTTCATATTTTTCAAAAAATATTTACATTGATAAATCAAACAAGACTGCCATGATGTTACACATAATGGTCACATAACGGGGTTTCGTTTTAAAGGTGGTTGAAAATGCACCGTGTAGGATATTATTTTATCTTGGGGGAAATACAAGGGCCGTTTTTCCATACAAACGTAGTCCCCTGTTTCCTCCCTGGATAATGCCAGTAGAGCAATAATTATTATTATTAAAATCTATGGCCACTACTAGCATGTTTCTATGTTTTCTGTTTTTTCATAAATTAATTAATAAAAAAAAAGATATGAGCCCCCAAAAATCGAAAAAATTCGCCAGATTTTCCGCTGTGTTCAAATATCCAGAAAACAAATTTGGCAAAATTTTAGAAAAAAAGGAAAACATACGAACACGGCCAAAGCCTTTCTTTAATTTTTAATAAAAAAAGTATTTAAATCGGTCTAGGTTTGGAAAAGTAATCGGGGGACTACGAAACGTTGATTTGGTGTGCTTTTAGTAGGTATCTTCGGTCCAAGAAGCAGTTGTCTCTATCACACTATGCGATGAATGCGTTTGGCACTGCGCGACAGCAATAGATTTTACAAATACCTATTTTTCAATTATCTCGCCCGTAGTGTTTCCTCTTAAACACTCAAAACATACAAGTCGTTATGTTTTTAATACATAAGTATAACGCAAACTAGTCATTTTCTGTTATACAAATTGTTTCTGTGATCCTATTGCTAGGTATTTAGCTAATGTACTAACCGAAAAACTTTTTGCTTTTGGTTGTAATTGTTTGTGTGAATCTAAAATTACCTAAGAATGTTGTGTGGGTACTCTTTTCTCCTCTAAAGTAAGGAAAAAACTATTCAAAGACGTCTTTCAATGGCAACCTCAATTCAAGGGTGATTACAATGCTTATACAGGTTGTTTGGAACGCGGACCGACATATTATTATGTCGTGTAGTGCCAGCTCAAAACAAGAATAGAATAGTACTACCTTTTTTTCCAATATTATGATTCTTTAATTGAGTAAAAAAAAATTTTGCAAGAAAAAATACTTTCAAAAAATTAAACAAAGGTTAAAAAAAATTAACAACCAAAAAATAATGAAGAAAAAAGAAAATATAAATAAAAATAATGAAGAAAATGAAAATGAAATGTTCAGATCAGGGCCCACGAACCAAAATACATTAAAAATCCTGCCATGCTCCAAACAGTCTGTATCTAACCACTTGACAATATTTTTTTCTCTAATTTTACAAATTGAACCTCCCAACATTGGCATGGCAAGGCATTTTTACTTGACGAATATTATTGTAGTTATTGATATTATTATAGCACTAACTATTGATTAACATCGCATTTTCAATCTTATTGGTAGGAACACAAGATAGATTTCCTTGCCATACCGACCCCATAGTAGTACATTAATTTGATAAAATTATTTTCGTTTTCAACAGACTAAAAATTAATAGGTTTTGTTTTATTATTGAACAGAGTCACCCTTGGAGTATATTTAGCTAATAAGATAATTTACATGTCTGCGTTTGGTAATAGTTTATAAAATACTAGTTATATAATTGTCGGAAATATTTAATCGATGTTGAGACTTAAATTTTAAAAATGTGATAGATGTTTCTTATTTAAATATCATTTTTAAATTAATAATAAATATTTATTGTAATAAATTAATGATGTAGCCGTTTTGGACGTAACAAATAAATTATTTATAAATGAAGGATATTCCTGCATTGTCTGTCAGTATTTTTGTAATTAATAAGAATTATAATGTGTTTTTTTTATTTGCTCGAAATGTATACAAAGTTAAAAAAACCTTTATTTTTCTCAGTATACAGTAAAATGTATGTATTTTTCTTAATTTTACCGCCGATCAACGTTTTATTATAAAGAGATCAAGTTTTTTTGTTTAATGCTAATTCAACGGGAAAAGGTGTAAGCAGTTTTTCTGTTGTTTATCTAGGTTTTCTTTTAAACTACATTTATATACAATTCTGGCAAATATATCATATTAAATTAATAAAACTTTAAAAGTTTCAATGTTTTCTAAGTTATTAATAAATAACACCAAATAAATAATGTTGAAAGCCAAAACAGTGGTAATTTCAAAGAAAACCTACCACTTTTTGTGTAATAAAAATACTAAAATAAATGCACGTAGTTAATCCATGTTGAATTTATTCGGAAATCTAAAATTTATCAAATAAATAAAAGAAATATAATATAATGTGTAATTATTAATTATAAAATAGTGTATAAAATAGTAGCGCGAGTGCTGCGTTCACGATATTGTGTTGTAAGGATACGCTCATCTCAGTGGAAGTTTATTTATGTTGGAATGTTGTTTTTATAACAAAAGTAAAAAGTTGTTCCCAAATTGTGTTTCGATTATTAAATAACCCAAAAATCTACAAAACTCTTCAACAGCTTATATCTTGGCTTTTAGCATCTCTGCAGCGCACATAATAAAGATAAAGATTGTTTATTTGTAAGACATGAGTAGGTAGATATTATTACATGCAGTTGGTACAAAAGTTTTGTTGTGCTTACATACGAGTATATTGCCTTTCGGCGTACAAATCACTTGTCACTTGTCACTCGTGTATATAGGTTTTTATTTCATATCTATGGTTATTACTCATAAACCATAAGCATACCTTAGTTAAAGCCTTTTCGACAAGATGTCATCGATAGTGACAATCTCTAAAAAGTCAAATACAGTTAGTTGAAATTCACGTATTTGTTAAAATTTTAAGTATGATTCTTTTGAATTCAGATTCTTAATATATAATGAATGCCTCATTGAGTTTTATATAAAACTCTTGTAAAAACTGTAAAACACTGCATTGAAATTGAAAAAAGTTGCGATTTTACTTACGAGTGAAGTAAACAATTTTGTGGGTTTCTTTTATACTTAGGAAATTAGTTACATGCAGGTACTGTACACGTAACCACTATTAAATTACATCTAGTAAAATATACTATTTCAATGTGTGTAACTGGATTTAGCAAAGAATAGAGGCAATTTTGTGTCGCTCGTATTTGGCACTAGGCCAATACAGGCCAATAGCGTATACGTGAGTGGTCTTGTATTTATTTATTTATTTAAACTTTATTGCACAAACACTAAAATGAAGTACAACAGGTGGACTTAATGCCTTAAGGCATTCTCTCCCAGTCGACCATCGGGCCAAGCAGAAAAAATTTTGTGGGCGGTGCGACATAAAAAGCAAATTAAAAGACAAAAAATTTCAAAAATAATAATAATATACTCAAAATATACTACATATACAATACAATATATATGTGATAGCGCTACTTTTACAGCGCTTATAATTGGCTTATTTATTATTACGAAATTAGTCGCGTAAAACTGTATCTGTTTCATTTTATTTTTATTATGATTATTGTTTTAAGTTAGTTTGAATTCAATTTAAAATAAGTGTTGAAAATTATAATGAAAAGGAAACGGAAGTTGTAATCAAATTGTAACAAATACTTCGTACTTCGAGACTTTGAAATTAACTGTAACGGATACGGAAGTTAATAAGATAATATCTTAGTCATTTTCTTTACAGTCTGTTTTTGTTTATTAAACGAATTATTTCAATATCAAAAATGAGTCAGTATTAAAACTATAATTATTATATTAATTTAAAAAATACTATTTGATTTAAATTGGAATGTATTACTATTTGTCTGACAAATGATTAAGTACACTATTAGGAAATAATAAATCAATTTATATAATTATAAAAATATTTTAAGCAGCATGATTGAATTACTTCAATATTTATAAAAATACTATGAGCTAATTAAATAATGTAATAGCAATTTATTAATGTTTAAAAGTGATGGTTTGACTTTGGTTGTCTCGTTCCGCTTGTTCGTGGTACCGAGCTGTTCGTTTATAAGCGACGCAAGTTGTGTGGCGGGGCAGTCTTAGTTTAACCTTTGAGAAGTGAACACTGAATAATAAACTAAATAATAAAGTGATAAAGTGTTGAACCTGAGTTTTGCTCCAATAACTATGGAACCTCTAACATCAGAAGAAGAGATACCCAGAAATATCGCCCTTCCGCCCGCCGTCGATCCTGATTTTGCCGAATTAAGTCAGAACCGAAGCTCACCAATAATACAACGACTTGGACAAAGAAATAACCAAGATGATGGAGAAATATTGCTCCTTCGACGACAAGTAAGTCTTCTTGAACAAATGTTATTACAACAAAACTCCAATAATTACTCATCAAATCGTACCCACCGAGATTTGTCTGAAATCTATCTGGCAAAATTCGATCCCGATGATCACCAACTAACAATTGGAGAATGGTGCAAGCAAGTAGACTCGCTTATTAACCTTCGAGGATACTCACCACAAATAGCATTAATGAAGGCCTTGTCATGTCTCAAAGGCCGAGCTAAAACCTGGGCTGATATCAGCGCCCATGAATTACCTGATTGGACCGATTTGAAAAGAGAATTGATCTGCCAATTCAGTGCAGAGACAAGACACATCTACTTCGTGACTAAGTTTCGAGAATATAATTCTAATGATGCAAAGAATTACGCCGAGTATGTGACTGAAGCTTGGAGATTGTTTGCAAGAATATCACCAAATGCACCTAACGACCTTATGGTAGAAGCTGTGATTTCAGGAATTCGTCCAAAATTCTATCAAGCCGAGTTATTAAGAGCAATGCCAAGGTCACAAGCAGAATTAATTGCTACTCTCAACAATTACCGCAAAAGACCAATGCCTACTGGAACTAGTTCAGCGTACGACCAGAGTGAAAACAAACGGCCTCGCTCTGATTATTTAGAAACATCGCAATTACAACCGGCTGTGCTCAAGTGCAAAAAATGTGGTCGAAATGGACACAAGACTCAAGATTGTAAATCACTCATATGCAACACTTGTAAGAAGCCTGGACACACAAGTACTAGCTGCTGGTCAAAGATATCCAACAAAACTTCACAATCGGTAAATGCTGGAACAACAAGCCAACCGGAAGTTAATACTGTTCGAAGATCAAGCCAGAACTGTGTGCCTATCCAGATTGGTAGTATAACTTTATTATGTCTTATCGATACAGGTGCTGAATGTTCCCTCATTAAAAAGAAATGTGCCGGTTCGATTCCCGGCCGTCGCAGCATTAACCCTATACAATTACGAGGTATCAGTGGTCTAGCTATCCCATCAAATGAAACAATTAGTACTATAGCTACTATTAATGACGTTACATTTGAAATCAATTTGCATGTTGTTGATAATTTATCTTACGATGTAATACTTGGAATTGACTCTTTAAGTTTACCTGGAATCAAATTAGAAGTTACAAATACCGGTGTCTCTGTCTTTAGAGACTCTTTCATTGGCCAAATACAAATTGATTCCTCTCAAACTAAACTTGATACTGATTTAACTGACACAGCCGAATTAGAAAAAGTCCTAGTAAAACATTCATTAACGTTTGGTATGACAACACCTATTAGAAAAGTAAAAACAGGTACATTAAATATTCGACTCAAGGACTCAACTCGTATTGTTCAAAGAAGACCGTATCGACTCGCATCAGTAGAAAAAGAAAAAGTAAATAAAATCATTGACGATTTAAAATCCAAAGGAATAGTGAGAGATAGCTGTTCCCCTTTTGCAAGTCCTATTCTTCTTGTCAAAAAGAAAAATGGCGATGATCGATTATGTGTCGATTATCGAGAGTTAAATTCTAACACTATACGTGATAATTATCCTCTTCCCCTTATACAAGACCAAATAAACATACTTGGATCAGCCCAATATTTCACCACACTCGATATGGAGTCCGGTTTTCATCAGATTCCTATAAATGAGGATTCTATCGAAAAAACGGCATTCGTAACTCCAGATGGACAGTACGAATACGTCACTATGCCATTTGGTTTATGCAACTCACCTTCTGTTTATCAGCGGGCAATAAATAAGGCACTTGGTAACTATAAAGACAAAATTGCCCTTGTTTACATTGATGATGTCCTAATACCATCCCAAACAATTCAAGAAGGCTTAGAGCGATTAGATTTAGTACTTAAAAGATTATCTGATGCTGGGTTTTCACTAAATAAGGCTAAATGTAAATTTTTAAAGAAATCGGTTGAGTATCTGGGTAATATAGTAGAAAATGGCAATGTTAAACCAAGCCCTCGTAAAATAGAGTCCCTAAAAAATTCTAGCCCTCCAAAATCCGTGAAACAAGTACGCCAATTCAATGGTCTTGCAAGCTATTTCCGTAGATTTATTCCAAACTTTTCCCGCATTATGTCCCCACTTTATGACCTCACTAAAAAAGACGCGAAATTCGAATGGACTGATTACCACGAAATTATTAGACAGAAAATTATTTCTTATTTAATATCAGAGCCCATTCTCAGCATTTTCGACCCTGACTTGCCTATCGAAGTACATACCGATGCCAGTTCATTGGGATATGGTGCAATGTTGATTCAATTTGAAGGAGAAAGACGTAAAGTTATCAGCTACTTTAGTATGCGAACTACTGAAACTGAATCCAGATATCATTCTTATGAGCTGGAAACTTTGGCAGTGGTTAAAGCATTAAAACATTTTCGCCATTTTCTATACGGAAGGCAGTTCACCGTTGTCACAGATTGCAATGCTCTTAAAGCTAGCCGTACTAAAAAAGAATTGACTCCCAGGGTTCACAGATGGTGGGCGTACCTACAAACTTTTGAATTTGAGGTGAAATATCGTAAAGGAGAACAAATGTCTCATGTAGACTTCTTAAGCAGAAACCCTACAGTCAATGCTATTACAAAAGATGCTTCTTGGATTATTGTTGAACAGGAACGAGACAACGATCTAAAAAAAATTAGAGACTCAATTATAAATAAAGAAGATTCCGACCCAAAATATAGCATGAAAGATAACCTTTTAATGATATCCATACAAAATCGCACAGGTAAAACGATAACTCGCACAATTGTCCCTGATTCTTTAGTATTTAACCTAATTAATCGATATCATGAAACACTCATGCATGCCGGGTGGGAACGAACTCTTGAAAAAATTAGAGAGCAATTTTGGTTTCCCCATATGACTAAACGCGTCCGATCATTTTGCAACCACTGTCTTAATTGTAAAATTGGAAAAGGAATTTCTGGTAAACAGCAAATTAACCTCCATCCCATAGATAAAGTCTCTGTTCCTTTTCACACCATTCATGTTGATTTGATGGGTAACTTAACTGGATGTGACAAAAAAGCTTACGCATTTGTAGCGATAGATGCTTTTACTAAGTTTGTAATTATACACCCGCTTACCGATAAAAGTACAAATCTCATTCTTAAGTGCTTGCGAGAAATCGTAAATTTATTTGGTACGCCTAATAAGATAATTTCTGACAGGGAACCAGCGATAATGTCTAAAGAACTACAAAATTTCTTTCAATCTGGGAATATTGAACATCATGCTATAGCACGCGGCGTCCCTAGAGCAAATGGCCAAGTTGAAAGGCTCATGCGCACCATTCGCGACCACTTAGGTGTAGTTTCACAAAATCAAAATAAAACCTGGCTTACTAAATTGGGAGAACTACAACTCTGTATTAACACCACTAAATCTAAGGCAACGGGACACTCCCCACTTGAACTTCTCATAGGCAAAAAATGCTCACCCCCAGCAATTCAACAGCTATGCCTTATTGAAGATGAAATCGATAGAAACGACCTTAGAAACGATGCAAGTAACAGAATGGCCGAACAAGCCAAGTATAGCCACAACCGCTTTAACGCTAGATGCTCCTCTGTCCAACCCTTTCAAATTAATGACTTTGTATTGTGTAAAGACACCCAATGGTCAAGTAATAAACTAGGGCCCAAGTTTTTAGGGCCTTACAAAATAGTGAAAATTTTAGATAATGACCGATACGAAGTTAAAAGTCTTAAACCTGGAAGCAGGAAAGTTACAGTGGTAGCTCATGAACACGTCAGACTTATTCCCACACCTAATTCTTTTGAAAACCTATCAGATGAAGACCGTGATAGCAATTGATATACAAATTAAAAAAAAAAAACTAATGAAATAATGCCTACTTAATTGGTGCCACTACAAAAGAGCACACACTAGTGCCATCCTAAAAGAGCACAGATCAGTGCCAACCTAAAAGAACACTAATTATTGTTAACTAAAAGAACACAAATCAGTGTCCACTAAAAGAGCACAGATCAGTTACAACAATCGAATGAACACAAGTCTACAAACACGAAGCGCGCCATAACATTTATTATGCACTATCATGCTTAGAATTTCTTATTTCAGATCACATCGAATAAAAGCCCAGAGCACGGGCTTTCTTTCAGAATGGCCGTGATAGCGCTACTTTTACAGCGCTTATAATTGGCTTATTTATTATTACGAAATTAGTCGCGTAAAACTGTATCTGTTTCATTTTATTTTTATTATGATTATTGTTTTAAGTTAGTTTGAATTCAATTTAAAATAAGTGTTGAAAATTATAATGAAAAGGAAACGGAAGTTGTAATCAAATTGTAACAAATACTTCGTACTTCGAGACTTTGAAATTAACTGTAACGGATACGGAAGTTAATAAGATAATATCTTAGTCATTTTCTTTACAGTCTGTTTTTGTTTATTAAACGAATTATTTCAATATCAAAAATGAGTCAGTATTAAAACTATAATTATTATATTAATTTAAAAAATACTATTTGATTTAAATTGGAATGTATTACTATTTGTCTGACAAATGATTAAGTACACTATTAGGAAATAATAAATCAATTTATATAATTATAAAAATATTTTAAGCAGCATGATTGAATTACTTCAATATTTATAAAAATACTATGAGCTAATTAAATAATGTAATAGCAATTTATTAATGTTTAAAAGTGATGGTTTGACTTTGGTTGTCTCGTTCCGCTTGTTCGTGGTACCGAGCTGTTCGTTTATAAGCGACGCAAGTTGTGTGGCGGGGCAGTCTTAGTTTAACCTTTGAGAAGTGAACACTGAATAATAAACTAAATAATAAAGTGATAAAGTGTTGAACCTGAGTTTTGCTCCACTAACTATGGAACCTCTAACATATGTATATAAACTACATACAATTACTAAATAAATTGAAAATATGTAAATAAATAAGAATAAGATGACGACTACTGCTGTGGAAGCAAAGTAAATGACGACTACTGCATTTTACCTAAGAAGTAAGACCTAACACGTTTCTTAAAAGCAAATTTACTCGGTGCTTGTATGTCTATCCCGTTCTGACATATGTATTTTATACATATCCTATCTCTTACCATTGCCAATCTAACAACAGTATTTAAATCTAGTAGTCTGCCATACAGGTCTCCTAGTACAGAGACCAGTCTTTCAATAGACTAGATTTTTAGACTGTTTCCTAGATACTTCATACGATATTTTAAGCAATTAAATTGCTATTATGTATAGCTAAATGGTAAAAACGCCGCGGCATGCGAGGAGATGCGGGTTCTAGTCCCGCCTGAGACATAGTTTTTCATGTTTCCTAATTATACGAACAACTGTTGTCATTATCATTTTCTATGTGAGAGAAGAAATAAAGATTTATTTATTTAATTTAATCTATGGAGTCTACGACGTAGGACATGATATGACAAGGGGATAGAAGGGGTCCTTAATTTCGTGACGTCATATTTCAAAATCTTAAAATCTAAGTGTTAAAACACAAACATTGAAATCTTAACGAAAAACTCAAAAATCATTCCAATTACTAGATGCAAAATTGGAAAATATGTGCTATTTAAATACTTGATATGATATTAATAGAAATTTAATTGCAATTATATCAGTATTTAAAGTTGAAATTGTCTCAGACAGTAAAATAAAACCGACCAAGTGCGAGTCGGACTCGCGCACGAAGGGTTCCGTACCAAAACGGCCAAAAAAACGGTTTTGTTGTATGGGAGCCCCCCCTTAAATATTTATTTTATTTTGTTTTTAGTATTTGTTGTTATTGCGGTAACAGAAATACATAATCTGTGAAAATTTCAACTACCTAGCTATCGCGGCTCTTGAGATACAGCCTGGTGACAGAGCGACGGACAGACGGACAGACAGCGAAGTCTTAGTAATAGGGTCCCGTTTTTACCCTTTGGGTACGGAACCCTAAAAACAAGTTTAAATAATGATAAATACAATTAGATCGCTTAAAATCATAACAAAGTATAGTGCGACGTAATTCATGGATCATAATCCGTAGTGATCGTGAGTTTAAATCAGTATAAAATAAAACAACAATTTGGAATCACAATTGTATTGTATTATCTTACAGAGATATTTCGCTTAAATTATATTTGTCTACTCTATTACCCGAAGAGCGTCGCCGGCAGGTATAGCACCACTTCTCTATCTGAGAACAAAAATAAAATAAAACAATAAATAAAATTAAAAAAAAAGTTTATTGAAGAACATAAGCATAGTCTATAGTACAATGATACAAATATGACGACCATTTGGATCAGCGGTAGTTAAAGCTGCTTCTGAGCCATGGGTCGCGGGTTCGATCCCCGCACAGTACAAATATTTGTGTGCATGAACATGTCTGTTTGTACTGGTCTGGGTGTTTTCTATGTATTATAAGTATATATTTACAAAAAAAAAAGCATATAAGTAAGTTTATCGGTTGTCTAGTACCCCATACGACAGGGTACTTAATATTACCTTAATTTGGAACTAGATGGCTCAGTGTGGCCCAGTGAGGCATGTCTTAAATATTTATAATGGTAAGTGACATAAGGACAGTTGTAGCAGTATATCATTGATATTTAAATATTTACACATACTTAATGTTTTATTCCTGTACTTTGTCTTTAGTGCAAGTAGTTTTCTAGCTTCAACATAATTTTGTATAAACATTTATGGAAATCTATAATTAGCTGTGCCTACAAGTAATTAAGAAACAGAATGTAATTTTATATTGTAACGCCGTTGATTTTCTAAATAAAAATAAAATAAATTAAAATAAAAGCAGTACTGTACAATCATCAGTAAAATCAGTTTTATTTCTGCGAATAGGCGCCTGGAGGCGCTTTTACACGTCCCAATATTTAAACCCTTACCCTTAAAGAGTACCCTTTAACCGGCGAGCGTGTATGAAAAGATAAATGAATGTGGATTAAGCGAAATTAGTCTGTAAGGATCGTAGCAAGTGGAAAGATGTGGTCTCTGCCTACCCCTCCGGGAAAAAGGCGTGAGTGTATGTATGTATGTATGTAATATTTAAACCTACCACTGCTTCGGGACAAGTCTGGGCTAGTGCCGAGAAGAAGCAGCGCAAGAAACTCGGTCACTATTTTCAGACTCTTTATACATATTTATTTAAAAAGAGGCTTTTCTATTGTATTGTATTGTAATATATCTTTAAAAGCCACACGTTCCTATCATTTTATATAATCATTAATAGTATTATTATACTAGATTGATATATGATTTCAGTTTATGTACAAGGAGTTCAACAATTGACAGTGGTAATTTGTACTCCACATTCTGGAATAGTCCTGCACTGACCGGGGGTTGTCCTTGGGTGTACATACTTGTATAGTGCGCAATGATAATTGTCGGTTGGTGTCACATTACATCATTTAGATCAGCGGTTCCCATTTGCCGGGTCTCGACCCGGTACCGGGCCATCAAAATAAAATACCGGATCGCAACATTCCCGCTTTGTTTTAAAAATAATGCCTACTATCGTTCGACGCATCGTTAATATTCTTCTTATACTTTTGTCATTTTCCGCTAACTTGGATGCTTTGGTAAAAAAATTAGTACCAGTTCCATACTTCGCACTAAAATTGAGTGACTAAATAGGCGATACCAAAATATGTAGTATTAATAAATAAAAAACACTATAAATAAATGTGTTACATATTACGTAATGAAAACAGCTTGGCTTTAAAAGGATTAAGTCGGTCACAAAGGGACAGTGAGAAAATTATCGGGCCATGGCAGAACAATGTTTGGGAAACACTGATTTAGATAAATGTTGTCCAACGGGCCTCTGCTTGTAGCCTTCGGCCCCTCGTATGCCTTCCGAAGGTCCGGGACTCCATAGTCCCATGATTGGAAAATGACGAACATAATAATAATCACTCAACTTACATGTTGTTTACTTCCAGCGGTTGTTCTCATAGTCCCACTTGGATGAAAGCCCATCGATGGGGTTGACCTTCATGTCCAGCATGCGGCGGAGCTGGGCTTTCTGTTTCTCGTCGCTAAGGGAGTCCGGTAGCGGGCTGTACACTGGAAAGAGAAAACGCATCACTTAAAATAGTAAATTAAAGTAACAGCCTATAATCATCCCACTGCAGGGAAAAGGCCTCCATCATTGAATTCAAGTTACCACTGCAATGATGGGAACTGGCATAATCACCACGCTTGCCAAATGCGTGTTGGTGATCACAAACCCGAGCAACGTTTGAAAATTCGAAACTTTTTGTTGCCCGACCCGGGGATCTGGGGACCTGGGACCCCGAGATTTTGGCCCAGCATCTAAACCAATAGACCAACGGGGCGTTAAAGCACTAGACCAACGGGGCGTTAACTTAAAAATACTATTCGTAAAACAATTTTTCTTCGACTGTTTGAGGTTGGACTCTTAATGGTTAGAGCCAGACATTTGGTATGTCGAAGAATTTATTTAAGGCTTGACGCTGTGAGCCAGTAGATTTAATTGCTTAAAAGACAGTTTCAAAACGTTTAAATTAATTAGGGTAAATTAATTACCTCTATACATCAAATTACATACTAAAAATAATAGTTCATAAGCTTTCTCCAAAATTTGTTAACCATGTAGATCCACACAGACATAGACGCGAGTAAGAGACCCCGTGTTAAAATCGAAGTATGAAATCAAAACGAGACTTGAAACTCGACCTCGAGTTACAATCGGAGTATGAAGGATTATTAGGTAATGTAATCTAAAAGATTTAATTTGTCGGATAAATTTGTATTTTGTATTTTGTCAATACATATTTATATCGCCTGCTATAATAATCTTTTTATTATTAGAACGTTTTGTGATATGCTTTGAAAAAAATGTTTCAACATCTCTTTCTGGTCGGTATATTGATACGATTAATAACTGTATTTAATGATTTCTATTGTCATTTTGTCATTTTATTTTTTATTTATTTTATTCTTATCCTAGTTAATATAGAAACACCACCATGTGAACTGTTCTATCGTATGAATTCAGCTCGTAAATCGTAGCCCTCCAACGTATAAAGTATGAAATCAAAATGAAGCATGGTACTCACCGAACAACTTCATGGCCATGTAGATCCAAACAGACATAGACGCTAGTAGGAGGCCCCAGCCCACGATGCCCTTCCACTCGCCCGTCGGGGCCTGGAACTCGGCGAAGGTCTGGCGGAAGGAGGCGCGGTACAACGCTTTCTTCTCCTCGAGGGTCAACTTACGCCAGTCTCCCTTTTCCTTTTCACGGAGTACCTGCGAAGAATCAGTAAAATAAGTTGCCCCGTAAGCATTAAAAGTTATTCTGATATATGTATTAAGTAAAATCGCAAAATATGTATCGTCACACACTAGGAGGGGAAGTCTCGCAAATTTGACTTGTGATAAAAAAATCATGAAATTCGTGCGACGTAATTAATGGATGGACCGTAAGTGAAAGACTGTGGGCTCAATTCCCTAAGGAATTACAAGGAAATGTATTTTTACTTACAATATAACTTATAAAAGTTAAAAAACATTAAGATATTCATTGAATCATAAAAAAAATATGTGCTTTGTGTCTGGGATCCCAAATTCTATGATTTCAGTATAAAATACAAGTAATCCTTTTTGAGTTTCCTAAGCCGTCCAAATTGTTCTGCTTTTATACTTTGAATATTGTAATATTTTACATAAGTATTTTACATACGTGGAGTTTTGTAATAGGTATAGAATTAGTAATATGTTGTTATTCATAGTAAATATTTAAGCTGTAAACCTTCCTAAAATAAATAAATAAATACCTTAACATCAGGTGTATCAGGCAGGAACCTAACGGCAGGCATGGGGAAATCAGGCCTGTCTACGTAGTTGGGCTGACCGTTAAAACCAAAGCCAACCCACTCCCGGTTGCCGATCTGAAAATAACATTAGCATCAAAATCATTTTTTGCCATAACAGTTGTCTAAATTGACTGACTCTTTTTTATGTTTTTTGTGTTTTTAATTTAATTTAAAATGCAAATGGTTTGCAGCTAGCTGATAGTAATACCAATGCACAGCGAATTATTATGTATTTATCAGTCACCTTGGACAATTCGCTCATCGACCTTGTGGTAGCTGGTACACGGATTGCGTCTAACAGCGCACGGCGCATCAGTAAGCTGGCCATCTAGAAAAAAAGGTTTACATTCAATTAAAAACAATTATGTTCCCAGACACATTTTACTAATACATCCAAGAATATGTGCACAAAGTTTCATGATGATTGGCTAAGTAATTTCTGTGTGAAAGCGTAACAAACAAACTTACATTTGCATTTATAATATTAAGTAAGGTATTAAGAGGGCCAATGCCAATATATAAACATGAGTTGTGGTATCATTGGGAACGATTTATATATACTAGAATCCAAAAAACATTGTATAAGTGGCATTAGGGATAAGATAGTTTACGCTACAGTAAAACAAGAAACTAATAACATATCAATGGATAAATAACCTGGAACAATTTATGTTTTACTTGTCAACACAAGAGGTGAAATAACTTGATATGAAAAAATGTATTCAACTTGTTTAAAACAATTAACTGTTTTTACATACTGAATGGATTCAATGGAAATAAAACCTAATTTTAAATCTTAATGGTATTGAAATGGTTCGTAATGGTGTTTTAAAAGGACATCTAAGTAATAGCCTACAAGAAGTTATCATGCAACATCTGAGTACAAGCGGCTATCGACTATGATAAGGCAAAGTAAGGTTACTTTAGCCTGAATTCTCGTCCATCGATCGCAAGGTTACATAACAAAAAATATTTTATAATTCGTAACGATATCGCCAAATTGTTTTGTAAACTCTCAGTTAAACTAAGCTAGCTAATGAAAATGTAACTAAAAAATAACAAGATTTCTAGGAAATACACAATTTTAAAATTGGAACCATACCTTGCGGAACACAAAAAAGTAGTAGATCAATAACTTACCGGATACAACGATGGTTTATGACACACAATTAAACTATTACAAAAACATAATGAAACACCTAACACATTAATAAATAAGATTTACCTTTTATTTTGTGATTTTCGGTCTAAAATATTTTATCACCACCACCCCGTATGTCTGAAAATCTTTGGCAGTAACGACACCTAGCAGCGATAGCATTCAAGCTTTATGACATTACTTACGACTGCATTCCTTTTCACGAAAGTATTTCGTTGCGTTATGATATTATTTATAAAACAGGTAATATAATATTTTTATGATAATAATTTTTGGTTTTGTAGACATTTGTGGTAGTCCTGCCTGCCTGACACAAGAGCTATACTCAAGAACTGTGTAATTAATTCGTCTTAGAAAATTTTGACATCATCATTATTAGAGTATAAAATCAATCAATCACACGATTACCTACATAAAAATTATGGGGTAAGCATGGACGAGTAAAATGGGGGTAAGGTAGATAATGCACTTATTAATTAGGATGGGTAATGTAACTTATTAGTTGATTGTTCATGATGCGCATTTTTCTACGCTAAATTTAAAAAAAAACCTTGCCATAATTAAAAAGACGTGTGGCACTCTGAGACTGCAGCGGTAAAGCTATTGCATATAGAGGTGCGCAAAATCGTTCATTGAAGTGAAATGAGTGATACAGTTCAGTGGGAGTTAAAGATATGTATCACTCATCTAGTTCAATTAGTTCATTTAGTTCAGTAGATCTAGTTTGATTATCTAACTCACTACTCCTTCATATTCAGTTCAATAGCATTGCATAAATGTATTTATCGTGGACAGATCTATTCTTATGACTACTAATTAAACATTTAGAAGATTTTAGCTCAAGAACTATGATATACAATCGTATTATACGAGTACCGTAGTATGTACATAATGAACACCGAAAATATTACATAGAAAATTCATTTTCCTTCATAGTATGAAGGAACTATAATAAATCAATCATAATGACAAAATTATAAAAACACTAAAAATCGCCTTTGACATCCATCTATCATCGTCATTAATATTAATATACAGCAGGTACTGTAACCATTTTAAGTCTTAAATCATAATAATTAAAGAATATTTTCGTGTGCACTGTCTCAAATATTAAGGAGTCAGATTAGGCGCGAAACTAGCTTGAACTGTGCATCTGTCTCGCTCTTACAGTAGGTACTGACAAATATGTCCATACATTTAACTCTCATTATCTCATATCACTCACTGAGTTACTGAACTAAATGAACTGCTTTGGACTAGAGTGAGTGAGTGATACATATGGACTAGATAGGTGAAGTACTTCAATTGTGTCATTCATTCAGGAACTACCCAAGTCTAATTGCATAGCATTTTTTTATCAACTTATGCCGATACAACAAATGCCACCTAAAGGCGGGTTGCTGAAGCGTGATATTTCAAAAAGTCATTAAAAGTTCTGCTATTCATCTATAGATGAAAAACTAAAAAATTAAGTAGTTTAAGTGTTCTAATCTATCTAACTACATAACTGGTTTAACACAAACATACCTTATTCTATTGCCTGACGTTTCGACCGAGTTGCATCCTAAATTATTATTCCCGCATCTTAAATAATTATGCAACGCAATAGTTTAAAAGTAGATAGGTAGTTATTGTTTCATCAACACGGTTTCTGCACTCGATTATTTTTCTAAGGCATTTTTTCTTTCAAAACTATGAGCTGTAGTAGACAGAATTTAAAATATAATAAAAACTAGTTGACCCCGCGAACTTCGTATCGCCTCAGAATAATTGATTTTGATTTTGACTTTTGACTTTTACTTTACCAAATCTTAAAGAGACAAGAAACAAATAATTTGCAATAAAATTATATTGCGACTACAAATTGAAATGTAAGCTATCCTATCTTTCAAGTTGGATCAAACTGCACACGGTGTGCAAAGATTAAAATTGGTTAAGTAGTTAAATATATTAGATATTTATTAGAAAGAAAGATTAAACAAATCAATACTTCATCCGTACTTTTATTTTATCTCTCACTTTTTGGACTCAGATATTAAATAATACATCTCAGTCTTTGGTTTATCAGACCATCCTCTGGACTTCTTGCTATTCCTGTACGTCATGTCTTTAAAACTATCTGCCGGGATACTAAGGCCTCCTGTTTCTGTGTAATCATCACCAACATCGTAATCAAGATTTCTATTATTATTATCATTAGCCGCTTTCTCATTGTCAGACAAGTACAGCAATGTTAGCAAAGAGTCATCCGTTTTTAACATTTGTTTCTCTTTCGCTTTTTCTTTGAATAAATCGATAATTTTGTCATCATCTAATAACTTCTCTTCTTCCACGCTAGGCATGCCTTCTATAATTTCTTTTAAATCTATATCGTCTATTAGATTGACAAGATCTGCTTCTAAATCCTTATTGTTGTCGAGTCTGGTAAGGTTTTCGTCTAATGCTGTAACTTTGATTAAATTTTCGTCTGAAGTAGTAACAGGAGTCTCAGTAACAGGTTCAACGATACCTATTTCAGTTACAGCCTGACCAGGACCTTCGAGGAAGGCTTCAATAGGGGTTGTGTCTTTTGGTACTTGACCAGAAAATTCTGAAGCTTTACTCATAATCGTTTCGTCTAATTGAATCACTTCTTCATCTCTGATATCATTATCTTGCAGGAGATCTTGGTATTGTGCAGCTTCGTTAGCACCAAACATAGTGCTTATGAATTCTTGGAACAAATCCTCATTTTTTAGTACCCTCAACGCCTCGACAACGCTGATTGGGGGAGGTTCAAGCTTCTTACCAATCAGAGGAGCGATTTTAAATGTAGTAGATGTTATTGGCTGGTAAAATTGACTGAGAGTAATTAGAGATTTCGGTTTTAGGGTTGTTGGTTGTCTGGCGTTGTAAACCTCCTGAAATTTAAAGAGTGGCGTCATGTAAACTTACCCTTCAAATGATTATTACTAATCCCTATAAGAAGAACTGTTCAGTTTTTTAAAGAAAAGAAAATCTGTTTAAAATTTGTTTTATTTCTGCAAATAGGCCCCTGGAGGCGCTTTTACACGTCCCAATAATTAAACCTACCACTACTTCAGAACAAATATTTAAACCTATCACTGCTTCGGGACAAAGAGAATGTACTATTTCACCACACTCCACAGACATATCAGTACCCCAGAGTTTACAATAAATGACATACTATGTCATGTCATGTATGGTATGCTGGAATCGACCTTGGCACCGCTCTTGTCCAAGTGAAATGTCTGTATCTCCTACTCACTGAAGAGTAACTCTACCGGCGCCCATATGAATAGGTACATGACTGAAATAATTTTACCTGTTCCATAATTTCCTCAATCCAATCTGTGTAGTATCCAAGTTTGGTGAAGACAGTCGGGGCGTCAGGAGTGCCGCAAACGGGGGATCCGAAACTAATTACCCCCATCAGGATCCCGTTCACAATGCCAGGTCCACCTACGTCACGCTGCAAGTAAATGAGATAGATAGATAATAAAATAATATACCTAGTCTCTGAGATTGCTGAGAAAAGCTTCAATTTTATTTAATATATTACCTATAACCCATGCGGCGGTGGTGCAGCTTAAGCGTGCAGACGTGTTTCAATGAGTTTTAGGTGCGGTTACAGAAGTTTTTAACTACGAGGATGGCTGCCTTACAAATTGTTTCCAATTTTTCTGGTGCGCATTGTCGTACATTTTAGCCAGTCGTACGCGTTCAGTGAACAATAAATTTAGTTTTTTTTGCTAATTATAAATGTGTTCCTAAGTGTTGCAGGTAGAGTTAAAAAGGTAAGTAAAAGTATACTAAAATGATTTAACTGCTTTAACTTACGTTGCACGCTCCGCCACCCTTAGAGAAGAAACCAGCACAAAAATGCTTGTGTGTTACGTATTCTCTGAAAAAATATTTTTTGATTATTATTTTATTTTTATTTTATTTTATTCGGAACACCAACAGCACTGATACAGCATTATGTATTAGGTAGTAAATTTAGAGTTTACTAGATAACAGCACAAATATCATACCTCGAGTATATGTCTTGGCATTCTTGCAAGGGATAAAAATCCAAAACAGCAAACGCCAGAATATTTTCCCAAGGGTTTTTCACAATGTTGCTAGTCTGAAACATGACATACAAGATGATGATAATTTGACGACCATTTGGATCAGCGGTAGTAAACGCTGCTTCTGAGCCATGGGTCGCGGGTTCGATCCCCGCACAGTACAAATATTTGTGTGCATGAACATGTCTGTTTGGGTGTTTTCTATGTATTATAAGTATGTATTTACAAAAAAAAAGTATATAAGTAAGTTTATCGGTTGTCTAGTACCCCATACGACAGAGTACTTAATAGTACCTTAATTTGGGACTAGATGGCTCTGTGTGGCCAAGTGAGGCATGTCTTAAAAATGTTATTATATTAATACCATAGTGTCCATAACCAGCCCAAAATTTAATTAAATTATAGGAAGACGAAGAGACAAATTGTATTATCTTGATGGCTACTGGTAATAAATTATTGATCACGAATTATTACCAGAGTACCCAACATCAACAAGATCAACAGATCAACGTGTACAGACACTTACTCCTCTAGCCCCCCATCCTACGATGGTAATCCCATCAGTCGTCATCGGCAAATTCGAGGGTCTTCTGTCAATGTCTATTTTCTTCAACCTTCTACTTCTCTTTTTGAAATGCAGCTTTCTAACCAGGCGCAGCAGGCAGATGTTATTCCTCAAGTTCTTAGGGTTGTATCCAGGGTGGAAATAGACCTCCAGGACCGGAATGCTCTCACCACCACCGTTGTAAAAGTTACTCCCAACTCTGACTGACAGGAAGGCTGGGTTTTCTCGAAAAAATCGGTTGTTCCAAGCCCTGAAGTATACAGTGGGTTGTTTAATAGATAGGGAAGAATAAACAACAAACAAAAATAGTAATTGTGGCTTACAGCTGTAAACATGATGAGGCTGTTATGATCAAGTCGGACTTGATGATGGACCCTGCGCAGTGGAACCTATTGAAGATCTGAATGCTTGCCATGAAAGGGAAATACTTGATCTTCGTTCTATCGCCACGGTAAATTCGTCGACCACTCACATCTGGCCCTGTCATAGTTATTTAGATTTTAACCTTATGTACAGTTTACTAGTTAAATTTCATTAGGAACCATTATTAATAAAAACTTACTCCAAAAGTCGCTTCCATCAATGAGAGTATCATTTTCTTCAAAGTCTGATTGGTAAGAACTGTTCATCGAAAAGTTAAATGGGAATGAATAGTCATCTTTTAAAAGTTGGTAAACTTCATCTTTTATGTGAAAGTTTTCATTAGTTACTTTGTATTGTTCCTTCAGGCTCTCGAGTACAGTCAAAAACTGATCTATATACTTTATCACGTTTTCATCATTTACTTTGACTGTTGTGGCGTCAGTTACTTCTTGAACAACATCTTCATTCAGTAGTTCGTTTATAACGGTCATAAAATTTCCAGTTTCATTATTTATTTTCATTTTATCGACTCTAGTGAGCTTTGCTATTTCTCTCAAGTTTGTGTAATCTTGTAAAGTGAACGAAACAAGATGGTTGTGAACCGTGGAGTACTCTTTTAGTCTTGGTTTTGTTTTGACGCTTCTAAGTCCTAACTTATTGAACAACGTGTTTATTGTGTCACGTATAGCAGCTTCTGTAGTCAGGATGTTATTGTCATCGACTTTCGGCAGTTCCTCTAGCGCTAGTATTTGACCAGAAAATGACACAAAACAGACGATAGACAAGCTTGATGACAACATGACTAATATTGTGAAACTACTAATTTATTTAAATCTATGTAAATTGATGAATATGGGTACAACTAGTTACTATGGACTAGAATATTACTTACTTAGGAAAAATGTTAGCACAGTAAATTGAATTTTCTTATGATGTTTGTTTTATTTCCCTGTGTTTTATAGAGTTGTGAAATTTCATTAAAATACCAAATTGGAATTTCCATGAAATACAAATAATAGATTTCGACATACTTTTATGGGGTTGAGCAATAAAAATAACTTATTTCGAAACACGTTTTTATTACATTAGACCAGTAGGTACTCTATTTTAAATATCGTTTGTTCAATCATTACTTATTTTTATGTAACTTATAATAAATTATCGATTATTTAACAGCGAACATCATGAATGGTTGTAAGATATTCTTCTTTATATTTTTTATCATATCTGTAAACATTCAAAATGTCTCATCTTCCAACGTTTCTGGGATGGGTTTTGACATGTTCAATAAAAACACCAAAACGATACACAGCACGATGAATAAAGTATTTACATCTTTAAAATTGAAGAAAACGTTCAAGGAGTCCACTAAGATACGACTGTTGTTAACTATGCATAAGAATTTAATGAATCTTATAGAAAATAACTATAAAAACATTGAAGTTTCAAATACCTATGATAACACGCCTATAAAAGAGTTTTCAAAAAACGATTTGTTGGATGGAATATTGGAAGAAGAATATTTGCAGTTATTCTTTTCTTCAAACGAAACTGTACAACATGATTCACGTAGCAGTACACTTAACGACAGCATTTCACAACACATGACTGATCATCTTAAGGAATTCTTGATAAAAATTGATAACATAACATCGCACAACCATAAAACTATAGACGACATTGGGAACAATAACAGCACATTGCCAAATAATGAAACGATAGCAAGAAGATTTGGAAGACGAACTTTACAGCAAAACCTAAAGGCTTGGGGTGAGTCTTAGTAAACCAAATTGTTGAAGAAATTACGAGTTTTATTTCACCCTATAAAAATTACAAAGACTTATCTTAAAGCAATAGGTATACACTTTCTGCAATCATCAGAATATTATCGCCATAGTTCCAGATGCAGACCAAAGCTTTGCATTCAACAGAAGAATCTACAGAAGTAAAACTACAACGAATAAGAAGTACCCTTTTATAGCCAGTGTACATATATCGGATGAATATGTTTGCGCCGGTTCCATTATCAGCAAGGAACTCGTCATTACTGCTGCCTCTTGTTTACAGATGTTAGTATATAACTAGATCAGTGTCTGCTGGATCGGTATAGTCATAATTGTTTTAAAAGTACTTAGTTTAATTTAGGTTATAATTTACTTCTAGTAAATCATTCGTTGGTTAAAAGTTTTATGTTTTACTGTATTTTTGAAGGTTGTTCCGATTTTGATCTGTTAAAAACGAACTAACTATATCCGTTCCTACAGAGCGTATCTTAACCGTCACAACAAGAATTACCAGATCAACATCACCGTCCGACTCGGCAGTGACTTCATCAATCAAGGCGGTGAATATGTACCCATCTCCCTCATCTATTTCTACCCTACATACGACCCGGAAACCTTGAAGCACAACCTCGCTATCATGAGAATGGACAAGCATAAACACTTCTCCAAAAAGAACAAGATCAGGAGAGTTTTGTTTGACAAAACATCAGACGATCTGCCATCTGATGTAAAGCGAGTCACGATTGTTGGATGGGGGGCGAAAGATGTGAGTTATTATAAATAGTTATAAAGTTAAAGCATCATCCTTTTAAAATGTAATTTCCAGTAGAGCATGACGAATTTAAGTTCCTATCTCCTGGGGTAATAGATAGGTATAGTACAAAACATCATAATAACTCAAAATGTCTTATTATACAAATTCAACTTAAACTTATACGTAATAATTTTTTTAAATGATCAATGTTAAATTAACAATCAACAATAGTAACCTGTTCAACCTTTCAGGAAGAACCACAACAAGAAGATACAACAAAACTTGCGCTTGCTCATCTTGATCTTTATGATTTAGAAGAATGTAAGGCAGTGTATTCTAAGTAAGATCGTTAAGTTTTTTTCGTTTTGTTGTTGATGTTATTCTTCCCTATTATTTAGGTACTATCGAGATCTCAGTCGCCTGGCCACCTTTAAAAGCAAAATCGCTTGCAGCTCGCGTCGTCTATTGTTTGTTTGAAGTAACGTCCGTTTTTGTGCAGTACTGCAAGCTATTTTCGTTTAATATCAGTATATAAACTTGAAAAATTTTTTGTTTTAGGCGGGACTCGAACTCTCCTCGCAAGGATAATTGCAATTTTATTGCTAAAATATCAAATAAAGTATATTTTCGTTTATCTCGTTCACAGTCCCCCATACAAGAGTCTTTTTTTCCTGTCTAGTCCATTCGTATTTTTGTATTCGTAAATTCGAAAATTCGTATATTTATTATCTGTAGAAGTTTATACTTTGCAATAATAACAGACATGTTTAGAACATATCAACTCACAAGTCTACTCTAAAATTCAACCCTAATTCATAGGTCCAGTCCAATAATTATATAATTATCTTTAAAAAGTATGTAATTTGCGACTCCATATGGAGGCGTGGACTTAGCATTGTAAACGATATACGATACTACGCCGTGGACAGGGAACGTGTTAAAAGCGTCGGAGACCCCTACCGTAATACCATCTCTTATAATAATAAATAAGTCGTATCAAGATGATACGACTTATATCTCAATTCTATAGTTTAAAGGCATTTTTTGTTCGATCGAAACTAATCAAATATTGTTTTCAGACGTTACGTAACCGAATATAACTTCTGTGCTGGGTTCATCTCCAAAGGTTCTGGTGCTTGTAGTGTTAGTAACTAATATACAACATTAATATAACCTTTCTTCAGGTACTTAAAAGATTATCCATATATGAGACCTATAGTAATACGTACTGTAGCAGTAGACAATGATTTAAATTGTACAGCTCTAAATGTATCTGTTGTGTTATGTTTATTCGTTTGGTGAGCAATAAAAAATATATAATATCTTTCTATCTATCCTACCCAAACGTAATATTTCAGAAAGACGTAGGTGATCCTGCTGTGGTAGCTGGGGTCCTGATTGGCGTGGTTAGCTTCGGTCCTCCTCTTTGTGGGACCCCTGATGCCCCCACGGTTTTTACAAGACTTGGCCTCTATGCGGATTGGATTGAAAGAATCTTGAAAATGGTAACAACGGCGGGAGTACCTATGAGGCAATATTTAATCTAAAAAATAAAATTGTGCCAGATCTTTTACGAACACATATTGATTTCAAATAATATGTTTGTCGTTTTCTTCTAAAGGGTCGAACTACAATGAACAAGCTCTACCAAAGAAATAGAGACTTCACCTCAAGAAAACCTCGTGAATCTGAATTGGGACGAAAAGGTGTCAATGGTCTTGGGCAAATTAGGTTGGATTTTCCAGAAGAGTTTTTCGTCTTACAAGAAATATTGACGGACATTGCTACATCCAATAATACTAGCATCAAAGATGCAATCGACGAAGGCTTTAATAAGGAGTTTATGGAATTTATTAATGTTCCACCTAAAATAACTTTGAAGCAACATCCTTTAGCAAATAAAAGTATTTATGGCATATCGGGCGCAAGCATACCCCAAGGAAAGTATATTAATAAAGACTTACCAACGACAACCAAGGAGTACGGTTTTACCATGCCAAATAACGGATTGGTGTTCACAGATTTTGAGGACTTTCACAAATTAGGAGAAATGATTGATGTGTTGTACGAGTATCACCAGCAAGCGTCGAATCAACCATCGATATCGAAACCTTCTAGTATAATACAAAAAACGAAGAACGCAAAGAATTGGATAGGTCGAATTGGTAGTAAAACTAGTAATGATATGGTTAATCGTCTAATGAAAACTACACCAATATTTGGTTCATTACCATCTGTGATGTCGTCAGAGAACTATGATGGAGCCGGTTCAGATGATGGCATGAGTATTGAAGTTATAAAGACTACAATGAAACCAACCGATAAAACTACAAAGATCATATTCGGGTCCGATAGTAACTATGATGATTATCATGACGTCAAAACAACCACATCAGCACCCGCAGACACTGATGATTACAGAAATATCTTTTTTGTTTTGGAAAATACTGTTGACGTTAGTTATAAGCCGAATAAGAATTCCAAAAAAAATCAAACCGCTGAACAATATTACAATAACGATAATGGCAGGACCAAAATCACTTCGGAAGATGAAGATTACACTGCAGAAAATGAAAGTTCAAATGAATCGCAGAAATATATTGCGATCGCAAATAGGAATTTTCGTTATGACAGTATCGCAAATAAAGTAACTAAAGTATAAAATTCGAGTGTGTTTGGCACTGTAGATCACTTATTTGATATGTTTCGTATGATTAAGAATAAGAAAACACCTTAGAAAAAGAAAATGACACCCTCTTCCTAAGGTGTCGTAAAAGGCGACTACAGGAGTAACTGCTTCCAGAAGAAGATGGCAGCAGCGTCTCCTTGCCGCTATTGGCCAAACTGAGATCGCCAACCCGCTTGTCAAACGTGGCTATTATGACATCTTTATTTTGGAGAGGCCCGTGTCTTGCAGTGACCTGATATAAGCGGGTGATAGGCTTTATATGGGAACAAGTAAATTAACACTATTTACTTGTTCCCATATGAAGTCAATAGTAGCATTCTCAATTATACGTTAAATATTTTCTATTCGCAAAACAGGAGACATACAAATATTTCTTCAAAAATCTTTAAAAAAAATGTGTTTACCAAAAAAATGCTGCAATAAAGCAACTTATTCAAGCAACGGAGCTAAACAAGCAATCACCGACGACCATACGTCTTAAACAGATACGAAATTCGTGTCTTTGGAATGTAACCTACTTGCAGTGTTTCATTTTCGTTACAGGCACTCATAATTTGTATTCGAAAAAAATATATTCAAAATACCATCAAAATACTGAATCTTACGTTTAAACTACTGACATTAGACGTCTGTCCTGTCTGTATATCAACGAAAAATGGCGTTACTAGCTAAGAAAGGTACTGCGATTGTATTTCCATTAGCCAATGCTAGGGGAATTTATGGTACGTGCAGAACTGGTAATCGAGACCTGGTCGGGTTCGGTATCAATGGTTGTGCCAATTATAAAGACGATGCACACTTTCCATTTCCCGCTGTGAGGTTTAAGGAGAACACAAGGGATATCTGTGTGAGTACTTAGAGAGATCATCTAAAAATTTTGCAATCGTTTCTGTTATTCTCTAACTAACCAACCAAAGTAGGTATAGAGTCAAAGGCAAAAACTCAGAATATCGCAAAAAATTTCATCTAAATCGGTTAAGAAATCATTAATTCTCCATACAACAATCCTGTATCCACGGACGTAAGGTAGTTTTATTCGTCCGTGCCCGTATCCTTTCTTGGTGCTTAAAAACTATTTTTATATCAAATTTCATCAATCAATCAGAATGGTTTAAATGTGAAGATGTAACAGACACACTCACTTTCGCATTCATAATGTCAACTTCACCAATCCACACGATTGGAATTTTGTAATAAGATGAAAAGTTTTACAGAATTCACTCAGATAACTTCACTGCAAAACCAATGCTATCTTTCTGACATTGTTGTAGTTTAGTACTTGCTAGGTACAGGTAGGCCAGGCAGGCCTATGCTCGAATGAAAGAGATATTAGGAGGACCATCAGAAACGCAAGATTTGCAAGAAGTAGTATGTGGCTGAAATGCCAGGAGAACTATTACTAGTGAACATAGTGTAGGATACTGAATGAACGACCAGAATTATCGTTCTTCTTGGGCCAACAAATATTTGACAATGTTTCATCTGTAAGTAAAATAACGATGAAGTTGAGATAATGGACTTATTACACAGTTATTAAAATTCAGAATATTTTTGAATAGGAAAATCAACCCTAACGTGCGAATAATTTTTAACCTTATGGTGGTTGGTAACCAGTGTATTTTTCATCCAATAACTTTATTCATGCGACCCAGCTTATTTTCCAATTTCTAAAACTATTCGTAGAGGAACTTTATAGTTTACAATGTTTGGGTCAATAAGGCATTCCAAATTTCCAATATCCTCCCCTTCAACCATAACTCCAACATTACAAAATGTGGCGTTAATCCTCCACAATTTATAGAAAAGGCATTAGCTGCCATCACATTTGAACAGAAAGACGTTCAAAATTTTTTTTCCTTGCTCTCCCTCTACTACTCCAGGCTCTCCGCGAGAAAGAGAAAGGTGATTGGAAGCAGCTCTGCTGTGAGGAAAAGAAGGCACTTTATCGCGCCTCCTTCTGTCAGACCTTTAGCGAGTTCAAGCACCCGACCGGCCAGTGGAAGTTTGTCCTAGGCTGCGTGCTCTTCTTGACATCATTCTGTTTCTGGTCTGCCATGTTCCATCATTACTACGGTTCGTATAGGTTTTCTTTCTTTACACTTTTTATTTTTGTCACACCGGTGTTTAAAGTAACTGCAGGGAAAAGGCCTCCATCATTGATTTCAAGTTACCAGATCAATGATGGGTACAGGCATAACCATGGTTTCCAAGGGCCGTTTGGTGATTACAAACCTGAGTTCGAAAAATCTAAACTTGTTGCCCGAACCGGAGATCAAACCCAGGACCCTAAGATCTTGGCCCGGTACTTATACCACAAGATCAATGGAGCGGTGGTTACACTGGTGTTACCACGAGAAAGACCATGTTCCTCATGGTTACATCGAAGGTAGAGAATGATTGTCGATGACACTGAGATTGTCATGGTGAGTTTATTCCTAGAAACAAATGAATGTCAAATACAAGTGATTACGGAAGAACATGTTCTTCCATGATCATGGCGCTTGCAACAGTGCCAAAATATAAGAAACTCTTATAACAAAGTACACGATATAAACCGTAAATCAATAAAGTCTAATGATAATAACCACGGAAGTTTTTATTAGTATATTGATTAGGAGCATAGTCGCTTATGAGTTCGTCGTCGTTTCGTCTTCCGTCGTCCGTTGCCCTGCCGCTATCTTAGTTCTCCTATGGATTTCCTCATTTCTGATTCTATCACGCATGGAGTTACCAAGCGTTGCTCTTTCCATTGCCTGCTGTGCTACCTTGAGCCTTCTTATGAGACCTATTAATATAAGTAATCACTGGCAACACCCACTGTATTAAGATGAGTTCCCTTCCGCAGTTCACGAGCCTCTTCCCGTCTCGTTGTCGAAGCAGAGTCAAAAAGCCCAGTTGCGTAGGATGTTGGAGCTCCGCACGAATCCCATCGATGGAATATCGTCAAAGTGGGACTACGACAACGACCGATGGAAGGTGAGGATTTAATATGTTACCTATCTTCATCGCTAAAAGTTCACATCAGTCTAGAGCTGCATAGCTCTCTTCAAAAGGATTTTGATATTATCGTCACGCTTGGCAGACGATTGGCGGTCTCCGTTTTTCTGGTTTAATTATTTACTACTTTGCCTTCGCCAAACGGTCAAAAGAATCACTTGACTTGATCACTGTTCACCGCTAATTAAACACCGTGCATTTTGAACCTCCTGTAAAACGAAGGCCACGTTAAATAACCACTATAGTAATAAGGGTACCTAGGCCGGTGTTAACGAGCGGAATCATCGACAAAATACTTTTCAAATCCATACTCTGATGTGGGATAACAATGATGATCGTTGCACTACAAGAAATTACTAGAGTTGTGTTTGTGGTACCTTCGTTGTTCAGATTTCCACAATACGAATGCTTTAAATAGTTCCTTACCTTGGGATTCGAACAATGTATGTACTACGTAATTTTGTCTACATTTATTTATTTTTTATGCAACATAATGTAATGTCTTTGTTTCAGTATTAATCCTATGGTGGCTAGATGCTACAGAACACTACATCATTCTATTAGTTGTTTAAACTTAAAGAACGTGGATGTATTTAGTCAGTAGTCATGTGTTTCTTTCTAAATCAAAATTATTTAATTTTTATTATTTTCTTATGGTTTTTTGTTACTTGTTAGGTATCAAATTTGAACTCTAGATAGAAAGCCGCTCCGGTGGTATCAGTTCGATTTCTAGATTAGTGATTATTTAATAACACGACGATTGTATAGAAAATAAAATGAATAAACTGTTTGGTAAAAATATTTGGTTTCAATACAGTTATCATTGCAAATATTTTGTAACAGTTACGCTTTTATAATTTTCTCGGTTCCAATAACTTTTTATGCGCAATAAAAACAAAATTTAGGAGAGTCGGGTAATGCACATTTTAGAGACCCATACTTTCGATTAGGTTTGTTATTGACGATGGCAAACAAACTAAACAAAATAGCAGTGTTAATAACATTTGTTGTAGGTTTGAGTGAGATAAATAACGCTCATGAAGAATTCTCAAGTCTGTCGGATGCGTCGTCGGATGACGGTAAGTAAGAAATCAAATCTTTCCAAAGATCACTGGATCTTTTTTTGTAGTGTTGGTGATGTGAGTTCTCCGTGTGCCTTGTCATAAGTTGCCAGCCTAGGATTGATGCTTGTTTTTGTCGTAAGAGGCAATTACAGCAGTACCGCCAGAAGATAAGTTAACATTGCGACATTTTTCAACCATTGCAAACTGCGATAGCAACCCGTCGGCAAATCGTTGCAATTATGAAAAATCTGTGGAGGTGGGGCTGGAGATACTACAATCAGGAGTTGTCATTACTACAAGCACCCGTAAATGCAGGAACGGCCTATAGGAATCTCACTGCAGGGCAAAGGCCTCCATCATTGAATTCAAGTTATCACACCAGTGATGGGTACAGACATAATCACCACGTTTGCCAAATGCTGGTTATTTGATGATGGGTATAGGCATAATCACCACGCTTGCCAAATGCTGGTTATTTGGTGATGGGTATAGGCATAATCACCACGCTTGCCAAATTCTGGTTATTTGGTGATGGGTGGTTATAGGCATAATCACCACGCTTGCCAAATGCTGGTTATTTGGTGATGGGTATAGGCATAATAACCACGCTTGCCAAATGCTGGTTATTTGGTGATGGGTATAGGCATAATCACCACGCTTGTTAAATGCTGGTTATTTGGTGATGGGTATAGGCATAATCACCACGCTTGCCAAATTCTGGTTATTTGGTGATGGGTGGTTATAGGCATAATCACCACGCTTGCCAAATGCTGGTTATTTGGTGATGGGTATAGGCATAATCACCACGCTTGCCAAATGCTGGTTATCACCCGAGCAATGTTCGAAAATTCGAAACTCTTGTTGCCCGGGGATCGAACCCAGGACCCCGACATCTTGGTCCGGTATTTAAACTAAGTTAGTGCAGGATATGTGTCAATTGTATCCATCCTCCATCATTGGAGATCACTACTAAGCTAATGAAAAATGATTTTGTTGTAACGGTAAATTTCGATTTCCTTTCCATGGCTTTTTAAATCCCTTGCCTCATGACAAAACTTTCATGCTCCACCGAAATGTACGTTTTAGGTGTGATAGGAAACTTGGTCATATCATGACACAGCTGCCAACACGGATATAAAAAAAAACCTCTTTTTTTCCAAGACTTCCTAAATCTTACGTGACGCTTGATCTTTACCTTATCTTCCTCGCTCCGTCCACCTGAGGCCTACATTCAAAGACTGTGCAATATTTTCTTCAAGTGTCGACTCATTCTTATCAGATGGTAGAAGATTTAACCGCCTGGGTATGAACGGAAGGGAGTGGCAGTATGAAGGACTGCCGATCGAGTTCCCAAACAGACGTTCCATAAATCTTGAGAGCAGTAAGTATTCTTTAAATCTGGATAAGGATTATAGCGTAGTACCGTTAGTACTTAGCTGTTAACATTTGCTACGCAACTACACAAAAGGGTAGAAGACTAGCTAAAAAATACAATTCTTTGAATAAAAAATTTCGTCTCGTACTTGCTTAAACCTTTCGTAAAAAAATATTTTAAAAGAGGCTGACAATAGTGACGGAGCTTCTTGCGCAGCGCAAGAAGCAGGTCTTCTCGGCCTAGCCCAGACTTGTCCCGAAGCAGAAATAAACCTCATTTTACAGATTTTACTGATTCTGCCTTAGGAGGGACTTGAACCCCGATGTGGCAGCAATGTGGATATTTTAATGTCTCCAGATTATTTAAGGCGTCCGAAATTGTATTGACAATTAATGCTTGTATGCAATATGATTGCCTAACAACAGTTCCAAAAGATTACAATTGTCATACTCCTCAAAACTGCTTAAGTATACTTAGGTTACAATCACTAACCAGTAATGATCTTAACAGCAAGTTCAACTGCGAACCCTCCCTTGGACCGGCGCTACCGCCGCGTGTACAACCCGGATGAAGTAGCCTCCATCGAGGATTATCCATATATCGCTGCTTTGCTGGTCAACAAGCAACTGTGGTGTGGTGCTGTGATCATTGATAGGGACACTGTGCTGACAGCGGCGCACTGCTTGCAGCTGTAAGTAGATGTACTGTAGAAAGTTAAACCTACTCGTTAAGGGCACCCATGAAGAAGTCAAGTATACCAAACCTGCAATACAAATTAGCTCGTAGAAATTTTACTCCAAACATGTAGTAAATTTGAAGCAAAAAAAACTGTTTCTTACCTGATCTGGCCCCCAATTCCGCTAATTTACAAATGGCTCAATAGCATCGCAATTGTATATTTTGACACATTTAATATGGAAGTAATATAAATTAGCAGAATTGGGGCCCTGATGTGTCGCATGGTGTGGGACTGTGGGATAGCGGGCAGCAGGAACTTTTCTCCACAAATGACCAAACTGCGATCGCCAATCCTCATGCCAAAGCTATTATAGCAAAATCCTCCTTTGGATGAGGTCTGTGTCCGGCAGTGGATAACAGTCCCGAGGCCAGAGTAGTTACTTTGAGGTGAAGCCGTCTAAATGAGGAGCGCCATGAATTACCAGCAATATACCGAAGCTTTATAACTTCCAGGCAATACAACAACCGGTTCTTCCGTGAGTACGTCAAGATGCTCTCAGTGCGAGTGGGTTCCAGCAACGCGACCGCTGGAGGGGAAGTCCTCAGGGTTGTTGAGATATTCTTCCATCCCAACTACAAGCCCCAAACTCTAGAATTTAACTTCGCTGTGGTGAAACTACACAAGAACATGACGTTAGGGGGAAAGGATCTAAAGGTCGATATGGTGCCGTTTTCTAAAGACAGAGTGATTCCAGTGGACAATGTTATTACTTTCCTTGGATGGGGATCGGTTTTGGTAAGAAACTATTCATATTCTATGGTACCTTTTTTTTATATACTCTTATTTTATCTTGTGATTATCCTTCAAGTATGATCTGATGGAATAGTTTTCCAAGCCTCATATTTCTTCCTTCTGGCGTGACTTGCTTGTCAGGAGCTCCATCTTGTGTCAGAAACTAGAACCAACGACGGGTTCCTCCCAAAGCACATACCCCCACCCGTTCCAGACCCAAATCAATTTGTAAATTGATTTGACTGGGAATCGAACCTAAAATCCTTGCTAACCTTTTCGAAGCGGACCTCTACTACTTCACCAAACAGGCTGCCATATAATGTCTAAAAAATTTCAAGTGATGACCGGGAATGGATGGGAAAGGAAACAACAGTCGTGCTTTGGCAGGCGGGTTAAGCCGTTGTGACCACAGAACATGGAAAAAGGTTAGAAAGGCGATTAAGGTGGGGCATGCGCGCTACAGAAGTTATGAGCAAGAGCTTGTAAGTGAGCGCTGTGAGTGGTGACCCTCTTGGTTACGCGACGTCAAAATAATTCGCTTGATTGGCGTTCTTTGAACACGTTTAGGCGTCATCGTCATCGGACATCGGTCCATACAAATGGCGCATGACTTTCCTTTGCCTTTCCAACCTCCATGTTCTGTGGTTGTCTCAGGTGGGAATCGAACCCGCATCTCCATACATACCGGGCACGGCGCTTTACCAAATTAACCACCGGGACACTACGTCACATCAGGCGTCAATTTTTGAAGCATTTTCTTAGCGCTGTAAGCCAGCGTAGTTTTATAAATGTTACGAATTTTGCACTCTTAACACCCGAAAGAGACATCTTTACAGATACTAGAATTTTAGCAACTTATTTGCAACTAAAATACTTATAACCGCGCCCGGAATGTATGGAGATGAGGGTTCAAGTCCCGCCTTAGAGAAAATTTTTCAAGTTTAAATATTGATTAACTAACTGAATACTTATTTTACTAGCTAGCTACCTACATTAATTGATTTTTCAATAGAATACCGGCGGTAGTGGCGGATCAGTTTTGTTGCAGAAGGTCGAGTTGCCAGTTTACGACTTAGCTGATTGTCAGGAAATTTACGGAAGGTAACAGAATACTCCTAAAGGTAACTAATAATCCTAGGGGGAGGCCTATGTCCAGCAGTGGGTGTTTTTCGGCTGAAATAATAAGTGTAGACAATATTGTTCTGATCAATTTGAGTAAGTATTTAAAGCACTCGTATTGTGCAAATCAGACACAACGAAGGTACCACAAACACCCAGACCCGAAAGACAATTTTTTTCTACATTGACCCGTCTCCGGGAATTGAACCCGGACCTCGGAGCACGAGACACCTTGAAAACCGGTGTGCACGCCACTCCGCCACGGAGGTCGTCAATGATGATGACGAACAAAATACTTGCTGATTTTGTGGGAATAATGTTATACACTTGATAAACAATAACCCCCTTATTCATAATAACGCAGACAGTCTAATAAACCTATTTTAGCTATTAGGCCTCAGCCTCGAATTTCGCGGCAGCGGCGCGGGCACTGCAAATGTATGCGCCCGCCGCTCGTCCGCGCGACTTGTCCATACATTTGCAGCGGCGCGCCGCTCCCGCCCCGCTGCCCGTGAAATTCGAGGCTGAGGCCTTACAATACACTGTTTTGTCACTTTCTTTCAAATGATGACAGCGCTAAGAAAGAACGAGACAAACAGTGTAATAGCTAAAATATGTTTATTACACTGCGTTATTATGATTAAGGGGGTAAAAAATAACTAAAGCATCTTTCAGGAACTTAGTAACGAGAAGTAACTTCTGTGCGGGTTACATCACAATACCGAAAAACGTTTGTAACGTAAGTGAATTCTGTATAAAATACACCCAAAAGTCAACTTGCGTTTAGGTTAGTTTAGAAGGATCAAAAGACCATCATTCACTCATTTGCATCTATTGAGCATAGATGCAAATTAGTGAATGATGGTCTTTTGATAATAATAGTTTATTTTATGCCTTACAAACAAATAATTACATAACCAAACCAAAGTAACGGCTTATAATCATCCCACTGCTGAGCAAAGGCCTCTATCATTGAATTCAAGTTACCACACCAATGATGAGTAGAGGTATAATCACCACGCTTGCCAAATGCGGTTAGGTGCCATGTTCGGTAACTCTTGTTGCCCGACCCGGGTATCAAACTCGGGATCCCCAAATCTTGGCCTGATACTACCACTAGACCAATGGGGACTTTCCCCCAATAGTAGGTTACCAGAGTACGATTTCAATTCAGATGCTTTTAAATGGTGAGAGGGACTTACTAGATTCGCTATTCCAGGCGGCCTCTCACGAAGCCTACCACCGCAGAGGGATCTGTTAGCCGTCATCATTGGTTAAAAAACCAAAGATGTAGCCCAGGGTGGACCACTAGGTGGTAGATCCTACCACCCCAAAATTATCTGTACATACAGGGTGAAATTTTAACCACTTTCCAAAAATTTTAAGGCGTTCGGTATCGTAATTATATAGTTTTCAATTTTTACGGCCCTAAGACTGATAAGGTATAAAGGGAAAACCAAAAACGTATGAATTGTATCGTAATGGATGAATGAGATGTGAATCGCGTAAAAAAATTGTTGCTAGGCGGCCGTATCAGAAATTTTAGATTTTTTGCGGACATTTTCTAAGTGTTTTATCTTGACATTTTTGTACTGGGCTATACCAAAAGAAAAAATACGTCATTTGTTTTTTGTCTCGTAGATTGATAAATTAAAATTTAGTAGGTGGTTAAAAGTATTGGGGCGCAAGCGACGACATTGGTTCTCATACAAATGACGCATGACAGCCTTTCAACCATTTTCCATGTTCTGTGGCTCTACCCTTTCTGCTGGGCATGCAGAGTGTATGTTACCAACAACTTTCTAACCTTTTTCCATGTTCTGTGGCCCATTCTGCTCGGCCTGCAGACCATGATAGCAACTGTTTATCCGCAGCACGACGCAGGCGGCCCAGCCATAATGGCGGGCGAGTTGGTCGGCATTCTGTCCTTCTCATCGAAGCGCTGCGATCAGCCCGACCAGCCAGCGGTGTTCTCTACAGTCGGCTCGATTGCGTCGTGGTTGGAGAGGTTGGACGAGAAACGCGTCCAGTTGAGGTAAATATTCATTGTAACTCGTATTACATCAGGTGAAGCTAGATGGCCCACGTTCCCTGGCGAGGAAGTGACTATAATAGCAGACGACTATTAGTCGTGAAGCGCAGCGAAGGCGACATCTCCTGAGGATGCTAAGTGAAGTGGCGAAACGCGTCGACATAGCCCATCGGATTAGCAAGCTGACGTGGCAGTGTGAGCTGGCCATATTGGCCGCAGAACCGACAACCGCTGGGGTAAACGAGTTCATGAGTGGAGACCGCGTCTCGGCAAACGTGGTGTAGGACGCCCTCAGGCCAGGTGGAGTGATGATTTGCGCAAGATGGCTGGCAGGAGCTGGATGCGAGAAACCGAGGATCGATATAAGTGACGTGCAACTAGAGAGGTCTATGTCTAGCAATGGACTGATCGAGGCTGATGATGATGATGATGCTGATGATGCACCAAGGTTTTTCTTACCAATTCGTGTTGGGTACCAATAATTGCATTATCTGTACTAAAGAAGTAATATTCTTAGTTGATCGCTGTGACTGTTCACACTGCCTAGCCCGGCGAGGACTCGCTCTACTATTTTATCATTTAACAAACTCGCTTCTCGTTGCTCAATAATTCGTTTCTAGTTTCTAGCGCTAGGCGGAGTGACAATCGTACGAAATCTGCTATCAGTGGCTAATAAGAGCACACTATGATTTGATTAGTCAATTCAGCTCGCTCCTGTCTATAGACTCTGTGGAAATGCATCCTTACACTACTGTGTCGTGCTATTATCCCGACACTTCAAACGAATTGCATATGGGCGATTGTATGAAGAGACTTTTACATTTCCTCAAAAAGGTTACACGCAGATTTTTTTTTCCATTTTTAAATATATTTATATTTAAACTTTTTTAGAGGCCAGACATTCATGGCGACTTCAATTTAAATAAACAGGTTTTGACAGCATTCATTTTCTTTCTGGACAGTACATGAAACACAACAGAAGTTTTATTGTTATGTTATGTTATCCTCCTTATAAGTATGTGTTTACATGTTTTTGATGCTGAATGATGCGTGAGTACCAGAGACTACATGGTTTAATTTTTTTTAATAACTTCTTTTTTTTTATTACAGAAGCACAGCAATCAAGTCCCCCGAAACAATGAGCTTACAATAAAACAATGTTATAATAATACATCAATAATATATTTCCTCTAATACTGTACACACCAGTTTTCTTTTGACTACATTGCAACAACAGAAATAAAAACATTATTGTTTTAAAACTTTAATTTCTATTCAACATTCAAAATTGAATAACATACAATTTCATGAGTAGATATATTTATAAATATTATATAAGTAGTGTTCTTTAGCGGATCTTCAATTTACTTCAAATGGAATGATATCGAGCTGATTTCCGATACACACGTTACATAATAAAAATTCAACAATGATTACAGAAAGCCACGCTAAGCTAATGTATTATTATGTACAGCGGAACTGGTAGCCATCTTGTTTTCGCGCGCAACTAAAATGACAGCTGTCACGTTTCACAAACATGCGGCTGCCGCGTATAGTGCCTATCGATTAAAAACTGAATTATCATAAAATTAAAGACTATATTTGTGTACCGCATATAGCAGCAGATTTTTTTTTTTAAATAAATATTCGCTTAATCTAAGCGGTAGTTCACGTGGAGTTCAGGTTTGATGTCGTACACCAGGCTGAGGATGTCTGTGATCACCTGTAAAAATACGGAAACTTGTTTGAATAGACATTCTAATAACAATAAATATAAAGATGGCATTTTATTTGTCGCGTCGTTTCGAACTTTATGCCGTCATGGTTACACTCTGGGTAAAAGCAGTTAAGCTCGGCAATTACATTTTTGTGCTGCATCTTCTCGGCACTAGCCCGTAGGCTTGACAATCGTGATTATGCCGAAGCAGTAATAGGACAAAACATTGTGTAGGTTAAGGAGGTTTACTAAAACTGAGATCACCTGTCACCAACCATTGATAACAATAATGAGGAATTTTTCTGATGTCGAAAATGGACAGACAAGTTATCAACAATAGACTAATATTTAAATAAAAAAGTAAGGGCCTTTTATCATCCCACTACAGCAGGTAAAAAGGTCTAAACATTAAATTCCTACAAGAACAAAAAGAAAAATGTCTGCTGAGATTTTACTATTATATTCATATCTCTGAAATGGTGATATTTTACTTAATTATATTTTTATAGACGGTCATCCATTTAGTCAATCTTCTGCATAAAGAACGTTCATTAGAAGATAAGACAAAATGGATGACTATTGTTTGGCACGCTCCTTTGGGGCATCATGTATAGATCCATATCATAAACACACCGGTAGGCGTTTTCAGTAACAATAGAACAGGCCCCCAATTCAGCTAACCAAATCGTATCACAATCGTAATTGAATAGCAGGTTTTTGACAGTTCTAGTATGGGCTAAATGTCAAAATCGCCTAATTCAATCATGATCGAACTGCAATTAAAATAGCAGAATAAGGGCCCAGGTGTTGTACCTAAGGTCCGGCGTTTTATGGAAACATGATATTTGTTGGATCGTATACATACCGCCTCCTGTTGCGTCTGCACCATCTTGTTCATCTCCTCAATCTTGATCTTCGTCTCAGCGTCGATCTTCGCTGCGACGCCTTCCCGTGTGCCCATGTGCTGGAATACATCTTTATTAATATACCGTTCTGCTCGTTCATTATGGAGTCGAAAGAGAGACGTTCAAACTAAGATGCATAATAAATAAATGTGGTCAGCATCACATACATTGTTCTGACACAAAATAAGAATCTATTAATGAATACGGTCGGCCAAGAAACTAATCTACCAGTTTTGACAAAATATCATTTGTAGGTAAAATAGGGATAAGGTTGAACTCATTGACTACATGAACCTGGGACCCTAGAGCAGGCTACACCTTGCAAACCGGTGTATACGCTACTCCGTCACGAAATTCAACATCAGTCATCAAGATAGTTTATTGTAAGTGTGGTGCTGACACCAAAATAGGACAGCACCACAACTCTTCTTCCTATGGGTAACGTAAGAGGTGACTAAAGGATTACTGCCAGAAGAGTACGGGCAGCAGTGTCATCTCTTCAACACTGGGCAAACTGTCATCGCCAACCCATCTGCCGAATGTATCACCACATGACTAACCATAAATGACAACTTAATGATTACAATAATTCAAATTCAAATTCAAATCATTTATTTCAGACACACACGAGTCCACATGGCATAATTAATTATTAGAAAAGAAAAGTAAATAAAGTTACGTTAGTCACGAATTACAAAAAAAATATAACATTAAAAACACGGAAAAAATATATATATATCTAAATACAAAAATTAAAATTACCTAATAAACTTCAGGCCCAAATTCCTGCTTCAGATATTTTCAATGACAGTCGCGACGTATTTAAAAAAAAATACTTGGTAATTTATGTAATAATGTAGTTTTAGATTAGGTTTAAAAATAGTTTTAAAACTGGTAACATTCATAAACATACTTAAATATTTTCTCTGCTTGGATTTTATATAGAATGTACAAAAAAAAATCTTTAGAGTGCTGTGCTCACCTTTAATAAAATTGTCTTTAGAATGTTTTTATTGTAAATGTTTAATTTATATGTTGTTGGTGTGCCTTATCAAATAAATAAATTAAATATGACAAATCCTCCTTGAGGGAACTGTGTCCAGCAGTGAACTGTGGTAAGCTGATGATGATAAAGCAATAAAAAATTGTCCAAAATTCGGAAAACAATATATGTAGTTGTTTTAATTAAATGATTATAATCTGCATCAGAGTATAGTAAGTATCAGACAGGTGCTTGAATTCCTTTGTTTGAAACAGATTCGCTTTACGCCAGATTCTCGTTAGGTCGGATTCGACAGTTTTTTTTTTATATTCAATGGGCTTGCTCTTGACTACATACTTAACTCTACGAGCCTAAGATGGAGCGAGCTTACCCAGAGGCACTGGTTCTCCCACATACCAGCGGAACACAGAAAAACTGTTTGGCACTGTACTCCTGCAGGAGGGTGGTAGCATCCAGGCAGCCTCTAACGAAGCCTACCACCGCATGGGGATCTGTTAGCCGTTATCATTGGTTAGAAAACCAAAGATGCCGTTGCCCATGGTAGACCACTAGGAGGTAGATCCCACCTCCATAACAGTACAGAACGTAACAAAGTTTTAAAGCATGCGATTGCGAACGGCTTCGCAAACGGTGTGGGTTCAAACACAAATGTTTAATGAAACTTGAAGTACCAGGGCAGCATAAACTGAAAGGAATTACAAGGTGTATCTATATGCAATAACGTAAATTAATTTAACTAGGTAGGTATGTAAACTTCTCATATTCTGCTGCGTACTTTTAATCCATGGAAAACTCCTATCCATTCATGCTGCCCTGGTACTTCATCATACTTAAAATGAGTGCAGAGAGTAAGATGGAGTCAAGTTATACAGAAAACTCCTTTCTCTCCTATACCAGTCTAGTCTAGTATCAGAGAGTGAGAATGAATCTAGTTCATCATATCAGCCGAACGACGCTCACTGATGGGCATAGGCCTCCCCCAAAGGATCTCCACAACGATCGGTCCTGTGCTGTCTGCATCCAGCGGCTTCCCGCGACCTTGACCAGATCGTCGGTCTACATTGTAGGGGGCCTGCCCACGGAACGTCGTCCGGTACGCGGTCGCCATTCTAGAACCTTTCCGCCCCAACGGCCATCGGTTCTCCGCGCTATGTGTCCCGCCCACAGCCACTTCAACGATGCAATCCATCGAGCGATGTCAGTTGTTTTAGTTCTCCTGCGGATCTCATCATTTCTGATTCGATCGAGTAGGGAAATACCAAGCATTACCTCACCAAGAAATACCTCCATTGCTCGCTGGGTGATGTTTAGCCTTCTTATGAGACCCATAGTAAACAGCCACGTCTCACTCCCATAGGTCATTACTGAGTCTAGTAGTTAGTCCTATGGATAACTCCTATCTATTTGTGCAGCCCTGGTGCTCGCTTAAAATGATTAACGAGTGATCAGAGAGATATGGAGTATAGTTAGTTAGTCCTACGTAGAGAGAGAGAGAGACTTATCCTAAAGAGAAAAACTTCTTAGCATTCCACGGATTCACTGATTCACCGTGCGGGTGCCGGGTCCATCGTGTGGCAGAAAGTCTCACTCACATCCACTACTCGTGTTTCTCGCCCTGCTCAGGCAAATCTGGTACGAACCTGCTAATGCAGCTTTAGACACTCGCTCTAGTATAAAACTTACTGCAGTTCTGGCCAAGCCAAGTTCTTTCAACAGGTTATAGAGAGATTTTGCTGATATACCTCTATCCATTTATGCTGCCCTGGTACTTCACAATTGAAAAGGTCTAAACTGTACAATAACGGGCAAATGTTTAAAAGTTCAACTTTTTGTTAAATTACTTACGTAATGTTTCGATTTTAGCAAACATACAGCTTTTTAAATAAGAAATATATAGAAATTTAATCAATTTTCATAGAATTAGAAATTATCAGTATTTGACAAGCTTTGACATAAACTTTTTATTGGTTTTTCGTATTTATGGCAAAGGTAACCAGTTCATACAGCCACAAAAAAATCTGACCTTACGAGAATCTGACGTAAAGCGAAGCTGTCCTAATGCAAGTAAGAGCTTGAATTTCAATCATACAGTATGTAAATATGTACCTTGGCTTCGAATTCCTTGAACTGCCTCTCGCGTTCTTGTCTGTACTTCTCCACCTCATCCTGAGCTTCTTCCTTGGCTTGCTTTAGGCGTTTCGCTTTTCCTGTAAAACAGAAACATAAGTACTTTAGCCTAAAACAGTAATAAATGGTCACCTATTTCTTTAGATAAGATAAACATAGCCAGAATTAGAGTTCCATCAACATTATCAGATGAAATTATTTGTTATCTTTATTAATATATTTTTTTAAAACCACAAAACATTTTAAAATTTAGAGAAGCCTTCATAAATCTCAAGCGGAACAGGTACAAAAACACATTCAGGTCCATCAAATAACGCACATACACATACCCACAAATTTTTACTAGGCTTTGTTTTGTACATACATATTTATATTTTTATTATTTAGGTACTCCATTCTTTTTAAATTTAATTAAATTAATGTGCTATGTAATATTGTTTACATTTTTTTACCATAGAATCTTTCAAGAACAGGTTTCATGAAAAGATTTCTTATTGGAAAAATAAATATTTATTGCTACCTACCCAAGCATTCAGGTGACTTATTTTTTTTCCATAATTTAATTTAATCATGCAATTAGTTCATCTGACTTTGAGCACATGTGGTGCTAAAAGATAAATGTTTTTCTATTTAATTCATGTGACTTTATGAACAAAAGATATAGTAACACAATATCATTCAGCTGACAGCCCGCCCTATCACAATAATTGTCTTGGATGTCAGTCAGCTGATCAGAGAATTAGATAACATGTGTGATTTATGTACAGTCTACCACATTCCATCAAGTTTTCTCAATCAAAATTGATCTTTACGTGTTATACTTCAACTTCGAAACTGATCTAAAATGTTTAAGATGTATACTAACATAATCTCCTGTTAACTATATTTATTATGTATTTAGAGTGTAAATAAAAATGGTAAGGATAATATGAATATGAACACTTCAGTGTTCTTTTAACTGTACTGCAGAAGATTTTTTAGCCCTAGCACATAGAATCCCACATAAATATGACAAGTGACAAAACAAATTACGTAGTGCGAGTATTGTGGTGGTTCATATTTAGTTAGAGATTTCCGCAAAGTTACGCATGAGTCTATTAATTTTTTCAAAACTGCTTGTACTGACTGGTTTAGATGTAGAGTAATTCATCTAAAAGTAAGACCGGTACCTTACTATAACTATAATTGAAATTGATTACAACAACCATTAGATTTTGTTCAATTCTGTGTGTATTTCTCAATTTCTGCAATGTCAAATGGTTATAAAAATCCTGGATTGTTTAAATTGGTAAATAGCCACTGATTACACTTAATGCATTAGATAATCAATCTCATACTTAAAATAATAGTACCTACCTATAAAGTATCAAATTTAGTACCTACATATGGGCTGAATTAATGTACAAGAAGGAAATCTTAGAGCAACCACGAAACTATTTACTGAACAGCACTATCTACTATTAATTAGTATACCTCTATTAGTCATGTAAGGTCATTCATTACAAGTTTTTAATATAAACGTAATTTGTATAGATGTGTGGCCGACTGAAAGACAGTAAATAGATTATTACGCACGGTCTCAACACCACAAATCATGAGATGAAGTGGATGGGACGTAACACCTTGTCCAAAAGTTAAGTAGATAAATCTGCCCACCCTACGAAGGGGTATCGCACAAAATACGCAGTAAAACACCACTTACGCTTTCTCGCCTCAGAGACTTTCTCGGCCGCACGTTTTTCAGCAGCCAGCAGTTGCTGGATTCCCTGTGTCTGACTCGCCATTTGAAACACACACAAAAACTATGTCGAGCGAGAATCAAGACCAAGACACGAATCAATAGATTGATTGCGAGACTGCGACGAAAGTCATATGATTAGTTTAGTTCCACCATGTTGTCACATCTGGCGCTGTCATCAGCTCGTGCCCAGGCTTTTATGCGTGAAACGAAACAATAAATTTACTTTTAGATAAGCTTTTTTGCAACAAGTTAGCTTTTTTTACGTAATACTGCCAGCATTTGATGAATTTTATTATACTTGATTATTTTGTTGAGCAAATAAAAATAATCTGATTCTAAATCGACTATTTCGTTTTTAAAGAAAGTATTTTCTGTGAAACGAAACATTTATATTACAGTTGGTCAAAATAGTCTTTGACTTTTCCTACAGATGGCGTAAAACGATATCGTCATCGGCCATCGCCCATCATCGCATAGATATCGCTGCATTATTTTACCGTTTAACCAAAAATAGTTTTAACAATTCACATGACTGTTTCAATATTAAGACTTTTTTTTTTGTAAATTTTGAATAAAAGATAAAACATTTAATTTACTTACACATGGAAACCCCATTTTGACATGATGGATGACATTAATTAAAGTTATGGATTGTTGTTTGTTGCTACCTGTGGACTTCAACGCGGGCAAATTCAAAGAGATTTCATATTCTACTAAAAGCCTTACTGTTCGAAGAAAAATTTAAAAATAATTACTTTTGAAGAGAAAACAATCTGACTAAATAATTAATTCTTAAGGGTTGACCTTTCACGGCTGGCTATCCTATTTAGCAATTTTAACCCTAAATCTTAATACTATAGAGTAAATAGAACGTTAATTCATGGAAACAAGGATGAAAATCAAAAATGGATTACTTGCTGATATATCTGTCTTTGTCTTCTTTGCAATGATAAATGAGATAGAATATGCCCTCTCCACCTCGAGGCTGCTATGTTGCTTTAGGTTGATCTGAAATCTACAATAAGCGAATGGTACATTGAGAAGTTTGTAAAACGCGCGTGATGAGGTCTCATGGTACGCCAGCAATGAATAATGTGGTATCGATATATTAGACGGATTCATTATTATTTTAAGTGCAGAGTCCACGCCATGAGCTAGGCGTCACGTCACTGTTTTCTTTATCATTTTGGTGGCAAACATAGCATAGTATGGCCGTCGTTTGGAAGTATTCACAGTTTTACTTCCACAAAGAATACGCGATAAACATTGCACAGAGCGAATTACGAAAGACATTTTTAAATAAATTCTTTACGCGAGTGAGATAAACAATAAGCTTAAGTGTTTATAACGAGAAGTTCCAATAAGAAAGAAGCCGCGACCTCATTTATTTTCAGTTTTTACGGTTTTCGCTAAAATTAAAAATCAAAATGTGGTTAATCAGTCAGCCGAATTCTGTGATACTGCAAGTGAAGGCGGAACCCAACGCCATCGGACAGGAATGCCTTGAAAAGGTGAGTCTAGATCTTAGATAATGCCTTGTAATTTCACTTTTAAAATCTAGGTTCAATTGTTTATTGTTTATTTTGTTCAAATTTATCAAGATTTAATTCCTTTGTATTTATGTTTATTTCGCTTCCAATTCTGTGGTTTTAATATTTCTATTTAAAAGAAAACAATAACTATTATTTGCATTTATTTCTTTATTCACCTAAATTGATTTTATTCATAAATAAGTGAATATATCGTGGATTAGACTAATCGTTAAACCAAAGGCATTATTGAGACACGTTCGCTCGACGTCACAGTTTTACCTTGCGGACTTTGGACCCGGCAAACTAAACTAGGCGGCATGGTACAATCTGTACACGCATTACCTCCGTGATTATTTGAAAGTTAACGAGCAAAGTTAAATACTAGAACACATTATACAACTTGTAGCAGTCTTAATGACATTATCAATGCTGGTTAAAGCTAATTTGGCGCCGCTAATAGATAAATAACAGTTATATATTTAACGGAGTAAATGGCCAGCTGTTAAAACTGAAAACACATAGGTAGGTATTTACCCATATCTATAGATTGAAATAAAATTATCCCATTTAAAATATCACATGTGTCAGCTCCATTACAGTAGGCACCATCTCTTCTTTTCCTATGGGCGTCGAAAAGGCGACTAGAGGACTAGGTAGGTACTGCCAGAAGAAGACGGCAGCAGTAGCAGCAGCGTCTTTTCGCTAATCAGCTTGCGAAGCGTAGCGATTATAGTCAAATCTTTCTTTCGCTGCGGCTAGGGTTGCCAGTTTGCCACTGTTGCCAGGTCGCCAAACCTAATACCCGGATAGACCAGTCCGTTTGGCCTGACATTTGGGTAGAACCCTACATTATTGAGGATTTTGTGTCTCAGTATTAATTTTTTCTTTGCTTCAAAGCTTTTTTGATTATTATCATATTTTTTTGTAAATGCGATAGCGACCGACAGTCGGCTCGGCGCTTGCTCGTTTGCGATATTTAAAAAGCCTAACAAAACCGGACACCGTTTATTTTGGCCGGCCGGACATGATATCAAAAAGCCTACCTATATCCGGCTTTATCCGGACGCCTGGCAACGCTAGCTGCGGCCCATGTCCAGCTGTGGGCTAATTATTAAATGCTAGTTTTGATGATGATAACATACATATTTATTTACTATTTAAAAACATTTAATCAGCTAAATATTAATAATATAGGTAGACATACCTATTTGCCTCAGTGGCCTTTGGCTCCACAAGATATAAGGTCTCTAACTTGCATATTTTGTACCTACTACAGCTAATAAATACATTTGATTGCATTATAAAACTGTACAGTACCTATCGTAATTATTGTAAAATTATATAGACTATCGTATTTAAATAAAAAAACGCTGTCAGAAAAATTTTGGCGCCTCAAATTCGACAGTCTTGCTTGGCTTGATTCCAATAAATTGCAGAATGAAGAAACCATTCCAATTTTATAATTTTGACCTTTATTGACGAAGTATTATGCACTTAAAACGTAAAAACTCCCAAAGGAAAACGTAAAAATTAGGTAAGTAGGTATGTGCCTTATTTTATTACCTAACCAAGTTGAAGTATTCATTGCACATTTACCTTATTGGAACCAAAATTTGATGATATAACATTGGTACAATACAAACCTCTATTAAAAAAGGAGAACTTAGGTTTTACTTCATTTCGATTTACCATAAACTTTAGAACAGGCATTTTTTTAAGCTAAAATGTAATTGTATTGGTTCCCGTGCGATAGAGTTATGTTTTTGTATTAAACAGAGTAAGAAATCAACATGTTTTTTTTCTGGTAGGTACTTATAGATAGAGACATTGGCTAAATCTGCAGCAGATACCCTAGCGAAGTTTGCGTTGCGACTGATATTTATCTACTAAAGAGACGACGTATGATACCCGAAACGAGGCTTTCCCGTCAATAAATAAATACGAAGCAATACATACAGGGTGATTTGATAAAACATCTTTGTAATAAATATCAAATTTCATAACATATTGAAACAGTGGCAAAATACAGTTTCAATTTTCCAGTCACACACTAATCACCTAGGTTTGTAGTATGTTACCAAATGAAAAACTAAATTTCCCTAACGACAGCGCTGACGTCACCAGAATAAATGCTAAGAATAATAATAGCGGCTCTCCAAAATCGTTATTCACTCGTTATTGTGGCACCGGTGACTGTAACTCGGGTCCAAAGTCTAACAGCTGTGTATGCGCCAGCGCACGCACGGTCCGCGTGATACCCGAACAACCTTAATTGGAGCAGAGCACATCTAAAATAACCTCTATCTTAATAGCGCTAAGAACCACTCGAATGCACATGCCGTTTGTACGCTAACACACCTTGAGCGGTGCTGAGAATTCCAAATTTTAATCTTTATTACAACAGCTGGTAGGTTGCATTGGATGCATTTGAATTTTGTACTTTGCCGATCACAAATCTCGTTTTGGGCAAATTTACTTGTTTATCAGAAGACAAAGGTTTCGTATCATTATAGGCATATAAATAGGTATTATTTACCTACGAAGCATTCGATGCGGAAAGTACTGCATAATAATTGTTGTAAAGAATTTTCCTTTGACAGCTTCAACTTATTATGTACCTATATACAATTAATGTAGCACTTTACTATTGTTAGAGTCTCATAACCTGATAACATTAGGTATGATGAAGTGCTAATGTTAACTGCATGCAAGTATATTATTTCAGTACAATATTACCAAAATATACCTCTGCTTCTTGTGCAGACAAAGGAAGGTGTGTCTCGTATAAAATAACTCATCCAATCTTAATAATTTACATAAAATAATTGCAGTACGTGTCCATGGATATATTCTTATCTGATTCTGCAAGAATCAAATATTCCTTAGTACTTCTATCCTCAACACGTGGTATCGAGCACAATAATTTCACTAGTTTCATAAAAATCTACAGTAACCTTCGCAGATAATCTACAAGCAAAGGAAAATAGCTCCAGTGTATAATTAACACGGTTGAAATTAAAGCGATGAAAAAATACGGCCGCGCCAACCAAAGAGTCCAAACTCCAATGCGAAGGGATATATTTAACTCAATTCAGTGGAACATATCGTATCTTTAACTACATTTAACACGTAAGGAGGTCAGTGGGATTATCCAACAATTCAACAAGATTGCATTTCCTACTAGGCCACTAAGCGGAATGAGGAATTTCCTTCGCCTAGAAGCTGATCTGTTGCAATAGTTTGAAATGCAATGTCAGCTGGCCGGATAGACAATTTCGAAATTCACCTCAATCAATAACACTTACTATGTAGTTAATGTTTCATAAGATCACTTGGTTAGCATTAAAATTGGAATAGAAAAGTACTTATGCATCAAATTAATCAGCGCAAGCGATGGTTGCCAAGCCGTTTAGTGCGTCTTCGGTTGCGGTGATCTGATAGGGAAAATAATTGATTTAGCATGGTGGTACCTCAAATAAATGTTAAATTTCCGCAAATTCCTCAAAGAGATCAAGTACACTAATATCAATTTAAATGTGGTACTGGTAACGCATCCCATTGCAAATAGAACTTGGATGTTCAGAAGCGCAGGCAAATATATAGGTACTATGATCGTCTGGATTAAGTGTTTATAAAGATTATTATCCATGAAGTATTCAGATTGAACGCAGTGTAAGGTTACATCTTTACCCAATGAAAAACAGAACTTAGAAATTCCACTAACTGAAGGTATTCTAGTCTGCGTGTATCGACTGGTATGCACAAGCCACAAACCTCTAAAAATCGTCGTATCTATTTGAACTCTGAACGCAACCATCTAAATTTTTATGGCCATGCTAAGAACCGCCTCGGACTTTGTACCACGAAAATTAGTCGAGTTAATAATGGTTAAAAATGTTTTGCTACCATTTGTTGAACTTTCCAATTGGCCGTGTGGACTTTACACACTGACGTCACAAACAAAAGGCCCCCTATGTTGGGTAACTCGTTGCCCGTGCCGTCCACCGAATATGTTTGTTTATGTCCGCGTTATTGTTTCATGGACATAAGAACATGTATCATACGCTATGTTTATCTAAAACAAAACCAAAATAATAGTTAACGAGACGCCAAACAGAACTTAGGTACATGGAACTTTCACTTTGATCTTTGCGAATGGAAACGCTTTCGCGAAACACGTTTCCGAGTTACGTGATGCCGTCGAAAATATATGTAGATGATATATGTATGAATAGTAGTTATTTTTGCTTGCTTATAACTGTTATGAATTCATAGTTAAACTATTATACCATCCTGCAATAAACAGTATCCTGGTCTAACTGTGTAAAAAGTTCTATCTAAAATATCTTTTCCACCGTTCTTGTTGTGTATTTGAGCAATTTCAATCACATGAATATTCATCATAATATTATGATTGATCTTTGCTTGTAATGTTTATATACTTAGCTCAGTTGGAATTTTGAAAGGGCAGTTAGATCGAGAAAGGTCGTGGGTTCAATTCTCAAAACCGAAAATTGAGTTAAGTAGTTAGAGGAGTCCGTCACTCTGTCTGGAATTTACCGTAAAGATAATTATCTCGTTTTAATCGAGTCAAATCGGAATAACCTGTAATTGAAGCAACATTTTTGCAAGAAAAAATGGGAAATTTCAATGATTTTCTTCGTAAAAACGTAAGCGGCATTGTGATGATGATAATTTTCATCTGACTGGTTCATCGTCACAGTTTCATAAGCGTACTAACGACGACTAAGAAAATGTAACATACCCTATATTTTATCTTCAGAACACGAACGTTGAAAACTTAAAATATGTTTTATGTTGAAATTCGTAAAATGCGTTAATTAAACGGCTATTTACATTGTAAGTAAACGAAATAATAAGAATAATCGTCGCCACGCCTTGTCGCGTCTTACCACACCCATAAGGCGAGAAGAGTTGGTGCTATTCTGAATTACCCGCACCATGGAATTGATAGAATTTTAAAAATACTTGCATTCAATATTTTTATACATTGAGCATCCGAGGTAAGAACTCTGATAAATACTCATAGTTCCAATGTAAGCCAAGGCCCCGCTGCACGGCCCGCAATCGTGGTCTCGGTCACGTATCGACTTACTTACATTGTAAAGCGGGAAATTGCAGTTATTATAACAAAATATATTTTAGTAAAAACAAAAAAAAAAGTTTGTACTAAACTAAACAAATGATTGTGTGCGCCCCCACTCAAAATATGTTATCGTTGATTAATTTTTACTTTATAAATATTTCCTAAAAAAGAATCTACAAAAAAATATGTACATATTTCATTATAAACTTTTATGGTCGATATAGCCAGCCTACAAAATAAAAAAAACTCGAGGCCAACCAAATCATTAATTAAACCGGCCAAGTGCGAGTCGGACTCGCGCACGAAGGGTTCCGTACCAAAAAGGCCAAAAAAACGGGTTTGCTGTATGGGAGCCCACCTTAAATACTTATTTTATTTTTAGTATTTGTTGTTATTGTGGCAACAGAAATACATAATTTGTGAAAATTTCAAGTGTCTAGCTATCGCGGCTCTTGAGATACAGCCTGGTGACAGAGCGACGGACAGACGGACAGACAGCGAAGTCTTAGTAATAGGGTCCCGTTTTTACCCTTTGGGTACGGAACCCTAAAAACGATCATCATTGTAATACGTAGTAACTGTTGAACTACATACTCGTACATATAAAGTTGGGACTATTTAAAGTATAAAACTGACCTCATCGTTGTTACTAAGCAAAACCATATCATTAAATTATTATTTTTTGCTAAACAATTTTATAACAAAAAGGTTATCATACATTACATTAATCTCGCATGCAACACTTTACATAACGCACGTTGCGAATTACAGCAATTACACAAACTAACTGACATCATAAAACAATTTAGTATGAACCCAGATAACCCGTCTTCCGATGTTGAATCAGCGGGGACCTCGGATAATTTCATATCATCAATATCTGATAAACTTAATGTCATCGCACTTCGTGGTAACTAAATTACTATTAGGTTTTTTGTTCTTGATGATCCAAAAATTAAGGTCATTCACGCAAATTATTAAAACAAACAAATATCTGGGACTTAAGTCCCGATAAGAAAAGTATAAGCTGATGCTGAAATACAGGGTTGCATCGAAACTGAAAAGGAAAATGCAATTTATTAAATTAAAATTTCGAACCACCTAAAGTTTTTCTTCCTATTTCTTGTCATAAGTTAGATAACTTATGACAAGAAACAGACAATTTGAATACTGATGTATTTATGATGTATGTATGTATTTATATAGCGTGTATGAAAAGATTAATGAATGTGGATGAAGCGAAAGTAGTCTGTAAGGATCGTAGCAAGTGGAAAGATGTGGTCTCTGCCTACCCCTCCGGGAAAAAGGCGTGAGTGTATGTATGTATGTGTGTATGTATGTATGTATTTATAAAAATAAATTGACGTATTTGACTGCTCGTAAGTACTTTGCTTACATTTGGTGGACAATGATCACCTTATATTTTTCAAGAAGTGTCACACATTATAAATTCGTAGCGTAAACTTGCTTTTACATTTCACAAATCGAGTTGCATGCGACTCGATTCAATCTTCCTGATACAGACATACGTTGATACGTATGACATAACGGCACTTGACAACATTCCTATTACGGGATTGAACCTAGATTAACTCTAGGAACACATGGCTTAGCAACAAGCCAACCGGTTTAAGAGCTAACATATGTATAACTTTAAATTCTTTTTGTTTCACGATATTGAGTACTGGATGACTTGAAGAGTTGGAAGTGTACTGAAAAATACTGATTCTTGAAACGATCTGAATCAAAATTTAAAAAAAAAACGACTCAATAATCTAAAAATAAAATTATTTAAAGCTTTTGGAAAAAACCTACATTTTTAAAAATACTATTCGTTTCCAAATCCCTTAGCAGCAATATAATTTCGAAATTATTTTTTAATGATAATTACTAGGATTAGTTACTAACAATATCGCATATCTTTATAGGTAAATGACACATCGAAAAGTATGTTAATTAAGTTTTCGATCAAGTAGAGATAGATAACATAAAAACATTATGTGTAATTTTTCAATATTTTCGCCAGATCGTCGGTCCACCTTGTTACACTGTACATTTTCCGAATATTCACTGGCTAAATTAATTATTCAATAAGGAGTACATTAATATTCATTCATTGTATTTGACACTCAATATGTAAATGTAGGTGACGTAGCGAGGCGTGTCTTGTTATGAGAAAAAATAATTTAATCCTACATCTTGTCATCCTGGCTCAAGTTGTTTAGGATCTTCGATACAAGTGATTTGACTCGTTCACTTCCTGATGAACGTACCTACAGTTATTTCAAATTTGCTGCCAGTAGTTGCGAGCATTGTCAAAAGGATGAGATTTTGTGATATTTTTTGCTCTTTTTATCAAACTCCATAGTACGTCAGTTCGTATCTTTTGTGTTTTTTAATGCATCATCTAATCCAAACGACGCCTACGGCTAAACATAGGCCTCCCCAAAAGATCTTCACGATTGGTCATCTCCCGCGCCACCCGTATCCAGCGGCTTTCCGCGACCATCACCAAATCGTCGGTCCTAGTCGCCAGATAGCGACCAGTGATTCTTCGTTTTCGCGTTTTACGACACTTTAGATCGTGAAGAAGTGAGAGAATCCTGGCTTTAGGTCTGGTCAAAACTCTCCTGGTTACAGCTATAGAAGCCTGCAATGCAGTCCATTCGATGGGAGAAGTAGGTACCGATTCCAATGAACATTAATAGGGAAATTAGTAAAGCATATATAAAAACGTAGAACCTTTGGAGCGCAATAACCGGTCCGGCCTGTTTTAGAGGTCGCATAATAATACTCTTCTATTCCGTTCATATAAACTGAGTCGCAATAATTATTTGAAACTGTTTAAAGAATTATTGTAGTGAATCTGATTCTGTAAGGTCAAGAGGTGATATGACAGATTCGGATGCGTGTATGTATTAACCCTTAACAACCCACAAGAGTCTCGCGGACACATTTTTTTGTTCATCTACGCATAAAATGTTAAGTTTTTATTTTTACCAAAAACGACTATTATCTATTCTATCTGCAAGGTTTTAAGATTCTAAATCTGTAATAAAAATGTTTACAATGTGTTTCATATAGCATTTATTTACAATAAACTAAAATAGTAACTTATCGACCCACAAGTGTCCGATAGACACAGTAACACTTTGTTGCGCTCGAGTATGAAGGTAGACTGTTTTTTACATTGTACTCAGAATTATATCGCAGTAAGTGGGTAATTATAATAAATCACAAAGAATTTGTTTATAATAGAAATAGTTGTGGTATAAGCACCTCAAAGTTTCGATTATTTTGTATCAGTACTTAGACGTGTGTCTCGTAATAAAAGTGCCGGAATCTGTTTTAGTTTTATAAAATGGCTAAAACAATACTAACAGACAATGAAATTCAATGTGCTCTTGACAAAAGTGATGACGAAAACAGTTATGTGCATCAGTTCCATAGCGAAGATGAAGAAAATTTTGCTGTTGACAGTTGTTCTGATAGTGAAAGTAATGCGACAGAACCAGCTTCTGAGGATGAAGATGAACAATTATGGAGTGACAGTGATGATGTACCGTTGCAAGTATACGTTTCAACTCAAACTTATGAAAGCAGAGATGGAACGAAGTGGAAATTAGAACCTGAGAAGCAAAGTAGAACTCCTCGCCACAATATAATTCGTGGTGGTATTCATAAAGTAGTTCTACCGCCGGGAAAACACATAATAGATCCAATAGATAGCTTCAAGCTTTTTTTGAAATCATAGTCAAACATACCAATTCTGAGGCGCAAAGAGTGTTACAAAATCGATGGAAAGTAACGGACACAATCGAAATGCAAGCATTTATAGGTCTGTTATTGACTATAGGTGTCAATAAACAAGGAGGCGTGGACTTTAGAGACAATTGGGACCCAAAATTTGGAAATCCAATATTTCGCGCTACAATGGGTAAAAACAGATTTGCTGCTTTGCTACGATTTCTTAGATTTGATGATAAAAATACTAGGTCTCTCAGAAAGTCAAGAGATAAACTGGCACCTATTAGAGAGTTATGGGAATGTGTAAATCAAAACCTAAAAAAGTTTTATTTGCCAGCAGAAAACCTGACAATTGATGAGCAGTTAGTACCTTTCAAGGACGTGTATCATTCAAAGAATATTTACCGAGTAAACCTGATAAGTATGGTATGAAAATCTGGTGGATTTGTGATAGCAAAACTAGCTTCCCGCTGTATGGCATACCTTATCTTGGAAAAGAAGGAACTAACAGAGCGCAAAATTTGGCGTATAATGTTGTCATTCAGTTATGTAAACCATATTTTCGAACTAACAGAAACATTACTTTTGACAATTATTTTAGGAGCATTGAAGTTGCTAAAACCTTGGCTGAAAATGGACTAACAATAGTTGGAACAATGAGAAAAATTAAAACTTGTATTCCTTCAAATTTTCAACCTCACAGAAACCGTGACGTAGAATCAAATGTCTTCGGTTTTTGCAAAAATATGACGTTGGTGTCTTATGTGCCAAAAAAGAACCGTGCTGTTATTTTGTTGTCCACGATGCATCATAGTAATGAAGTAAACGTGAGCAATAAGAACCAATCTGAAATAAATTTGTATTACAACTCCACCAAGGGAGGTGTTGACACGCTTGATCAGATGGTCCATGAGTACACAGTTCGACGTAAAACAAACAGATGGCCTGTAGCATTTTTCCAAAATATTATAGATGTGGTTGGCATTGCATCGCTAATTATATGGAAAAATTTATATCCTACTTGGAATCAACGGAAGAAGTGTGTACTAAGGAAAGTTTTTTTGCGTGAAGTTGTAACTGAGTTAGTTACACCGCATATAAGGAGACGTAACAAGAAGGGCCTGAAAAATTATCATTTAGCAGCTATTGAAGATGTAGTTGGATGCAATCAAGAAGCAGGTCAATCTTCTGAACCTGCTACAAAAAAAAAGAAGCGCTGTCACATTTGTCCTGCAAAAATATCCAGAACATCTAAACAATGCTGCGGTAAATGCAACCGAAATGTATGCTCTGAGCACTCTGTAAAAAAAATAATTTGTAATGTTTGTAAATAAATATTTAATTAGTTTAAACAATTTCAAATAGTTATATGTATGTAAATAAATAAATAATGTTGCTTAAAACTAAATTACAGTCTATAATTATTGTCTTTTTCCCTAGAAGTATACATGGTGTCCGTTGGACACTTCTGGTCAGTTATGTTTGAAAAGCTTACTGGGTTGTTAAGGGTTAATGCAATCAAAGTATAACAAATTCTATAATAGATCTACTATGAGACCACTATTGCTACATTACTTTCTCTATATACCTACCTCTTATATGTATAGCTTTCTAGTCCTACAAGTACGTTTTGCATTTACAACTTTAATTTGCCCTCACTGCCCAGCTAATTCCATAACTGATCGTAGATTCCGAAAAACTAATTTTATAACTACTGTGTTATCGCAGCTCTTATGTCAATTATTTCGGGATCTCTACCAAGTATTGGTTTATCTGTTACCGATATTTAGCCTCTATAGGCGCCATTAACATCGAAGATTATTCTTTTAAGAAGTTTGCAGTCTATTTTCTCATGTTACCATTGTAATCATCTAAACAGCTAGCCTTCTAAATAAACGCAACACAGAACAAAGACCATATTCGTTAAAGTTCCTAAACAAATTATATACCATACATTCTGGTATTTACTCGCTGTATGATCTTGGAACGTGTTGAAACTCTTGCACAATACACACAGATAGCCGATGGAAAGGCCAACGGAAACTTTTATAACAAAGTATTTACTGTACAAGAATTGGATCGTAAACAATAGTAAACAGACCAGAATCTGTTATCATAATTTGAACTCATTCACAGAACAGGGACAGTGGAAAAATCGAATCTAATAATAACAGAAGCACAGCTGCTACTAGCGCAACATTTCCATCATAACCAGATCTTTCATTGTACAGTAAGTTCCCATAGTAAAAGATCAGCTTAAAATGGAGGTTTAATTTAAGAGGTAGCCGCGTGTACAACTCGAATCTAAAGTATAAGAACAGGTTCAGGAATTCGAGTCTATTTGCTGATTTCGATTATCTCTCTGTCGGTATAGACAACAGCACGTCAACCTACCACAAAACGTCAAATTTTCTCAATTGATATTGAGCTGTACTTGTTGGACTTAAAGTTGAAAATCAATTCAATGACCTTTAACTTTTTGGGTAGGTTGACCTGTCTGTACATATGCAGTTTTCACTTTGACTCTCCTTCAAAGACCTTTTAGCCCTTTTCCCGTTGAACACTAGCGCATGTGCTGTAAACTTAACTTACCGTTAGCTTTTTAAATAGTCATTACTTAGTTTTACAATTACCTTATTAGATTGGAATGTACAAGTAAGTGCCACAACGGTTGGCAACGCATCAGCAACTCCCCCTGTCTTAGAAATGTCTACAACCAGCGGTTTAACTACTTTCCATCATAATATATGAAATTTTTTTCTTTACTATTTCTATACATGAATTTCATGTCTCTGAAAGAAGTGTATACATAGAATTTGTGGTCCAAAAGCAAACCCTTGCGGGAGTACCTTTTTATAAACGCTACGCCTTTCATGTATGACCATCTCCTACCTACATACCTGTTTGCCCACGTTAGAATACACATTACGACATTTAAAGCGGTGAACTTAAAGTCTTAAACTGCATGGCAAACGGAAAAGGGAGGCTCGTTGTATTAAGTTATTGTAAAAATGTTGTGAGGTTACATTGAAGACTTGGTTTAGTTTGATACATAAGAAACTATATAGTTTACAAATAAATAAAATGTAACATTAAATGAAGCAAGCATCAACTTGGAGTTCACGATAACTTATAGTAGGTCGAGTACTTGAACTCATTATTGTAAATATTGACAACTCACATTTGCCGTGGTAATTGAGGTACCAGCTATAATATTCTTACAATGTATATTATTTGTTCAAAGTTAGTTTAAAAATTAAGCTCATATTCCTTTTCATGCAAGAGTGAGCGTCTTTTGCACCTTTAGTAACGTTATACCATAGATGATTTGATTTCAAAAGGTTATTAGAAAAAATCCATAGACGTTCATATATCCTACATATCTGTCTGTCTTTGGAAAGTAGTATGAGAGTGCTCTAAAAATACCGTCCGAGTGTCGAAGGGATCCCACACAAATTTTGGTCACGGTTTCATAACGTGAAACGTTGGAAAACTTCCAAATTGTTCAAAGTCATCGACCAGTGGGGTTTCCTTTAACAACGGGCTATTACGAACAAATTATACCTCAGTGTACATAAGATACTGCGAAGAATAGAAGCTCTAATTAAGTAATGGTTTGAAATAAGACTATGATGGAAAGTTCGAAATCCAAACATGAAATGCAAACAATTGTCAAAATTTAACAAGGCTTTACAACCGTTAAAAAAATACCTTGTAAATAAAGTGCTTTTGTCGTCTGCCGTACGTAAGTTTGTAATTCCACAAATCGTAACTAAAATAACCTGAAGTTCACCAACGATTTAAAGACGTTAATACCGTTCATTGGCTTCTTATTATACGATGCTTTGTTAAAAACATTTAGTTAGTTGACTAAAAGTATTACAAAGCTAGACAAAGGCAAAAGGATATTCCATGAATGCATCATAGAAGTCATTGAAACCTGGAAACCATTCAAGTCCAAATAGGTAAAGTCTTGTACGGAGCTTGTGAATTTGGACTGCATCCAATATCCAATTAGATTCAAACGTCGCATTGGCTGGTTGTATCTCCGAAAATGGGTAATGTTATGTTTTGGTTCGGTTCTAGAAAGTTGGTATGGAAATGAGTCGGTTAGCATTGCGTTAGGCCCGAGAGAATTTAAAATATGATTTGACATATTTTGTATGGGAATTGTGTCAAATTAATCGTCACTCTTTGTTTACCGGCTGTTTAAATGTTGGTGAACTCGGGTCTAAGCATCGTAAAGTTACAATACATTGGCCACTAAATCCATAAATTGGAATACACTTCTGCAATAGATCTTCCAGTGGAGGGTCACCAGGTCCCTCTTCACAGAGGTAGTTGATTGAGTAAAGATAGTCATGATGACAGTTATCGTAACTTTACTATTCGTGTCTCTAATGATTGTAAGATTTGTCATTGCTAAGTTATTTAAGATAGTTTCAGAAATACATCTAGGTATGTAAATATCAACTAATGTGTAGGATACGCAAATGTCAGCTAAATTTGTCTTCGGTCGTTTCTTTTCTTCTTACGTCATGGAAAAATCTCAACAAAACTATAAATTATTCACTTATTCTCGGCTCACAATGTAATGTCACATATTTTCAATAATGCAATAGTTTAGAAATATATATTTTAAAACGCAGGTGGTTAACATTTGGGATTCCCAACATTGAAGATAATACCTTAATTGGTGTTAATAGAGTCTGCTAATGGAAATTTAAATCCTTTTCAATGTACATCTAATAAATCGTAATAAATTTTATCAACAAATTCAAAGCACCATTGTGCCCTAATAGATTAGGTATTCTGCATTACGATTTCCTACATTGTCTACAAACTGTTAAATTCGTCTAATTTATATTCCCAGCTTGTCTTGTTGAAAACAATACAATACGTGCCATAAATTTTGAATACTTTAGAGAATGGATTGAAAATGTCGATGATTAGTTGCTGACTGGAGCCATAGGGTTGATAATAGATTTTATACGGTTAGTACTGCTGATCGTTGATGGGTTAACGATTCTCCTTAAAGAAATTGGAGTCTGCTGAATTTAGTGTTTCAACTTCTTCCATCCATCAAACAATTTAACGGGTGGCAGAACAATATTTTTTTTAGAAGCGGCTTCTTTCCATACTAAATTTTTTGCGCAACTGTTTTTAAGAAAGAAAAGTGTCTTTAAGAGTACCTACCTATAAAAAGTCGCTAAATTATAAGAGCAAAGTTGAATATGAAACAACTAAAGTGTTATTTTATGTCTGCCATAAACATTTTATGGTGTCTGACTGACACAAAGACTGCTTGGAGTTACTTTACTAGTAAGTTTTCGTGTAACGTATGTTTCAGAAAAACCCTTTTTGAATTCGTACTACTTGCTTGCCATTCAATTTGTTCTCATTTCAAAATGGTACAAATACTTGGCACTTATCATGTGTCATTGTACTAAATAACATAATATGTCTTATCACCTGGACTTAATATTCATATCTGAATGTACTGTATAATATTGTTTTATGCAAGTAGGTAATTAGTTTAGATATGTTATAACAATAAAAAACATATAATATGTAAAATATAATTAAACACAGTATGAATATTAAGAAACCTACAACTAAAAACCTTAAAAAATATAATATAACTAATAACTAAACTATATTACTAAAAGGAGTCCCTTTAGGCAAGGATCCGAAGATACTGGCAGCGTTCCCCCTTTGTATAGCTAAACTAATTCTTTGTCCAAGGAAGCTGCCAGCTCTTCGGTCTCCTGTGATGTCGACTAACCTTTTTGCTATTTCTTTGAAAAGTCTTATAGCACTAGGACCCCAAGGACCGAGGGTCTCGACACCGAATGGGACAAAATCATATTCGGAACCTAGACCCCTGTATTTAGATTAGATTTATTAAACTGCATAAAACTTGGTACTTGTTATAGATGTTATAGAAATTAAAGAACATTCATGTTTTGCCTAATTATAAATAGCATGCAATGATTAAGGAATACAAGAACCATATTTTAACAGTACTCTTTAAAGTCAAAAAAACTCCGTTTCACTGTAGAAATTGTGCGTGCTACTAAGCCATTTTAATAATTATTTTCCCACTGTCAGAATTTTCATGTCATTCGGTATTTTATTAAATATGTTGAAAGTCATAGTCAAGCAACTTTTCCCGAATTTAGCCAGTCTGGGAACCGTCAAATACAAGTCTATTTGGGTTTCGTGTATTACGTGGATATTTTCTATAAGTCCCTGGAATTAGATTTCAATAAGTCCTCAGATACAAAGTCCTTTACAATTTATTCTTAACGAATAGAACAAAAACATGTTTTTCATATTATCTAAGATTGAGAATTTGAGATCATGTATGTCACTTCAGGGCGTTGCCTTGGCAGTTGGCATGTGATAGCTGAAAATTATCTTGTCATACAAATTTAAAAAAAAATGGTTACACGAAGATCTTATAAAACATTTCCTTTGTGTCGTATGTTATCTTTATTACAAGGTGTTTTTGGACTTTGCATATTTTGTACAAAATATTATTTCAGAGAAAATAATTCCAGAAATTATTCTTCTACGCGTCGCTTCAATTTCTGTTATTATGATCGCGATTCGACGATTAATGCGAAAAATAACGACTTTTTTTTTGCGCCCATTAAAACTTTGGTATTTTTTAGTTCAATATTTTATTATTATTGTAAACCTACTATTCCTATTTTTCTACTTGAAGAGGTGACATTTACCTTTCTCATTTAACTAGGATGCTGTTAAGCCCTGTCCAAAAAATATAAACATCGAATTCTAACCGTAAAAGAAAACTGTACTTAAAAAAGACAAATATTAATATACGGCATAGTAACTAACTAACCATGTACTCTATTCTTTTGTGTGGCCAGTAAACATCTAATAGGTACTTGGTGAACAAAACAAGATGGCTGGCGCCTGTTGAGCGCGCGAAAATTTTGTATGCGCATAATATTATATATAATATAAGTGACGTCAACTAACACGAATATTGACATTTATAGCTGTGTGATATCAAGATATTAGATTCTACCGTAATCGCTCAACGTTTTAGACAAAACAAGCATTGCACCTGAGTACTCTCTGCAAATGAACTCATAATTATTTAAAGTTATTCCCAATCTATGAGCTGTCTAAGAGCTGCTTATAAGCTATAAAAAGTAAAAAAGACATACAAAGAAATAATAATACGCAGCTTGTGAGTTTTATTTAATCTGTATGACCACAGTATTATGCTAAAGCTCTTTTTTAAAGCTGCTTTAGCGCCGTCTCTTCATCAGTACTAACTAAGATAATTCACTAGATAAATTTATTATAATAATAAAATCATTATTATATCCAGCCCATCATACACAGCCCACTGCTGGAGACAGGCCTGAGATAATATTTTACCACAATCGTCAATTTTAGCAGATGGGTTGCTGATCGCACTTTTGCCAATGCTGCAATGGAGTGAAGACGCTGCTGCCCCCTTCTTCTGACAGTATTCCTTTAGTCGACTAGTACGACACTCATCACAGTAAGAGTATTACTATTTGCTATTTTTTACGTGCTGGTACCACACGACACGTTATTGTAATATCACCCACAGGTAGAGAAGAGGTGGTGCTGTTTTTTACGTGCCGTCACCACCAAACGACGCTATTTTGTATATTAGTAAATTGATAGTACTTTTACAAAAGTTATTATTTAACTTTTTTTAAATGTTCATACATAAAAAACATCTCCTTTTTTTATCGGCTGAATTTAAAGCGATCCAATGAATGAATCAGTAGTCGGATTATGTCGTGCCTACATATTCGCATAGTAAACAAACTCGTAAATATTTCTATAAATTAAGACGCAATTGTGGACTACAATGTGTTGTTAAATACCATGCATGTTATAGCACACTAGTTTAAATATGAGTCATCATAACCATAAGTCGCTTTGACTTGTTTTTGTTAAAATATATTTCTGTACTATTTTTGACCTGATCTGAATATTCATGGAGAAACGACGGCACAAAAGACTTAACACTGGAGCATCGTATTCAGTTAAAATAAGTGCGATTTTCGAACAAAAAATATAGTATGGTGTTCAAGCCACTGTACTGTTGCTTTGTATCATAACTATATACGGGAGTATCTTATTCGGTTGAGATAAGAGCGGTTTTGAAATAAAAAATATAGTCCAGTCAGGCCACTGTACTATAGCTTTGTGACATGTCGCTCAACTGGTTTCGTTTAATCAGATTTGCAAACTGGTTACTTACTATGATCACCGGGTGATCTTAATTTAATGTTAGAATAGAATGATTTTTCGTATTTGGTACAATAATTACAAAGTGCCTAAAGCTGCATTAGCTGGTGCGTACCTACCCGTTTTAGCTGAACAGGGAGAGAAACGAGAAACACTGACCTTCAGTGTTGATGAGATATACGTCGGAAAGGGGCCCCTTAAACCTACACCCGTGTCACAAGTCCCGGGAGCTACTCGGAGTTTCTCTTTCTGCCACACGATGGACCCGGCACCCGCACGGGGAATCCATGGAACGCTAAGATGTTTGTTTCATTGGCCTAGAATTTAAAAATACGCGTAGGTACCAAAGGCATGCTACGACACCGATATTCAGTGGAATCCCATTTATGATGTTTTATGTCCTAACTCATAAAATTAGGCAAGATCGCGCGTCAGGGTACACTGGGCTGGGTATGCTTGGATTGTATGGTGATTGGTGCTTCATGGCAAAGATTAGAGATGGATATACGCCAGAAAATATTGAATAAATGACTGGGCATAGATACGTATACTCTAGGATAGGTTTACGCTTGGGCATTTAGGGCATGTCGGATAAATATCCGGGGATATATCTCTACTCATGACACAAGGATGGTACTTTTATCTTGACGAACATGAATTTATGTGTTGTGCGTCTAGCTGACATTCATTCCTTATTCTTATTTATTGCGACGACCTCCGTGGCGGAGTGGCGTACACACCGGTTTTCAAGGTGTCGCCTGCTCCGAGGTCCCGAGTTCGATTCCCGGACGGATCAATGTAGAAAAAATGTGTTTTTATACATTTTCTCGGGTCTGGGTGTTTGTGGTACCTTCGTTGTTTCTGGTTTCCAAAATACGAATGCTTTAAATACTTATTCAAATTGGGGTCAGAACAATGTATGTGATGTTGTCCACATTTATTTATTTATTTATTTATTCCTAAAAGATATTATTTCCTTCAAAGCGTCTAGAACCTAAGAATCATGTATAATGTTACCCTAGTCTCATCAAAACTAGGTACAGATTCTGCGACTGACAAATGTGTTCACCAAACGGCGACTAGAATATTTCGGGGCTCTTTCAACTTAGTAGCATGGGCCCAAACTTAGGATAAGCGTTATTATTCTAAGGGCCCAAATGTCATGTTCGTAAGGTTGAATTTCCCAAAGGCTGAAACTTGACAACCGGTACGTTGATTCACATTTTGAAGTGTCTCTGTTGTTTAAGAGTATCTAGTTCTTATTTTTTATCTAAGTCTTTTTCAATATTTTCTCAGGTATGGGTGTTTGTTATGTTTGTGGTACCTTCGTTGCTTCTGATTTTCACATAACAAGCGGGATGATTTATTTTTATTCAGAACAATCAGAGTAATGTATGTGATGTTGTACACATTTAGTATTATACTATGAACGCTCGACAGCACATCAAGTTAAACAGTTGAACTGCAATAACAGCTTTTATTACGTAGGGCATAAGGCGGTCTCAAGGTCAACATGTATAGTCTGATGTGCCGCCGTGTGTACCATCATTGCTGTGGTAACTTAAATTCAGTGATAGAAACTTTTAGACTGAAGTAGGATGATTTATTTTTATTTATCCATGCCTAGTCCTGACTGTTAGTGTAGTTTTAAGTGTTTTCATTCTATTCTTGTTCCTTCGTAATGCAATTTTCATATAAACGATTTCACTTAATCATTTACATACAAGTCGAGTGGAACGATGCCAACAGAGTTGTAAAAGCTGCAGTTTAGGGATGTGGACACGATCTGATCCATTTTTGATACAACATGAGTTTACATTATACAATTATCCAATAAAATGGATCAATATAAAATAATAAATAAATAAATAAATATTTTAAGACATGCCTCACCGGGCCACACTGAGCCATCTAGTCCCAAATTAAGGTACTATTAAGTACCCTGTCGTATGGGGTACTAGACAACCGATAAACTTACTTATATGTATACTTTTTTTTTTTTTTTGTAAATACATACTTATAATACATAGAAAACACCCAGACCAGTACAAACAGACATGTTCATGCACACAAATATTTGTACTGTGCGGGGATCGAACCCGCGACCCATGGCTCAGAAGCAGCGTTAACTACCGCTGATCCAAATGGTCGTCAAATATAATGTTGTATTTTACTTTGACTTTACTTAAGTAGGTATAGTGGATTTGTTGGATTGTTATCCATTAATAGTCTTCCAATAAATTGTTAAACAACAATTCACAAAAAATAACAAATATTTTTAACAGCTGTTTACGAGTAACTCCAGCAAACAAAATTTAACATAAATTAATTAAAAATATAAGTTATATTAGGGTTTCATATACATTAGATAACGTTATATTCGGTTATTATTATTATACATTAGTATAAGGCATAAGACAATAAATTTTAACCTCAAACTAAAATGTGTAATTAAATGACCACGCTATCACGCTACTATTCATTAGGTTCACAAATCTTAGCATGTGACGGGTCAAAACCTGCATTCGATATCGATATTTGGATGTTCGGATCAAAAGTACTACTATGATCCGAGTATCGTACAAAATTAAATAACGCCCATCCCTACTCAAGTTGCGAAACAGTCTGGAGTCAATAAAGATACCGTTTTTATGTCAAATTGTCAACAAGCAACAAGGCAAGACTTATGCTATTTCGAAATACTTGTGCATTTAAAGGTTGCTGAATAAACAGCATTAATATTGCTTATATTTTTGTCGACGGTGTCCTATTCTCATACCTAATACCCTTGCTTGCGTTAATTTTTCTAAAACTATTATTTGGAAGTTTTCAATTGAGACAAACAAAACAAACAACTACCTCTATCTACAGGATACTACCCTCAATATAATATAAAGAAAAGTTTCCCGATTATGTTAAATATCCAGTCCAATAAAGATAAGGTTTATTTATATCTTCTTGAAATGCCCCTAACACGTTTGTATCTGATTAAAAAACTATTCAGTTTAAATTTTACGGCACTCTTTAATGTTTATTTCGACATACTGAAATCAAATTTCCCCTTCTGAGCCATACAGTTGAAAAAGGACAGAGTTTCGAGAGCCCAAATTTAGAAACGGGGTTACACTCCCATCTGTTTTATGGTCTTGGCCTCTTGGGTTATGATCTCTGAAGCCGTAAAGAGATCACGGAAACTGAACATAAACTCCAGCTAATGTAGGAAGTTCTGACTTGTTTATGCCTATAACGCAGCAAATATTTGTTTAACTAAGTTGCTATTGGATAAACAATCGTATGATGTGATAAACACTGCATGCCTAGAATACGTGTTAAGCTGTTCAAATAATTCAATTATCGATCAATTCGAATCGCAAAGATTGTCTACGCAGTTTGATTTACAGGCACTACGGCTTTCAACTTTAGAATCATATAGTAAGACACTAAAGCACTTCTTTTTCCATATGCAAAGTATTAGGGGTTAAAGTATGAAATTGCCGTTTTGTATGGACGAAATCGAGAAAAGTCATTTTTCCATACTAACAATTTTTTAGTTTTTTTAAAAACGCCTAAAACAGTTTCGATGCAATTAAAGGTGAAAGTTAGATGGTTATAAAGCTACGCATTATAATATTTAAATTTCTGAAAATGAAAGTATATAATACAAATATACTTAATTGAAGCAAGAAGGTCAGCTGACACATTGTAAGGGGTCTTTTCAACGACTTCCTTTGAAGTAATAGGCACTAGTATTGCATTTTTTTTAGTCAAAAGTTACTTTATTTAGTTTTTGATACAATACAAAAAGAATTACGCAATAATATGACTATACTTAAGAGCTATAAACAAAATAAAAAGTGGGAAAGTAATCGGCAATTTCATACTTTAACCCCGATTATTAAGAAAAATCAAAGCCATTGCTTTTTACCAAGATGTTAGATTGCTACCTAGTAGTTACATTAGTAAGTCTAAGAAACGGTCATAGCACATTACTGTCAATGAATTTATTTCCAAGGTTCAATCTTTTACCGATTTTTCAATTCAATTTCAAAAACTTTTACCGATACCGTGTAACGCCGACAACGACGTGTGGACTCATCGGGGGCTGCCGGGTTTTCTCGGTTGGGCGTCGGTCCTTCACCGACAACAGGTGATCGGGCTATATTGGGAGATTCGGCGGTGTCTGGTGGGCCTACAAGTCCTTGTCACACACCTTATCGTTAAGGTCCCCGCTGAAAATCAGCGTCGTGATTGCCACTAGCCGTCACGACTAAAGCTGAGCGAGAACCTTATTTGACACACATTTATTCTATTAGTTTTAATTTACTTTTAATATCCATTAAATGTCTGTGCATTATTTTCTTGTTATTTAGTATCCATTATTGTGTCAAATAAATGTATCTTTCTTTCTTTCAATCTGACAATGTTGTGACCTAAAAAAATTAATTTCAATGCTATGATTATAATTCTGGTTTTAAGCTTCTCTTTGCGGTACGCTTACCTAATTGTTCACAGTTAGACGCAATTTCACACCAGGTGACCGATAAGTTAAACCATTTTATTATCGCCAAGGATACAATAACATACATTCCAAAAGCACGCATGTTACAAATGCGCAGTATTTTCGCGCAACCAGTTTTCTTGAACGGCTATGAAATGAGTAGGTAAGCATGTTGGTCTCTTTTTAACATTGTTGCAGTGATAGAGATAGGTGATACCAATCGACAAAATTCAAGGTGTGAACTCGCAGTATTGTGCGGTAATGTTATCGGTAATATACTTGATATCTTGAGCAGTTATAAACATATTAATCGGTTTCAACTCATTTCTGAAGAGTAAATAGTAAATGATAGTAAAACCTACATCTAAACATCATAACAACAAATATAAATAAGAATGCATATTAGTAATAGTATGTGTAATATTGTGACATAATATTTATTAAAAAAAAAAAATTAAAACCTACGGTTATGATCGAAATATTATTATGAATACTTCTGGTAATAACAAAAAAAGACGTGTGGCACTCGGAGACTGCCGCGGTGAAGCTATTGCATAGCATTTTTTATCAACTTATGCAATTATAAAACTAAAAAGTATCTCCGCTGTGCCGGTCGGAGTGGGAGGTTATTTTCGGTACGGAACTTCTGGATTCGGTCTCCACGCTCAAGGCCCACGATAGAAGCTATGCAATAGCTTAATTTTATAATTTTATGTATTTTCTAATTTTGACTTTTGTAATTAAGTTTTTCTGTTATTTTGGCAGATATGGTTACCAAAGGCAACCATACTGTCAAAATCCTTATTTCTTCGAAATTCATTTAAATTTCGGAAATTCAAAATTGTTCGATCGTGCCTCGCCCCGAGTGTTAGGTTAGGTTATTTTCGTTACGGAATTTCTGGATTCGGTCTCCACGCTCAAGGCCCGCGATAGAAGCTATGCAATAGCTTAATACAATTTTTAGAATTGTTATTTACTAGCTTCAAAGTTTGAGAATGAAATATATTATGTCATTTGACATGAGACCAACATAAGAGAAAAACTTTATGTTCCTGCACAAAAAATAGCTCTCTCAAAGTAAGAAAAAGTTATTCCATAAACAATAAATACTAATTATTAATACATGCAGTTGTTATCAACTAACCACCATTACACATTACGGTTAAATAACCATTGTTAATTAATATAAACGCTGTTGCGGAAAATAATTTCAATAGTACAACAATTGCCTAGTTGTTTTCTAAAATTTCATTGTGCAGTACGAATGTGACGAAATTGAGAACATTCATAATGTTACATTCAATATTTCATTGTTTTAAAAGAATGATCTCAGTGTTTTGTATCTAATCATAATCTAAAGCCTGATTACCACCGATTAACACGTCATCACTTGCACTTAAATAATCTACTGTGATATCACTTTATACTAAACTAGCTGTTTCCCGCGACGTCGTCCGCGTCAATTTCTGTTAATTAGAATTCGATTAGTTTTGCAACATTTTTCACTAATGCTTCGCTCCTATTGGTCGCAGCGTGATGTTATATAGCCTAAAGCCTTCCTCGATAAATGGACTATCCAACACAAAAAGATTTTTTCAATTCGGACCATTACTTCCTGAGATTAGCGCGTTCAAACAAACAAACAAACTCTTCAGCTTTATAATATTAGTATAGATGTACTGACTGACCAAAGTCCATATAAACTCAAGGTTTAATTTAATTTAATTTAATTTATTTATTAAGAAAACCAACAGCGTTACAATTCTTATATCTAAATTATTTTTATTTATAGTAAGGCTAATTATAGGTTTCCCTTAAATTTAAAAAAAGTAAAACTGCAGTGAACACGATCACTATGCATAAAAAAGATGAATTATATAAATGCTTTCTTAAGTTACTTAACGATAAATTACAGATTGTAATATATGATTAAATATATACGTCCGCAAATTATAGTATTAATTAGTTCAAAAAAATTGGTTGTTTGTAAAGTGGGTTTACGATCGAGATGTTTACGTGATAACGAGAAAATCTCCATTCGTTTGTATGCCGCTAGAGTGAGAGAGACGGAAGATCGGTCCACTCACTCGAACAATATGCCAGCCTCCGCTCGTGAGGATTCCGCGTGACAAGTTTCACGGAATGACTGGCAGCGCTCGAGATGAGACGGGAGATCGGTCCGTCTCTCTCTCGTTATACCTGGTAGGTAGTTTTGATTGGAGTGTTATATTAAATGTATTTTGGGCTAAATTTAGTAAATCAATGCCTACTACAAAACTTTTCCTAAAGAGCTAATAATAACACTTAAAATCCCCAAGCAGGCCAGAATCTAAACACAAATGTCTTTTAGTCTCATTTTGGTTGGTCGAACACAATACCGTTGATAAAAATTCCACAAATTGGTGTAAAAATAAAAATTTGCAAATAAATCATAAAAATATTTTTTTCCTACTTAAATTTTTAATTAAAATGACATCATCAAGCTAAACAAAGTAACACCCGCTCATAGATAAACGCGTGCGTACATTTACAAGTTTCTGTATCATGTTTAATATGGAAGTCATTAATTGCAAGGTTCTTTTTGTTTCGGATTGGTGCTTCGTCTTTTTTAGCAGTATTTAATTCATGGTTTTCGCAAAGCTGATTTGAATAACACGACTATTGTTTTCGAAGGAGTCCTGTGTTCATGTTGTGATTTCGAAATTTAGGATGTACGTTCCAAATACACTTATAATTTTTCAAAGATCTGATTCTGTGTTTTACATTGAAGAAGCCACATAGACTCAAAGAAATATTTAAATATAAATGAACTTAATCTGATAAGCTTTAATGAGTAGAGCACCGCGTCATTTCAACAAATTATTTGGATTAATTTTAGTTAGCCTTGTCTTCACATATTTTTTGTTGAATAGTAAAGTAAAGTAAGAGCCTATAATCATCCCACTGCAGGGAAAAGGCCTCCATCATTGAATTCATGTTACCACAGCAATGATGGGTGTACTGGCATAATCACCACGCTTGCCAAGTGCGGGTTGGTGATCACAAACCCGAGCAACGTTCGAAAATTCGAAACTTATTTCTGTTGCCCGACCCGGGGATTGAACCTGGGACCCCGAGATCTTGGCCCGGTATTTAGACCACTAGACCAACGGGGCGTTTTTTTGTTGAATGCCGGTGGCAAATTGAGGAAGGTTAATTGTGTTACAAGATTATTGTTTTTCTTAGTCTTATTGCAAAATGTACTGTCAACTTCTATAAATTCTGTTCGCATCACACAAATATACGCAAAATGAACATGATGATGTAATTCAGGATTTCTTAAGTGTCTGTCTTTTTATTAAGTTTTCCATCTCGATTTGTTGGTTTTACAGTTGAATCTAACTTTCTTAGATTGTAAAACTATGGTAATATTACCGTGGTAAAACAGTATACCTACCTAAGTCCAATAATATTGTGCCCCAATTTGCAACGATACGATTCCGCCGGATATAGCAAATCGCAAATGCAGACTGAAATAGCTGATAGTATATTTGGCAGCGAGGTTAATCTGCTACACTGTTTGGAGATCTCTCGTCCAACTGCACGCTTGATCGGTCGCTTTTTGTTGACAATACAGTCGATCAGTCGACCGACTAGTTGAGAACGCGTGCCATGCACCCTGCGCGTGATCACAACATGGCTTAGAGAAAGAGCGAGATGGGTGCGCGTGTTAAAATGGGATGCGTAGAAAACATCTGGATCCCGGTGTTTTGCCTCTTATCCGTGATTCCCATTAACTTTTTGTTCGAGTTCAGTATTGCTGCTTGCTTGATATTAGCCCGAAGGTGACATTTAAAGGCTGAATCAGAATGTGCATGAGGTTGTTGGTCTCTTCACAATGGTCGTGTAATGCAGTGTGCCATTACGTTGATTGTACCTATTTTATTTACTGTGTTTGAAGCAGCGGATTCCACCTAATTTCGTCTATATGGTAGTTTTTTTAAAACCTCCAGGACGGTCGCCATTTTTCCAAAAGTTTTGTTACCTCATTAGTATTTTTGGTTTCGTGACAATTCTCAGTAAACATGTTTAATTAGGTACATTCTCAGGACGGGATAACGCATTGAGTATGCAAACTGACATTCGTGATGTTCTTGCTATTGTTTTATGAGTAACAAACATTGTATGTAAGGTTTCTGTCGTCATTTTATTGGTTTTCAACTAGTGTATGTAAACATGTTTGACCTCGATCGTATTTCTGTTTCAAATGTTATTTCCATTGTGTTCTAATTATGATAGATGGTATACAGTCGCTGAAAAGAAAGACTCTTGACAAACTGAATTAAAACGCAATTACTCTACCAAAGTTAATCATCAAAACTCTAACATCTAGGTGATAAGGCATAAATCCGCATAAACAAACCGTACGGTCGATGACCTCAGCTCCTTGCGAGGATGCGTACACGCACGTGTATCAATTCCGAAATGGCGGGACAAGATGGCGGTACAAATGTTGGTACTCCAGGAATCACTAGATGCGAAATTTCTTTCGTAAGTTTTTTGAAGACAGAGAGAGAGACAGTTTAAGAAAGAATAATTCTCTACCCAAAAATTCATAGTGATGTAGGTGATTGTCAACTGTAGGTGTTTTTTTACTTGTTTACCTTATATGTTAATAGAGAGTACATAACTCATCATATTTCTTTCAAAATTGTTGTTTACCAACTTGAGCATAGTATAACTTTCGTGGTATATTGATATTGTTAATGAAATTCACATGTACTACGCCATAAGCTTCTCCAAAAAACCTGCCTGTTATTCCTTAAGTATTACATACCTACACAGTTGTTAGTTCGACTCGGATTTCATTGTATTCTACTTACTATTAAAAAAAAATTTGAAAAAAACGTTGTCACATTTTTTTCAAAGGGGCTCTTGAACAATAACATGACCCCCAAAAGTTCAAATTATAAGATAACATGTTTTGCTAAAATTTTTGTGCACACACAATGAAACTTATTTGTGTCTTAACCTTATACTCTATGGTCTTAACCTTTTTTAAATTATAAATTTTGATGTTGTTTTACATAGTTTTTGAAGGTTCTTACAAGTGAACAAAGTTATTTACTATAATTTGCTCTAAATAATTTATAATCGTGTTTTCATTGCTCTCGATTTTACATTTAGCAGCTTAACAGTTCATATTACATTATAGCCTCCCTGTAAACTTGGCTAGGCTTGGTTTATTAGATGCTTAAAAAGTTTTTTTCTACTAAATTATTTCGAATCAGGCAATTTTAGATTAACACCAATTTTAAGTCGGCACTGATCGTCAATGATTTTTAATTTTGTATCGGCTTCGTATTGATGACACCTGATTTTTTTTGTATTAACGTCTTCTTTTATTTAGTAGCCTGCGAACTTTTATAGTTATCCTCCAGATATGGAATTTTCTAATTTAATTATGACCTACTTTGACTGAAAAATCATCAATATATTTCATAAATCGTAAATAAAAACAAAGAATAAATATCGAATGGACAACCTCCTTTTTTGTCAGTTATAAAGTATCGTAACCCGAGTCTGTAACTGCGTTTTAAATAATTCAGCTTTCGGAAACCTGTAAATCAAGGTTGCCTGTCAGTCGGTTCGTCACGTCAAATCGGGGGTAAACTTTCCTGGAATTATGTAAGTACAGGAAATTTTAAAATGCTTTTTTGGAGAACACAAAATTGCTGTGTTCCGCGACACCTCTAAGGGTCAATATGTATGTTCAAACAGTAAAAAAATACATTAAACCATTACTTATAGCACAAAATTGTTAAATTCACTAGCATATACTTAAAACATACTTGGTATTCATTACCCGTTGTCTTCACTCTAGAATTCGTCTCAAGATAAACGAAATTACCAAGAGAGAATCAAACATTATCTTATAACTTCGGTCAATCGGGCTTTAGGGATAAATTTCTAAAATTACTGACATAAACGCGAATACTAGTTTTTTGGTGGTTCTATTTTAGTTCTGTTTTTGTGCTGACACAACACGGCAATTTTTGCATTCCAATTCCTTAAACTAAGACGACGGATTTGTAAATACTGACGGCGCCATGCAGGTAGACTGACGATTTTGCGAAAATCGTGGGACTGAATCATTGTAGGGATCCTTAGGGGAGGCCTGTGTCCAGCTGTAGTCATTGTTTGGCTTAAATTATGATGAAGCTATTGTCAGTGAGTTCTTCTGTTACAAAATTCTATTTCCTCATTTATTAGATAAGTAATACACAGTATATTTAAAGTATTGTTGTCGTCGAAAATAATTTGCATCAAATTCTACAGAAGTTTAGTGTTTCAAATCATGATTTGATTTCAGTTGCTGTGAGGATCAAGTCTGATAAGATATGGAGAGATAGGAAATTCTTGTTAACTAACTGTAAAAATGTATAGCCGAAGATGTAGATTCTATTTTAAAACCTTCCCCTATAACATTGTCGTGATGTCGTGATGTGAAGTTAACGCTAAGAGCGAGCCATCTCCAACACGAGTATTTTTATTATTACTACCTGGAGACGTCTCATAACATACATTTGTAAAATACTCGTACCTTTTGGAAAATAAAAACATTTAGATTTGATTTTGATTTGATGTCTTGGTATCAATATTACTATAATTACCAATTTAAGCAGCTGAGCTGCTTATCAACCTATCTTAGAATGACAATTGTATTAAATGGTATTGATCTTTCTTATGTTCGAATTTAAGTTGAAAATCAATCATGGAAATTTGACATTCAAGTCGGCTGTTGTATGTAGACCGTACATTGTAAAATGAAAGCTTTTTCTTTACCGTAACACGTATTTTACACGGTTTGTTGACGCCTCGATACAAATATTAAAAAATACACGTGTTCATATATGAAGAAAGGTTAAATTTTCCATAGGGGTTAGAAAAACATGTGTCATTTGCCTACAATGCGTAGGTAGGTATACACAGCACAAAAAATTACTTCGCAGAATTTTAGATTTCATTTTATGCCATCGTACTTAAATAATATGAGAATTTACAAACATAAGTAAAGAACATGAACTAACAGTTTGCGAAATTACTAAATAATTGTAGAACATTAAGTAAACTACGAAAGTAACTATTTATTATACATAATTAATATAATTGTGTACTTGTATCAGCAGTTCACAACGGCAGACGAAAGCAATAGGTCTAGGTCTAGGTACAAGTCTTTTGTAGTGGCGTTTAATATATCACTCTGTATTATTATGCGACATCTTTGTTTAAAAAATGTATCAAAATTATTCGAAAAATCCTAAATTAATAAAAAATCAATAGGAACTTATTCTTTAAACAGTGCATAGTTTCTTTGGCAAAGAATCAATTTTGTTATTTTGCCTTTTGGCAAGTAATTATTTCGTTGAACAGTTGCAGTAAGTACTTTTATTTGATGCTCAGGCAGCAGCTGCTAGGTTCTCTTTGTTTTATCTGTAATTTTTCTATAATTTAGACCAAAATAATACACTTTTAATAAGATCAATTTAAGCTGAACTCCAAATGTTTTATCAATAAATCCGAGAATCTATTCGGGGCCGTACATAATAAATAAATAAAAACCTACTCGGCTACTTGAAAACTTTCTCTTTTTATTCGATATAAAAACGTTTCCGACTGCATTGGAGCTGTTTTGATACCGAAGTCAGGTGAACAATCTGAATTGACCATTCATGACCCAAGTAATTCATGTATCCGGGTTTTTGTCGCAGCAGTAATTGTTTTGTTATTTCAGTAACTCTTACTGAATAAAGATAACGTTTTGTTTGCCGAACATTATTATCTGCTCTACATAATTTTATTCTTAATTTTATTAGTACACAATATCTGAATTAGACACCTCCATATCTGCGCCATCGCAACATAACATTACGGGTATGACTGATTTAATGTATCTTTTCTTTAGTTTGTATCATTTTGATTTAATACGTAAACAAATCAGACATTTCTCGTTGCAAATGTTTGGTCATGTCAATATAAGATGGAATATATACTATGCAGAAATAATTAAGAAATCTAAAAGTATAAAATAATGTAATCATACTACTTTACTGTATACTATACTGTACATCAGAAGTAATCAGAACATATAGTTATTGCAAAATCGCATTTAAATATAACAACAACTTATGATGCCCAGTGTTTACCCTGGCTGGTGTGCTGCCGTCTGCACATTCGCGAAAATTCTATTTGACAATCGTCCCATCAAACTTTGTCGTGATGTGTGCTAAATATTTACAAAGCCGTTGCCATGTTTGCTCTACTGTACTTCTCGCATGATCTATCTAATAATTCCATTAAAGTAAACGCTAAAGTCGAGCCTGAGGTTAAGGTGACTTTGAACGCCATATTTAGCAGATAACTAGATTGCTATATCCGTAGACCGTCGTGACTTGTACGAATACTATTTAGAGTGGAAATGGACTTGGTTACAAAGTAAAACTTGATGGGCACCAAATATTATGAACTTACTTTCATTACCAGAAATTCATAATCTCTTTTAGATAATGATCCTCATTGTTTGTTTTTTTAGAACTTGATGAATTATTGTGTTCTTTAAAATTTAGTTGATCCCAAAAAGAAAGGGTCAAAAGGAATAACTAGTCTTTGTTTTCTTACAATAAATAACTCCTATTCTAAGTTTTTGATAGCTTAACCTTTAAAAAGGCATTCTTTAGACATGATTAACTCTTTTTAAGAAATGAGATCGATTAATTAAGTAGCAGATACAATGATATAAGTATGTTTTAGTGTTTCAATTTAACAATTTGCTATAATTGTAATGTATGGAATGATAAATGCATTATCTGCCTTTGTAAACTCACCTAAATAAACACGATAGCTCTCAATTTGATATTGTTCACTTGTACTGAATTTTCCATGACTCAAAAGTATTTATAAACTTAACTACATATAGGTGTTTGTTTAGTTAAGTACTTATCTAGTGTCTTAATTTCATCATTCCTTACACATTTCGGATGCCACATTTCAATTCATATTAATGTAATGGAAGCATGTAGATTATATCAAAAAAAAAAAAAAACATCATTATCATTTCTGTTTCTGCACCTTGGCATTTGATTTTTTCTATGTCAATTATATTGGAAAAAGTTGGAAAAGAATACTAGGTTACTTTATCGAAAGCGAAACACATAATTGAATGTTCTGACTGAATCCAGAAATCAAAGGGCATCGGCAAATATTGTAATTGGAAAAATAAAAGAGATTGTAAAGAAACCAAACAAACCAAGCTATTGCACAAATGCTTCATGGATAATACCTGCATTTTCCAGTGGAACAAAGAATCATCATTTCAACTCCCTCTAATGTATATTAGATTCCTGAATCCTTGTGGCGTTACCACATGGTCACTCGTGAACAAATAGACTATTAATGATAGGTTGCTCACACTTTCACCTACGCCACCAAACCAGGTCTAGCGTTTTAGACCCTGACACGTTCTCGGAATTCAAACCCATCATTACACTATCATAATAATTTGCTGTTGCAATAAACTTAATTGGTTAACTCGTAACGGCTCTTTAATCTAGGACTTAGAAAGGATTAACATTAAACACAAAGCAAAAGATAACTATTGGTTAAAAGAATTAACAACACAAAGCAAACGATATCTATTGGTTTAACTTAAAAAAGATCATGGCTCAGGAAATCTCAAGTCTTTGTGCCATTCGACTTTGTTCAAAGTGCGAAGGAAACCGGTTTGGCTGTACGTTTGCTATTCCTATTCATGATGCAATAGTCAGATTAAATAGCCAACTTTTTTAAAGCTATTTTGATAGAGTTTTAGCCAGTTTTTTTTTACAATTTTGAATCATTCTGCTTAGATTTAGTATGAATGAATTTACTTTTGATAATCAAGTGAACTATCGCATTATATTCATGAATGTTCTGTCCTTTGTTCCAGGTCTGCGAAAAGTTGGAAATCGGCGCCGAAGCTGACTACTTCGGTCTTCGTGTGTGCCTGGGATCAGGCCCCGGAAGATGGTTAAACTTGCGGAATCCCCTTGATCCCCACCGCACCCCTGGAGGAAGGCTCGACCTCCGCGTCAAGTTTTGGGTGCCCCCGCACCTCCTTATCAACGAACCCACCCGTCACCAGTTCTATCTGCATGCCAAACTCGACCTTACTGAAGGCAGACTTGTCGTGGCAGACCTAGAAGTTGCTAGACGCATTATAGCGTATATTGCTCAAGCCGAGACAGGAGATTGCGACACCGATGTCCCACCTATCCACATATATCAGGAGTGCGAGAAAATCGGCCCTCAAGGAGAGAAGCCCGAAGACCATGTTAATAAGATCATAGACTACCATTGTGAAATCGCTGGTATGCGTGCGTCCCAAGCTGAGTATAGGTTGTTGAAAGAAATTTCCAACTTAGAGTCATTCGGAGAAGAACTGTTTTTCTGTAAACCGGTGACACAGACGAACAATGCTCACAACTTGTACAGCCACTTGCTCTACCACACGCAGCAAGTTGAGGAACCGAGGGCACGTGACGAGCAGGAGATTGATGGTGGGGCGACGGTGGGGTGTTTAGCCACCGGTCAGAACGGCAATGGTTGTGGGTGCAGACTGAGCACGTGTGTTGGTGTTGGACCCCATGGGATTGTGGTGTACCGGCCGGCTTGCAACGGGGAGCAGGATATCGGAGTTGAAAAGCAAAGGTCAGTATGTCTGTTTGTAATATTAGGAAGTACACACTAAATCACTTCCGTGATATTATTACCATCATTTCAGCCTACATCCACCCACTTATGTTGGAGTTCTCTTCCGCCAATTATTCGTGATCAAATCATTCTGTAATCATGCTGTTTTCTGTTGTATAAGAACTGGATTACATATTCTTGTTCGTTGATATATTTGGCGTACTTTTAAAAATAATTTAAATAGCATCAGCATGGTTTATTCTGGGTTCGGGGCGATGTTATTATTTGAACACCTTTGCTTATGTTCTGAATGGCAAACTTGTCGATATCTTTATGATATCACCGGGTATAAGTATAGACATTTCTTTTTGTAATTGCATCGCAAATATGAGAGAGTATTAATTGTCTTTTGGTTTCAAAAGATCGATTGAAACCTTTCATTTTGTGACGGCTTTTCTTATAAATCAATATCTTAGAGGATAAGGCAAAATCACTAAGTGGAGTATCATCTTTTGGATGATATTTAGCCTTAAAATTTCATGGTGACTATTATTATGAGTTGTTGAGTATTTGTTTTGGGATTTCCACTATGTATTACCTGTGGTATTACCTTGTTTTTAACGAGCCAACCTTCGCTAGCGAACCAAACTCTCTTAATTTGATATTTGCACTGTCGCTTTGCCAATCCGACCAAGGTCCCATTTGTTAGGTATATCAATACGAAACTGTCGTTTCTGTTTTGTGTCCAATTGTACAACAATTTTCATGTTGTGGCATGTCTCGTTATATTCAATGTCATGTTTAACTATTTGCTTATCCTTGGCCTAAATGTAATTATTTAGAGCCCAATCTTTCTATCCTATATCTGTCTTTAATGGGATTTTGCGTTCGTATGTTTGTGATTTCGGATTTGAAACTCTTCAACGGGAACATTTCTGGGGATAAAATGTATGTTGTATGCTATCCTAGCTAATAATCTATTTCCTTGCCTTTCATCCAAATCCTTGAATTCTTCTTACGTGATTATGTACCAAACATCTATAAAAAAAACACATTAATAATACATATTACTAAAATTTGTAGGGTAATGTTAGTAAGATCAGTAAGCGTATACTAGTAATTAAGATAAATTATTCGATTATGTCCTAATTGTATGGGTGATGAATTAAATTGTGATGCCTGGTGAAATGAAATTTAAGGAAAAAACAACTACTTTGTAATATTGTTCTCGCTTTAAAATACTTAAGAGTCGTAAAACATTAAAAAGTAAAAATAGAGTCGTGACTTCGTGAGAAAATATTTGGCACTAATTAAATATGAGTACTTTCGATAAAAGTTTGACACATGAAAGTTAAAGCACTTTGTTTTACCACTAAGAAAAAAAGATGAGGTTCTAGTGTCTTTTTGCTGTCTTGAATTAACGCGAATACTACCTATAGGTGAAATGAAAGAATACGAATTTAGCTCGCCATCATTAGGATTTACTGGGATTTACACTTTGGTTTATCCCGAAGTTTCGAACACTTTACAACGTTCGTGTTGTAGTCTTACAAATGAAATCGACAAATAAAACTTATTTTAAATTAAAATGATGTTAGAAACATCAATCGTAAACCTACTTAGTGCTACTACCTACTTAATGATCGATTGACGCATTTAAAACGTTAATATTAACAACTATTGTTAATATTAACGTTTTAAATGCTTTTACATCGCTTTTACATCTGATTAGTTTTGACGTCATAATTTATTTTCTAGTGACAATTATTATTGGTAACACCTAGCATTTGAATTTCTAAATGTAATTAACTTTTTTCGACTATCTATTGTTTCTTAACCGCCATATTGTGGGAAATAGAGTCTGGGCTTAAAGAACCACCATGTTTAAAAGAAAAATGACTTTCAACCCACATTACTCATTCGACACAGGCCATTCCATAAAGAGTATTTTGCCGTAATCGCCACGCTTGGCAGCTAATTGGCGATTGAAGTTTGGCCATTATGAATTGAAAGCCAATATAAAAAGAGCACCGAAAGCATCATCGCTCTTTTTATGGTAATCCTATAGTCGCCTTTTACAACAGCCGTAGGAAGAGAAGAGACGGTGTTATTATTTTTTCCTGCCGCCGTCTCTGAGATTGATGCCCCGTTGGTCTTTTGGTTTAAGTACCGGGTCATCTTGAGGTCCTGGGTTAGTTCCCCAGGTCAGGCAAAAAAATTTTGAACATTGCTCAGGTTTGTGATCACCAACCCTCATGGCAAGCGTAGTGTCTATGCCTGCACCCGCCACTGGTGTGGTAACTTGAATTTAATGATTAAGCATTGGGATGATTATAGGCCTTTACATTACCACTGACATTGTGATCACTTACGCCTGTTCCTGCAAACGTATTAAAAAATCATTTTTTTTTTCTTCCAGCATAAAGTACACAGTGATCAACCGCGCGCAGCCACTCCGGCGCATCTTCCAGCTGTCATACGTCACCGCGGAAGGCCACGAGGCGACTATGAACGTCAAGATGGCGACCTCGGGGCAAGCTGCCGCCCTCTACCGGGCGGTCACCGAGAAACACGCGTTCTACTGCTGCGAGACCGTCAGGAGCGACGTCACGGAGCAGTTCATCAGGGACCTGAAGGTATGTCAGATATTGTTAGCTTTTAGCACTACTGACAGAACTCTCTCTGCAATGTCTGTAAACGAAGTAATAGGTATCAGAATATTATTTATTTTGGCGTAAAGAGGATGATAGGCAATGCTAATATGCTAGTGTGGTGTGCACGCGCCAGTAATCTGAGGCCCTCTGCAACACACTTCCGTATATTCGAATCCATCTGTCCCTACCAAATCATATCACTCATACCGGTGTCTTAAAGTATCTGAAAGAGACAGATATATCCGTAAATACGAGCTTCGTGTTCCTGAGTAAGGCATCTGACTCCTCGAGGTGTATCGTAAGGGGATTTTAAGAAAGTACTGCCAGAAGGAGACGGGCAATACCGTATTCTTTCCTTCTCTAACGGACTGCGAACGCCATATTTTTTAATTATAACCAAATCCTCTTTCCGAGAAAAGAACAGCAGCGTCTTTTCTACATTTGTTCAGAATGCGATCGCCATGACTGCTGAGCATGGAAATTATGGCTTTATCTTTGTAGAAAGATAGAATTAGATCTTTATTGCGTTAGTTGCTTCAGAGAGATCTATGTCTAGCAGTGTAACACATAATTATGTTATAAATTATTACTGTAGAAAATTTGATTATTTGTGGAGGTTAGTTAGCTGTTATAAATAACACCTTATTTTTTGTTATCAATAACGTTTCGTCATTACCTACTAGGTACTTGTAATTCAAAAGTTATAAAGTAATAGAAACAAAATTCTGGCAATCTATACTAATATTATAAAGCTGAAGAGTTTGTTTGTTTGAACGCGCTAATCTCAGGAAGTACTGGTTCGATTTGAAAAATTCTTTTTGTGTTGGATAGTCTATTTATTGAGGAAGGCTTTAGGCTATATAACATCACGCTGCGACCAATACGAGCGAAGCAGCAGTGAAAAATGTTGCGAAAACGGGGAAAATTATTCATATCATTTGACGCGGACGAAGTCGCGGGCAACAGCTAGTGCATACATAAAGACATTTATGTATAAAAGAAAGGAGATAATTCGTCATTGTTAGAACCATTGTCTTTTTTTTTCTAACAACACAAAAAAGTTGAACTTATCTGTAAAAAAAGTTGAACGTCCTTAAAGGTGACTATGTGACCTTACCTAAAGTTGGAGGTTATCTGTTTAGATAACACCGAAAAACAAAAATAAATGGCGTCCAAATGACTTATGTCATTTATGTATCCCACCTATGATCCCACCAGTACCAGTAGTATTCCTAAAGATAACTCTAATGACTAATATACTTTAAAATAGATTTTTCGATTGTACCGTACCTATAAAATATTTTATTACAGTAGGTAGGTAGGTATACCAATGATAACAAAAGTATCATGTAAACAAGTTTGCAATGATGATAATTTCGGTTTACTACATTTTTATGTACACTTTGCATATCCAAAATGCAAAGTAAGTATTAATCACATAAGGACTGAAAAGATTTTTCATTATATTGCTTATCGCATTTAAGTTCTATTTCATACCTATAGGGAAGATTTAAAAACTGAAAGGGGGTAGGAAATTTGTATGAGGAATTTCTCATTTTAGTTATGAAAGATAGCCATGCGCAATTTTTATAATATGCCTAAATAGCGCGCTATAATCTAATTCTACGCAAAAAATCGCGGTAGCAGAGCTAGTTTTATATTATGTACAGTGTCCTGCACACAATACCGTCTTCACCATAAGGGCACACGGGGTCCATGCCCAGGGCCCCCATTCTCAGGGGGCCCCGAAGGATCGATAATTTCTCTCACACATTTATTCCGAAAACATTTTTGTCGGGCACATTACACTTTTTTCACGAATCAGTCATCAATTATAATAAATGGTCATGCTTAGTAAAAAAATGTTATTATAATTCGCTTTTTACTTTCCAAAGGGGCCCCAAATGCTTGTGTGTCCAAGGGCCCCACCCTAGTTTAAGACTGCCCTGCCTGCACAATAGGCCAGACATTTTTGTTGCAAATTCGCTCTATGTAAATATAGTTGAAGATACCCCAGTTTATCAATAGCCTAGAGTTCTGTAGCCTGTATATGTATAAGACAACAGCACGTCAACCTACAACAAAACATCAAATTTTCTCATTTGATATTGATCTCTACTTGTTGGACTTAAAGTTGAAAATCAATTTAATGACCTTTAACTTTTTCGGTAGGTTGACTTGCCGTTTTCATACCTATAGTCAAAAAAAATAATTCTTCACTTACCAACCTAAACATTATTTTGATTGCCTAACGGAAACATAAAAACTCTCCTTCGCAAGTTTTTTATTATAGAAAATTATGAAATAAGTAAATAGTAAATACCTACCTACTTATTTTCTAACCGCTTATTTACCTACGCGCACATAAATATTAATTTCCTTATTAACAATGACTAATTATGCCTGTTATTAAAAATAATGTGTCACTTACTTGAACTTTGTATATTATAATGGGCGGAACTCGCTTGTACCTACCTAAACATAACATAACACATAATTGTGGAAGTGATCTAGCACCTACAAGCAGCGTTGCCAACGTATTTTTACTTTTGGCCTTTTTTGCAAACCAGCGAAATTCAGCCACAGAATTTACGTATTTTCTCTGAAAAATACAATTAATAACACCGACTCGTAACTCTGAATTGCAAAATTCCGTTTTCGTCCATGATAAAAAGTTATAAACGTTCCATTTTATTAAATAAAACGCACGCTCACCCATTCCACACAGCTGTCACTGCGTAAAAGGAATCATCTTGGCAAGTTTTTCTTTACTCAACCTAGAAATATTTCCAGATTTTAATGTTTTGTTAGAAATAGGCTTTCTCATTTTTATGTAGTCATATTCATAGTATTTATTGCCACATGCTAGTTCAAAGATGTTAATAAACTACATAAGTCCAGTTATTTAATGGGTATAAAGGTAAAAAGTAAAATAATCATTTTACTGCAGGGTAAAGGCCTTTATCAATTTCTGTTACTCCAGCAATATGGTGCAGGCTTATAATCACAACGCTTGCCAAAATAATGCGGGTTGGTAATCTGATAACCAAACCGAGGATATATGTCTCTTCCAGATAATTTAAGACATCGGTATGAGTGATAGGGACAGATGGGTAAGCGGAGTAAGGCCTCTGGGCTCCGAGATCTTTTCCCGGTTCTCAAACTAGACCAATGGGGATTCATATTTTGACGACCATTTGGATCAGCGGTAGTAAACGCTGCTTCTTAGCCATGGGTCGCGGGTTCGATCCCCGCACAGTACAAATATTTGTGTGCATGAACATGTCTGTTTGTACTGGTCTGGGTGTTTTCTATATATTATAAGTATGTATTTAAAAAAAAAAGTATAAAAGTAAGTTTATCGGTTGTCATCCCATACGACAGGGTACTTAATAATAGCTTAATTTGGGACTAGACGGCTCTGTGTGACCCAGTGAGGCATGTCCTTAATATTTATTTATTTATATCTCGTGGCATGTATGAAACGTCCGTCTCCGTCGTTCCAGGGCACGATAGCGTCTATCTTCAACGACGCGACGACGCTCGGCCGCCGCTACGTGTTCGACATACGCAGCACGTGCCGCGAGCTGCACGACCGCGCGCGCCGCGAGCACCACGCGCGCCGCCAGCACGCCGGGAACACACGCAAGGTAGGCACATATACAGTAATATAGGACAAAGGACACTAATGTAGGTACGGCCAGCCAATAAAGAAATCTACGAGTACCACCCAACGCGACAACGACGCGCGCAGGCAGCACGCCGGGAACACACGCAATGTATACAGGCACTAGGATGTAGAGTAATGCAGGACACTAATGTAGGTACGGCACCATAAGAGTGATCTTCCACCCTACGCGACCACCACGCAAGGTGACATCACGCCGGGAACACACGCAAGGTAGGCAGAGATACAGTAGGATGTAGAATACTTTGATGTAAGTTAGGTATAGCCAAGGAAGTTAACTAGCACCCAACACGCAAGGCGCCAGCACGCCGGTAACACATGCAAGGTAAGCAGAGATACAGTATGATGTAGAGTGTAGGTATAGGTTAGGTATGGCCAGCCAAGGAAGTGATCTAGCACCCATCGCGACCAACACGCAAGGTGACAGCACGCCGGGAACACACGCAAGGTAGGCAGAGACACAGTAGGATATAGAGTTTCAGTAGTAGGTACACGGTCATACATACATACATACATATTATCACGCCTCCTTTTCAACGGGGTAGGCAGAGACCAAGGCCTTCCACTTACTACGATCCTGGCATACATCTTTCGCTTCTTCCACATTCATCAATCTTTTCATGCATGCTCGTCGGTTTAGAGTACTCTTGACCTGACCTTTCTTCAGAACATCCCCGATTTGATCGTGATAGGTTCGTCTAGGCCTTCCTCTTCCAACGTTCCCTTTCACACTCGTCTTGTAGATCTGTCTAGTCATTCTTCTCTCATTCATCCTCTCTACATGTCCAAACCATCTAAGCATCCCTTTCTCAATCCTTGTAACAATATCTTCTTTCACACCACAACGTTCTCTTATCACACTATTTCTTATCCTGTCACTCAATTTCACTCCTAACATACTTCTTAGCGCTCTCATTTCTACTGCATTTATTCTACTTTCATGCTTTTTCTGCCATACCCAACTTTCACTTCCGTACATGAGTGTTGGAACCAACACCCCTCTATGCACAGCCAGACGAGCTTTCATAGAAATCTTCTGGCTATTTACAAAGGCGTGCAGCGCACCATTCACTCTGTTACCAGCATTTACTCTCCTTTCAATATCACTTTCATCACGGTCATACACAAGACACTAATGTAGGTACTTACGGTCGGCCGAAAGAGTGATCTACTATCCTACGCGACCACTACGCGCACAGCTCAGGCAGCACAAGCAAGGTAGGCAGGGATACAGTAGGATGTATATTAATGTAGGTACGGTCTTCCAAACTACGCGAGCACAACGCGCGCAGGCAGCACGCCGGGAACACATGCAAGGTAGGTAGGCAAGGTAGAGATACAGTAGGATGTAGAGTAGTAGGTATAGGTTAGGTGCTGCCAGCCAAGGAAGTGATCTACCACCACGCGTGGCGCCAGCACGCCGGGAACACACGCAAGGTAGGTATAAATATATATAGGTAATAGGATATAAAATATTTTTAGGATAACAATTACCAAAATCCGTTCAAATTTTGTTTCTGCTCCCAAAGTAAATAGATACCTATTTAAAGCACTTTTGTTGAAATCAGAAACATCGGTGGTAGGTACCACAAACTCCCAGACCTGAGAAAATGTAAGAAAAAAACATTTTTCCTCCTCCCGAATCGAAACCGGGAATACCTTGTAAAGGTGTGCACGCTACTCCACCATAGAGGTCGTCTAAGTGTGTGTTACTCGCGAGCAGGGCCGGATTAAGAGGAAACACCACGGCCGTTTTTCCATACAAACGTAGTCCCCTGTTTCCTCCCTGGATAATGCCAGTAGAGCAATAATTTTTATTACAAAAATTTATGGCCACTATTAGCATGTTACTATGTTTTCTGTTTTTTCATAAATTAATTAATAAAAAAGATATGAGCCCTCAAAAATCGAAAAAATTCGCCATTCATATCCGCTGTGTTCAAACATCCAGAAAACAAATTTGGCTAAATTTTGGAAAAAAAGGAAAACATACGAACACGGCCTAAGCCTTTCCTTAATTTTTAATGAAAAAAGTATTTAAATCGGTCTAGTTTTTGAAAAGTAATCGGGGGACTACGAAACGTTGATTTGGTGTGTTTTTAGTAGGTATTTTCGGTCCAAGAAGCAGTTGAGACAAATGCTTCTTGGACCGAAACACACACACACACTCTGCGGTAAATGCGTTTGGCATTGCGCGACCGCAATAGATTTTACAAATACCTATTTTTCAATTCTCTCGCCCGTAGTGTTTCCTCTTAACCGTCAAAACATTATTTCTTGGTGCGAACACGGGGCCCCTGGGACTGGGCAGTTGCCTAATCTGCCTTATGGATAATCCAGACCTGGGTTTGACAGAACTTTGTATGTCTTTCAGATACTCGAAGATATTGGAATGAGTGAGAGAAACAGATGGACTCGAATTCACGGACGTTGAGTTGCGGAGTGAAGCATCTGTCTTTCGTGGTAGAATTGTCCACGTGTATTACAATATCGTCGTTTCGTTCCCAGGAGTCCCGATCGCGGTCCCCGTCCAGGGGGGGAGGCGAGGCGCTGGCGTGCCGCGTGTGCATGGACCGCGCGATGGACTCGCTGTTCCTGCCGTGCCGACACGTCGTCTGCTGCCGGGAATGTGCGCCCAGGTAAACATAACATTCGTTCGATACAATTGTTCCGTCAGATGACAATTAAAAGGAAACACAAGGGCCGTTTTTCCATACAAACGTAGTCCCCTGTTTCCTTCCTGGATAATGCCAGTAGAGCAATGATTTTTATTACGAAAATCTACGGCCACTATCGGCATGTTTCTATGTTTTCCTTTTTTTTCATAAATTAATTAATAAAAGAGATATCCTGACCCTGACCCTTGACCCTGACCATAGCCCTTCAAAAATCTAAAATTTAGCCATACTTTCCGCTGTGTTCAAATATCCAAAAAACAAATTTGGCTAAATTTTAGAAAAACACGAAAGGAATACACACAAACACGGCTAAAGCCTTTCTTTAATTTTTAATGAAAAAAGTATTTAAATCGGTCTAGTTTTGGAGAAGGAATCGGGGGACTACGAAACGTTGATTTTGTGTGCTTTTAGTAGGTATTTTCGGTCCAAGATGCAGTTGTCTCTATCACGCTCTGCGGGGAGGCGTTCGGGCATTGCGCGACAGCAATAGATCTTACAAATGCCTATTTTTCAATTCGCTCGCCCTTAGTGTTTCCTCTTAATAGAAGAATTTGTGCACTCACCGATATTTTACTGAAAAAACAAGTTTAAGATTTTTATTTTAAAAAAAAAAATACAGGGTGTTTGGTAAATAATATAACGAGCCGAAACCAGCCCATCCTAACATATGCATATAAATATTAGGGGTTAAAGTATGAAATTGCCGTTTTGTATGGACGAAATCGAGAAAAGTCATTTTTCCATACTAACAATTTATTAGTTTTTTTAAAAACGCCTAAACCGTTTTCGATGCAATTAAAGGTGAAAGTTAGATGGTTATAAAGCTACGCATTATAGTATTTAAATTTCTGAAAATCAAAGTACATAGTACAAATATACTTAATTGAAGCAAGAAGGTCAGCTGACACATTGTAAGGGGTCTTTTCAACGACTTCCTTTGAAGTAATAGGCACTAGTATTGCATTTTTTTTTAGTCAAAAGTAACTTTATTTAGTTTTTGATACAATACAAAAAGAATTACGCAATAATATGACTATACTTAAGAGCTATAAACAAAATAAAAAGTGGGAAAAAAATCGGCAATTTCATACTTTAACCCCTATTACTATGATACAAATTTGAATCTCATAATTTTAGTTTGTATTCAAAATTAAAAAATAAAAATGATATCAAATTTCTGTTCTTTAATTAAATACATACTACTCGTATGTATTTAATTAAAAATACTAGCAGTAAAATTTTTATAGACAACCTATTAGATATGCTTGTAAATTTGGGTTTTAGCAAAAACTCGATGAGATGAACTTGAAAGGGAGATAGATTATCGGCTGCAATTAGCATACAGGCTCCTTTTTACCTTAGATAAAACTGGCAGTACCCATGGGATAGCACCAAATGCCACACTTACAAAGGCGCTGGAGATATAATTCCTACCCTTCTAAATGTTTCTTTTACCTACAGTAAAAAAATCTATAAATATACTATTTAAACAACATTATAAATTGTTTTCTAAGAAGTTTTGTAACTTCTGGTTCAAACTAAGCTGAAGTATGCCCAGCGATATTGGACCCTCTTCACAAAAATCCCTTGAATGATGTCTAATCCCTAGTCAATATTCTAATAACGTAATGTCTAGGCGTACGCCACAGATCTAGGACTGAGCTCTAACCAGCGATTTTGTCAGACTTTTGAAACCACAAAAGTTTACGACTTTTTTATCACGTTTACTAGGAACCCCCCACACTTTTTGGCAGCAGTTGATAACTATTTTAAACGATTGTACTATCGGCAATCATCGCCCCGCTAAGCGCTTTGACGTGCCAAAATACACGAGCTCCTTTGGAAAACGTTCGGTGGCATGTCCCATGTGTTAAGAAAATATGCCTTGATGTTAGTTACTGAGATATTTAAAATGAGATATATAAAACATTATTTTTTAACTTGTTACAGATGCGAACGGTGTCCCTTATGCAGATGTGAAATTGAAAAACTGATGCACATATACCTCCCTGTGGAATACCAGAAGAGCCCCGGCCTCATAGTCAAGTGAGCGACGCCGGGAACCATCACATGTGGCTCAAATCGACGACAATCAACCTGATTTTGTGATTTCAAACGCTAACCGAAATCGGCCATGTTGGCATTATGGGTGATTGTCATGGTCATGAAAAAAAAACTTGAGTGCATTATCTGTGGCAGAGTGCTCGATGACGTTTTGAACGACGTTCCCGCTAAAAGTGGGGAAACAGAAGTAACGGATCTTATGGATCAGTGGCCTTAACAGATATCGTGTGTGTGATTGTCTAGTCAGAAACACTTGACTTAATAATAATAAAACATGCATTTTTTTTCTTTATATGTAATTGGTTTATCCTAAATATAACTTGCGATTTTTTGCATTCCAACGTGTTGAAATATGTGGAGAGTTGCAATTGGTACTTATCTATTTTTAGAATAACGTATTCATTTGTCTACTGCCTTTTTCTAAGTTGAAATATAAGCAAAATAAAGTACCATAAACAATACCTTCGTTTTAGAAGGCGATATGTATTAGATAATTTGTGATAAATTGTTTTCTAACGAGTTTTTAAACAGCCCTCGTATTGTTAATTTGTAAGCAAATTGTGCATTTTCTTTGTTTCTTGCCTTTACCTTAATTAATTTTCATTCTTTATTTTTCCTTAACGTTGTGGTATTTTTATTATAATATATAATTGTAAGACCTGTGGTCTGTAAGATGTCAATTTAACATAAAATTAAGAGAATACGAAAAGAAAATAAAAGCAATTACTCATACGTAATTATTTTGTTGTTTTATTTGAGATGAGAAATCGTAAATATGTAATATACCATTCTCACAATGGGTTCAAAGTCTAGCAGTACTGAAATGTCTGTAACAAAATTTACATTGACAGAAATCGAATGAAATTAGAGCCAATCCCGATATAAATGGGTGACTCAATGGTTGATGTTCGCTAGCAAAACGAATGTTGGTCGCTATCGTCCGCTGAATATTTCAGTTTAAGTCAGTGGCACATAAAGACACGTAACCCAGCCCCTCCATGACTACAACCCCAAAATTTTTAAAGAAATTACTTTTACTCGTAGGCTTCTGGGTAATCTCTCGCCATCGCGATCGTAGGCTTCCTCTCTCTCAACACAAGGGTTCAGTGTGAAGACAAAACCAACCCCATCAACAAAATATAAAAAAACTGGCTAAGTGCGGGAAGGACTCGCGCACGAAGGGTTCCGTACCAGAAAGGCCAAAAAAAACGGGTTTGTTGTATGGAAGCCTCCAGTAAATATTTATTTTATTTTGTTTTTAGTATTTGTTAATATTGCGGCAACAAATACATAATTTGTGAATATTTCAACTGTCTAGCTATCGCGGTTTTTGAGATACAGCCTAGTGACAGGCAGACGGACAGACAGCGAAGTCTTAGTAATAGGGTACCCTTTGGGTACGGAACCCTAAAAAACAGACTCTTCATTTAGATTAGGCGACAGGGCAATAGACTCGACGGCCATAGCTACAGATCAACCGCGGTTCGGCCTGCCAATTTAAACCTACTTTTATAGCTTAGCATCAGCGATAGAAAACCATTTTTTTGTAATCATCGATAATTATTTCACCACCAGCCCAGCCAACAAAGCGTAGGTACTGCTACCCTGCTAGGGGTCCTATTTACGAGTTGTATGGTGCACAGCCTTTTCAACCAACCGTCATCATATTCATATACTTCAGCCTTAGACTTCAGTTCAGCAATTCATCGGGCGATGCCGGTTAACATAATTCTATCCCTTGACATGATCATATATATCCATATCATATCTAATCTAACGTGTAATACAGATTTTACTCAACACAACTTATCGAAGGCTTAAATCACATGCTCCCTGTATTTTCAGAACTGGATAAGCCTATATACTTGTCGTACGTGTCGTCATTACCTACTAGGTACTTGTAATTCAAAAGTTATAAAGTAAAAGAAACAAAATTCTAATCTATACTAATAATATTATAGAGCTGAAGAGTTTGTTTGTTTGTTTGTTTCAACGCGGTAATCTCAGGAAGTATGTACTGGTTCGATTAGAAAAAATATTTTTGTGCTGGATAGTCCATTTATCGAGGAAGGCTTTAGGCTATATAACATCGCGCTGCGACCAATAGGAGCTAAGTATGAGTGAAAAATGTCGCGATCATAATAACAGAAATTGACGCGGACGCAGTCGCGGGCAAGAACTATAATTTGATAAAAAAGCAAACAGCATAGCAATACCGAAGTACCGAGTCTACCCGTGGCCGGGACCATGAGCCATTAACGGTGTAATGGGTCCGAATCATGGAGATAAATCAAAATAAAATGTAAAATCATAGCTAACGATGTCCGGCTGAGGAGGATGGGAGCGATGGGAGCCCTGAACAAGATGGGAGGCACTCTGGCCACAGCACTACCAAAAAGATGATGTGGTGGCGCTACCTGGTGGCACATCGCCAAACCTTATTTTCCTTCACAAAATCACGTTACATTTTTAAATTGACTCGCTGTGATTAAGCCGGAAATGCGGCTACGGCGAAGCAAAAAAGAGGGTTATGATACTTATGATTTTAACCGTTAAGTGCTCATTTAAGCCTATCTTATAACTCTGGAGTCTGGACTGAGGAAGTATCGTAGCTAAGTGTCATCAACCAAACGTCTATCTTAAATATGATAAGAGACTAACGAAGTCATGAATTTAAACTTTATATCATTGTTGTTGAACTTCGCGTTTTCGAATAGAAGAAGAACCATGCATTTAAACCGTCTGTCGAATTAACGGTTTGGACTTTACTTTTGCGATTAAACTATAATATTCTGCAGTTGCTTGCGTACTTTGTCTGACCTTCAAATCTGATTTCAAACATTGGACGTATGTATTTCTTGCCTTAGCCCAAGCCCCAATGAGTAAATGACGTACACTTCTCAACTGTCATTGTCTTTGCTCTCTCTTGGCTGTATAAGTGTAAGTCCTTTGACTACAGATTAAACTAAAAAAAACGAGACTATAATTTGTTGCCAGGTAAATGAATTTACCCCAGTTCCAAGGTAGTTCAACCCACACTCGTATTACCTTACTTAATTTACATTTTCTGCTTACACCGACGAAACCTTAATGTCTTGTAATCAGATTCTCATTCTTCTTATTCAATACTATTTTTGATTGCAACTTTGTTCTGTTGTTAACGTGGCTTTGGTGTTTTAACAATACTAAATTGATATTAGTTATTACAGTTCTGAATTTCTGATATTACTAATCGACATGAACATCACACACCTTCTTTATATATAAAAATATGTGTCACGTAAATCCGCGATGGACTCATAAACTACTGAACCGATTTCAAATTTGATTTGCATACCGTGTGCAATTTGATCCAACTTGAAAGATGCGATAGATTACATCTCAATTCATAGTCGCAAAATTATTTTATTGCAAATTATTTGTTTATTGACTCTTAAAGACTTGGTAAAGTAAACGCTATATTTGGTGACAGTGACATTGTGTGACGTCTTACGTCAAAATCCAATTATATTATTCTGAGGCGATACGAAGTTCGCGGGGTAAGCTAGTAGATTATAATATATCATTAAGATAATTTTGATCGATGGTGTGCATCCAAACTGCGCTATTACTCTTACTCTCGATCAAATAATAAGTAAAGTCTTAACAGATCATTTTTATGCGTGCATATACGTTTGTTCCTTCTTGGAAGCATAAGTTTGATTCAGTTCGAAAAATTGGTAAATATTTACACATTTCCAAAATAATTATAATATTTCAAACAAAGATTTTCCTAGAAAAAAATTTGTAGTTTCATAATGACAACAATATTTTGTTGACAAATAAGCATGTAGTATCTAACATAGCCTACGAGCTGAATAAACATGTTAAGTTTTTTTAAAAAAAACATTATTAATGGTCACCAGGCAATGCAATCTCAAGTTGCTGAGCTTCTCTTGATCTTGATATTTGAAGGAGAGTGTAGAAATATTAATATCTAAGTACATACATGGGTGACTGAAGACTGGGATAGTAGTCTTGAAGTAAAGACACGTATTGAAATTGCCCGTAGTGCCTTTAACAGCATGAAGAAAATCCTGTGCAGTCGCAACTTGCGAATTTCTTTGCGCACTCGTCTGTGCTACAGTGCTACATTTGGCCCATAGTTTTATACGTATGCGAAGCCTGGACTCTTAAAGAAGAGCTGCGGTAACCTAAAGAAGCTTTCGAAATGTGGACCTATAGACACATGCTGGCTATTAGCTGGATACATCGTGTGGCGAACATAGAAGTACTACGTCGAGCTGGGAAACAACACCACCTGATGTAGACCGTCAAGAAAAGAAAAGTTGCATATCTGGGTCACGTGCTAACCTCTGCTCTCCTTCACGCCACTTTGCCCATCATGATCAGCTGATCATGATGGGCAAAGTGGCGTGAAGGAGAGCAGTTGGAAGGAGAAAGAAATCCTGGTTGCGTAACATCAGATAATGGATGGGGATCGCAAGTCCCTCAGATCTTTTTCATGTAGCTATCGATTGAGATATGTGGAGCTCACTGCCAACCTTCACTAGTTGGAGAGGCACCAGGCCTCTAATTCTGCTAACCAAATCGTATCACAATCGTAATTGAATAGCAGGTCTTTGACAGTTCTAGTATGGACTAAATGTCAAAATCACCTAATTCAATCAAGATTGAACTGCAATTGAA